>JAHHUM010000618.1:0-654954 GCA_036173005.1 Crenichthys baileyi | reverse complement strand
TTCATTTTTTTTTTCCCTTGAGGATTACTGGCAATTTACAGCTCAGTTTTGTGTGAGTGTGATTGTATGTGTGTGTGTTGTGTGTGTTGTGTGTGTGTGTGGGGGTGTGTGTGTATGTAATTTTACATCCAAACAGCTCAAACAGGAGATTGTGCAGTCGCTCAGGGAACTGTTTCTCTCTCCTTATGTTCCCCGCTGGTCCCGGGCAAAAAACTGAGCTCCTTGTCGCCATCTCAACCCCTTGCTTCCTTCCCTGCAACATATCTGACTCAAACACACACACACGCGCAACCACCCACACACACACACACACACCCCCACATACCACAAAAAAGTGCAATTCCCGGGGGGCTAAGGCTGCCCTGTCTCATCCCATTTCATCATTCCTTTGATCCCTCACCATCCCAAAAATACACTTTACTCCCTCCCCTCCTTTCACCGTTAATTTTTCCACCATGCTATTTAAGTTCCCTTGTCTGCCTGGAGCGCCCAGAGCTTGACGCTAGCTACTGCTGTCTCCTAACAGCAGAACAGGCTGGGGGGGCCGGCAACATGAATACCACAAAAGCCCTGAGGTACACTACTAGATAAGGATGCCTCATTACTGTCCGGAAGGGTTAATGTTCACAAGCAGCTTCGAAGGGGGCCCCCCCCCAGACTGTTTGTTGCTTTGTTATGAAAGTTAATGATGTCAGTGGAGGGCCCGTTTGTTGATTATTCTAAATGGAGGACAAACAGATGCATGTGAGTGTGATTAAAGAAGAAGGTAAGTATTCCAAAGACAAGAGTAGCAACGGCGGTTCAGGGTCGTCCCAGGTGGTCCCAGGTGAAGCGTGTCTCCAGACAACATTGCAAGGCGGTCAGGCTCTCCCCTTTGCCATCCTGATACCATGACCTGCCATGGCCACAAACCCACATTTTCAGCACCCAGACAGTCCAGCCTTTGGACAGGCCTAATTAACTGTCACAGCAGGTTTAAGCATGGAAAGCAGATGCTCTGTGGTCTGCTCTCTGACAGCACGGGTCCTCACAGATCTACCACAGACACTTGGGCACACATGCACATGTGTGCTCCAGTGCCTGTTTATGACTGTTGGGGCATGCTTTTAAAAATAGTGACAGGATTGAAAGGGTATGTCTGAATGCAGTGTAGAAATAGTCCCTCATTGACAAGCAGAAAGGAGATTACTTCATTGAAAATATGAATAGAAAAGAAATAAACGTGTAGGTGTGAGTCTGTAAGTCTCTGTTCAAAAACTTTAATTACCTTTTCAGTTAAATTTTTGCTGTGAGAGCTTTTGACAGAAATGGGGGAGGCACTGGACTACCACAACGAAAAAAACTAACAAAAAAACTGCAATAGGTCACATAATTAAAACACAGAGGGTCCTGAAAGCAAAAAAGGTCATGATGCATACAAAAATAAAAACAAACCTACAACCCATCCTCCCCTGTCAGAGCTATGGTTTGAAGCAGATGTTTTTTTGATTTAAGGAGCACTTGAATTCAATGTAAATTTTTTTGTAACAGACACCACATTGCATGAAGACAGAGAAAAAGTAAATAAGCAATTTTAGGTGCAAAAATTTTTTTCCTTGGTAGATCTGTGACCATAAAAAATCACTCAGACTTTCTCTCTCTTAATAGTGGGCCATTTGCAACATTCCCTGCATCGTCGGACCCCTTCACCTCCCTTCCAGCACAATACATTTCTTTGGGTTCATGCTTCTCTCTAACCCCCCCACAGGTTTTTTCCCTCTTTTTTTGCTTTGTGCATGGGCATGGAGGGGTGATATTGTTGCATGCTGATGCCCCCCTCGTCATGCTTTTGAGCTGTTACTGATATCTACCCTGAACACACAATGCAAGCATGTAAAAACGCACAAAAGACTACACTTTAGCTCAACACACTCCCCTGGTATAATCTATTACCATTTTTATGTGGCTCAAAATATTCAAGCTGTGTTAACCAATGCATCATTTTTTGAGGCTTAAACTGCAAAAGCCAAAAGGATTTATAGGCCTCAATAAATTATGTAATACAACAGTACCAATTTTATGAGTTGGAAATTTGCAAATTTTTTTTTAAACAATAGCAATAAAAAGAGAAATAACCTGGAAAGAGTCTACTGGAAGATGTGAGAAAACTGATTCCTCCTGGTACTGTTTTAAAGGCTGCTTTAACTCAACATCAGTGCCATACT
Source organism: Crenichthys baileyi (assembly GCA_036173005.1). Classification (NCBI taxonomy): domain Eukaryota; kingdom Metazoa; phylum Chordata; class Actinopteri; order Cyprinodontiformes; family Goodeidae; genus Crenichthys; species Crenichthys baileyi. Next base: position 652,750 of record JAHHUM010000618.1, on the reverse strand, counting down.
GTTTTCACTTTGTACTTTATTTTTACATTTATCTCACACACATTGTTTAACCTGTTAGGGTTATATTGCATCATGTTTTATTTTCTCTGCCTTGATTATAATTTTATACCTGTTCATGTGTTTTAATGTGTGTGAAATAATTTCCTCTTTGCATACCAACATGCGGTGATGGCAGTCGTTAGACCCAAACCCATAAAGCAACTCACACAGTTATTTATAGTGCATTTTTAATTGAATATGTTTTCACACTTGGTCAACATAAATCAGCTTTCATGTTATATGAGTTGGTCTATTTGATCCCATTTTGCAGATGGATCCAATTGTCCACACTGACATTGGGTTCTGACACAAAGCAATCTGACAACAGGCTCATTGATGGTGATGAGTTCTGTTTCATTGCACTGAGATCCAGTCCAATTTCAAAAGCAAATTCAGCCATTCATCTTGCAAATAATTGTGGCACTTTATCAATTGCTCCCAGTCTTGTATCTATCACTTCGATTGATGTGATCATTTTCCCAAACAGTCTTCTTTGCTAACAGCGTCTTGGAACACAATTGAGGAGCCTTTGTGTGTGTGCTGGTGTAGGTCTAAAGGCATTCCGACGCTACAAGTATATGTGCTTTTGTGTGCCTAAAGGCTTTGGTCCTATCTAGGCAACAATTTTATTACATGTACATTTTCTTATTTGTGTTAGTTTAAGTGCAGTTGTGTGTGCAACAGGAGTCTGCTGACATTAGAATAATTAATCTTCTATTTTAATATTATTAGCATTTTCTTTGTTTGTTGTGCTTGGTTTATTCATGAGCCCCTTTCTGCTATTATAAAAGGGACTGTACACACTGACTATAAGTTTGAGTATGCATTTAAGGAGATTTATGAATCTGTAATGTGTGCATCATACAATTTGGAGTCCAATGTTTTATGTATTCATGTGAACTAAATTATACAATTTTACTAGGTACACCTTTGTCTATTTGTATGTCTATTTATTTTATTTGAATTGAAAAAATTATGCTTTATACTGTGTCAAATACAACTAGTTACTATGTAATTCAACTATTACTATTTGACAGAAATTTGATTAAATGCGAGTTACTGCAATCACAAAGCCTTATTAATTAGAATGTATTCACACCAGGAAAGTCCTATGGTCCACATGTTTGGTCCGGAGCAAAAGCGAACTTTATTTTTTTCATTTGGTGCAGTTTGTTTTCAGATTGTACTTTTTGCAAGTGAACTATTACTTGTAAACAAAGCCACGCGGGTGACGATCATTGTTCCCATTGGACAGAAATGACGGGGGCGGGACAGAGCACAGACCCGGAAATTTAGGAAAACAGCTGTAGACATGCTGCGTGCAGCACCTCTGTTCAACCGGCTACGGTGGCTTTTTATGTCCAAAGAGACGTACGCTTTTTGTAGTTGGTTCGGATCGGGGCCGGTTTATATTCAGACCATAAGCGAACCGCACCAGAGTCCGTTTGGAAGCAAGACCCACTTTTTGAGGTGGTGTCGGTCTGGTTGTTTGGTCCGGACCAGGGTTCGCTTGAGTGTATTCACACCTGCACAAAAGGTCCAGACCAAGGGGGGAAACGAACTCTGGTCCGTTTAAAGTGGACCAAAAGAGCAATAACAATGTATTTAAAGGTGTATTCACAATTGACACTTTTGGTCCGCTTTAAGTGGACCAGAGCTCGTTACCCCCCTGGTACGGACCAAACAACCAGACCGAGACCCACTTTTTGAGGTGGTCTCGGTCCGCTTCCAAACGGACTCTGGTGCGGTTCACTTATGGTCTGAATACGAACTGGCCCCGATCCAAACCAATGGCAGAAAACTTTTCGTCTCTTTGGGACTTAACAAGCCCCGTAGCCGATAGCAAAGGTGTACGTTTAACCAAATCATACCTGGCCAGCTGATTTTGCATCACTGGCAGGGGACCGGGGCCCCCCACAGCACACCGTCTTCTTCGGCGTTCAGCACGCATTCTCCAATGCTGTTCCAAACTTATAAATAGAACGTCGCAAAATCTGTGTTGAATGAGCTGCTCTTCACCCTCACAATAATTTTACAGCTGTAATAACGGCACAAATATGCAGAACGTCTACAGCTGTTTTCCTAAATTTCCGGGTCTGTGCTCTGTCCCGCCCCGTCATTTCTGTCCAATGGGAACAATGATCGTCACCCGCATGGCTTACAATCTGAAAGCAAACCGCACCAAACAAAAAAAAAATAAAGTCTGCTTTTGCTCCGGACCAAACAAGCGGACCATAGGACTTTCCTGGTGTGAATACATCCTAATTAATAAGGCTTTATGATTGCAGTAACTTTAATCAAATTTCTGTCAAATAGTAATATTTGAATTACATAGTAACTAGTTGTATTTGACTCAGTATAAAGCATCATTTTTTCAATTCAAATAAAATAAATACATACAAATAGACAAACGTGTACCTAAACTATCACTCATACTTATTTTTGCTCTGAACCTGTACTCCTATTAGCTGTGGTGTACTCAAAAGATCTTGTGCATCTTTCTCGCAACTAGAAGACAAACTTAAGGGGCATTAATGGCGTTCACTCGGCTGGAGTGTGTGCAGATCTTGGGTCAAACGTTTTAGGCATCCTTGCATAAGATTTAAGCAATAGCTTGGTGGAAATTAGGCCTAATCCTCCTGACAAGAGTGGTGTTACTGAGTCAGGTTTATAGGCCCCCTTTGTTGCAGTTTTTCAGCTGAGGTCCACACATGCTTGATTGAATTAAGATCATGGTTTTGCATTGGCCACTCCAAAACATATAATTTTCTCTCTTTAGGCCACCTCTGTGGTAATATGCTTGGTGTGAATGTCCATTTGGAAGAACCTTTGTGCCCAACTTCAACTTCATGGCCTCGGTCTTGTGATGTTGCTTCTATATGTTAGCACCTCGGGCTGCATGGTGGCGCAGTTGGTGGCACTGTTGCTTTGCAGCAAAATGGTCCTCGGTCTGACTCCCGGCCGGATGTCTTTCTGCTTGGAGTTTGCATACGTGGGTTTTCTTCCTCCCACAGTCCAAAAAAATTTTGAAGCTTTGTTTTTAGGGTACATTTGCTTTTGGAAAATTTGAAAAGAATATTCACTTGACCCAACTGTAAAGAGTTCCAATAATAATATGCTAAAAATTAAAGTAAACCCTTGGATAAGATGTCCATAATGTTCAGATGGGAGCACTTTATTCCCCTGTTTACAGAATATGCGTAAAACTTTGCTGAAAATGGGATTAAGATTTTTTACATTGTAGAGCTCTTCTTGGACTGCAGTGGTTTAATGTTATTAACCAAAAGAATAAAGCAACATGGGATAATTTGACAGAGTACAAAGACAGAAAAAAACAGAGTTGATAAAAGGTGATGAAGAAATGACAGTAGGCACTGGAAACCCAGAAGAATAATACAAAGAAATTAATAAAATACAGGTTTTTGCAGTTAACTAACAGGATTCAATTAATCAAGGCAGAAAATCAGTCCTTTAAACCAAAAGAGATTGAACTGATTAAAATCCAAATCTGAAAGACAAACCCTGAAACCAGAAACCAAAATATTCAAAAACCCATGATGTGACATTCCATCCGTTTAAATATAAAAGCAAACGAAACAAAGACTAAGCTCATAGCGTTGTAGGACTCCTTTCATACCTTGAGCCAGTGTGCCACTGAGTGCCTGTGAACTCTGGACAGTTTTTGCGGCTCACTGTTTTAACAGAGCATTAGTTTTTTTTTCTATTGTTCTGTGATTTCTCACAGCTGACTCTTCTCATCAGCACAGTATTGTGTATGAGCTGCAGTGCAGACCCGACCGGCAGGAACATGAGTGGAGCAAAGTGGGATAAACATTCATAAATCTGACAGATGAATTGTGTGTCATTACCTTCCCACTTATTATTATTATTATCTTGCTTTTCTTTGCACTGTGTGCCACTTTAACTGTTTCCCCATGCTGGGTCGGAAACATTTGTACTGTGGCCTTGCAGAAAGACCGGTGTTCCCGGGGAGCTACCGAGTTATTGTTGCCTTTTCTATTATGTTTTTTTGTTTGTCTGCTTGAGTCCTAGCATTGGACCTTTTGTGCATGCACCCTTGCTGTTGTGGCGGTGTTTGTGTAGTAACTGAAATAAAATAAAGGTCACCTCAGATAAAAGCGTCTGCAAAATGCAGAGACATAACTATCTGGACACGTAATCCTTTTCCTTGTTTCCAAATTTGTGTTATTACTGATCATTTAACACACCTCTGTATCCGGTCAAAATTGTCCTCTACTCACCCATAAACACTGTAGGTAAAAAATGGATCAACGACATAGAGCAAAATAGGGTATTTAGTTTTTGTTCTTTTAATAGGCATATAAGTACAAGTCCTGACCTGATGAAACGTTTTTCTACAGTTTAACATCTGACAGCAGAAAACAATCAATTAAGAATGATGCAGATGGTAACAGATTGTTAAAAACTGTGATTTGATTTTTCCCCTTAACTGATGCCTCAAGAGATAAGAAAACACTGACTGAAGTTAAAAATTATTAGTCTATACTAATACACTGAATTTATTAGAGATTATTTCGAAGCATATCTGGCAACCTCCAAAATAGTTTTGCCATTTTGTAAACTCAGCAGATCTGCAGGTCATTGTTTCTTCTGTTGTTCCTGTCCTGTACCAAAATTATCACCCATGTTTTTGCTCCTTTTGCATGACACAAACAGGTCTTTGACAATGCACAGCTACACTTTCTGTAATTAACATACATATACACAAATATGGTTAGAGTTTGGTGTAAATGAATTCATATGGCCTTATTTAAACTGTGTCAATACAGAGAGAACTGATATTTTAGAAACCGATCTGCTTTGTGCTTTTAATATGATGAGTTAACTAGACCACACATTAAAAATGTAAATTTTCTTATATTGAGCTCTTAAATATTATTTTTGGGGATTTACAGTTTAACAAACAAATATAAGGTATTTTTAATTCCAAATAAAGATGTATTTCAGTTAGTAGGTTATCAGGATTGACTCATCAGTGAACTCAGATATAATTTATTTGGCAAGATGTTAGGCTTGACTTTAAATCATGAAAATATAATTTTCCAAATCTGAAAAAAATAATTCTCTGTTTTGGCAAAACAATATTTTTGCAGTCTAGGTCTTATTTCTCATTGTTTGTTGTTTCTTTACTCTCATCAGATATTTTCTATATTTCAAATTCACACACAGACATACACACTCACACAGTGAATGCCCCAGCATAGTGTCCCTGCGGCCCATGAAAGAGAAAGAGAGAAGCTCTCGCCTCACAAGAACAGACCTCATAAAACTCCCTGTCAGTTTGACTAATTTGTTAGTCTTGTCTCACTGTGTCGAATCGTCTCCCCCTCCTTCTCTTAACCCACCTCTACACTGATTCACCTCGTCTTTTTTCCCACCCCCTTCACTTTCACAGAAAGAGGAAGGAGGGAAATAGGAGGGAAAAAATGGGGGGCAATAAATGTAATATAGTGCACTGGCCATTGGTTTCAGTGATCTACGCAGCCGTCCATCGTGAGTCAGAGGAAGAACAGAGGCTTTATGGAGCAGAAGATAAAACACGATGGCTCGATCTCTCATCAGCTGTCTTTGTAAGGCCTGTGCTGTCTCCCCACTGCAGGAGGCCTGTTGGGCACAGAGTGGGTAGAAATAAATATAGAATCAGAGAATAAGACTGTTATTGATGCAGCTTGGGCTACAGTCCCCAAGATGTGATTGGGGTGGACCAGGCTAAACAGAGTGCGGTGTTAAAAATTGATTTAGATGTTCGGCTGAGCCTCTCAGAGGGCCACAGAGTCAATATGAGATACATAGAGATAAATTTAATTAAAAAATGCTCCATGGGGGGATCAATTGCCAGGTAATTATGGAAAACGGGACAGAGATTAGACCAAACACAAACGGGGACTACTCTGTCAGCTGGACATTAACAACTTTTTATCTAGTTATTTATTAATTTATTTTTTATTTTTTTATTTTTTTAAGTGTTTGCTACCTCTCATCCCTTTCCAAACCAGCAATGAATATGTAATCTTCAACTAGGGGCTCTGGCTTGTAGAGCTAAAAATAAGCTCCATCTCACTGTCAGCAACCCTCGGCTGAACTGTCAGCACCCCTTCTCACTCTTCCTCACAGTGAGGAAGACACAGCCCTCCTTCTTGTGTTTTTGGGGGAGACAGGCAGCGTGTGATCACTTCAGCTCAAAGCCATCCCCACCATCACGCACAGCAGGTCCAACCTCTCTTGTCTCTCCAGTCTCTTGGGGAGGCCGCTGTGAATTCGCACACCAATTTGAGCGAAAGACTGATTCCCACCGTGCTACCCTGTTTCCCCTTCCACACGGAAGTGATGGGCAGGATGTCCTGACGTGTGAGCAATGGGTGATGGGAACAGTAATTTGGGCTGCTGAAGTGTGTGTGGATCTGAGAGCTAGTTTTCCAGTGAGATGGTGAGTCAGTGGTGAGATACTTTTATTTTTTTCTGTGAATCAAGAAAAAGAAAAAAAAACATAAAGAATTGTTATATAAATAAAACAGCTACATGCTAAACATTACATTTTAGCAAAGAGTAATCGTTAGCATGTAAATATGAACACAGGTTTTTCTCTTTTGTTGGACTTTCAAAGGCACTTTATTGCAGAAAAAGAGGACATATTATTGGCTTGACAGTTTATCCAGACAGCCTCAAAGACAAGCCCCTCTTTAAATTGCCGCTGGCCAGCTTCTTTTCTTATAATGATTGAATAAATAAGTGAGAACACCCTTGCTGTAACTTCAGACCAGTGTTTGGTTCTCAGTGTTATATTTAATCTCTTACTGCCATTTAGTAAGCGGTTAGTTTTATTATATTTCTATATATATATATATATATATAGACTGCTCAAAAATATAAAGGGAACACTTAAACAACACAATGTAACTCCAAGTAGGTCAAACTTCTGTGAAATCAAACTGTCTACTTAGGAAGCAACACTGATTGACAATCAATTTCACATGCTGTTGTGCAAATGGAATAGACAACAGGGGGAAATCTTTGACGATTAGCAAGACACACTCAATAAAGGAGTGGTTCTGCAGGTGGGGACCAGAGACCACTTCTCAGTACCTATGCTTTCTGGCTGATGTTTTGGTCACTTTTGAATGTTGGTGATGCTTTCACACTCGTGGTAACATGAGACGGACTCTACAACCCACACAAGTGGCTCAGGTAGTGCAGCTCATCCAGGATGGCACATCAATGCGAGCTGTGGCAAGAAGGTTTGCTGTGTCTGTCAGTGTAGCGTCCAGAGCCTGGAGGCGCTACCAGGAGACAGGCCAGTACACCAGGAGACGTGGAGGAGGCCGTAGGAGGGCAACAACCCAGCAGTAGGACCGCTACCTCCGCCTTTGTGCAAGGAGGAACAGGAGGAGCACTGCCAGAGCCCTGCAAAATGACCTCCAGCACGCCACAAATGTGCATGTGTCTGCACAAACGGTTAGAAACCGACTCAACGAGGATGGTATGAGGGCCCGACATCCACAAATGGGGGTTGTGCTCACAGCCCAACACCGTGCCGGACGCTTGGCCAGAGAACACCAGGATTGGCAAATTCGCCACTGGCACCCTGTGCTCTTCACAGATGAAAGCAAGCAGGTTCCCACTGAGCACGTGGCAGACGTGACAGAGTCTGGAGACACCATGGTAGCCATTAGGTACCGAGATGAGACCCTTTGTGAGACCATATGCTGGTGCGGTTGGCCCTGGGTTCCTCCTAATGTAGGACAATGCTATACCTCATGTGGCTGGAGTGTGTCAGCAGTTCCTGCAAGATGAAGACATTGAAGCTATGGGCTGGCCCGCCCGCTCCTCAGACCTGAATCTGATTGAGCACATCTGGAACATCATGTCTCGCTCCATCCACCAACGTCACGTTGCACCACAGACTGTCCAGGAGTTGGCGGATGCTTTAGTCCAGGTCTGGGAGGAGATCCCTCAGGAGACCATATGCCGTCTCATCAGGACCATGCCCAGGCGTTGTAGGGAGGTCATACAGGCACGTGGAGGCCACACACAATACTGAGCCTCATTTTGACTTGTTTTAAGGCCATTACATCACAGTTGGATCAGCCTATAGTGTGTTTTTCCATTTTAATTTGTGTGTGACTCCAAATCCAGGCCTCCATTGGTTAATACATTTGATTTCATTTGATGATTTTTGAGTGATTTTGTTGTCAGCACATTCAACTTTGTACAGAACAAAATATTCAATGAGAACATTTCATTCATTCAGATCTAGGATGTGTTATTCGAGTGTTCCCTTTATTTTTTGAGCAGTGTATATATCTATACACATATACAAGAGTTAGACAATGAAACTGAAACACCTGTCATTTTAGTGTGGGAGGTTTCATGGCTAAATTGGACCAGGCTGGTAGCCAGTCTTCACTGATTGCACATTGCACCAGTAAGAGCAGAGGGTGAAGGTTCAATTAGCAGGGTAAGAGGACAGTTTTGCTCAAAATATTGAAATGCACACAACATTATGGGTAACATACCAGAGTTCAAAAGAGGACAAATTGTTGGTGCACGTCTTGCTGGCACATCTGTGACCAAGACAGCAAGTCTTTGTGATGTATCAAGAGCCACGGTATCCAGGGTAATGTCAGCATACCACCAAGAAGGACGAACCACATCCAATAGGATTAACTGTGGACGCAAGAGGAAGCTGTCTGAAAGGGGTCTTCGGGTGCTAACCCGGATTGTATCCAAAAAACATAAAACCACGGCTGCCAAAATCACGGCAGAATTAAATTAAATGTGCACCTCAACTCTCCTGTTTCCACCAGAACTGTCCGTCGGGAGTTCCACAGGGTCAATATACACGGCCGGGCTGCTATAGCCAAACCTTCGGTCACTCATGCCAATGCCAAACATCGCTTTCAATGGTGCAAGGAGCGCAAATCTTGGGCTGTGGACAATGTGAAACATGTATTGTTCTCTGATGAGTCCACCTTTACTGTTTTCCCCACATCCGGGAGAATTACGGTGTGGAGAAGCCCCAAAGAAGCGTACCACTCAGACTGTTGCATGCCCAGAGTGAAGCATGGGGGTGGCTCAGTGATGGTTTGGGCTGCCATATCATGGTATTCCCTTGGCCCAATACTTGTGCTAGATGGGCGCGTCACTGCCAAGGACTACCGAACCATTCTTGAGGACCATGTGCATCCAATGGTTCAAACATTGTATCCTGAAGGCGGTGCCGTGTATCAGGATGACAATGCACCAATACACACAGTAAGAATGGTGAAAGATTGGTTTGATGAACATGAAAGTGAAGTTGAACATCTCCCATGTCCTGCACAGTCACCAGATCTAAATATTATTGAGCCACTTTGGGATGTTTTGGAGGAGCGAGTCAGGAAATGTTTTCCTCCACCAGTATCGCGTAGTGACCTGGCCACTATCCTGCAAGAAGAATGGCTTAAAATCCCTCTGACCACTGTGCAGGACTTGTATATGTCATTACCAAGAAGAATTGACGCTGTATTGGCCAACAAAAGGAGGCCCTACACCATACAATTATTGTGGTCTAAAACCAGGTGTTTCAGTTTCATTGTCCAACCCCTGTATATGTCATCTTAGTTGTTGCCGATTTGACCCACATGCAGAAAACACTCAACAGAATGAAGAAGTTTAAAGCGTTTATTTTGCCACAGGAGTGGAGAGAGAATGAACCGGGACAGGAACTACTCAGCTGCATGGAGAGGGAAACAGGTAAGTGGTGAATTGTTTCTGTGAGAATGATTTGATATTCTTGGCTTGTCTTACAGTTTTCAGCAGTGGAAGGTCTGCCGGGAGGAATATCGTTCCAGGTCTGGTAAGCTCTTAGTAAGCCTCGGTAAACGTAAAATCTGCTGACCTTTTCCGGAATTAGAACTTAGTTCAGGTGCTTTCCTTTTGGACAGAGTCCGGAGGTGCCACTCGTGGTAGGGTGGACAGGGTTCGCTCGGTAGAAGCTAGTGGTAGGAAGTTCAGAGGCTGCCAGCCGGAACTTGACTTGGGGATCCAAACTTGAAGTCTTGGCAGTGAAGGCCTGGTCAGGTATGTCCTCCAAAGGAGCTAGAGCTTGGTCTAGGAACTGAACCTGGAAATATGTGAGGACAAAAAACATTAAGGACTTGGTTCATCAAGAACTTGGAGTAAACCAATAATTTGGCCGGTGGAATGTTACCACAAAGGCAAAACACTCAGGCGTCGAAGTGCTGGCAGCATGCCCCTTTTAAACATTCCAGCTGATGATGGTGATGAGTAACACCTGTCACCTCACCCTGCAGAGCCCTAGCTGCACCTAGGGGTGAAGCACCATTAATAGCAGGCAAAAACAAAGTCAACAACTCCCAGACCCCGACATCATCCCCTCCTCAACGGCCGCCGCCAGACGCCCCGAAGAAGACCCAAGAGAAGAATGATAATCCTTGATCAGAGAAGGGTCGCAGATGAACGACCGGGGCGCCCAAGAACGGTCCTCCGGATCGTAGGCCTCCCAATCGACGAAGTATTGCCGGCCCCTACCCCGTCAACGGGAGTCCACAATCCGTCGGACCGTTTAAACAGGGTGCCCCTGAAAGTCCCGGGCGGGTGGAGGGGGCTCGGCTGGAGGGCAAAGCATGCTGGTGGACACTGGTTTAAGCTGGGAGACATGGAAGGTGGGATGTATGCGGAAACTGGGCGGGAGACGGAGGCAAACAGTAGTGGGACTAATAACTGAGTCTATCTCATAGGGGCCAATGAACCTGGGAGAGAGTTTCCTGGAGAGGGACTTGAGCGGGATGTCCCGAGAGGAGACCCAGACATTTTGGCCGGGTTGGTACTGGGGTGCGCCTTCTATCAGCAAAACGCTTGTTCTGAGAGGCAGTTCTCTGAAGGGCTCGGACAGTTGAGTCCCAAATCCGGTTACAGTGACGAATGTGATCTCGGACTGATGGAACCGCTATTTCTTTCTGGTCAGCAGGGAACAGTGGCGGCTGATAGCCTAGCAAGATTTCAAACGGGGTATGACCGGTTGCAGATGAGATGTGAGAGTTATGGGAATATTCCACCCAAGGTAAAAAAATACTCCAGTCTAAGAATGTTCTCGAGCTCCTGATTCATGCGCTCAGTTTGGCCGTAGAACTGTGGGTGGTATCCTGATGTCAGGGAAAGAAGCTTCTAAGGCTGCACAAAATTGTCTCCATACTTGTGAGGTAAATTGGGGACCTCGATCAGAGAGTATCTCTTGAGGGATTCCATGAAGCCGAAACACGTGCTTGACTATTAAGTTGGCAGTTTGGAAGGCGGTCAGCAATTTCTTAAGAGGGATAATGTGACAAGCCTTGGAAAAGCGATCAATAATAGTAAGGATGGTGGTTATACAGGGAGAGTTAGGCAGACCGGTAACAAAATCGAGAGCGATGTGGGACCAGGGGTGTGCAGGTTCATTACGCAGGGCTTGTTGTATTATACTCTCAATCTCCCTGGTTAGAGTGCCCACAATACAACTGGGAGGTAAGATGGGAGCTGGTTGTTTATCCGAGTCGTCAGTGGAGAACTGGCGGGACAGGGTGTCAGCTTTCTGATTCTTGGAGCCAGGTATGTAAGAAATGCAGAGGTTAAACCGAGAGAAAAAAAGTGACCAACGAGATTGATGGGAATTTAACCGCTTAGCAGACTGAAGGTAGGATACGTTTTTGTGGTCTGTCCATACCAGGACTGGATGCTCGGCGCCCTCCAGCCAATGTCGCCACTCCTCTAGCGCCAGTTTGATGGCCAACAATTCCCTGTCTCCCACATCATAATTCCGCTCAGTGTTAGTTAGCCTACGGGAGAAAAAAAGCACATGGATGAAGTTGTCCATCTAGGTCAGAACATTGTGAAAGTACAGCCCCAACCCCCATGTCGGAGGCATCTACCTCCAATGTAAATTGTTTGGCTGGGTTCGGGTGAACCAGAATGGGCGCCTGAGAGAATTTTTGTTTCAATGTGTTAAAGGCTTTATCTGTCTCAGGATTCCATTTGAACTGGACCTTGGAAGAAGTCAATGCAGTCAGGGGGGCAGCAGTTTGGCTGTAGTTGTGAATACATCTCCGGTAGAACTTTGCAAAGCCGAGGAAGCGCTGGAGCTGTTTACGTGAATCAGGGAGAGGCCAGTCCAAGACTGCTTTGATTTTGTCCGGGTCGGAGCGAACCTTTCCACCCTCTAGAATAAACCCCAGGAAGGTGACAGAGGACTGATGGAATTCGCACTTCTCTGCTTTAATGAAGAGCCGATTCTCCAGTAGACGCTAGAGGACTTGGCAGACATGGCGGTGATGTTCAGTGACATCTTTTGAATAAATCAGAATGTCATCTAAGTACACAAAAACAAAGATGTTTAAAATATCTCTCAGTACATCATTTACTAACGCCTGAAACACTGCAGGTCCATTGCTCAGTCCAAAAGGCATCACTAAATACTCAAAGTGCCCAAGAGTCCTCTTAAATGCTATCTTCCACTCGTCTCCTTTATGGATCCGGACGAGTAGGTAGGCATTCCGTAGGTCCAACTTTGTGAAAATAGATGAACCATGAACTGGTTCAAAAGCTTACAAGAGTAATGGTAAGGGGTATTTATTCTTTACTGTGATTTCATTTAGCCCTTGGTAGTCAATACATGGACGTAAAGTTCCGTCCTTACCGACGAAGAAGAAGCCGGCACCAAGTGGAGAAGATGATGGGCGGATGATCCCAGCTGCCAGAGACAGCTGGGATCAGAGATGTACTTCTCCATGGCGAGAGATGTTGAACAGACGAATTGAAGGTAACGGGGCTCCAGGAAGTAGATCAATAGAGCAATCATAGAAGCGATGAGGAGGCAATGACAGAGCCTTTGCTGAACACCAATTTCAGATCATGATATTCAGTAGGAACCAGAGTTAGTTCTGGAGGTTCATCCTCTTTGGGGCCCATCACAGGGTTCTTAGGTGAAACAGCTGACTGCAAACAAGAAGAGAGACATTTAGTTGACCAGGACTCAATTCGAACTTCAGACCAGTTTAGGTGTGGATTATGTGTCTGCAGCCAGGGAAAACCCAGGACCACAGAATGAGATATGGGAAAACCCAGAAGTGAAATGTACTCTCTGTGGTTACCTGATAAAACCAACTCTAGGGGTTTGGTCCGGTGGGTAATGCATTGGAGTGATTTCCCATCCAAAGCCTGGACTTGTTGTGGTACAGGAAGTAGCTCAGTTTCAATCTGGGCTTGGTCAACCAAAGTTTGGTCAATTAGGTTCTCCTCGCAACCTGAGTCGATAAGGGCTGACATGCTGATGGTATTTTGATTATGAAACAGGGTGGCTGGCAAGGTGAATCTAGGGGCCTTGGATTTACAGAGCTGGTCCGCCGGCTTCCCCTCTCAGCCAACATAACCCCCCTTTTGGCCGAACAGGGCATGAAAAAACAAAATGATCAGGTGAGCCACAATAAAAGAATTGATTAGCCTCCCCGCGACGCTGTTGCTCGTCGGGAGTGAGCCTGGTCCTCCCTAGCTGCATGGTTTCGGATTCTGGTGGATTGGAAAACTGAAGTGCCGTGGAAGAGGACTGGGCACCTGAGGACAATTGTGGCCTTAAAACAGCTCACCCAGAGCGGAACCTTCTTCTCTCTCTAATTCGAGTATCTATTCGTATTGCTAGAGCAATAAAGTCATTTAATTCTTTGGGTTCGTCTAATAAGACTAACTCGTCTTTTAAAGCCTCATCCAATGATTGAAAAAATGCAGCTTTAAGAGCCTGCGGATCCCAACCCGAGGTATCGAAAACTCAGTTAACGGTTTGTTTTGTTGCTTCAGCCCCCACAAGCGGCGTACAATATAAGCTTGATCTGTTTCTTGAGCAAATGTCAGTTTAAACTCCTTGATAAACTCGTCATAGAAGCAGCCAAACTGATTATAGTCAGTAAATCTGGATTCAGCCCATCGAATCACTTTTCCTGTCAATAACCCTAATATATAAGAAATCTTGACATCGTCGTGGGGTAAAGATTGTGGAGACCGGTTGAACACCTGTGTACATTGTAATAGGAACCCACCACAGTTCCCTACTTCCCCTGAAAATTTATCCGGGTTAGGGGAAGTTACGTCATGTCCCGGAAGTAGCTGTTGAGACACCGGGGACTCAGTAGCGCCACCTGGAGAAGGGGGGTCCTTGGTACTCACAATATGTTGTAGCAGGGAGGAAATTTGTTCAAGCTGCTGGTTTGTTTGTTGTTGTTGTAAATGGAGGGACCGGAGAGATGAACCTTGAGCCTGAATTTGGTGACTATGTTCGGAAATGGTTCTTCTAAGTGAAGTGTTCTGTCATCTTAGTTGTTGCCGATTTGACCCACGATTTGACCCACATGCAGAAAACACTCAGAAGAATGAAGAAGTTTAAAGCATTTATTTTGCCACAGGAGCAGAGAGAGAATGAACCGAGACAGGAACTTCTCAGCTGCATGGAGAGGGAAACAGGTAAGTGGGGATTGTTTCAGTGAGAATGATTTGATTTTCTTGGCTTTTCTTACAGTTTTCAGTAGTGGAAGGTCCGCCGGGAGGAATATTGTTCCGGGTCTGGTAAGTTCTTAGTAAGCCTGGGTAATCAGGTGCTTTCTTTTCGGACAGAGTCCGGAGGTACCACTCGTGGGAGGGTGGACAGGGTTCGCTCGGTAGAAGCTGGTGGTAGGAAGTTCAGAGGCTTCCAGCTGGAACTTGACTTGGGGATCCGAACTTGAAGCCTTGGCAGTGAAGGAGTGGTCAGTGGTCAGGTAAGTTCTCCAAAGGAGCTTGGCTTGGTCTAGGAACTGAACCTGGAAATAAGTGAGGACAAAAAACATTAGGGACTTGGTTCCTCAAGAACTTGGAGTAAACCAATAATTTGGCCGGTGGAATGTTACCACAAAGGCAAAACACTCAGGCGTCGAAGTGCTAGCAGCATGCCCCTTTTAAACCTTCCAGCTGATGATGGTGATGAGTAACACCTGTCACCTCACCCTGCAGAGCTCTAGCGGCATCTAGGGGTGAAGCACCGTTAATAGCAGGCAAAAACAAAGTCAACAACTCCCAGACCCCGACAATATACATATATATATATATGAACACAGTAATTTGGCGTTTTTTTGGTTTGTTTTTTGATTGGCTATGTTTGGTAAAAAATATTAGAAGCAAATTTTCCTAATAATTAAAAATATATTTTAAGATCTTTGAAGGGGTGATGTGCTTAATTTGAGGGGGTGATGCCTCTAAATATCCCCTTGTGATGCTGACCCCAGTCCATCACAGCTTGTCCCTTCAATCCTATCTGAAAACAAACAGAGACAGCCAGAAGGTGTCTAAATCCTGACTTGAAGAGCCTAAAGGTTCTTTTTGATTCCACTGGAAAATGTTATCTGCATTACATTATAATAGCAGAATTATAATGGGAACTATCCCACAATAGATGGTTAATCAAGAGAATGGGGCTACCTGAACTCTCGAAAGAATCACAGATAAATTAGTAAGAATAATGTAACGGATGCCAACCTTACTTTTAACAGTTAACTTTTTATTCAGAAATTTTTGAGGTTCAATACAAAGCAGACTTTTTCGGATATCATGGTACTAACATTTTCTATTTTTTATTTTTCCAATTTTAAACTGAATTATAGCTTGACTTCAGACTGGATGATGCAAGGCAAAAATGTCCATATATTGATTCAGCTTTTTTCAAACTAATAGAGCTTTGTTTAAAATGCTGAAATATTTCCACAGTTCTTCAACAGAAGCCGTTAAAATGAGACTTTGCATCAATCTTTCACCTAAGGCAGGATTTAAAAAGAGCAATACTAAACCACTTTGAACACAACCAAACTTGTTTGGAAACTAGAGTGAAAATGTAGCAATTGTAAAATATCTACTTGTTTGGATCCATTACTGCTTGGATCCATATCAGAAATGTGCGCATTGTGCAAAAATTAAAAAGGTTATCATAAAATAAAAGCAAATATACTTCTGATATACTTCTTACGCAATATGTTATATTTGGATACCTGTCTTTTTTGTTTTGTTTTGACACATTCTTTATCTGCTGCTGTGACTGATATGTCTGCTTAAAACTTTGGACACAAGTAATTTGTCTCACTTAACAGATAATGATTCATCACCCCATCTTCCTAAGAATACCACAATTAACCTATAGTATTGTCAAGCGCAAATAAGATGTAAAATAACAGCTGTGCATGAATAAAATTTTGACTTGGAGAACATGAACATGATGCAAGAAAGCCTGTGCTGAGTGTTTTATTGTCTTGTATTGTGTTGGATTCCATATGGAACAATGAGCCATTTATTACAGCCTCGAACAAACATAATTTGGGATTATGTTTCTTTTTGTGGATTTCATGATTAAATTTAATTTGTTTGTTTACATAGCATCAATTTACATATTCATATCCAACTATATTCTTTTTTGTCTCCAATTATATCTAGTTATGACTAATTCATTCTAGGTTAATTTAATTAATTTAATCTTATTCCTTATTTTAAAATGTAAGTATTATGATTATTCATTTATTATTATTTATCAAAAATTATAATGAAAAAAATCATAATTCAGAAAAAGAATTTCTTAACCAAAAATCATTATTTACGAATAGAAATCAGAGATGTCCTCTGGTGTTGTGATTATGGGCTCAAAACCCTTAATAATTACAATTAATTATTTATCATTAATAATTGATAATTAACCAAAACCACTAAATGTCACTGTTTTTAACCTCTTCACTGAACGTGGGGAAACTTTGACTTTATTTTGACAGATAATTCACTCTTGCACAAAATAAACAAAAACGCTTCTCTTAAATAGATATGTGAAAATTTGTTGAAGCTATATAGCCCTGATATAATTACTACTCTGATCCAAAAACCTTTACCTATACTAACAAGCACTATTCTACACAAATGGGATAAAAATGACCAACTACCAATAATAATAAAAGAAAATATATGCGCATTGAGTGTCTATGGAGATCAAACCAGCAGTTTTATGGACAAAATGTGCAATTTGGGTTAACTTGGAAAGAGAAGCCTTCCTGATGTGCTGATGTCTCAATTTACGGCAATCAGCTGGTAGAACGGTGGGGCTATTAGAAGCAGATTGCCCTAAATCTCGAACAAAGGGTCACAAACCTCTGAGGTGGGAACTCAGTGGAAAAACTCCAGTAAAAAAAGTGGTACAAAGGAGTGGTCAGGCTATGAGGCCCAGACCACTGCTGCTTTGAATGGAAAAACTTGAAAAGTCCAATTTCTAACTCCTGGTTGATTTGGGATCAGCCGGACAAAACACACGCACCTTGCTGATCGCATCCGCGCTCTGCAATTCAGCCGAACAGTAAATCATAACAGTTCAGCATAAAACACTTTGTTGATACAAGTTGATACCTTGGATTAACTACTGGTGATTCTAAATCACCTTAACTATGCCTCATCCTGCACAGACCTCTAAATGCACCTATCCGATTTAATATAAAAAGATATTTATGTAAGAAGAGGAACGTTGAATTTTATGCTGAATTTAACAGGGAGTCATTGAAAAGTCTGTTTGCATTTCAGAAGTCTAGTCACACTTAATGTTCTTTCTTAAGTGTTTAATCATGTTTTCTTATGAAAATTCCACAACATAAGATCTCAGGATTACATGTTAAATTTTTTAAAGCGTAGATTTGCATATTCTTTTCCAGTTTCCTCAACTGAACAGTTGATTATGAGTATATTTTCTCAGTTTTTTAGTTGAGAAAATATAATTCTTGTCATCAAGAAACATCAAGACATATAAGAATTGCAGTCAATTGAGCCATTAAGTGGACAAAAAGTACTTAGTTGTTTGTAACAGATTTTTCTGTAATTGGAATTGTTCCTCTTGCTTGCTTTGTGAGCTGCGATATTCACAGATCACACTCAAAGTTAAAAGTCAATAGTGTCCTGGTCTGCCTTTCATTTTGCTACTCTGTTATCAATCATACTGGCTAGACCAACACACAAAGAGAATTATTCACAGACAAATACACTAGCATAATCTCTGAAACCTGAACACTGTCTTTTACAGGGAATTGTAAGCAAGTTCTTCTCTTCCACAATAGTGGTTCATTCTCCCTTCGTGACAGCAGCTGACTTTTATTCATCATAGTAGAATGAAAGATATAGATTTGCCCCTGGAGATTAGATGAAAGAAAAAAAATGTATAGACATAAAGGAAACAGAGCATGAAGAGGGGGAAATATAGAGAGTGGAATATGGGGAAAAGAAAAAAGGAAAAACAGGAAAAAGAGAGATGGCCTCTGTAAGTGCAGCAGCACAGAGGCACAGACTTGCGAGTTCCCCTGCAAGACAAGCATGAGCTGCCTATTTGTCAGCATTGATCAACCCATTAAGGGGCTGTAGTTGGAAGCATATTGGTTTTAGGGGCCAAAGGGGCAGTGAGAGACAAAGATAAAGCAAAAAATTTGGTGTGCGGGTGGATGGTGGGGTTGGGATGGTTGAACTTTCGGCCACCGCACATCTGCAAGATAAGAAGTCCGTTATCCTCATCCTCAACATTTGTGTGGTTAATGTTTCTGTGCACCGTTGTAGGGTGGTAGATGTCATTTGTCTCAAACATCTCTGGAGACCTTGATGTATGTTGTCTCCGCTCCTTGTCAATGCAGTACTAATAAGAAGCTAGCTGGTGCCTCATAAATAGAATGTCACTTGTCATTTTCCTCAGTGTGTGTGTTCGTGAGTGGGGGTTTGTGTGCGCGCACAATGGGTGGGTGGTTGGTCTTGGCCCAAGGGGAAAGCAGGCAGCCTCTTAGCCCAGCCTCTGATAAATTCATATAATTAACTCTGGCTTGATCTGTTGGCTAATCCTGCACTCAGTAATAAGGGATTAAAATGTCACCTAAGCCACCTGCTGTTATTGAGCCCCAAGACTTTTGTGCCTCTGTGTGTTTCGCAGTGTACGTCAGAGAAAAAAAAGGAAGAAGGAAAGATGATAAAAGTAAAGTGAACTTAAAAATGTCTCTGCAGCAAGCCTTCTTATTAGAAACATTCCAGCTGTCTGCTCCATTAAATGCTTGTAGAGGACACTACAAAGCAGCTGAGAGAAGCATTTATACACTAGCCATATGCATGCGAGCACTATTTACAGGTGTACAGTTTGGCATAATGCTCAGTGCCATCATTTGGCAGGAAGCTGAAGCTTAAGTTGTAGACTTGCTCTGAAAACATGTCATCAGACTCCCGAAAAAGGGACATGAAAGTAGGACAAACTGGATGGTGGGAGTTAAGAAATATTTTTTCCTCCTTATCACCTTCTTGGACCAAGTAAAGAAAAACAAATAGAGAGAGGTAGAGAATAGTCAATTGGTTGGCAAACAGCCTGCAATGGCCAATGACCTGGTTGTCATGTCTGCCTGCTGGCTACCTCCGCTTTGTTGCTTAGCAACTCCAAGAGTACTTTTGGGTTAGTAAATGACTCTTGTTGCTGCAGTGGCTCAGGGGCTACTAATAAAGCCTTCTGACCAGACCAGTCGCTGCCGTTTAAGAGCTAGGAGCTGAATGATCACCGGACAGGGATTTTGGGAACATCATAAATCTCTTATGATATTCCATTTTGCCCCCACCTCAAGCTGCTATAAGTACACACACACAAATAAAAACGTAAACACAGCATCTTGTAACCCCCATTCCATACAACGCTCATTCTGTTTATATCAGACTACTATTAACTCCTCCTGTAAACATATTCAATGCAGTACTGACTGGTGTCCAAACATGGACAACTGTACATTTTTACCCATTTAGGCTTTCCGAAAACAGGAGTAATGAAAGCCCCATTAGCCCTCCAATGAAACAATGAACACCCAATTATAGTATTTTATTTTTACCCATTTTTCCAATAGTTACAGAGAGCCAGTTTTCAGCCAAGTAAGTGGTGTAAGTGAAGCATTTAAATAATTCTCAACAATAATAATGTCGCCTTCTGAGGTTTAGGTTGACCAAGCGAGAAAGAGCTAGCACAGATGTTTTGAAAAACTTTAAACTTTTAAATTTCCCAAAATTCTCAAAAACGAAGCAAAGACTGCAGGGACAAAAAATAGTCGAAATCCAAACGTAAAAAAAAGGTTTTACTTGCAGGGCATGAAAACCTGAAAAATGTTGAGGGGTAATAAAAAGGGGTGTGAAAGAAAACCAGCGAAGAACAATGAAAACCAGGAGCTAAAAAAAAGAGGGGGGTGAGGTAAAACCCTAAGAACTGAACAGATAATAGAGAATGGACAACAGGTTGAACCAGGCTGTAGATAACTGGGGGAATATGAATAAGCTAAGGTGCCCAAAAACCAGAAAAAAAAGGGGGGAACTAGACAAAACAAAACCCAAAGGGAACCAGACGGGGGGGAAACAGAGAAAAAAACCTAGAAAAAAAAAGGCGCAAAAAAACAAATTTTAAAAACAAAAATTTAAAAATAGAATACAAAAGGGAAACTAAAATAAAAAAAATACAGGGAAGACAAGGGAACTAGAAATAACAACAAATATAATAATAATCATAATCATAAGAAAACCCTAACAAGTAATAAAAAACCAACCACTAAAAGAACTAAGAACGAGAGGAGAGAAAACAACAAACACTAGGGGGCACTAGAAGGAAATAAGCAAAAAACCATGACTAGAAAACCAAACTAAAGTCGAAACACAAACCACAACAAAGTCCAAAATGTCGTACCACAACAAATAAAGGTTAATGTTATTACAGTACAGTCACTTTTTTCCTTTCAAATGTAACTATTTTACTCTTAAAGATTTTGTATTCACAGTGAACAAAATCAACAACTTCTATTGGTTCTGCATGTCAACTAATACTAAAGCTGTTTTTAAACTGTTTCCTTTTTTCCATGTATGTTTCCAGATGTTAAAAGCACATATTATGTGGGTCTAAACAAGTTACTGAACAAATTTTGTGGAATATCAAGTACGGTACCTTACTTTATGTTACTGTTTTGTTTATTTTTTTATGTTTTTTATTATTGATGTTAATGATTTAGAGATAAAAACTCAATGCCTATCACATAGTCTGTGAGTACCTCCATGTAAGGGGTTTCAAACTCAATCACCAAAGGGGCCAAAGCCTAAAACATGGACTAGCCATGTTTTAATAAAAAACGTCATTTCTTTTTGTTTTTTTTTATGGGTCTCATGCATATACACTACCAGTGAAAATTTTTAGAACGCCTTTCTCATTTAATGGTTTTCTTTATGTTTATAAAATTTAAATTGTACTAATTCTCAATAAAGGGCCCAAAACTACATGAAAACACTATGCTTATTAGCCAAAAAATAGAAAAAATTTTTTTAAATGTTTTATTTTTAGTTTCCTTTAAAATTCCCCTACCCTTTGTTGATTAACAAATACTAACCTTTGGGCCATCTCAAAAATAAACTTGGAAGATTTTAAAGATTTTTTTGGAAAAAATTTTCAGGTGACCCCCCTCATAAAAGCACAGGAGAACTGCTAAAGAGCAAGCATTTTTTAAGGAAAAGGGGCTATTTTGCAAAATTTAAAATTTAAAAAATGTTTAGAGTTATTTCCTTTTCTTACTAAAATTCCAGTTTTCATTCATAGTTTTTGCCTTTGATGTGATGAAGTTCAATGAAATTCTCATAAAAATAAAAAACCCCTTAAAAAAGAAAGATATCTAAAACCTTTTGAGGGTAGGATTACATTTATACATATAGTAGGGATATTAAAATTAAACAAATTTTAATATCTATATATATGCAGTACTCGTCGTCTTCTGCTTTATCCGGGACCGGGTCACGGGGGGACCAGACACAGTAGAGACACCCAGACTTCGCTCAGCCCGGACACCTCCTCTAGCTGCTGTGGGGGGAGCCCAATGCATTTCCAGCCCAGCCGACAGACATAGTCCCTTCAGCGTTTCCTGGGCTGTTCCCTGTGCCTCTTCCCGGTAGGACGTGCCTGGACCACCTCCCGAGGAAGGCATCTGGTATAGATGCCCGAGCCACCTCAACTGGCCCCTCCCGATGTGGAGGAGCAGCAGCTCTACTCCGAGCTCCTCCCGGATGGCCGAGCTCCCCACCCTATCTCTAAGGGAGTGCCCGCTGGTATCTGGGATCTCGTTCGAAATCTTTGGCGATTAGCAAGACACACTCAATAAAGGAGTGGTTCTGCAGGTGGGGACCACAGACCACTTCTCACTACCTGTGCTTTCTGGCTGATGTTTTGTTCACTTTTGAATGTTGGTGGTGCTTTTTCCCCTCATGGTAGCATGAGACGGACCACCCCACACAAATGGCTCAGGGAGTGCAGCTCATCCAGGATGGCACATCAAAGCGGGTTGGCAAGAAGGTTTGCTGTGTCTGTCAGTGTATTCCCAGAGCCTGGGGGCGCTACAGGGGACGGCCAGTACCCAGAAACGTGGAGGAGGCCAAGGAGGGCAAAAACCCCAGCAGCAGGACCGCTACCCCCGCCCTGGGTTCCTCCTAAGCAGGACAATGCTTTAGACCTCATGGGGCTGGAGTGTGTCAGCATTCCTGCAAGATGAAGACATTGAAGCTATGGACTGGCCCGCCCGTTCCCCAGACCTGAATCCAATTGAGCACATCTGGGACATCATGGGGGTCTCGCTCCATTCACCAAACGTCACGATGCAACACAGACCTGCCCAGGAGTTGGCGGATGCTTTAGTCAGGTCTGGGAGGAGATCCATCAGGAGACCATCCCGCGTCTCATCAGGAGCCTGCCCAGGCCGTTTGTGGGGAGGTCATACAGGCACTTGGAGGCCACACACAATACTGAGGCCCCCCTCATTTTGACTTGTTTTTAAGGACATTACATCAAATTTGGATCAGCCTGTAGTGCGCATGTAGGTGTGTTTTTCCATTTAATTGTATGTGTGGACTCCAAATCCGGCCTCCATTGATAATTACATTTTGATTTCCATTGATGTTTTTTTGATGATTTTTGGTGATTTTGTAGGTCAGCACATTCAACTTTGTATGCAACAAAGTATTTCTCAATGAGAATATTTCATTGATTCAGATCTAGGATGTGTTCATTGAGTGTTCTTTATTTTTTCGAGCAGTGTATATATATATAAACTATATATATATATATATATATATATATATTTTTTTTTTTTTATTTTTTTTTTTTTTTTTTTTTTTTTTTTTTTTTTTTTTTTTATCTATATATATATATATATATAGTATATATATATATGAATGTTCCCAAAGATATATAGAATATATATATATATATCATATCATATATGTCTTGGAACATTCAGTTATATATATATATATATATATATAATATATATATATATATATTATATATATATATATATATATATATATATATATATATATACTCATTATTATATATATATATCTTTGGGAACATTCGTTTTTCAACAGCACTAGGGTTCATAACTTGCTCAACACTAAACTTACTACTCAGCTGTGCTGATTTTTAGTGCTGTGGGTCCCTGGATTTTAAAGTTTGTTGACATCTCCCCTTTAGGTTGTGTTCCAGCTGCTTTTGAACATGTTGTATTCCAATCTCTTCTTAAGAAGAGCAAATTGTATCTTACTGCTCTCTGAAACTTTATGCCGATTTAAAATGTTCCTTTCTTTTTAAATTTCTAAAGAAGGAGCTTTTTAATCAGCTAAAAGAGCACCTGAAGCTTCGTGATATTCATGAGAAGTTTCACTCCGGCTTTAAGTCTTGTCACAGCACTGGAACTGCACTTCTCAAGGTGTGCAATGATCTACTGCTGATTCTGGCGATTCAGCAGTTTTAATTCCTGCTAAACTTACTGCTGCTTTTGACACAGTAGATCATGACATTTTAATATCAATACTGGAGCAATCTTGTATTAAAGGCACAGCCATAGAATAGTTTAAGTAAAATTGATCTAATAGTAGTTTTCTGCCCATTTGGAACTGTTCCTGTCCTCTGTAGCTTCTCTTTATTATTGTGTACCGCAAGGCTCCATATTAGGTTCTATTTTATTCTCTTTGTACCTGATACCTGGGGTCCATTTCCACAAATGTAATGTGTCATTTCTTTTTATGCAGATGACATTCAGGTTAATCTTCCATTAAAATCCAGCAGATCCCAGTTAGTTGCCAGGCTGCTTAAGTGTTTAGCAGACCATTTATGGAGCTGAAGTTCTTTATTTAAATGACAAAAGACATAAGTAATTTTATTTGGTAAATCTGACCTGCTGACAGGATGCGGCAGTGCTGTTGGGTCACTGGACTCTTCTGGCTATGTGTCTGTTAGAAATCTTTAGCTGATTCTTGACTCAGATGTTTAATTCAATACAAAGGTCAGTGTAGTAGTCCAATCTAGCTTTTGTCATCTAACATTATCTTCCACATGATGCACTTGAGATGGCTGTTCATGGCCTTATTAGACCTTTGCCGTCTTCAGCTGGTTCAAATTGTACATATCACCCCGATTTTGTATTACCTCCAGTGGCTGTCCATTTCTTTTAGAATCGTTTTTAAGATTTTGCTCTTAGTTTTTAAATGTCTAAATCATCTAGCACCTCTTTGCCTTAAAGAGCTGTTACATCCACACATCCTCAGTAGATCTCTAAGATCTCAAGACCAGAAGCTCTTAGTTGTTCCCAGGACTTGGCACGTGACTAGGGGAGACAGATCTGTAGCTCCTAGCTCTTGAACAGTTTCCATCTTTCTGTGAGGTCTGCTGGAAATTTAAATGATTTTAAATCCCTTTTAAAAACTCATCTTTTTAAACTGGCTTTTAATTCCAGAGAGCACAACCATAAGGCCAGTCCTTGTTTCTTCTAGGCCCCTTTATTGCTGATTTTATTGCTTATTGTCAACCTTGTATTTTATTGCTTATTGCTTTATTATCTTATATATATTGTCCACTAATTGTAGCATCATATCAGCCCAAACTCCATACATCACATAAAATGCAAGTCTAGGAATCTCTGTTGATCAGAGGGAACAGCTGCTAATGCAATCAGGTACAACTGGGGCACTAGGTTGTCTAAATATAAAAACAACTATTTGAACAACAAGCTATTTGAACATGTTTTATTCTCAAATATGGGGACATTTAAAAATGTCATTATCATTATATTGCTGTATAATCTATTTATCCAAGCACGGACTATAACTGCTTATAGACATAGACTCTTTTCTTTGAAATCCCAAAAAAATCTTCAGTCAGTTGATTGAATTCAAACCCAAAAGCGTAGCGATTTTTGTGTACTGTTACATCCCTGAGTTGTGGAAAATTAAATACTAGGTGCGCATCAGTAAGTTAGCTTGTATGCGCTGACTTCATCATCGAGAACAGCTTTTCACACAGGTGAAAAGCTACCAACATGCAAAGCATTCCTGTAGGGTGGAGGCAGAATAGGGGCATCTTCTCAGAGATGCAGGGCGAAAGCTGTGCGGGACTGAGTAATCCCATATCTTAAGTGTGCTGTGATACTACAGTTCAATATGTTTGGAGTTGCTCCAAACATATAAAGCAGAAAGTGTAACAAGCTTTCTTGCTGCATCTGATTCTTCTTCGAGCACAGTTTGTGTGCACACATGCCGAGAGCTGTGAGTAGCCATTGTGGTGACCTATGGAATGTGTAGTGTGATTAACATGAGAGCTATATAACCAACTGCGGAGGTATTATTATTAGAAATATAATTGTATCGTTGGCCACATTCGGCCCACGGGCCTTGGGCTTGACAAGTCTGCCCAAAGTGGATACTGGCTAACTTATTCAGAAAGGAAATATGAATCATTATGCTGCTATAAGTAAACCTTCATCGGTGCAGAAAGAGTATCTGCATAGCATAACTTGAGGTTAAGTTATACTATCACTGGGCCATTGCTGTGAGATTTGCACAGCACTAGAACATAATAGCAGAATGGCTTGGCTGGGGATAAAACTATGTGAAGGGGAGTAAACCATCAGGCATTTTAACTCACGACTTCTCAATTAATGGTCCTGTACTTCTCAACTCAGCTGATAACTATACATTTGTGAGCTACTTAGCAGATAGTAGTACTATATAATAAATTGTCTTTTTTTCTTTACAAATTTTTTTGCACTAATCTTTGATGATGTGTTTGTTTTCTTGATAATTTTTGTTCCAGTGTCAGAGGAGTACAATATGTGACCATATGTAAAGCCTTGCCTATACATGTTTGGAACTCTGAGGTCAATATTTAGCCATGGTTTCAGTTCATGTCAACTGCTGTCAGATGCCACGTTGCCTGAGGGCACAATATCCACTATGTTGCCCTGTAGCTGACTGATCTTTGTGGGGAATGTTTTCTGCCAGTCATACGCAGAAAACCTGGTCAAAATTTTGAGTTAGAAAGACAGAAGAATAATGACAAATTTGATGTGTGAAGGCAAACTCAGTAAGCTGCATCATTAGGAGTGACTCTAAAATTTCAAATTGTTTTTGTTGTTTTTGTCTTGAAACTAATGAACAAAGAACTCTGATTGGTTCTTTATATATATTTTTTGCGGCACTAGAGGCCTTTATTTTTCAATAGTAAGCAAGACAGGAAATAGGGGGTGAGAGAGGGGAAGACATTTGGCAAAGGTCTCCAGGTCCGGGATGCTAACCCAGGATGGCCACTTTGAGGACTGTAGCCTCTATACATGGGTCGTGAGCTTAACCCCTACACCACCAGTGCTGCACCCCGGTTCCTTATTTTTAACATTTTTCATTTTAATGTTAGCTTTCGAAAATTTTAATTTTACTTCTACAAACAATTTTTTCAAAGATTCTTATCCCCTCCCCACTGTTAACCTTTCAGTAAGTGTTTTATAGCTGTGCTGCACATAGGCTCTCAGTAGCCTCCAGGAGAAGGAGCCTAT
Organism: Crenichthys baileyi; assembly: GCA_036173005.1. Lineage (NCBI taxonomy): Eukaryota > Metazoa > Chordata > Actinopteri > Cyprinodontiformes > Goodeidae > Crenichthys > Crenichthys baileyi. Next base: position 625,748 of record JAHHUM010000618.1, on the reverse strand, counting down.
ACCAAGTGCCCTGTACCAAGTGGAATAGACTGGCCATGTTGTTACCTTAATGGCTGTGAGTTGCAAAATGGCCTCTGTGAACAGAAACAAGACAGAATAAGTGCAGAAGAAATTGTTGAGGGTCAGGGATGAACAGAATATAGTTGATGACTGTAAGTCTGGAACCAGTAGGGGATGGGAGGAGCAAGGACCTGTCAGAAAAGACCCCTCCCAGTGGGGCTGGCAGTAGCTGATGTAATGGCATTAATCTGGAAGTGCCATCAGACACCCAATGTGGCTCTGTCATTGAAAAGTGCTAATTCTGCTGAACTGTGAGGGGAATTCAGGCTCTCAAGAGACTTTACCAAGGATTAATTAAAGACACTGGCATTGGGCATTGCACAGATTTATATGTTTACTTCATTGTCACTATTCTTGTGCTTAGCACATGGTGCAGAACAGACTTGGGATACTGACACTACAAACACTGCAACATTTGATGTTTCTTTCACTTTTTTATATAGTAAAGTTACCTCCTGTTGTGCTTGGCTAAACTGGAATTTCCTTTCTCTTCCTTTTTGCTTCTCCAGATGAACCGGCCCATTCAGGTGAAGCCAGCCGACAGCGAAGGACGGGGAGGTAATTAACCTTCGTCTAGTCTCTGGTGAACAACCCCTAAAAAACACACTCACAGACAAACACACAAATACTCCAGAACTCTGAAAAAGCACTCATGCAATCCTTAATATTCTGCTCTCACCTGAGACTTACACTGTGAGTTAGTAGAGTTGCCCATAATATAGGTCACTTGCTTCTATTGACTTTCCATCTGCACCAGTAGAGGAGCTGTCTCAAGTTCACAGCTGCAGAAAGTATATCTGAGACAAGACAGAGAAGCGCACAAAGTGAAATTGAAAAATAATATAAGAATGCAAGAACAAAAAAATAATAATTGCAGGACCTCCATAATGCACTGTCCAAAATCATAGCCAGGTCCAGAGAGTTACAGACACTCCAACCATCCATTCACACTAAAAAGTATTACACATACCTATTGAAGCTGCTCAGAGATACTATTGAGAATTCTGTGTTGATATAATAGCATCCATCAGTAGTCAGTGTATCTACATGTATTTCAATGTGTGTGAAAAATAATATGTGGTCTAACTAGCAAATGAAAACGGAATTCCAGACCATAATTGTAAATGTGAAATTTCAAGGTTTCAAAAAAATTTGATGGAACAAAATGTATTGTTTTTCCATGTGTAAAATATTGGTGTTCTAATTAAAACATTAAAATTGTCATTTTCACTTCTGTCATAGTGTTTTGAACTGATCTGACCCACATGCAGAAAGCAATTCAGGAGACTGATATTACGGTAAGAAGTTTATTTACAGTGAGGGGAAAAATGTGCAGGAAACAGGAACCGGGATACAGACTGTAAAATAAACAGAATGGTAAGAACGGGGAAACTCTGCACTAATATTCTTAAATGATAATTCTGTCTTACTGGATAGAAGGTGAGATCCACCAGAGGGGGTAGGAGAGACCAGGAGGTTGTTTACCCGTGGGACTGGAGTGTGTGAATACTGGTATGCCAGGATGATTGATGGTCCAAGAGCTTCTGTAGTTGGTGCAACGGAAGGAGGAGGGTGGACTGGGGCTGCCAGCTGATTAGATCCAATGAAGTAGCAGTAGGCTTTAGTCTGGGTACATGGAGCCAGATGGCTTCTTTTCAAATATGATAATCCAGGCAGGGTTCGATGCAGAAGGCAAGGTCAGGTTCAGGCAACCTGTAAGGTAACAAAATCCAAAAATTACAAAAAGGCTAGCAAGGTTAAGGCAAGGTAATGTGGCTCGAGCTGTACTACAAAAGGGCAAAACACTCTGGCAGTGAGTTGCTGGCAGCCTCCTCCTTAAATCCTCCTCAGCAGATGATCAGGGAAATAGGAAACACCTGTCGCCTCTCCTCCAGTTCCAACGCCATCTAGAGGCTAAGAATAATAACAGCACCAAACAAAACAGACATGGCGCCCCCCCCCAATGGTCACCTCCTGGCGGCCCTGAAGACGTAGAAAGTAGAAAGAGAGAAAGTCCGAGATCAAAGACGGATCACAGATGAACGACCGGGGCACCCAAGAACGATCCTCCGGACCATACCCCTCCCAGTCAACGAGATACTCCATCTGCGACCTCGTCGACGGGAGTTGATGATCCGTCGACCAAACAGGGTGCCCCGACCGGTCCAGAGTGGGTGGTGGGGGTTCGGCCGGAGGGCAGGAAGTACTGGAAATGAAAGGTTTGACCTGGGACACATGAAACACAGGATGGATGCGAAGGCTTGAAGGCAGGCAAAGACGAAGAGCAGAGGAGCTGATGACTGAGTCAAAAATGTAGGGGCCAATGAATCGAGGGGAAAGCTTCTTAGACATGGCTTTTAACGGGATGTCCCGAGAGGACAACCACACTTTTTGCCCAGGAATGTACGACGGAGCAGGCCGTCTCCTGCGATCAGCGTACGTCTTATTCTGGTCAGCTGTGCGAAGGAGGGCTCTGGTAGCATTGCTCCACGTTCGTTTACACCGTCGTATGTGGTGACGAACAGATGCTACGGCTATGTCCTTTTCGTCCGAGGGGAACAGAGGAGGTTGGTAACCCAAAGATACCTCAAAAGGTGAGGCCAGTGGCAGATGAGATTTGGGTGTTAACGGCGTATTCTACCCAGGGGAGGTAAGTACACCAGCCCAGGGGTTCAGTGGCAGTCATGCATCCGAGTATGGACTCTACCTGTTGGTTCATGTGTTCGGTTTGACCATTTGACTGGGGGTGGTATCCAGACGTCAGAAAGGTCTTGGCTCCAAGAGCCAAACAAAACTGTTTCCAAACACGAGATATGAATTGAGGACCGCGATCAGACAAAATGTCTTGTGGTATGCCATGATGGCGAAAAAGATGCTGAACTAACAGCTAGGCAGTTTGGAAGGCTGATGGTGGTTTCCTTAACGGCACAAGGTGGCAGGACTTAGAAAAACGGTCGACTATCGTGAGAATGACCTTATTACCCTTAGAAACAGGTAGTCCAGTTACAAAATCTAAGGCAATGTTAGACCAAGGGTGTTTGGGAGTGCTGAGAGGCTGGAGTAACCCATATGGAGGCTGGTTACCCGATTTTTGCCTGGCACAAATCGAACAAGCCAGCACATTCTCTTTTACATCCCTGTGCAGGGATGGGTACCAATATCGCCTGGAAAATAAGTGAGATGGTTCAGCTAACCCCTGGGTGTCCTGATAAATTTGCTGTGTGAAACCAGCGGATTAGTCTAAACCTAACAGATGAAGGAACAAAAATCCTGTAGGGGGGACCCGTGCCTGGGTCTGGTTCATTGCCTTGGCTTGCTTTAACAGGTCTTCCACCTCCCAAACAACGGCTCCAAAAGTCCAGTGGGATGGTATTATGGGTTCTGCTTCTTTATTGGTGGTGTCAGGCGAGTTTGAGGTTCTTGGACCCGGGCAAAACAGTGACCAACGTGACTGACGTGAGTTCAGTGTCTTAGCTGATTGCAGGTAGGACAGATTCTTATGGGCAGTCCATACTAAGATGGGGTGTTTAGCTCCCTCAAGCCAATGTCTCCATTTTTCGAGAGCTAATTTAATGGCAAGTAGCTCTCTATCTCCCACATCATAATTCCGCTCAGTATTAGTTAGCCAACGAGAAAAGAAAGCGCAGGGGTGGAGTTTTCCATCCTTGGCAGACTGTTGGGAAAGTACAGCTCCAACACCGGTATCAGAGGTGTCTACCTCCAATATAAACTGTCTAGAAGAGTCTGGGTGAACCAGTATGGGAGTCTGTGAAAACCTTTCTTTTAAAGTCTGAAAAGCCTTATCTGCCTCTGGTGTCCAGATGAAAACAACTTTAGTGGAGGTCAAAGCGGTGAGAGGGGCAGCTATTAAGCTGTAGTTCTTAATGAACCTTCTATAAAAGTTCGCAAAGCCAAGAAGTCGTTGGAGCTGCTTGCGGGAGTCCGGGACAGGCCACTCCAGTACTGCCTTGATTTTCTCAGGGTCTGAGCAAACCTGTCCACCCTCCAGGATGTAGCCTAAAAAGGTGATAGAGGTTTTATTGAACTCACACTTTTCAGCTTTTACAAACAGTCTATTTTCCAATAGTCTTTGGAGAACTAGTCTGACGTGACGGGTGTGCTCTTTTATATCCTTGGAGAAAATCAGGATATCATCAAGATAGACAAAGACAAAGACATTCAAAAAATCTCTAAGGACATCGTTGATCAATGATTGAAAAACTGCAGGTGCGTTACTCAGTCTGAAAGGCATCACCAGGTATTCAAAATTACCCAACGGGGTCTTAAAGGCGGTCTTCCATTCATCCCCCTGGCGGATCCTAACTAAGTGGTAGGCATTATGGAGATCTAATTTGGAGAAAATGGAAGAACCATGAACAGGTTCGAAGGCCGATGATAGGAGTGGAAGAGGATATTTATTTTTTACTGTGATTTGGTTTAGTCCCCTATAATCGATACAAGGGCGGAGAGTACCGTCTTTTTTCCCAACAAAGAAAAAACCTGCCCCGAGTGGAGATGATGAAGGTTGGATTAAACCAGTTACCAGAGATTCATTAACATAATCGTCCATAACTTTTCTCTCAGGTCCCGAGATCTTATAGAGCCTACTGGAAGGCAGGGGGGCTCCGGGAAGCAAATCAACTGCACAGTCATAAGGTCTATGCGGAGGTAAAGATAAGGCCTTCGTTTTACTAAAAACTAACCTTAGACGTTGGAGAGATCAGAGATCTAATTTTCTGCTGGGGCTGAATCAGGAGGAAATGAGGCAACTGCTGAATGGAGGCAAGAAGAAAGACAGTTAGTGGACCAGGATACGGCTCTGTTTTCTGCCCAGTTGATGTCAGGATTGTGTTTTTTGAACCAAGGTAAACCCAACACAATGGAGTTTAAGGCAATAGGAAACACAAAAAAAGAAATCTCCTCCCTATGATTTCCTGAAAAGATTAATGTCAAAGGTTTGGTTCGAAGAGTGATTCGTGGTAACTTCTGTCCGTCTAATGAGGACACTAACTGAGGTGCTGGAAGTGGCTCTGTTTCGATCTGTGCTTCACAAACTAACCTCTGATCTATGAGGTTTTGATCACTGCCTGAGTCAATTAGGGCGGATAAGTTCTGCAAAGGTCGGTGAGAAATTATTGTGGCAGGTAAGCTAAATCTGGGAGTAGGTAGACGGCCCGTCAGTCTCCCCTCATTTACTGACGGACCTGGTCTTTTGATCCCGTGGGACGAATAGAGCAATCAGCAAGAAGATGCTCAGATGAGCCACAGTAGAAACATAGGTTAGTTTGACGGCGTCTCAGTCTTTCCTCAGGGGTAAGACGAGCACGCCCAATCTGCGTGGGCTCTACTTCAGTGTTATGGGATAATGACGTGGGCCGGACAGTTTCAGTGGTTTGGCTAGTGGATCGGGTCCTAAAGGTGCTCTGTTCTAACCGAGATCTCTTTCTTTCCCTCATACGGTGATCGAGTCTGACAGCTAGGTTGATTAGCTCGTTCAAGGTCTTGGGTTCGTCGAATAAAGCCAACTCATCCTTTAACGGTTCATTTAGTGACTGGAAAAAGGCTGCTCGGAGTGCACAGTCGTTCCATCAGAGTGTTCTGTCATAGTGTTTTGAACTGATCTGACCCACATGCAGAAAGCAATTCAGGAGACTGATATTACGGTAAGAAGTTTATTTACAGTGAGGGGAAAAATGTGCAGGAAACAGGAATCGGGATACAGACTGTAAAATAAACAGAATGGTAAGTACGGGGAAACTCTGCACTAATATTCTTAAATGATAATTCTGTCTTACTGGATAGAAGGTGAGATCCGCCAGAGGGGGTAGGAGAGACCAGGAGGTGGTTTACCCATGGGACTGGAGTGTGTGAATACTGGTATGCCAGGATGATTGATGGTCCAAGAGCTTCTGTAGTTGGTGCAACGGAAGGAGGAGGGTGGACTGGGGCTGCCAGCTGATTAGATCCAATGAAGTAGCAGTAGGCTTTAGTCTGGGTACATGGAGCCAGATGGCTTCTTTTCAAATATGATAATCCAGGCAGGGTTCGATGCAGAAGGCAAGGTCAGGTTCAGGCAACCTGTAAGGTAACAAAATCCAAAAATTACAAAAAGGCTAGCAAGGTTAAGGCAAGGTAATGTGGCTCGAGCTGTACTACAAAAGGGCAAAACACTCTGGCAGTGAGTTGCTGGCAGCCTCCTCCTTAAATCCTCCTCAGCAGATGATCAGGGAAATAGGAAACACCCTGTCGCCTCTCCTCCAGTTCCAACGCCATCTAGAGGCTAAGAATAATAACAGCACCAAACAAAACAGACATGGCGCCCCCCCCCAATGGTCACCTCCTGGCGGCCCTGAAGACGTAGAAAGTAGAAAGAGAGAAAGTCCGAGATCAAAGACGGATCACAGATGAACGACCGGGGCACCCAAGAACGATCCTCCGGACCATACCCCTCCCAGTCAACGAGATACTCCATCTGCGACCTCGTCGACGGGAGTTGATGATCCGTCGACCAAACAGGGTGCCCCGACCGGTCCAGAGTGGGTGGTGGGGGTTCGGCCGGAGGGCAGGAAGTACTGGAAATGAAAGGTTTGACCTGGGACACATGAAACACAGGATGGATGCGAAGGCTTGAAGGCAGGCAAAGACGAAGAGCAGAGGAGCTGATGACTGAGTCAAAAATGTAGGGGCCAATGAATCGAGGGGAAAGCTTCTTAGACATGGCTTTTAACGGGATGTCCCGAGAGGACAACCACACTTTTTGCCCAGGAATGTACGACGGAGCAGGCCGTCTCCTGCGATCAGCGTACGTCTTATTCTGGTCAGCTGTGCGAAGGAGGGCTCTGGTAGCATTGCTCCACGTTCGTTTACACCGTCGTATGTGGTGACGAACAGATGCTACGGCTATGTCCTTTTCGTCCGAGGGGAACAGAGGAGGTTGGTAACCCAAAGATACCTCAAAAGGTGAGGCCAGTGGCAGATGAGATTTGGGTGTTAACGGCGTATTCTACCCAGGGGAGGTAAGTACACCAGCCCAGGGGTTCAGTGGCAGTCATGCATCCGAGTATGGACTCTACCTGTTGGTTCATGTGTTCGGTTTGACCATTTGACTGGGGGTGGTATCCAGACGTCAGAAAGGTCTTGGCTCCAAGAGCCAAACAAAACTGTTTCCAAACACGAGATATGAATTGAGGACCGCGATCAGACAAAATGTCTTGTGGTATGCCATGATGGCGAAAAAGATGCTGAACTAACAGCTAGGCAGTTTGGAAGGCTGATGGTGGTTTCCTTAACGGCACAAGGTGGCAGGACTTAGAAAAACGGTCGACTATCGTGAGAATGACCTTATTACCCTTAGAAACAGGTAGTCCAGTTACAAAATCTAAGGCAATGTTAGACCAAGGGTGTTTGGGAGTGCTGAGAGGCTGGAGTAACCCATATGGAGGCTGGTTACCCGATTTTTGCCTGGCACAAATCGAACAAGCCAGCACATTCTCTTTTACATCCCTGTGCAGGGATGGGTACCAATATCGCCTGGAAAATAAGTGAGATGGTTCAGCTAACCCCTGGGTGTCCTGATAAATTTGCTGTGTGAAACCAGCGGATTAGTCTAAACCTAACAGATGAAGGAACAAAAATCCTGTAGGGGGGACCCGTGCCTGGGTCTGGTTCATTGCCTTGGCTTGCTTTAACAGGTCTTCCACCTCCCAAACAACGGCTCCAAAAGTCCAGTGGGATGGTATTATGGGTTCTGCTTCTTTATTGGTGGTGTCAGGCGAGTTTGAGGTTCTTGGACCCGGGCAAAACAGTGACCAACGTGACTGACGTGAGTTCAGTGTCTTAGCTGATTGCAGGTAGGACAGATTCTTATGGGCAGTCCATACTAAGATGGGGTGTTTAGCTCCCTCAAGCCAATGTCTCCATTTTTCGAGAGCTAATTTAATGGCAAGTAGCTCTCTATCTCCCACATCATAATTCCGCTCAGTATTAGTTAGCCAACGAGAAAAGAAAGCGCAGGGGTGGAGTTTTCCATCCTTGGCAGACTGTTGGGAAAGTACAGCTCCAACACCGGTATCAGAGGTGTCTACCTCCAATATAAACTGTCTAGAAGAGTCTGGGTGAACCAGTATGGGAGTCTGTAAAAACCTTTCTTTTAAAGTCTGAAAAGCCTTATCTGCCTCTGGTGTCCAGGTGAAAACAACTTTAGTGGAGGTCAAAGCGGTGAGAGGGGCAGCTATTAAGCTGTAGTTCTTAATGAACCTTCTATAAAAGTTTGCAAAACCAAGAAATCGTTGGAGCTGCTTGCGGGAGTCCGGGACAGGCCACTCCAGTACTGCCTTGATTTTCTCGGGGTCCGAGCGAACCTGTCCACCCTCCAGGATGTAGCCTAAAAAGGTGATAGAGGTTTTATTGAACTCACACTTTTCAGCTTTTACAAACAGTCTATTTTCCAATAGTCTTTGAAGAACTAGTGTGACGTGACGGGTGTGCTCTTTTATATCCTTGGAGAAAATCAGGATATCATCAAGATAGACAAAGACAAAGACATTCAAAAAATCTCTAAGGACATCGTTGATCAATGATTGAAAAACTGCAGGTGCGTTACTCAGTCTGAAAGGCATCACCAGGTATTCAAAATTACCAACGGGGTCTTAAAGGCGGTCTTCCATTCATCCCCCTGGCGGATCCTAACTAAGTGGTAGGCATTATGGAGATCTAATTTGGAGAAAATGGAAGAACCATGAACAGGTTCGAAGGCCGATGATAGGAGTGGAAGAGGATATTTATTTTTTATTGTGATTTGGTTTAGTCCCCTATAATCGATACAAGGGCGGAGAGTACCGTCTTTTTTCCCAACAAAGAAAAAACCTGCCCCGAGTGGAGATGATGAAGGTTGGATTAAACCAGTTACCAGAGATTCATTAACATAATCGTCCATAACTTTTCTCTCAGGTCCCGAGATCTTATAGAGCCTACTGGAAGGCAGGGGGGCTCCGGGAAGCAAATCAACTGCACAGTCGTAAGGTCTATGTGGAGGTAAAGATAAGGCCTTCGTTTTACTAAAAACTAACCTTAGACGTTGGAGAGATCAGAGATCTAATTTTCTGCTGGGGCTGAATCAGGAGGAAATGAGGCAACTGCTGAATGGAGGCAAGAAGAAAGACAGTTAGTGGACCAGGATACGGCTCTGTTTTCTGCCCAGTTGATGTCAGGATTGTGTTTTTTGAACCAAGGTAAACCCAACACAATGGAGTTTAAGGCAATAGGAAACACAAAAAAAGAAATCTCCTCCCTATGATTTCCTGAAAAGATTAATGTCAAAGGTTTGGTTCGAAGAGTGATTCGTGGTAACTTCTGTCCGTCTAATGAGGACACTAACTGAGGTGCTGGAAGTGGCTCTGTTTCGATCTGTGCTTCACAAACTAACCTCTGATCTATGAGGTTTTGATCACTGCCTGAGTCAATTAGGGCGGATAAGTTCTGCAAAGGTCGGTGAGAAATTATTGTGGCAGGTAAGCTAAATCTGGGAGTAGGTAGACGGCCCGTCAGTCTCCCCTCATTTACTGACGGACCTGGTCTTTTGATCCCGTGGGACGAATAGAGCAATCAGCAAGAAGATGCTCAGATGAGCCACAGTAGAAACATAGGTTAGTTTGACGGCGTCTCAGTCTTTCCTCAGGGGTAAGACGAGCACGCCCAATCTGCGTGGGCTCTACTTCAGTGTTATGGGATAATGACGTGGGCCGGACAGTTTCAGTGGTTTGGCTAGTGGATCGGGTCCTAAAGGTGCTCTGTTCTAACCGAGATCTCTTTCTTTCCCTCATACGGTGATCGAGTCTGACAGCTAGGTTGATTAGCTCGTTCAAGGTCTTGGGTTCGTCGAATAAAGCCAACTCATCCTTTAACGGTTCATTTAGTGACTGGAAAAAGGCTGCTCGGAGTGCACAGTCGTTCCATCAGAGTGTTCTGTCATAGTGTTTTGAACTGATCTGACCCACATGCAGAAAGCAATTCAGGAGACTGATATTACGGTAAGAAGTTTATTTACAGTGAGGGGAAAAATGTGCAGGAAACAGGAATCGGGATACAGACTGTAAAATAAACAGAATGGTAAGTACGGGGAAACTCTGCACTAATATTCTTAAATGATAATTCTGTCTTACTGGATAGAAGGTGAGATCCGCCAGAGGGGGTAGGAGAGACCAGGAGGTGGTTTACCCATGGGACTGGAGTGTGTGAATACTGGTATGCCAGGATGATTGATGGTCCAAGAGCTTCTGTAGTTGGTGCAACGGAAGGAGGAGGGTGGACAGGGTTTGCTGATTAGATCCAAGGAACGACGGAATCCGCAATTCATCCTTTGGTTTCATTGTCATTGTTTCCCTGTTTAGTTCTGGTCATGTTTGATTTCTTTCTCTGCCACTGCCATTGCAATGAGCCTCATTCAGTCCACCTGTTTCATGCCCCTCAGTCTCAGTGTTTTCACCTGTGCCATGCTCCATTTATACTCTTCTGCTTTGTCTACTCCTTGCTGGAGAATACTGTTTGTCATGCCAAGCCTGTCCATGACTGTTTTGCTCCTGCCTAGTCAGCCCCTGTCCATGACTGTTTCCCGCCATGCTGTTCCACCATTCCTTACGTCATGTTGTAGTTGTTTTTTTGGCTTTTAATTTTTTTTCACTTTCTCAACTCCCCATGCTGCTCCTGCCAGCCTGTCTGCATATGAGTCCAACTCCAAGAACCACACCCTCTGACAGCTTTGCAAAAGCTTTATGTTCCAAAAAGCTTTTAATATTTTTTGAAACTATAACTATGAACTTTAATGTGTTTTCTTAGGATTTTATGTGGTTGGAGGGATAGCATCTGTAAAAATAACGTTTTGAGCCTTGCCACAAATTCTCATTTAGAAGTTTCAACTATGGGCCACCCTAAGACATGAAAATGCTTTTATCAAAAACATTCAGTTTTAGCTCTGGCTGCATTTTTAGGAGTTTGGCTAGCTATATTTTCAACCTCTATTGAAGTCACATTTTTTTAACAGCCTCAAACATTTCTTTATTGCAGATCTGCTCTGTACCAAGCTCCATCTTGCCATTAACTCAGACCAGTTGTCCTGTCTTTGGTGAACAAACGCAACCCACCACATGATCTTGCTACCACCATTTTTCACTGTGATGACATGTGTGCATGTACACACACACATGTCACACACACAACGTTCAATTTTGGCTTATCTGACCAGAGCACCGTCTCTTACATGTTTGCTCTGTTCCCTACATGGATTCATTCAGAGTGGATGGGGAGCAAATGAAATATCAACTTTCAAGAATTGTCAAGGATTTTTGAGTGGATTTAAGTCTGTACTTTGACTAGGTCATTGTAACACATGAATATTCTTTGATCTAAACTACATCATTGTAGTTCTGGTTGTTCATAGGATTGCACTGTTTTTAGCATCTGACATATCTATTCTGAAAGACTTTCTATTCCCTTGTAGAGAAAAGCATCACAACAGCATGATGCTGCCCGTACCATGTTTCACCATGAGGGTAGTTAAAGTGATGTGCAGTGAAAAATAAATTTGGGCTCAATTCAATAGAGCACCATCTTCTATATATTTATAAAAAATAGCAAAATTATAATTTATTTTTCCGATTGTCTCATATGGTTAGTTCATTAAAATAATCAACAAGCTATATTTTCTTTACTAAGTCTACAGACTCCATTTTGGTTGTTATGTTACCTGCTGTATAATTTAGGTCAAGTCTGTGGAGAAAAAAACACACGATTAAATGATGCCTAAAGGTAATCACATGATAACATGAAGCCATCAGTTTCATATGGTTTGGAATAAAACAGATGCGACTTCTTGATGAAAACATTAAACTAAACTGTGGGCGAGCCTCTGTTTCATGTAAGCTTGAATCTTGTTCCTAAATTATGCATTTGACCCTGTACTTAATCTGTTGCATGGCCTTCTTCCTATATTCATAGTCTGACTGACACTGTGATTGACTAGGTCATTCTGAAGCCATTTGTGACAAACATAACTGTGGTTAATGTAGATTAAACCAGTTAAACATTTACATAGATTGAATGGGATCTTATTGAACCGTTCTGTGTCAGCCCTTTTCTTTCATTTTAGAATGGTGATTTAGACTGCCTGGGTCATATTAGTCTCAGCCACTTTGTTGATTTATGTGGTCAAGTGTAAATTAGATGATCCATTTCCACTGCCACACGCACCCCAATGTAGATCTTATTTTTGTCATGGCGACACTTTAATTAACGGCCATCTAAAAACAGGCAAAGTCTGACTGACAAGGCCTGGGAGAGCCAATCAGCATTCTCACCAAGATAAATTGGATCTCTGGGCTTAAGAGGGGAGGATGGATTGGGTCCCAGTATCAATTACTGCCCCTTTTTTGAGAAAAGAGAAAGGAGATGAACAGGCAGTGTGAATGAAATACAGAGGGTTCTTTCATTGGTGCAGCTCCTGCTAGTCTGTCAGATGAACTTTCTATATAGGAGGACAGCATAGGACAGAGCGCAGAATGAAATAGGACTGAACATACAGGCCCCAACAGAGATATTGAGCGTTAATGGCAACAGGAAGTCAGCAGACAAGGCAGAGGAGGTAAACCACAGTCACAGCTGACAATGAAATGAGATTTACAATGAAGGCTTGTGGTTAAAAGAAAATAGACAGCCTAGCGAGGTTTGACTAAAGGAGAAAAAGTAGATCGGGATTAATCTTTGGAAAGCTGGCGACCAGTCAGGTACACCAATCCCAGTGGAGCCACAAGGCTGTCAAACCTAAGGCTGAACCAGGACATTTGCACCTCTAGAAGGGAGTCACATTTATCACTACAAAGACATCAGCAATTATCTGTCATGGAGAGCTGTGCAGGGTCTCGATTACGTGCCTGTGCAGGTATTAGGGCCCATTACTCCATTTCGACGCTCCAGTAGCCCCTCTTTTGTTCACTCTGCCCCTGTGAGACACAGTTTCTCTAGGGATATGGGAGTGTCAGGATAAGAAGTAAAACCGGTGCTCATAAAATGGTGGGGAGGATGGAGAGGGGAGCTGGCAGCTCACAATCCTGCTACTCGGCTGCCATTGTGGATCACAGGGCTGATTCTCCGGCTGTCTATTTCAATGACTCACGTCTTGCTTCATTTTTCCCCTTGGATTTACAAGACAGAATGGAGCACAGGAGAGAAGCCATGCAACTCTTAAATCTATTTTTGTCCCTTGAGTCAATTGACCTCTTCCCTACAAATATAATTTCTACCAGTTTTTGTGTTGTATCACATTTTTATCTGGAATTTCACCTCTGAAATATTTAGAGAGAGATAATAAAGTAGTGCTTTCACTGGTGGTCTAAGGGCACAGGAGAACATGCCTCTTGAAACCATTTTGTACTATACAGAACAGTTGGAAATTATCAAAAGATTACATTTCTTTCATTAGCTTCTGCTATTTTCCTTTCTTGCTGTCTCTCATACTTCATTTTTACTGCACAACAAACAGCGAAGCTAAACCAAGCGTTACAGAAATGAGTCAGGATTCAACACAAGGGCCAAGGAGCAATGCAAAATAGTGAATGATGAAAGACAGAACGAGAAGGCAAGAGACGACAGGATGAGAAAGTTAACGGAGGGTGATGGAGGCAGCTGAGTGAATCTCAGCAGTAAATCATCTCAGAGCCGGCCCATCCCTTTCTCTACCTCGCCAGGAATCTGTTTTCTCCCTGACCTTGTCTGCCTCTGTGTCTGAGAAAAAAAGATGGGGCCAGATTATCTATGATTGGAGATGGCCATTATCTTAACACAATCTTGGAGCCAGGTCCCACTCCTCAAACCACTGTTATGTGACTGGAGACCAAACTGATGAGAAAGATGATGGGTCATCCAGCAACACTCTTCCCCTTTATTGACTTTGATAAGATGTTTTGAACACTGCTTTGAAATGCAATCCCTATCTGTACTGATGTTTTTCACAATGCACCCCTCAGCATGTCTATATGGCTTTCAAACCTGGGTTTATTAACTAACCACATTTGATTGGGTACTCATGCCAGGAGCATTGCAGTGGTTACTTTTGATACTTATCAACAGAACCTTTTTAATATCTCATTCTCACCCTTTGCCTGACTGGCTGAAGGTAGTCTTTGTGAGAGGGTAATTTTTGTCCCTGCCGAAATGTTGCTCTTCAGAAAGTTGACCTCGGTCAGGCAGAGGAGAGATTGGCTGGCCCTTAAGATATTACGCACTGTGCTGCCATGCCTTACCTCAGCAGGCTTATAGGAGTGAAGGCTGCTTGCTGTCTCACTTTGCAGGCCACATGAAGGGGCTGACTAGTGGCATTCCACACCCTGAGAGGAGAGCCCACCACTTTACATGCAAATGAGGCCAAAATATCCCTTGGTGCTTCTGCATACAGTTGTGTAAAATGTGAAAATCTTGAGGAGCCCTAGACATTTTTGTGCATGCTTCAAATTATGCCAAGTTACAATGAGTTGGGAACAAATGGAATGTAGGAATTTACATAATAGTGTTTTTAGGGTTTTGCTGTTTGACATTTAGGTTGTTTTTTTTGGGTTCATCTTAAAAAATATGTTATTACCACAATAAAGAAAGAAGTTAACATTGAGGCTTAAGGCACATAATTGAATCAGTTTTTTTTTAACTTCTATAGCAAAACCTGACAGAAATTGTGACAATCTAAATGTTTGTTCTCCCCTGAATATTCATTTTACAATCCCACTATACTGGATAATTCAATTCTTTATGGCAGTGTCAGTTGGAGACCTGCATGGAAGATATTTAATGCAGTTTATTATTTGAATGTATGGCTACTTGTTAGTTGGATGAAAGTTAAATATTAGTTGGAGGTAGAATGTAGGTTTGTGTGTTTTTTTGTGAAACAATACAGTGTGCCTTAATGAAATCCTCATCTTTGCATTTCTGATTTTTTAATTTTTTTTTTACTTCTGGAAAATAAGTTGCCAGTTTGTTCTCATGGAGTCGTTCTTGAGGCAAAACATTTACCATGTCATTTAAAGTTTTTTCCAACTATACCAATTTTGTCACGCAGTGAAAGCTCAACACAAGTTTCTGAATCAGATTTGCTTAGGTGTTTTAGTGCCCAGATAAACAACTCTGCTAATGGATAATTAGAATTTATTAATTTAATTATTTATTTTGTTTATTTATTTATCATGACTTTTATGTATTATGTGCAGTGCGGGCCAAACCTATTACGAATTAGAAAAAGGCGGACCCAAGATTCAGCCAGACACAGAACTGAAAGATTAAAAAGTTTATTCAGCCACAGGAAAACGTCACTCAGGTTAAACTCCACACAGCTTCCAGGAATCACTGAAGCAGAAAGGATTAGTGACTTGCAGTTTCTCCAAATCTTGCAAGGATCAGAAAAGTCACTAACCTGTTCTTGTCTTGGGTTAAACTCGAAACCCAGAGGGGAAACCTCAGTGGGTAGAAGGCAGGGATCTCCACAGCGCAGGTGAGAGAGACAGGTGACTTTTGGCTGAATAATCCAAGGGCTAGGCTGATTCAATAATCCAGGGACAGAAACAGGGTCAATGATCGGAACAAGAGACGTCAGGCAAGGGGCAGGCAGAGGCATAAATCAGATGCAGGAAACAGGGTCAAAACCAAAATCCAAACAGTCCGACAAGGGGCAGACAGAGGCAAAAATCCAAGAGGCAAGGCAAGGTCAAAACAACGATCAGTCAGGAAGGAACGCTGGATATCTACTCACACGATGGCTTTCAAAAATCTGGCTCCGTCTGCTTGTCAGAGTCAGTATATATCAGGGAAGACACAGGTGCTTGGAATGCCACAGATTGCACTGCACTGGAGCAGTCACCAGGTGCATCTCATCTGCTGATTGCAGCCAGAGACAGTCTAGAGCAGACGTGCCAGAATCATAACAAAACCGGGCAGAAGTCAAAGTTGATGCATGATAATAGGATTATACTATGTTCCATAAAGGTATTGCACTTTCTTAAGCAGAAAGAAAATATTTTCAGGTTTGCTTTCTGCTTTTGCCAGCACATAATCTCAAATGTAGGCCCTAAGAAACGACAACAATGTAAATGCCAGCAGCTAAAATTTCCAACAGGACTAAGATGACTCTTTTGTCTGAGTGGAATAAGATGCCGAGTTACTTCTCTAAATGTACATTTGAGACAAAAACCTGCACAGTGTCCAAATTGGCTTCACTGATACAGACTTCATGTTCAGTGTGGGAAAAAAAAAACATTAAAACCTTTTCTTTTGTAGTTAATTACTATTATCTTTGAAGATGTTAAGTAGATTTCGAATGCACATCAATGCAAGTAATTATTCTTTATCTAAGGTGCTTTAATATGCCTGTTTTTATTCTTCCCTGGTTCATCTTATTACAAGTTTGTGTTGGCACATTTGACAAGCTCTCTCTAATGATTTTGTGGCTGTCAAAATAAAACATGTACAATAAATTTCTTATTGTAACACTGTTATTTGATATTGCTCTGTTTGTCTTGTTAAAACACTGATTTCTTAAGCTTTGACCACATTCTGTCTTAGGGATGAATTAGGTTCCACTCACTTTCTTTTTTCTTAACTAATTCTTAACATTATCATTAATAGAGACACCCACACAGTTGTGGCACAAGCTTTAAAGCCACAAGTCTGCTTTGTAACAAAACATTTGGAATGCCTAACAGCTTGTAATATCTTTAATATCTGTAATGGTTTATAATGCAAAGCTAAAAAAATGTAATAGGTAATAAAGCCGCAATACAGCTGATGCATTGAAACTCAAAAACATGGCAAACTGTGAGTTTACGGAGTTTATCGAGAGAAAAAAGTTAAGTCTGAAAGATACAACTGCAAACTATGAAATTAAGGCATAACTACAAGATTGTCTGCCCAGACTGCAGGAAAACTTTGAAAAAATGTTTTCATAGGATTGCAAAGCATTCAGATTCAGAGTGGATGAAAGTGTTTATCACTCCGGAGAAGAAGCTCATCGTTGTGTATGTATACCTTGCGAAATGTTTGACTTTCCTTATAATGTACACTGGCTCTCAAAATGTACACACTGCTATAAATATAACAGGATTTTGTGATTAAAACTATACAGTGATTAAAACTTTTTCTTTTTTAATCTAATATGACAAATATCCTCTGCTGTTCACTGACAAAGAAATATATGCAACAGCCTGACACAATAACCTGGTTGCATAGGTGTGCTAATTATTCGGTTGTTAAATCACTTGTTGATTTACTTAGAGAGTTCAATTTTTTTTTCAAAGGAGTCTATAAGCATACCACAAGTGGCAAAAGTTTTCCATATCCATTTGAATTTCAGGACACCTCTTGGCTGCAGACTTTTACTAGGAGACTTGATAGGTTTTCTGTGAGGACTCAGTTGTTTTCACTGGTCTTTGGAGCTAGTCATAAATGCACATACCTTAACAAAAATATAAATTCTATCTAAAAAAAGCTACTACATAGCATAATGCTGCCAACTCCACTTTAAACTGTGAGTGCGATGTTCTTTGGTCATCGAAATTGTTGTTTTTTTTTGTGTTAGAATCCTTAGACAGAATCCTATTAGCCAGGCCTGGATATTTTCCTTAAAAGAAAAAGCTTGTGCCTCACAATTTACTTATTAGTCCAGACATATGGAGTATACAAGACATTGTTATACAATCTAGAACACAATC
Organism: Crenichthys baileyi; assembly: GCA_036173005.1. NCBI lineage: Eukaryota > Metazoa > Chordata > Actinopteri > Cyprinodontiformes > Goodeidae > Crenichthys > Crenichthys baileyi. Next base: position 607,950 of record JAHHUM010000618.1, on the reverse strand, counting down.
AGTACTCCAGAAACTCCTACACCTCTCTTGGTGTTGCTATAGGCCTCTTGGCAGCTTCCCTGACCACCTTCCATTTTCTCTTTTCATCAGTTTTTGAGAAACATCTGTTTTCTCATATGTTCTCCAATTCCTAAAATTCTTCACCACACTGTGGCATATTAATAATGCCATAGATTTATTTTGTACTCTTCTCCTGGCTGATACCTTTGTACAGTGAGAAAGTTTTGATTTTTGTTAACTTCTCTGCAAACATTGGTTTTAGCTAAATGATGCTAATGAGCAGAAAATACTACTTTAACAGCAAAACTTTAACTTTGGTAAAATTGATTATAATTGACGGCAGGTGTGAACTAAAGAGGAATACATGCTGAAATGTAATCACTGGGTGCTTAAACCAAGTAGCACTTTAAGGATGTGTGCACTTATGCAACCAATTATTGAATCTTTTTTCATTTTAAAATGGGGCATTAAAATCGCTCTGAGCCACATACAGTAGTTTCATGCCATTACAATACAGGACAAGGCACACTGCAATACACTGTTTCAGAACAGATAACTGCACATTAAACAACGGTAGTTTCTTCTGTTGCGTGATGGTAGAAAACAAACAAAACTGAGGTGTAGCATGCTACATCTGTGTTGAACTCTATAAAATGGAATGTTATATATGAATTGTCATATGCCTTGCAGGATTCCAATTTTTGTCTATTTTGGTGCCATGAAACTGCCTTGATTTTTAAAATCTTGCCTGTGTACAAAATAGCCTGGCTTTAATTGCAAGATATGAATGACCAGAGGCAGCTCAAAGAGGGGCTCATGTTTGCAGATTTATAATGAAACATTTTTGTGAAGGAGGCCAGTAAGCAAGATCTTATTTCGCTTAAAACAAATGACTCATTAGGGAGATTTCGAGAACATTGCATCTCAAAATACCTTTGGAGAAAAGATTTACTTTTATCAATAAACAACAATAAGCAAGAAGTATGTCCTAGATCAGGGGTCTGCAACCTGGGGCTTTGTGGTTGCACACATAAGATTGATACTTCTCTCACTGAAATTAACTGCTGTTGTTTGTGTGTATCTAGATGTTTGTGTGTGTTTGTGTGTGTTTGACCTGTGGCAGGCCTCCCAGGCAGCAGCGTACCAGCACTGAGCTTTTCTAATGACCAAATCAAAAGTATAATATCTTTGTTGTACTGCCTGGCACATTACTCCACATTCGAAAAGCACCCAGCAGTCTAGAATTAATTTTTTTTAATCATTGGATGCATCTGTCCATGCTTTCTGAACGTTTACTGTAGCAAAGCATCCTGACTATACTGCCTTTAGCCAATAACTGATAGAATCATTGAAAACAGGAAATAAATATTACTGTGACACTGGAGCGGCCGAATTACTCTTTAAAGAGAATATTCCAATTATTGGCAAACAACAGTGGACACATTTTAAAAATATACTTCACAGCAACTGATTCTTTGCCTGAAGAGACAGAAAATGGTAGTTTAACAACAGAGATTAAAAGGAAGTTATAAAGAGAGCAAAAGAGAAACAAAAGGAAAAGAAAGCGAAATAAAAGAACAATCTATATGCATATACTGTAGCCTACAACACAAGTAGCACTTTATTCCATTGAGAGAAGCATCAATCTTGACAGCATATGGCGTCTCTGCAAAATCCATTAATTTTTAATATACCGGGCGCTGAAATGAAAAGGCTTCCTGAGACAAGCAATTGTCAGATGTCAGTAGTGTTTTGATAAGTTTTTTGATCTCCCTTTTTATTTGCATTCATAAAATGGGGCTGTCCACATGACACCTCAGTTTGGACATGGCTGAAGACTGACATGGAACCATTTTCCACACAATTGCTCCTACCCTCAGTCTGGAGAATAGAAAGTGTGGGTGGGGGGTGGGGGGTGGCAGAAGTAGCTGTATGGATGACAGTGCATGTGAATGTGTATTGGCTGGTGCCTGAAATAAAAATCAACTGTTTCATCATCAACATTCTCAAGGCACTGTGGCACACTTTATCATTTTTATGGATAATATAAAAGTATTTGTTGACAGGAAACTTGATGTATGTGTATAATATCAATTCCATATTACTTTGAAAAGACATAATATAATACACCCGTCTAAACATTGATCCTGTAATGGAGTTTAAGTTTAAGAGACTGTAGCCAGGCTATAACCACGTGTTCAGACAATATTGTTTTTAAGAAGTGTTATTGTTTGAAGAGCCGATTACAAAGGTCTCTTCAGTGTGTAGGACAGAAGTGTTGTAAATCTCACATGTTCTTCAGCTCTGTGTTTAAGCTCTGTTTGAGTGATAAAGCGAGCCCTCCTCAATATGAGCTAAGCACAAAGAGGTCAAACAGTCGACTCAATGAATATCGTCTTGCTTCTGTGTCTGCAGTGAGCTTCATAGGAAGGTCCTCACCCCTCTTAATGCAAATACATGACCCTACTTGAGAAAAGAGTGCTTTATTTCCCCATTTTGGAGATAACTTATTGGCCCTGTTTGAATTCATGGAATCCTCTCTTTCTTGCTGAGGGCGTAATACAGAATATTTTTTTATATTTATAAAATCGCAATTTGAAGCTTGTGAGTGTTCGTTGGAGACAAGTGGGAACCTGGAAAATACTATAAGAGCTTCTTAGGAGGCAGGTGCAAAGTGGACTAATTAATAGCAATCTATATACTGGCCGGGGCATGCAGAGGGCCAACTGAGACTCTCTCAGGTCCGGCAATGAAAAGATAGCAGCTCCAAATTCATTTTCTCACTGTAGCTCTCCCAAAGGAAAGCGGTGAAGTACACTCACACTTCCTTTAATGCATTCACTGGGGTGTGATTTATTTCTGCGTTTGCCAGCGCATTTGGAAAGTTCATTACCTTGCTCATGGCTTGTTAATTAGCCTTGTAAAGCTACCATTAGATCCTCTCAGACCAGGACTCAGATGAGACTTTTGTCCTAAAACATTAACATTGTGCAGAAGGCATGCAAAGGTGCACTATGCTCATTTAGGTTGTAATGTGTACATCTTGGTGAAAACGTAAACAGTGGAGAGCATTCACCTTTAAAACCAGGGACGTTGTGCTGGGTTATTTTTGGCTCCCACCTGTTTATTTTTTATCAGAATGCTTTGCCACTAATGCATAAAAATACAGTTAGATATCAGTTTTCTTGACAGTGTTTGCAGAATCCTATTCAAAATGACACTGTTGAGTTATCCTTCGGGTTCCTGAAACACAAAGGCTTCAACAGGAGATCAGCCGTATTAACCTGAGCTTGTGGGTTGGTGAAATTGTTCTGTGGGAGACAAAACTGGGAAAATTCCCTGACAGTGCTGCAACAATCGAAGCCTATGGGGGAGTTCATTTGTGCTGCCAAGTGGTAGGCATAAGTTTTTATTAGAAAGGGAAAATGAGACAATTTCAGAAAAAACAGGAAGCCCTGGTGCTTTATTTTTAGAACAGCTGCATCTAATGGGGCCTGGCAGGTACAGGAGGTGTCACATCTGTTGAGGCCCAGGTGATGCTCCAGCCCTCTGCTCCTCCCCACTCCTTGCCCGCTCCCCACCAGTCAAATGACTCACGATGAAGATCAACAGTGTCATTTCTAATAAACTCTTCTTCCTCTTCCTGCCACTTTCACTCAGTCCTGTTGATAGGTTCTTGCTGGTAGCCATTTCGTTTCACAACACAGTGAAATAGGAGATGCATAATGTAAAAGATGTAAAGAAGATGAATGATCTGTCTAATGCCAAGGCACTGGGAGGATTAATTGAAAAATTGCGGCTCCCTGACTGGTTGAGAATTTTGTGTTAAATAGTCCATAGGTCTAAGTATGAGTGCCACCCTCTGGAGCTGAGGTAGGTCAGTGCCCTTGGCAATTTTTGAAAAACAATGGAATTGTTTTTCAGATGTTTACAGATTTTGCCCTATGTAAGCATTTGTTAAAAATGCAAACTACGAAGTAAAATTTCACTCTGTAATGCAGAAGTCGTTCTCCTTTAAAGTTAAAATATGTATTTTATATTTAATACAAGAGTAAACAATTACTTTTTTCAGGAGATATGACAGTTTATTGATCATGAAAGTGATCATGAATTCATCATATTTCTACCTTAGCTTAAAGTGCCTGTGACACGCTTTTCCCATAAATGCAGAAATTGAAAGAAAAGATCTTAATATTGAAGGAATTGGGCAGTAACTGACAGGATAAGAGGATTAAAGACACGATAAAAGACAATTGTGACACAAAATAAGTATATTTCGATATTAGTTCAAAGTCGCCCGGAAATGACGTCAAAGGGGAAGTCTTCGGTAATTCATTGTGTGAGCATCAATAATAAACAGTTCAGGTGTTAATATGGTAAAATGGTGCATTGCTGGTGTGTGCAGCAAAACTAAGACAGCAGCCGTTAGTCTGCACTAACTGGTTCAGAGCTGGAAAACTGAGGAGGGACCGATGGGCTGGTCCCACTAAGCACAGCCAATTGTGTACCTTTGGCAAACTGGTTCGAAGAAGAAACCTCTGAATTCACAAGAAAAATTATGTCAGAGGTCAGGATATTTTCCTGACGAAGAGGAATGTTGAAGCAGATGCTATAGCCACAATGTTTAGTGCATCTGATGTAAAAAGATCGCCAAAGAAAAGGTTTTTGGTGCTGTTGCTAAACAGATCAAGGCTCAGCAGGTAAGAACACTTCCTTGTCACAAAAGTACATTTAGATATTGGCAGTTATTGTTAATAATTCAAAATCCCAAATTATTTGTTTTATTACTAATAATAATAATCTGAATTATTATTATTATAATTATTAAAATACGATAAATTACACACGCATACAATATATTTAAATGAATGTTTCTCTAAACATTCTAATATAAAGTAAAAAAAAAATGACATACCAGGTAATGTCTTCAGATCTTGAATCATCCCTTGCATCTGCTGCTCCTGCTCCATGCTGCTCACTTCGTCTCCGGTTGTTTCACACAGTGCCATATTTACTTTACACTGTATCTGCTCCGGTCCGGTACGGTCCACCGCGAAGCCTGGAGGTGCTCCAAGAACCATACGCAGAACCATACGCAGATTGTGCTAGTGATTAATGCGGAAGCAAGTCAAAAACAACTCATTCTGTGGAAATTAAACCAGTTAAACTGCTTAATTTTTCATTTTATGCATGATATTTTCAGATGCTTTGTTCTACAATGGGTGAGTTCATTGCGTGCAGTGAAGCTATATCTTTTGCTTAATTTGGTGCATTTAATGTTTAATTGCTCGGTTTATAATAACTTAGTTAATGTAACAGACCCAGGGTCTGAGCCTGTTAAACAGCTTAAATGTTCCTGTAAAACACGGGGAAATGATGAGACAGACGACTGGTGAAGTTTCTCAATGCCTTGCTTCTGCCATATTTATTAATACAGTCACATGTATTTTCAAACTGCAGCATAATAGCTGTCTTTCATATGCAAAAGAAATAGCAATAATCCTTTTCATCATGTACAGTGGCCTTTAAATCATAAATAATTTAATTGCCCTTAACCTGACAATTCACCATATATGAATTACATGTTCTTAATACTTTTACCTTATTTATTCCGCCCTTTCCCGACATACCTTTTTATACTCGCAGCTGGACTGTTTAACGTACACCAGTGCTTAGTATAGAACTGTCTAGTTTACTAGCTCACAGACTGCATGGGACTAACACATGTATACTGGCAGACTTAGCTTTAGCTTTTAACATTCTCAGTATGCTTCTTTAGGACTAGTAAACATATGTTGCTCACTGCCATGGCATGTTAACATTAATACACAACATCAGAATACAAAAAGGAGCTTGCTTAACTAAAAGGAGCTTGAATAAGTACACAATTTATTCAAAATGGCACCCGCAGTGTTGCCCTTTAGTCTTTTCAACTCGCTCAAAACGTAACAAAATACAGCGTTTACCAACTGCTTTATACATTCACATTTAGTTGTGTTTCTTACAAGTATTTTAAAACTCCTTTCATGTGAATTTAACTGCTACTAATCTGTAAAACACAGGAAAATGATGAGACAGATGACTGTTGAAGTTTCTCAATGCCTCGCTTCTGCCATATTGGAGATGGAGACCTAAAACCTCGCTTTTCTGTCTCACAGAGCAATGCGCTACCTTCTGGCATGGGGGTGTAATTACAACTTAAAGTCATCCCCAAAGTAACTTTTTCCCTTCTTTAACCAATGCAAATATTTTATGTGATTACACATTAGTGTGTCACATGCTCCCAGACAAATAATAATGGCTCCTGACATTCAGAAACACAAAAGTCCACAAACATGACCTAAAATCAAATATTCAACATTGCATAGGTGTAGTGTGGGTGTAAGGCATCAATGGGTAAGGCACATAAGAGGCAAACCCTGCACTAAATGGCATGAAAGGTGCTGGAACCCATGGGTGGTATGGAATATATGGTGCGGCTAGGGTCGATACCATAACCTGTGGTTGTAGTGAAGGTTCACCTAGTGACTGATACGTAAACATTTTTTTTGGTCCTTTCTCTAGCTGACCTTCTTAACTCAGTCTGCTGGGCAATTGCTGGTGTCTGAGGTGTTACAAGTCCTGGTGGAGTGAACCACTCTGCCTTTTCACTTTCTTCTTCAGGGTGAATTGGCTGTGTCTGTACCACATGAACAGGGGGCATCTGTGGCAGAGGTGGATTGTCTCGTTCAGTTTCGTCACGTCCACATGGCATGCCAACGCTTTCATTGTCTCTAGCAGGTAACAGGATGTGGTCACTTGTGTCCTCGGGGACTTGGTTTGTCAGTGGTATTTCAGGTTGACAACAGTCACTCCTTTTCCCCACGTGTCCAGTCTCTCTAGGAAACCTAAACCAGTACCCTCCTGCATTCTCATCAGAACCTGAGTCACTTGAATCATTTTTTTCTCTTTTTTGGTCACCTAACTGAGTCCTTCTTCGTCTTGTCCGTCTCTCATGTGCTCTTTCGGATGTCAGAGGCGGGGCTTCAACTGGAAGCAATTTGGAAGAGCTGATCTGACGTCAATGCGAAGAGTCCCTTCCTGATGTCCCACACCTTTTCTTCCTTTCGCTGTCAGCCATGTTGTCCTCCTCGTTGCTCTATGATGGGTGATTTAGTGCTGGATCTCCTCCTGTGGTGGTTAGCAGCGTCTCCACTTTACATCAGCTCTCCTTGGATAGTCAGCTCTGCAGCAGGTTTTATAGATGCGTGAGGATCAGCTCCATAGGTGATGTGGAACCAATCCCCGTACGGGCCACCAAGAATCTGTAACAGACCCAGGGTCTGAGCCTTTTAAATAGATTAAATGTTCCTGTAAAACACAGGGAAATGATGAGACAGACGACTGGTGAAGTTTCTCAATGCCTCGCTTCTGCCATATTGGAGATGGAGACCTATAACCTCGCTTTTCTGTCTCACAGAGCAATGCGCCACCTTCTGGCATATGGGTGTAACTACAACTTAAAGTCATCCCCAAAGTGACTTTTTCCCTTCTTTAACCAATGCAAATATTTTATGTGATTACACATTTGTGTGTCACATTAACCCAGTAACCGATCTAATTGATCTAATGTAAACATACAGGGGTTGGACAATGAAACTGAAACACCTGGTTTTAGACCACAATAATTTATTAGTATGGTGTAGGGCCTCCTTTTGCGGCCAATACAGCATCAATTCGTCTTGGGAATGACATATACAAGTCCTGCACAGTGGTCAGAGGGATTTTAAGCCATTCTTCTTGCAGGATAGTGGCCAGGTCACTACGTGATACTGGTGGAGGAAAACGTTTCCTGACTCACTCCCCCAAAACACGCCAAAGTGGCTCAATAATACTTAAATCTGGTGACTGTACAGGCCATTGGAGATGTTCAACTTCACATTCATGTTCATCAAACCAATCTTGCTGTGTGTATTGGTGCACTGTCATCCTGATACTCGGCACCGCCTTCAGGATACAATGTTTGAACCATTGGATGCACATGGTCCTCAAGAATGGTTCAGTAGTCCTTGGCTGTTGCGCGCCCATCTAGCACAAGTATTGGGCCAAGGGAATGCCATGATATGGCAGCCCAAACCATCACTGATCCACCCCCATGCTTCACTCTGGGCATGCAACAGTCTGGGTGGTACGCTTCTTTGGGGCTTCTCCACACCGTAACTCTCCCGGATGTGGGGAAAACAGTAAAGGTGGACTCATCAGAGAACAATACATGTTTCACATTGTCCACAGCCCAAGATTTGCGCTCCTTGCACCATTGAAACCGACGTTTGGCATTGGCATGAGTGACCAAAGGTTTGGCTATAGCAGCCTGGCCGTGTATATTGACCCTGTGGAGCTCCCGACGGACAGTTCTGGTGGAAACAGGAGAGTTGAGGTGCACATTTAATTCTGCCGTGATTTGGGCAGCCGTGGTTTTATGTTTTTTGGATACAATCCGGGTTAGCACCCGAAGATCCCTTTCAGACAGCTTCCTCTTGCGTCCACAGTTAATCCTGTTGGATGTGGTTCGTCCTACTTGGTGGTATGCTGACATTACCCTGGATACCGTGGCTCTTGATGCATCACAAAGACTTGCTGTCTTGGTCACAGATGTGCCAGCAAGACGTGCACCAACAATTTGTCCTCTTTTGAACTCTGGTAATTCACCCATAATGTTGTGTGCATTTCAATATTTTGAGCAAAACTGTGCTCTTACCCTGCTAATTGAACCTTCACACTCTGCTCTTACTGGTGAAATGTGCAATCAATGAAGACTGGCTACCAGGCTGGTCCAATTTAGCCATGAAACCTCCCACACTAAAATGACAGGCGTTTCAGTTTCATTGTCCAACCCCTGTATATACATATAACAAACATACCATTTTCTTCCACAATTGTGTACTACTTTGTGTTGACTTGTCAACAAAATATGAAAAAGTTCAAGAATATTTTTGCAGGGTACAATACATATGTATTATTAGGAAAGCCATACACACGTCTGTTAGTATTACTTTCAGATCATGCTATCCAAAACAAGGAAGACTATGAAAACACCTTTCGGATATTGTTCATTTTTCATATTGTACATGAAGTTTGCTGCAGTTTATTATAATGCTTACTATTTGGGTGATAAAAATGTACATGTTGTTGGATGTTTCCTCGCCGACAATCAAAGAGCTTGTCTACTCCTGCAAAATATAACCCTTCTCTCTTTCGGGAGAAATCCGCAGCAATCCCAACTTTATCAAACGTCACTAGAGAAGACTTGAATAGATTAGTAGATGCAGGAATAAATCACCCTTATGCATAGATGGGGTGGGGGGTTGAAATGCTATACAACAGTGAGATCAACAACAGTAACAACAACAGCAGCAGCAACAACACGGCATACTGCTGATAAAAAAGCCTCTGCAGAATGGTGCCATCAGCTCTAGCTTTTCTTTCTTCTCTTCTTCCCATCCACCCTCCTTCCCCTTCTCCTTCCCCTCTCACAATCCAGAAGACAGGAAGCTGTTTGTGGGAATGCTCGGCAAGCAACAGAGTGAGGACGATGTCCGGCGGCTGTTCGAGACCTTCGGCCAGATCGAGGAGTGCACCGTCCTTCGAGGGCCTGATGGGGCCAGTAAGGGTCAGAGCCCACACAACTCCCCTGTTTTTCTCGCCCACCTGTCTTTCTTAATCTCTGTCTATTTACCTTTTTTTCTCTTCTTTGCATTTTCAGAGCTATTCTCTTCCTGCATTCATCTTCATTGTTTGTGATGCTCTCTGAATAACTCATCCTCCCCTTCAGCTACTTACTTTTTTTGTACAGCCTATTTTGCGTCACACTTGCATTTCTCTCATATCTTGTTGTCACCATGCTCTGACACTTTCTTTCCTTTGTATTGTTTTTCTCCATTTCTCTCCCCCCATCCCTTACTCATTTCTCTCTTTTGGTATTTCATTCCCCATCTTTCCTGCTTGTTGTCTCTTGATCACAGTTGCTCATCTCATCCTGGGCTTACACTATCTGTGCCACCTCTTTTCCTGCTCTTCCTGTTATCTGAAAAGTGGAGAGGTGTAATCATGTTTGTTTCCCACACTCCCATCATCCTTCCCCAGAGACCGTTATTGGACAATATTGTTCTACTGTAAATAAAGCAGGCCGTCTCCGAGCTCTGCCGCTGTCACTCACTGTTTGGCAGATTTGTCCTCTTGTCTGTGGCTTACATTTTATTTAGTAAGGAGAGTGTAGTCAAATTAAAAGTATTTTTCAAATGTAGGATTAATCTTAGAATGTGAAATTTCATGGCTCTTTTTTCTAGTATCAGCCATGATGTCATTCACCAGTTAGTGCATCTTGATTTGTAACCTTGCTTCTACAAATTTATTTACATAATTAATTATTTTCTGTTTTCTTGGCTCATATAAACTTTTATTATAGCAGAATTTAAAAAAAAAAAAAACAGATGCACTCAATAACATTTTTATCTCTTTTGCTAATTTTAGCTGAAAACAGATCGTTAAGACTTTTTGTCTATTTCTAAATAATAATGATGTTGGTGTTCCTCTTTAACAATGAAGACCTTATTTTGTTTATGTACATCAGCTGACAAAATCTTCACTCGTGTAAACTAAAGAAAAACATCTGTGCTGTTATTTTGGCTATAACGGTATGATATAACGGCATAATGGTATGAGAGAAAATATAAAAGTGACAGAACATATTAAGCTGCTGTTTCATTCCTCTCCTTTTCTCTCCCAGCTGCAAACCTACTTTGACCAAAAAATAACTTAACTGGGGTGCAAAAAACAATTACATAAATGTAATCTATTAGGTTAGATCACTAGGGCAAATAGCTTCAATTTATACTGTTAAATTTAACCCAAAGACAAAGGCATTACAGTTAAGTTTAAGGAAGGAAGAAGCAAATATTATCAATATTGGGTCCCCACAAAAACTGCCTGTGTGGGCATCAATTGAGAGCACACAGAGACATCAAGTTGTCATCTCGGAGGAAACATTTTCTACAAAAATTCTGAAAGGTTTGCCCGTGAAAACCCAGTGTACATCTTTCATTCACTCCTAAATAGACCATTAATAAATGACACCAAGATGAGTTGCTCTCATTCAGATAAAAGTTCTCAAAAGGATTCCCGTGAAATTGATCTGAACGTCCACCTATTTTTTCTGCCTCCTGAGATTTATTCATGTAGGTACAGCCTCTGAACAAGGTAGTGGACAGGAAGGCAGGGGACAGGAGCTGATAATTTGTGATGTTGCAAATCCTAGAGAAAGCATTATTATACTGAAACACACATCTGTATCGGTGTTTACATCTGTTCATTTCACTGTTAATCCCAGGTCTGTTGCTCTCTTTAGCCCCTACAGCCCACTGTCGTTTTTGCTCTGTGGCTTGTTTCCATTTTTGCTGTCTTTCTCCTGCTTTTTTCATCCCCTTTCTCTTTGTCTGTTTAGATGCCTCAAGCTGATTGACAGCATATAAACTAATTTAAAGCCCATGCGGCTATGTCAGACAGGAACTAGCTTTCCCCCGTTGTCCTCCTTGTTTGTGCTTTCACTCATTTTCATCTTTCTGCACCCCACACCTCCACTCTTCCTTTCTCCTATTTTCTAACGTGCCATGTTTTCCCTGGTGTTTGTAAATGTTATCACTGACTTGGTCACTCCTGTTTTTTAAAATTTATTGCAATGAAACAAAATTATTTATCAATAACACAACCGTACAAAGATTGCATATATAGGTATCTGATTCTATCACTTCCTGTGAAACTGTCCCACGCAATCATTACCGGATGTTACGGCAAATTATTTTGCCAGCCACCTCACTCAGGATGAGGCTCCCATAATTTGAATGAGACAGACCTTGAAATTGACAGCGCTATCTGTTCCACAGCTAAGGCTTTGTCCCTGTTGATGTAAATTTATGCTACTCAGAGGCTTTTCAGCACCCCTCTTTACCCAGTAAAAAGGCCGAGAAGTTTAACATCCATCTCTCTATGGTGCTGCTCCTCAAAGTACTTTCAAAGTGCAACACTTGCTGCCAGAGTTGAATTGAGCCCTGAATTGTCAGCAATAATAGAGAGATGGCTTTTAGGTCTATAATTAAGTTGTGTTATAAATGTCAGCCATCCAGAGGCATGGAAATCATGCATACATATTATTACCCCGGGAATTCAAAAGGCACCACAGATCCTCAGCTTGAAAGCAATACAATTTAACTTTTTTCGATTTTCTTTCCAAACACACTCTGAACCACCAAACACAAAAACTTAAATGTGCACAATAATTCATGAGGGTATAGCACTTCTAGTTATTTTGAAATATTGTACTCTTTGTCCCCTAACAGTGTTTATTTATTTATTTTGCAGCAGAAAATGCATAGTTGTAACCCTGGTTTTTGATGAGAAATTGGAGGATATTATATATTCAAAATGATATTGCATTTATAGCTTGAGCCAAGCACTGCAGTTCTGTTTGGGCTCAGTTGCTGGAATCACTTAAACATTGGTACAATATATGGTAGCCTTGTAAAAAAAAAAAAAACAATAGCCAAGTTACTTTTCCTTTAAAGGATCAAATGCTTTTTTAGGCAAATCAAATCCTCATGTTTTATCTCTCCTGCAAAGGTTAAATGTGTTTGTTGGAGAACGTCTTCAAAGAGAGCGTTAAAGTCAAATGGTACACAGTAGCCTGATGCATTTCAGTTGGACAAATGAAGACCTTTCCTGCCTCTACCCGGAGGGGTGTTCGAGTGAAGTAAAAAGGGTGCTGGAGTGCTGTGACAGAATCAAAGGCTTCTTTGACTCCTCTGTTTGCCTCTGTAGATCTCAACAGCTTTCAGGGCGTTTCATAAGCATAGAAAACACATGGCCTTTACCTCTCACCATGTTTCTACATGCAATAATATAAAAAAAATACCACTTGAATTTCATTTATTAATGTTTTTACTAAGTTTTGTGGAAAGGTATAAATTTTCTTTCAATACATGCATGTCATTTATTCCAGTCGCTCTTGTGTTTTTACACAAAAATTTTTAAAAGTAAAATATATATAAAAGATATATACCTCATAATCTCAGATTAAACCTTTTGAATCCACCTACCAGTAAATTAAAGTAAAATAAGTTAGAACTCCTTCAGTTATACAGAATAAGTATTTGAATATATACAGTATAATGACTTTTAACAAGGACGGATATTTCAAATTAAAACAAATGATTGAACCGAGGGAAAGCCTTTGGTTCTAAGTCACTGGGTCCAATTAAATTAATGAATAGTTGGCAGAAATAATCAATGAATTTGTTAATGAGATAACTCTGAACACATGAGTTACCTGAAGGCAGATACGAGAATAGGACATAGCAGAATACACTGTAGAGTCTATGACAACCATAAATCTTAGAAAAATGGCTTTTGCTTAATTTAACAACTTCTGGAAATTAACAGATTTCATTTTCACTGGAATTTAGGTCACTAGTTTTGTCTTTTTGGTTAGTTTAAATTAGATTAGAGCATGCTCTCAGATACAGGTTCATCTCAATACAATATATTATCATAAAAAACTAATTATTCAGTAATTTGCTCTAGTAATTTGCTTAAAAAAGGTGAAATGCATATATTATAAAGGAGCATTACTCACAGTGATATGTTTCAAGCATTTATTTCTGTTAATTCTGATGATTGTAGCTTATAGCCAATGAAAACCCAAAATTCAGTTTTTTAGAAAAGTAGAAGGGGACAGATAACAATTTATACAGACATTATGTGTTATGTCCCTATGGCTTACAACAGACTGCTGACTTGACAGGTGTCCAGCAGACAGTCATTGACATCTCTGGGAATGGTAAACCACATAAACTATACTACTAAAGAGTCTGGCTGTTCAATGGAAAGTTGGGTGGAAGACAAAAATGTGCTTTAAGATGATTTTAAGCAAAGCCCATTCAAGAGATTTTGGGAGATTCACAAGGCGTGGACTGCAGGTGGAGTCAGTGCTTTAAGAGTCACACACAGGTGTATCAAGAAAATGTGCTGCAACTGTTGAATTCCATGTGTTAAGCTACCAATGAACTAGAAATATCGGAAGAGCTACAGATAAAAAGGAAGAACTGAAAAGTTTTTTTTCAGCTGAAAATACATTTTGCATTTAATTTTCTAATCAAGGTCCAATAGCCTGGAGGAAGAGTGGAGAGGTACATAATCCAGGAAATTTTAGAACACATTCACACTCATTCTTCTCTCTGCTGCCAAAAAGCTGCCAAAGGTATCAATATCTGGTATATTGACCGTAGCAAATGAGATGAAGACCACTGTTAAGGCAACCTGGGCTTCCCTAACACATCAGCAGTGCCACAGGCTAATTGCACTGATGCTGTAATTCAAGCAAAAGGAGACCCGACTCTGCATAGTTTTATTAACTGTAGGCCATAGCCATCATGATTAACAGATATAACCCTACAAATATGTCACTGTCTTTGATGATTTCCATTTTTCTTAATTGAATTACTGAAATGTTTATTAAGATATTCTACTTTATTGAGATGCATCTATACATTCTGAAATATTCTATCATCTGACATCAGCTACAGAATAATTCAAAGCCTCTTCCCTTGTAGTCTGTTTTATTTTTGTTTTTCTGCTGCAATTAAACAATACATTTAAAATGATTTGAATTCTCATTTTTTTAAAACTCACCTTTCCCCTGTGAAGATGCATGTGAGTAGGTTAGAAAGGCAGTTCAGAATAGTATTCCTTTGCATAATCTGTTTTATCAGTAACTTTGCACAAATATTGAAATATTGAAGCTATAAATAATAAGACAGTAAATAAGACAGTAAATGGAGTTTGCATGTTCTCCCCCTGCATGGGTGGGTTCTCGCCTGGTACTCTGGCTTCCTCCCACAGTCCAAAGACATGCCTGTTAGGTTAATTGGTCTCTCTAAATTACCCTTAGGTGTGTAAACAAGTGTGTGCTTGGTTGTTTGTGTGTTGCCCTGCGATGGACTGGTGACCTGTGCAGGGTGTACCCCGCCTCCCTCCCATAGGCTGCTGGAGATAGGCACCAGCTTCCCCACGACCCACTATGGAAAAAGCAGTATAGAAAATGACTGACTGACTTACTTACATGAAATATGGTACTGAATAGTGTTTTCTTTATGTAAATCAAAGCATCTTCTTGATGTGCCCCTCTCTTTCTCTGTGCATACAGGCTGTGCCTTTGTCAAGTTCTCAAGCCACGCAGAAGCGCAAGCCGCCATCAACAGCTTGCATGGTGGACAAACTATGCCTGTAAGTATCATCAATCTGTTCTAGCTCTGAATTACTTTTAATGCATTGTCACTAAGCTGTCTGTGCTAATTGTTTTCCCTGTGGTTCTGAGAATAACCTTTCCTAAACCTAAAAAATACAAAAATAGATTTATAATGGACAAATCATCCTCTACATTTTATATTCCACATAAACACTACCCCAGTGGGTTGAATGCGTATTTTCAAAATGCAATGGTCTTGTCCTTCTATACATTAGAATATTCAGACATTGTGGCAGAAACATTCAAAAGTATAACAAATACCTACTGCATACACATACTTGTGGTAACCATAGTTACTAAAACCACATCATGGGCCAAGATTCAAACACATTTTAACAATTTGTTATTGCCAGTGTCAACATCTGGTACTTCAAAATACACAGCAGGAGGCTCTATATCTTTCTTTTCACACAGTGACTGTATCCTTCTCCTGTGGTCCAAGCTATTTCCCAGCAGAAAATAATATTGACATCAAAATCTTGCAGTGAGATAAAGACTGCATGCTATAAAAGAATGTCTGAATGTGTTTTGGTTAACACTGAGCATATCATAATTCAAATTTGAAAGGATTCCTAGCAAAGTCATGACATTGGGTGACTTTGTAGAATACTAGCAGGAAAAAAATCATTTTGGCAGATCATTAGCTCTTATAGCACAGCGATCTGCTTTATTTGTGGGAAAAAAATGAGTAGTAAGTGTTTTGTAATTGTAGCTACATTGTAACTAAATTCACAACTTCCAATTTTCTTCCACCTATTATTGATGAATTTAGACATTTAGGAAGGGATTTTAGGTGGAGCTTTGTTCAGAGAATCCAACTGAGCAATCAATGTCTTACCTGCAGTAAATAACTTTCATTTTCCTAAGTATCTGCTTGAGACTAAACATAATCTATTTTTGATGTAGAATAATGTCATATTACTTTTTAAAAACTATGATAATCAAATGACAAAGTACAGCACACAGTAAAATTATTGCGATTTAAAATAAAATAATAGGGGTGGGTGGGGGGGGTGGGGGTGGGTGGGGGGGGGGGGGGTGGGGTGGGGGGGGTTAAGGTTATTGTACTTTTATGGTTTTGGGGTGAGTTTGTCATGTGTGTAGTTCACTAATAATTCAATGCTCATTGTGAAAAAGAAAGCTTCCACTGTATGAAATACACAGTAAGTAATCACTTTATGTTTAGCATGTTATCAATCAGCCCTAAATCTAGAAATAAAACAAGAACTTTTTGGACACTTTATTGAAAAGAAAAAACTTAAACTGGAGTTTGGGGCTTTAGATTAAGCTACTTCATTGTACATTAATGTAATGGAGGTGATAAATGATGCTTTATTCATAATTTCTTATTGCAGCCTCACACTGTTTATCTATTGGATTTCATCAGTCTCTTGTTTGTCTGACCCGCAGCTATTTTAGAAGAGTAGTTTTGATATTAAATAATCAACTGCGTTTTTGACGGTAGTATACTGGAGTCCTTGACTCTACATCTTACATCATTCTACACTTTATGCTGATGAGCTGGACCAACAAACTGTCTCAATCTTACACAACATCTAAATCTGTCATTACATTGTATGGCTTCAAATCTTTTTGATTGATATTGAATACATTATTATCACTTGTTGGGAGTTAATTAACCTGACAACATATGTGCTGTTTCTGCATTAATAACAACCTACACAACCTCTCTACCCATTTAAAAAAAAAACAAAAAACATCTGATTAGTTTATAAATAGGTTTCTAATGCATATTCTGAGAATAATTTGAACCACCCAACATACTGAAATAAATATAGGATTAAATACAGCTGATAATGGTAGACCTGATGAAGGGGTTCACAAAAGTCAAAACTTCCTTCAGGTACTTGGTAGAAATGTCTTGGCAACATCTCATCAAAGCCAATTACTACTGGTGACAGTATGGCCCCTGTCATGGGGCCATTTTTTGTTAAAGAATATTAAACATTTAAAACACTTAAAAGTACTGAGGCTTCATTACAGAGACTTCAGGGAGAGTTAACAAGTGAGTCAATAATATTAAAAAGCACCCTAGAGTTGGAATGGATCTCCAAAATGGGTTCAGATTAATGAGCCTCTTTTCCTTCCTCAACTGCTTCTTGATATGCTTCTCTGATGATAATGAGGGAGATTTGCACTTTATCAGCCCTCCAATAACTTGGTTTTCAACACTGATTCATCAATGCCATCGATACTAGGTGTCAGCTACAGATAACTTTGGTCTGTATTCGAATAAACTCCACTATAATAACCTACTGACAAAACTGTCTTTTGCTTTTCTGAATATATCCTTAAGAAAGGGGGTTTGCTTTCTAAATATAGGGCAACTTTCCATAAAAATGTAGAAACTGCTGTGACTGAAAAATATTTATATAATTGAACCTGTTCTCATTTTGACACATTAAAACAACTAACTGCACTCCTATATTGGGTTTTTGCATAACACAAAGTTGTGAATATTGTAATATGATAGGAATATATTACATGGTTTTTAATTTGAAAATGTAATCTAAAAAGTGTAAACGTTATGGGTGGATGTGTTTAATCCTCTTTGCTCTTATAGCCCTAAACAAAAAACAGTTCAAGTTGCCTTCGAAATCATCTAATTATGAAGTAGAGTACATTTGTGTGCAATTTCATTTTAGCACAGATGTCGGAAGGTACGGGATACCACAAGAGCAAACTCGCAAAAATATGGCCAATGATCTGTACTGTACAGGCCGAACTCAGGTGGGCGTTTCTATTAACAGAAAAACTATTAGTTTTATGGTTCACAAATCTGGTGTGACAAGTAGGCTGCTGTTGTTGAAATAAAGCCATTAGAAGTTCTGTTTGCAGATATCCAAAGTATGTGTAAGACAGTACTCTGGTAACATAAGACCACATTTTCAGATATTGACCTACATAAAACAAGTTGTTGCAACACTGTGCTTTGAGGATGCTTTTCCTCAGCGGGGCAGGGATGCTGGTCAGAGTTGATGGGAAGATGGATCGAGCTAAAAACAGGACAATCTGGGTAGAAAACCCAACAGAGGCTGCAAAAGATTTAAAAGTGGAGCGGAGGTTCACCTTCCAGCAGGACAATGACCTTTAAACATTCCACCAGAGCTAAAATAAATGGTTTATAGAGACATAGCCTGAAAGACCAAACTGTAATTGCAGTGTTAGCTAGTTCTAATAAGTATAGAATCCGGTGGGCTGACTATAAAAGTACAGCTCCAGATTTTTATTTGGGGAAAAGAAATGATTCTTATTTTCCTTCCTCCTCACAATTATGAACAAATTTGTGTTGGTCTATCACATAAAATCCCAACATAATACAATGAGGTTTGTAGCTGCATCGTAACAAAATGTAAATGACATTTTAATACAGTTAAAAAACAAACACCTTAAGAACAATGATATGCAGGGGGTGGTGATTAGTTTTCCTCTATTTTTTGTCCAAAGCAATCCCATTTTTTAAAAGAAATCCTAATTTATGGGGCATCTCTTTGCCAGTGTTGGGTGTATGTGAAGTACCATTGCACACAGCTGGACACACAAAGGAGCACCCTCTTTTTCTGGCAGGCATTTGCTGCTCCACACACTTCACTGATGTTCCCGCAATAAATATTTACGGCTGCTTCCTGGCAACCAGATAGGGTGCTTGGAGCCAGATGTGCTGTAGTTTTCACGTCTTTTGATGCTGCCTCACTTTGCATTACAGTAAAGCAGAGAGGAAGAAATTTAAGTGGTAGAGTCAGTTTGTAAGGAGTGGACTATTAGCCATGAAGAACTTCTATTGAGTAAGAAATCATGTAAAGACAGGCGTCTTTCCATTTCAATTCAGGCAAAGTCTAAATACCATTTTCTCATTAAAGAAACTTGTTGTCTTAATCCCTAGAAGGCAATTAGAGTTGCATTTGGCAGATTTACATTACTGATTTCTAGGAAGCCATGGTTTTCTGCCTTGCACAAGGATCATTACTAATGGTTGTGGCTTACATCCACTTTGTGTATCTTGACTTGCATTGTAACTAAGACAATACAAGTTAACACATGGAGCCTCCAAATCCAATCTAGAGACCTAGAATGGATCTAGAGACCTAGATTGGATCCGGAGACAGCCAAAAGTGTATAAATAATCTACAGTAAATTATCCATAGTTCTCCCCATCTATCCTTGCACCTGTTATCTTCATCTCCCAAAATCCAACTTCCTCTCAGATTAATGGGCAAGGTGGTCATTAGTATCCAGCGAAAGCTTTGGACGCAATGGGAGATGCAGTTAATTTGGATAATATCACTGCCACATGTCGTCAACAACAGACTAACAGGAGGCAGGATTCGAAGAGTGGGCTGCTATGCACACTGCCTGGTGCCAGCTGCGAGGTGTGAATGAACCTTGAACAAAGAGTTGTCTCTCACTCTGTATCTCGTTCCCTCTTAATGTTCTCTCAGCAACATCTGTGTTACCTGGCTCACACACATGCTATAAATAATACTGCAAGTGAAACACAGTGGCCCTCTGTGAAAAGCTTAAATGAAGCTTAAGGGTGCTGGATGTCACCAACAGTGCACATGCTGATAGATTGGGCCATAGCTTTAATTGAAGTTTATTGTGGTTTCGGGTGCTTTGAAAAGTAACCTGAAGGGTGATTGAGCACAGAGCAGGCACTCTCACCAGTTCAGCTGTTAAATTGCTGTAAGACTACAAAGACACAGGTGGCACAACTTCAAAATGGCAAACCCATAGGCAGGCACGCAGCAACCAGCAAATTGCCCACATTGTCATGTTTGGTGTTGCTGTGTGGCTGACAGGGCTTGACCGGTTTGTTGGTGTTGGCAGCAACATTGGTCTGCTTGTGTGTGATTGAGTTGTGGTGCAGTGAGGAATGTATTCAGATATATTTGGTCTGATTCAGTGTGTTGCACAGAGGTAGCCATAGATGTAGAAAGTACATTCAGACCAAGTCAGCTTGTCCTTCTGCTAATGAGAGATTCCTTCCCATGAGGCTTTTACAGATGCAACAAGGTCCAGAGAGTTGAATATGAGACTCTAGGGGGGAGTTTATCTAATTACCAAACAAACTTGTTATGGTGTGTTCAGTTTTTTTTTTTAACTCTGAGTTGATGTATTTTGTTTTTCAGATCTGTGAACAGCAGAGACAAGTGCTGAGGTTTTATTTGTTATTTGAATGTAGATTGTACATGTTGAATGTTGCTAAAAGAAAGTAAATGGCTGATCTTTTATGGCTTTGTATTTATTTCTCCTTTATTGACCCAGCTTGTTCTTTGTGTTGTTGTAAGCTTTTGTGAAGGATAGAAAAAAAGTGTCAGTTTACCTGTTTTTAGACACTTCACCACTGTGTCTTTCCGTCACAGTAATGTACAGATAAAAGCATTATCCCATTTCACCGCTGCAGTTGGGTTTTAATCCCTCAATTACCATTGTGCATTTTCCCATTCTACGCATTTTGTGCCCTATACAAAATCCAATAAAAGAGACTTTCAAAAGTCAGGTGTGTTCTTCAAAAAATTTAATTAGTTTTTGAACCTATGACAAATTCCTTAGTTGTACCTGTCAAAAGTGATGGCTCCCTGTTGACCCTTATCAAATTTGGAGAATTCATTTTCTCTCCAGATAGGGGAGTCATGCTGCGGGACGTTATTATTCTGTTTGTTTGCCATCTTGTGATTTTCTGCAGCCAGTGAGAAGCAGCTGCTTTGCATCCAGTTCTTTTTTGCTGGTTCCATTATTACCTGGCCACACACTTCTTTTTCTCTAAGTGGTCAGGGACATTTCATTCTTTACAGGGTTCTGCAACCTGTGACTGTGGACGTCTGTGGCTCGTTGGGCTCTTCACCATTGTAAATTACTTAGGTCATAAATGATATTAAACATGTTAGTACTTTTTTATATGAATGCAATAAAAAGCATCATTTTAACAGTTTTTCTGTGTGTTTTGATAAAATATCTGTATAACACAGAATGACAATAATGGAACAAGGAATATATTTTTTGTTTAGCCATTTTGGTTTGTTATTCAGCAGGGAACTATGTATTTTTCTTTGTTTTCCATAAAAGTTGAATTCTAATTTCGATATCATGTATCATTATCATGCAACTAATATCATACAAAAATAGAGAGTGTTTCTCTCGGATCTTGAGCAGATTATTGTGCAACATTATTGGGTGAAAAAAACATGAATGCAATAATCCAAAGTCTTAACAGCAGTTCAATGTTGTACCAGCTTGAGCATCAGGTCATTAACAGTGCTGTGAAAAAGTATTTACCCCCTTACACATTTCTTCAAGCTCCAAGTTGATCTTGCTTTAACACTTCAGATAATGAAACAAATTTTAACATCAGACAATTAAATATTTAGGTTCGATGTAGAAAAATAAACTGCCCTGTAAATAAAATGACTGCTTTTGTAAACCAATCTGTGGCAACAGCTGTCATCAGGTGCATGTCAGTCTTATATGTTGCTGTGTGGCTTACTCTTCTTTGTAGAATTGTTGCAATTCAGTCACAATGGAGGTGTTTTTGAGCATGAATGGGCGATTGGGTGGAGCTTGACAAGGTTACTCTAAAATCTTAATTTTTATTGTTTTTAGCTATTCAGAGATTAACTTGGTTTTGTGCTTTGGATCACTTGCTGAATGACTCAAGTTTCTTTGAGCTTAAGGTGACAAACTGATGTTAGGACATTCCCCTTGAGGTTTTTTTAGTAGAGAGCAGAATTCATTGTTTTATCCATTACTGCAAGTTGTCCAGGTGCTGGAGCAGAAAAGCAGGCCCAGACCATCACACTACCACCACAATGTTTGGCTGTCAGTATGATGGTGTCCTTCATGAGTTGTTGAAGTCGTACTAGAGTAATTTTCGAAGGCTAAGCATTTCATGGTAAATTCAAGATTGTTCCAATTACTGTTTTCTTCATTTATGGGTAATGGCTCTCACTCTGTTTGTCTAGACTCCCAAAGCATTAGGAATGGCTTTGTAAACCTTTCTGAGCTGATTGGTATCAACAGCTTTCTAATCTGTTCTTCACTTTTTTTAGATTGGGGAAATATGTAATGCTTTTGGAGGTCTTTTAGCCTATTTCATGTTGCCCAGGTCCTATTTAAGTGCTTTTTTGATTTTACAATTTGGTTAGTTATCAGGGCGTGATGTAGATAGTGACCTTTTAATTTAAAAAATGTGGTCAATAATGTCACATTATTTTTGTCTGATACAAATTTTTTGGATGATCTGTCATCTTTAAGTGGGACAAAAAAGCAAAATGCCAAAAAAGTGGAAAAAAACGTTTTTTTTCTGTGGGTTTTATGGCTCTGAAAGTAGTTTATTTTGTAGGAAGCACAGGCAAAAATGGCTATTTGGAAAGCTTGCTTACTTTAGAGAGAAAATATTTTGAATGTCGGTCTAATTACACCTTCAATCTTGTTTGTAGTCCAGTAGTCCAGTTTAGAGTTTTTGCCAAAACATTACAGACTTGGTCTATTTCAGTGCTGGTGTCTGAAACAGAGCTCTCTGCTGGAAGGAAGCAGATCCAGCCAGAATGGCTTCTTCTGGAGTCACGGTGCAGCGACTACAGACAGCCCCAGGCTTTCACTGTCACAGTACTCATAATGCATTCTTCATGAGGTATTAAAAGAATATAAGAATACACAGATACACAAGGCAGAAAATGACTGAATCTAAATGCCAGGCCCCGTACTGGGGGCAGGGTTGAGCAACAACGCTGCAGGAAGATGTTTTCTCACTGCCAACCTCGTTAAATCTAACCGTCCAGTCCCCTAAACTATACCACAAAGTTGAGAAAGCATAGAAAAAAAAGGTCATGAGGTGGAATGAAATGAAATCAGAACAGGAAAACCAGTGCCGTTAACTCTGCCATATCCAAGCATTGATTCAACTAATTAAAATGGCACCAAGGGAGAAACAGCAGATGGGTCTCCTTTGGCCTGAGGTGGGGTGCTGGCTGGCTGGCTCTGATAGGTTCCCATCTGAGATGTGCTGTCCCAGGGGTCCTTACTGATGTTTTTTATCATTTCAGACTCTTCTTCATAGTTATCTACAGCCAAATTCCCTATATTGTTAAATTGTTTATGACACTCATTTTAGGTTAACTTGCAAATACTATTTACAAGAGTTGGTTTTTGCAATAGCATATGCATATTTATCAGTATTATGTAGAATTTATTAGATTATAATAGCTGGAAAGGCGGCATAGGGAGGTAAATGGGTCAAACAAATGATCACTTTTATCAGAGAATTGTGAAAATTCAATAATTGAGGGTGTTTGTTTGCAGGGTGACCAAAAGGCACAAAATGAAAGTATTTTTAAAATGACATGTGAATAATAAAAAAAGGAAAGACTGACAATACATAATCCTTCTCTTCAAAATAGGAAGGCTTTACCAAATTGATTTAAATAATGTTCATTGTATTTGTAACATTCGACTTGTCATCACAATTTTTTATTTCAAGAATTGTGTATTGGTAATCCTTTTTAATAACCATATACTTTACACAGTTAGTCTGTCTTTGCACTTTAGTTCTTGTATTCTGCACAAGAAACAGGCATACTCCACAGAAGTGGACCTCTGTCCATCTGTGTGTACTCTGCAGTTGTTTTAATTTCCACACATCACAAAATATGGAATATTTTAACCAAAGCCAGAACTTGTACTGACCCTGTGTGAATCTATGAATCTGAGTTGTGATAATGGAGTCCTCTCCTCTTACGGTACTTCGCTTTTACTAACTAATCATATCCTGACTGCCCCCTCATCTCCCAGTGGTTTTTGTCCCTCTGTCCTGGTGGTACTCCATGCTCTTTCCAAACATGCGCTGCCTGTAATTAAATAGAGGCCTGGTCCTCCTGACATTGTCTGTGGCTGCTTTTTGTGCCTGGTAGCCTCATCATCCTCTCTTGTTCCTTCTATATCTGTCTTTCACTCACACATAAACCCTCTTCCTCCTCCTTTGTCCAAATGAGGAACTGATTCTGGTCTGTGTCTTTCAAATGATTTAATTGGATGCAAACTCAGGAGCACCGGCATCAATATGGAACTATATCTGCCCTAAGGAAGAGCCATTAGTCAATACTTCGCCCTCTACATGCCGAAGGCTTTTGTCAGACCTAATTACCCGGCGCTATATTCAGTGAAGCTTTACCAGTGGGGGACTGGCACTCCTGTGGGATCTGGTTAGGATCACAGTTCACTCCTAGTGTATACAGCAGAGTTGGAAAGTTCACAAAAGCGAAGAGCATTCACTGTTCTCTTCCATTGGAAGATGACAGCTAAGTGACTGCACTCATGCAAGGTGCATGTTCATTTCCATTTGCCCCTTTAGTTTAGAGATATTAGATCTTAAAGCTGGACTGTAACACAAACTGAAAAGCAGATAATGAATCCCGACACCAATAGATACCTATCCCACCTGTCAACAAGTGAAAAGCAAGATGTTTGCATAAAAAAAGTAAGGAACTTTTTTTAATGCAAAAAAAGTAAAGAACTTTCCTTTAAATCACCTATATTTGGTCAGATCAATAGTGTTCAGTATATTTATAAATTCACTAACTTTCAGATAGAGAAACAAACTTTCAACTTGCATGATCTTTATTATGTAGCTGAAGTAGAGATAATATTTCTGGTAATTAGCTTATTGAGTAATATCTGTATAACTGACATTGGCCTTTTGAAAAATCCCAAAGGTAACATTTATAGTATTTAATTGCATTTATTAGACCTAAAGTAGGCCTACCTTGTAAAATTCTTAATACCCATTGGAATTGTTATTTTTTTAATTTTTTTTTATTATAATTTTATGTAACACCTTTCTGGAGAGGGGAATCCTCCAAGCTTCTGCTGGCAACAACTTAATGCTCACCCTCTACCGATGATCCACATGGCCCTGTCTTTCAGTGTTTAACCCTTTCTCTCTCCTAGACATAGCTACTGACTGAGCTTTTACTGTAACTAACTCTATGTGCTCTCTTTAGACTCTTACCTTGAAAACTGCCTCAGAGTTTATCTGTTCCTTCTTTCTTGGTGAAACGACTAATGGAGCTACATCCATTAACATTTACTCTTCCTTCCCATAGAAAGTACTCCTGGATCAGTGCTTCTTTGTTCTCTTTGTGTCTCTGCTCTGTTCTCTCAAACCCCCAGTCGGTCGTGGCAGATGGCCGTTCACACTGAGCCTGGTTCTGCTGGAGGTTTCTTCCTGTTAAAAGGGAGTTTTTCCTCTCCACTGTTGCTACATGCATGCTCAGTATGAGGGATTGCTGCAAAGTCAACGCAAGTGACTGTCCACTGTCTCTACATGCTCATCCGGGAGGAGTGAATGCTGCAAGTCACTGACTGGATGCAATCTGCTGGGTTTCCTTAGATAGAAAAACTTTTTATCCAATTTGAATAAATAACAGAAGCTGACTGCACTGTTCAATGATTAAGATTAATTGGAATGTATGTACCTGACTTTTGTGAAGTGCCTTGAGACGACGTGTTGTGAATTGGCACTATATAAATAAACTGAATTGAATTGAATGTGATAGACCAACACAAACAACTTTAGACTGAAGAGTAAATAATACAGTTTTCATACTTTTTATGGACCAGAATCTGAAGTGTTGTGTATGTGTTTATCTTTAACCTGGTACACTTAAAAAGTCACTCCCAGAAGTAACCTAATTAGTACATTTGGTGGTGTGCATTTGAATTGATCTCCCTCTAAGACTAGAACAACTTTTTTTTTGTTGTACTGCAGCAAGTATTGCAGGGTATGTTTCTACCAGCTTTGCACATATAGAAAATAACATTTTGTCCATTCTGCTTTGAAAAATATCTTATGGTAAGGATAGATGGAGTCGAATAATATTAATTTTCAGGTCTTAATAGATACTCAATTGGACTTAGCTCTGAACTTTGACTGGGACATTATGTCATATTAATATATTTCAACACTGACAATGGTCCTTGTCCCTGCTGAAGAAAAACATTGTCACAGCTGCCACCACTATGTTTTGTGGTTCGAATTGTGTGTTAACTATGCAGTGTTAGCTTTATGCCACACATAATATTTTACATGTCAGCTAAATAGTTCAGTCTTGGTCTCATCTGACCCGAGCGCTTTGTCCCCCACATGGCTTGTGGCAAATTGCAAACAGGGTTTCTAATCACTTGATTCAACAATGTCTTTCCTCTTGTCACTCTTCCATAAAGGCCAGATTTGTTCATTAGTCCATTACTAGTGGTAGTCCTGATACATTCTCTCATCAAAACTGTGAATATCTGGAGTTCTGTCGTGGGTTTCTTGGCTGCTTCTGTGATGAATGTTCTGCTTGCCCAGCAAGTCAGGTTAGGTTTTAGTTGCTAGGTTGTCTGTTAGTAGGTGCAATACTTTTTTTATTTTTTACATGATGGATTGAAGAGTGCTCTCTGAGATACTTGGGTATTTGTTTTATGGTGTAAATCTGCTTTCAACATTTGGGAACTTTATCCTTGACCTGTCTGATGTAATCCTTGGTCTTCATGATGTTGTTTGTTCCCTAATGTTCTGAGGCCTTCATATCACAAAACTAAACACAGGTGAACTTTGTTTGCTAATTCAATCACTTCTTGTGGCAGATAATTGGATTTTAGACGGAAACCCAACTACTCCAACTTTTTAATAGGAAAATCTTAAAAGCCTCAGTTGCATATTTCATTAACCTTGTAAACTATATGTGTCCCCGCAGGGTGCCTCGTCCAGCCTGGTGGTCAAATTTGCGGACACTGATAAGGAGAGGACCCTGCGCAGGATGCACCAGATGGCTGGCCAGCTCGGCATCTTCAGTCCAATGACCATCCAGTTTGGGGCCTATGGCGCCTACTCTCATGCTGTAAGTCTCAGCCCAGCGGGAGAGGAGACGGTGAGCCTTAAAGACAGAAAGAAAAAAAAAATTGTGATGTGAGGTTTGAAATCACTTTCTCTCCCACTAGGCACGTGACATTCCCTATGAAAAGTTTCATAAGATGTTCAAACTGTTAATTCGCTTTATTTATTTAATGATTTATTTTAAGATTTAAAGATTTCTGTGGCCTCATAATGGAAAAATAACTTTTTTTCATTGATGTATTTACTCACTTTGGCTTTTACTTAGTGTGTTTGTTATGGTATTTTCTCTTTAATTTGAAATATGTGTGTCATGACTGCAAATCTATGCTGCATATAGTGTTCACTTTGAATTCATCTTGTATTCCTGTGTTTACTGACCTGAATGATAATTTAAACTGCTAACTCCAGCCTGCCTCTTTTAGATACACTTTTCTGCACAAGAAGAGGTGCATTTTATTACTGAGAAGAGACCCGTTCACCCCTTACGCCCTTTTCTGTCAGCCCAGCCCACCACTATTTCATATTCACACATGAAAGTCACAGCCTGAGTTAGGAGTCTGTGAGATTTTACACTCACACAGTAGCTAACAACTCATCCTGACAGGTGAGAATCGCCCACTCGCAAACTATCTCTCGAACTCCGCCACTGCACCCCCCTTGTTTTTTTCTTCCATATATACAGTCATATAGATATACATAGAATTCAGCATCCTTATCGTTTGGTGTAGCTTTTATCCTCTTTCCATGTAATGAGCCTTATAGTAGTCAGGAAGCAAGGCTCCAAGGCAACACAGATCATCCCGTTCAAGAACAAGGCATGGGCCAAACAAACAGAGATATAAGAGTAAACATGCTCTGATCCTGCGGCTGTTTCACCCTCCTTTCCTCTTCTGTCCTTCCCTTCATCCCTCTCACCATTCGCCTCTCCCCCCACTGCTCTTTAATCCTACAGCAGATGATGCAACAGCAAGCAGCCCTGATGGCAGCAACACAAGGGTCCTACCTGAACCCTATGGCAGCCATTGCTGCCGCGCAAATGCAGCAAATGGCAGCTTTCAATGTCAATGGCTTGGTGGCTACTCCCATGACACCGTCCTCAGGTATATACCAACACTCTGCTTTAACTGGCATACTCAGTCAGGGGAGTCTCGTCATTTCTCACAGCTGCTGAGAAACTATTATTTGGAAAAATTGCAGAAGTCGTAAAGGTATATTTCAACAATGATTTTTTGCTATTGTTGCTTCTTTTAATTCAGTTAATTTAATTTAATTATTTTCAGCTTAGTTGATTTACCTAGCACCATGTTACAAGATATATCAAGTCAGGACACGTTATAGAACAAATAGGGCCCAACTCATAGCTAGATATATTAAGTTAGGTCAAATCAATACATTACAATTAAATAGACGCATTAAAATTTACACATAGTGGAATTCTATCCATGTTTTAACATAATTCACTTAAATTCAACTTTAAATCGAAACTTGGGTGAAAAAAAAACAAAACAAAAAAAACAGTTGTCCATCTAAGCAGGCCCGGCTAATTGCAAAAAGCCGGTGAGTTTGGAGTAGTCACTCCTCCTGAACAAGCATGTAGTGACAGTGGAAAGGAGTCATTCACTTTCAACTGAAATTAACCTTAAGTAAACCAGAATCAGTATGAGCAGCTACATCTGACTCCAGATATTACAATAACCTTTTAAAAACAAATTATAGTTTTTCTCACTGTCTGACATTAAATTAGACTAAACCTTTTCTGTTTTAGCTTAGTTAGAATTACCAAACTGTCTATTTGCTAAATGCCAAACTAATGATAGATATTCTTTAGATTGGAGTCTGATGTAATGTCAGACACTGAGAAATCCAAGGTTATGTTTATCTTTTTATATAGTGTATTTAAATATCTGGTTAAAGCTGTTTCTGCAACAACTGACTACATGTTCTAAGGGTGAAACACAGCTAAGCAAAGAGGAGCTGAGCCGGTAATACTATCAAAGAAATGAAAAATAAAGTACATGTTCCTCTTGGATCTCACAACTGTCTTTGACACTGTTGATCACAGTTTTATTCACATTTGATCAGTTGATCACATTAACAGGTTCCGAGATGTAGTAGCTGTATCAGGTGTCGCTATATTTTTGGCAGAACACTTAATGTTTTTGCAAAGCAGATGATATAAAATAATGTGGGGTTTCCTTGTGGGGTACTACAGGGCTCAATCTTGGGACCTATTTTTTTTCTTTTGTATATTTTTCCCTGGGCCAAATAATCAAGCAGTTTTCTGATGTTATCTTATAATTTCTATGCTGATGATTTTCAACTCAGCTGTTCTTTTAAACCAACTGGATACTAAATGTTGTCCCCCTTGAAAACTGTTTTTTAAAAGTGGCTCAAACAGTGGCTCTGTGACAACTACTTGGATGTAAACTCTTATAAAACTGAACCCTTAATTGTGACTACATTTTAGTACCAGAGGGAATAAATCATTTAGAGTTGTGTCCCCAAGATTGTAGAATCCTTTGCCTCCATCTTTGTGCTGTTTTGATTCTGTTGATTCTTTTAAGAAGCAGCTAAAGTCGCAGACGGTTTTAACTAGTTATAGGCTGTATGATGTTATATATATATATATATATATATGCCACTTTATCTAAGCTTCATTAACATCTTGTTTTTTGTTACGCACTTTGTGTTTTTGACCTGTGAAAGGGGCTATATAAATAAAGTTTACTTACTTACTTACTTTTGGACCTAAGCTCTGTTTTCACTGTAAAACCATGCCCTGTAAGTATTAATTTAAAGGAAGTAGAAACTTGTGCTGAGAGTGGCTTGGTGATAGAAGATGCAGCACTAACCCACACAACACTGACAGCCACATTATAGTTTCTACCTCCTTTCCGTTCACACATTATCTCTTCGTTCTTGCTCTGCTTGTCACTGTTTTCAGTGACAAGCAGAGCCTCTGTGTCTCTTATGTGTGTTTTCTGGGAACACAGCCAATCCAATAACTTGGGATGCAGAGTCCTTGGCTTACACAATATAATAGCAAAGATTTGTGTGAGATAATCCTGGACCCCAGTCTGAACTATCTTTTTGGCCCTTGTCATAAGGAGCTTTGAAGGCTTGACACTAAGTAGGCAGGATGCCTGAAGGCAAGGCTGTTGCAAATGTATTATATAAAGTGGCTTGATGCTGTACCTGGCATTTGTAATCCACAAGGCCTACATATTC
The DNA here is from genome assembly GCA_036173005.1 of Crenichthys baileyi. Lineage (NCBI taxonomy): Eukaryota > Metazoa > Chordata > Actinopteri > Cyprinodontiformes > Goodeidae > Crenichthys > Crenichthys baileyi. Next base: position 577,495 of record JAHHUM010000618.1, on the reverse strand, counting down.
TTGCTAATACCTATCAAATCCTACATGACTTAAATGCCCTTCACCTAGATAAGAGAAAAAAATAAAATTCCGTCAGCACAAAAGGCCACTGGCAAGGTGACAGACTCTGAGCATCACAAGAAAAAAAGCACAAACTCCTACATCTTAGTAAATGCCTTAGTAGAGTATTATGGAAAAGTTTATTTATTTTGGTATTTAAAAAGTGAAACTGTATATGTGTATGTAATAAGTATATTTCATAGATTTAATGCATATATATTGTTTAATTCATTTATTTTTAAAGGTTATGGTTAACAGCAAATGAAAACCCAAAAATAAAATTTCAAAGAAAATAGCAACATTACAAACAACAAGTAAAAACGTATTTTATGGCATACATTTTGTGTTATGGCCATGTTTGGCCTTCATAATCATGGGGAAGACGCGCTGACATGGCAGTTGTCCACCAGATAGACACTAATGCCCTCCACAAGGAGCAACAGCCACAAAACATCATTGCTAAAAACATAAAGCTGTATCCAAGCATATTAATAAAACATTTATTTGGTCCTTGCCCACACTACCAAAAGTAGCAACACCTGCTTCAACAACCATGGAACCACTGTGCTTGACTAGCCAACAAACTCATCTGACCTAAGTACCCTGTCTCATCCAGAGAAAGATTCACTAGAAAAGCCAGCAGAGCTAACAATGTAGACTAGCTGAAGGTTGGTGTTAAATGAAAATGGCATTAAAATTCATTAACATTTCAGTAAAGTCACAGGTTGATTCCTTCAGTACCATCTCACACTGATGGAATAATTCAAGCATAAAGGTGCCTCTTGTCTGATGCTTAAATGCCCCTGGTAAGGTCTCCCATGGCAAACAGGCTCTGGGTGACGGTCAGACAAAGAGCAGTTCAGACAGCTTGATGTGAAATATTACGAGTCACGTGACGTTGCCCAGTACAACAGAGTTGCATTCCCACCCTGGAGCCAGGCCTGGGGTCAGGACTCGTCGGCAAGAGCCTGGGGCCCCAGTTACTCCTTGCCAAGAGAGAACAAGAGACGCAAGGCCATCCCCCAGTGGGCCCACCACCTGCAAGGGGAACCATGAGGGACCGATACAAAGAGGATCGGGCAGCGGTCCAATCTCTGGATGCTTAACTGGCTCTGAGGACGTGGAATGTTACATCGATGGGGGGGCCTGAGATTGTGCAGGAGGTAGAGATCTTGGCTAGAAATAGTTAGGCTCACCTCCACGCACAATGTGGGCTCTGGAACCCAGCTCCTTGAGGGAGGCTGGATTCTCTTCCACTCTGGAGTGGCCCGCAAGGAGAGACAGCAGGCTAGGGTAGGTTTGCTTGTCTCCCCCCAGCTCAGCCATGGACCCTTCGGGTCGGGGAGAGGTCTCTGACCGTTGTTTCAGTCTGCGGGCCTAGCAGTGGTGTGGAATACCTGACCTTCTTGGCATCCCTGTCCAGGCTGTTGGATAGTGCTCCTCTCAGGGATTCAGTTCTTCTGCTGGGGGGCTTAAATGCCCATGTGGGAAATGACAGTGAAACCTGGAGGGGCGTGACTGGGAGGAATGGCCTCCCCGATCTCTGTTTCATGATTGGACTTCTATACCAGATTGTCCTTAATGAAGTCCATGTTCAAGGAAAAGGGTGTTAATCGGTGCACTTGGCACCAGGAACCCATAGGGAAGAGGTCGATGATAGACTTTGTAGTTGTGTCTTCTGGCCTTCGGCCGAATGTCTTGGTGAAGAGGGGCTGAGCTGTCCACTGATCACCACCTAGTGGGGAATTGGATGGCTAACGGGTACTGTGAGGCCAAGCCTGCCACGACCTGTTGCAAAGGCGAAAAGTTGTTTTGTTTTTGTATGTTTGATTGTACTGTTGGCCTGCCTGTACACTGGCAAAGTAAACAGTGTTTACTCTCATGTATTCAATTAAAATTTTCTTTTGAAGCCAGATTTTAAAACAAAGCTAATGAGTTAAAGAAAAGATTGATTTGGGATGGGACAAATGTTTTGTTTTGTGGTCTATTGTTTCAATTAACAATATTATTAATTAGAAAAGGAAATCAGCACTTATCCTTGTCCAACCTTAATTGGTGTGATTGGTGTGATCAACTTATTAAGTAGTTATTCTCCTAGCTTTGGCTCATTGGGCAATTATTTGTTCAAAGAAATACAATACATCTTTACTGGGAGTTTAAACTGTACACTTTGAGACAGGTAGGAAGTTGAGAAAAAGGAAAATTTCACCCTACAGGCTCCTGCAGTGGACTCTCCATAATAATCTTAACATATTTCAGGCACCAGCACACCCCCAGGCATTTCTGCTGCAGCTGTGCCAAGCATAGCCACACCTATTGGAGTCAACGGATTCAGTGCCCTGCAGCCTCAAAGCAACGGCCAGCCTACATCGGAGCCTATCTACACAAATGGTATCCACCCTTACCCAGGTGAGATATGCCACATTTATATAAATGAAACGAAAGACACATTTGTAGCTACTAATGCCTGAGTTTGTTGCTTCATCCCCCACATTGTTACCGGCTACAGCTGACTCTTAAATGCTTTAATATAATTGCATTATGCTGTATCTGAAGAAAAGAATCATCTAATTGTCACGAAACAAGATCAACATGTAATAGGTGACAAACTGAATCACTTCATTTTGACTAAGAGTTAATCAAAGTCTTTTTTTAATTTCACTTTATTTCATTTTATTTCTTATTTGAACAAAAGCATTTAAGGCTCTGTCAACAGTGTCTTCTGGATATTTCTGAGAAGCCTGCCCCAGTATCATGATGAATCCATCAGTTCATTCATCAGTCAATTATAGTTAATTTGATGTGTCTCAGCCTGTGCTCAGCTTCTTAATGTTGTCTGGGACAGATTCCTGTAGAACTGACAGATATTCACTCCCCATCTTTGCATTATGCAAAGGCAGCTGCAATCATAATGAACTACAAAGTGGTTTGTTTGGCACATTGTTAATATTTGATTCAAACATCTGGGGCAAGCAGGCATTTTGAAGAACTCAAATATATGACAACCCAAATTGGTCTCACTTCCTGTGTGATCCCACCACCTGACGGATCTCCGGTTAAGCTAGTATCTGGCCCAATCTTTAATGTGATCTCTATAACTTGCAGTCTTTTCCACTATCTTTTCTTTCTTAGACTCTTTTGCTTCTATCTCCTTCAAAGTCATCCTTCATTCTCTGCCTTACTTTTCATCTATCTGCAGCACAGAGTCCAACGGTGACTGACCCTCTCCAACAGGCATATGCAGGCGTCCAGCACTACGCAGGTGATCCAACTGTCCTACCTTCTCAACTTTCTTACTTTCTCCATCTGTCTAGTTGCCTCTCTTCGCTCCATTTTTGTTTGGTCATTCCAGTAGTTACTGTGACAGGTAGAGATGACCAGATGATCGGCTAATTTCCTCTTCAAATTGGCTCCTTTAGTTTAAGACTGGGAAAAGGTTTTTTAGTAGACTTGAATTTGTGTCTGACATCATCTTGCATTAACATGGTGTAAGTCTCTCTTTCTTTCTTTGTATCTCTGCTCAGTTGAACTGCATCCCACTCTCCCTTTTGCCATTTTTTCTGTGTGGTGATCCACCAGACAAATGAGCTCTGACTCCCAGTCATAATGCAATTTATTTATGCAATGTCTTGAGGACCCGAGTGAACAATGGAATAATGATTTGAGTTTTGTTGTGTCAAATATGAAAATGGAGATATGAAAAATCCTCTCTGGTTCTCCCTTTGCAACAGCAGCCTACCCTGCCGCCTATGCGCCAATCAGCCAAGCGTTCCCCCAGCAACCGACCATCATTCCCCAGCAACAGAGGGAAGGTAAGAGTGAGCAAGCGCGCCCACCCAAGATAAAAGGTGATAATTGCCATGTTCTATTCTAATGTGGCTTCACTGCTTTGAATTAGTGAGGAAGGGGAAAAAGCTGGCTGGGGAAAATGTGAGAAAAAGGCTCCCCATTTAAAGAGAAGAACATTAGCACTGAGATGGAAAGTTACTCTGTCATTATTCAAAAACTGCACTAATTCAAACTCACAGTGTTGGACTGCTTAATCAGTCCATTACAATGTGTTTAAGTGGTTATAAATATTCATCAGATTAATTAGCTGCATGCATAGTCATTTATTACCAATCCTAGTGTAATGTGCACTCTTATGCCACTGTATAAGATGTAATAAAGCATAGGATATACTTTGATGGTAAATCACTCTTTTTGACGCCATTCGTCCATCTTAATTATTCAACTGTGTGATTAAATAAGACAGCATAGAGTGGGATGAATATTCATTGTGAAGAGAAATTGAGTATTTTCAGGTCTGCTTGAAGAAAAAGTTGTTAGTAGTGAAAATGTGTCCAGGTTCACAGTTTTTCATGAAGTACATCACTGTGCTTGCTGCAGTAATTTCATATGGAAAATATTTCACATTCTTGAGGAAGATCAGATGTCTCTGTTAAACCATAACAGGGTTTTATACTTTAGCAAGAAAGATAGAAGTCATACTAGGCTTCAAAGAGACACAGCCACACTCATGGCCACACAGAGTGAGCTCTCCTTGGCCTAGCCTGTGGCCTGTCTGAGTTCTAGCCTCCGCTGGGTTTTGGCTGCTGTCCCAGTCAGTCTCAGTCCACTGCCACATCTTCTGCCTTGGCATTTAACAAGACACATCTGAACCTACACAGAAACAATCAGATCTCAGCTTCAGTCTTACACTGAAAGCAAACAGTTTCAGCAACATGTCAGTCTGTGTTTATGCATGAGTCAGCAATGACAATCCATCCAAATGCCAAGCTGCGACTTTAACCACAGAAACCACCACTGTGATTATTGATATATATTTTTTGCAGAATATCCTTATTAACCGTATTATTTTTATTAAACCAGGAAAATCCCATTGCAATACAATATCTCTTCTTCAACAAGTAGTCCTGGTCAAGATAGCAGTACAGTGTATGCATGAACTACACCAATTTCAAGTGAAAGCATTGTCAGAAATATTCAAAGAAGAAAAAAATAGGATATAAACACTTTTAGCAGCGCTTACATGAGGTGGACTTTTGATTATCAAAACAAAACATGTTGTGTTTTATAGGCTAATATGAAAAACCTAAACCTTAAAGTAAAGAACTTACTCCTATAACTGTCAAGAAAGTAAATCTGTCAAGTTCTCTCTCTCTCGTTTGCGTGTGGGTGTGTGTGTGTGTCCTTTATCTTGCTGAGGCATAGCACCACTACACCCAGCTACCACTGCAGCCCTCTTATCAGCCTTCTCACCAGACCCAGTCTCATCTCTTCATGCTATCACCCTGAGCAATGAGACAGGAGAGAAACTTAGACCAGCAGCCAGCTCCAAGCTTACTGTCCCTGAGTACATCAAATTGCACCCCCCCACCCCACCCCCATCCCCCACCCCCACGTCCAGGGCTGGCTTTTCGTGATCTTTCTCTCCCTCTCTCTGTTTCCCTCCAGTTCATTGCCGCCTTTATCCAGATTGGCCAGTACAAATGTGGCAGCTGGGTAGATAAGTGTGGAGGGATGGGGAGAGATTGGAAGACAGTCGTACTGTCACACAGTAATTGGAGGAAAAACTTGGCTTATGTCTTAATGTGTGCTCTGTCTCCTCTCTCTGTTTCTCTGTGTCTCTGTGCTTCACTCTCCCAATAACTGCCTCGGCTTTTCTCTTTCAATCAACCCCTGGTGTTTTTGCTTTTTCTGTTATTCTCCTTATTTCTCTTTGTGCGCTGCCTTGCAGTGCCTCTTAGAAGTCCACACAGTGCTGTTAAAAATAATTTTTTGAATGTTTGTGATTGAAAAACATTACAACATTAATTAATTCAATATTCCTTCCAACATTAATGTGACATACATCCTAAATTATTCAACTGAAAATAAATTCTGAGAGTAAAACAGCAATAAAAAGCTGTAATAACTTGGTTGAGTAATATAACGGTACCAGTCAGTGGAAGAGTACAAATTTCTGCAATATTCTTACATTTTGAATTCAAAAGTTTATTTATATAGCGCCGTTTAACAACATATCTCGTCTCAAGTCAATTTACAAAAAAAAAGTTAATTCAATCCATTCATACAGATAGGTTCCAAGTCAATAACATACAATACAAAATTATCCTAGTTTTCAAACAATGTAGTCAAGTTTTGGAATGGCCTGACCAGTGCCCAGAACTTAGAAAAAATCTGTAAGAGTCACATTACAACCTGAATGATTTGGAGAACTTTTGAAAGGTAGACATTGCATGGTGACAGATGTAAATGGGGTAACTGAATAAAAAATAATTTATTCAACAGATAATAATTAAAGCAGACGGGCAGACAGGTAGGTAGGCATAAATGTATTAGTTTTACTGTGTGCACACCCATGCAGTCAGGTTATTCGGGCTTTTTTATTTTTTATATTTCCCTCTGTCAGATTTTTTTTATTTTTCCGTTGAATTGTACATGATACAGTTAAGCCAAACATTATTTATACCATTGGAAGATTTAGATTCAAAGGTATTTATATTAAACTAAGAAGTTTGCTTCTTCTGGTCAAAATTTAGATTAGCATATTTCAAAATATATAAAACAAAAAGGAGTTGGACAGCAGCACCCACGGGTAGAAAGCCTCTTTAGCATCATTCTAATCTTTAGCTCCCACCACAGATTCAAGTCGGCCACATCAGCATTAACATTACTTCCATTCAGAAGTAAACCTCTTGGTAAAAATTTTAAGATTACTTTAAATCTAAATCTATCAGAGGTATAAATAATTGTTTTGCTTGAACTTTTGTCACATTAAAAGTGGAAGATGTTTGGTTATATTTTATCTTGGTCTAATTGTTTGACAAAAACCAGAATTTTAACAGGAGTATGTTAACTTTTAAGAGCAGATTTCTTAAAAAAATTACCAAATATAAGTGTACAGCATGTTTTAGTGACATGACATTGGCCATATTGTTGTTACTCTAATGTGTTAAAAAGTGCTAGAAATTATTCAAATGGAATACACACACTCATGATTAGAAGATGAATCTTTGTATGTGAAAATGTTGTACACAAAAAATTGTTTATAAGTCATTACATCTTTGTCTGAATGATTTTGCAGACATATTTTCCCACTCGTGTTATTCCATCTCTCACTGGGCATATCCTGTTTATGCTCCAGTATAACCCTCCTGCTGTAATTCTCTCATCACCAGGGCCGGAAGGTTGCAACCTGTTTATTTATCACCTGCCCCAGGAGTTTGGAGATGCTGAGCTCATGCAAATGTTCCTTCCTTTCGGCAACGTCATCTCTGCCAAAGTCTTTGTGGATCGAGCCACCAATCAGAGCAAATGTTTTGGTGAGTCACAGTGTCCAGATGAAAATAACAAAGAAGAGTTGTTGTATTTTAAATAAAATCCCACAGTGACTGCATTTGGTGATCCAGAAATCAAATTCAACTTTGATACTGTCAGTATCAAAGTTCGATTAACATTAACTTAATATAAGAAACAGCTACAAGGCCAATGGTGAGGCACACCAGAAATCCACACCTCAGGTGGGAGAATATGATGTTAGGAATGCCATTTATTGACAAGCCAAGTAGCTGACACAGCAAATGTGTAAAAAGGTTGTTAAGGTCAGGTTAGACCAAAGCTGAACACACTATACCTATTGAAACATGGGGGGGAACATAGAAGTCTTTAGGTGGGGATGCTTTTCTTCACCAGACACAGGGGACCTGCTCCGAGTCTATGGCATGATGGATGGAGCTAAATAGAGAACAATTCTGTAAGAAAACTGTTAGAGTCTGAAAAAGACTTGAGACTGGGTCAAACTTTTGCCTTTCACTAGAGCGAAAACTCTCCAAATACAGCAGGAACTACAATGGATGGGTTAAGGTCAAAGTATAATCATGTGTAACAACATGCAAGCCAAACTTCAAACATTAATTCCAAAGAGAATTGGTGGCAAGACCTAATAGAATAAATGCTCACAGGCACTATCTATCCACATTCACCTGACTTGAGATATTTTGCAAAGAAGAATAGACCAGAATTTCAGTCCTAGGTGTGCAAAGCTGGTAGAGACATACCTCAGCTGCAGTGAAATAAAATTGTTTTCATATTGCAATTACAAATTAAAGTCTGAGAAGATTGGCAGACATCTGCATTCAACCCTCCTCGTGGATTGTTGTCATGGTTGTTGTTATACCATTTCTTAGAAAAGTTAGAATCAATTCCCTTTTTATAACATTACCCCTTTAAATAACAAAAAAGATGTTTGAAAGACTCCCCACCAGCCTCTAACATGGGGACCCAACAGCATCCCACCCCCATTCTCATCTCTTGTTTCTTCTTCCACCCACTAGACCAGTTCGTCAGGGTGGAGGTGGTACAGGTGGGATCCAGGGGCTTAATAATAGACTGGTGGGGAACTTGCTGTTAATTTAGTTGGACAGCAGCACCCAGGAGACAACCAGAGAGGGAGAGAGAGAGGCTGAAAGAGAAAGAGAGAGACTCTCCCTTCATTGGTTTTTTTCTATCTGTTTCTCTTCATCATGGCATATCTGAAACTGTCTATCTTCTTTCTCACCTTTCTCATCTGTCCATCTCAGGACAGGCTCTCTCTCATTCACTGCGTGTGTTCTCCACTGAACATATGCCTCTCACTTACACTATCTGTCAGTCAACAAGGAGGGGGCAAGCAGGAGGTGACCTCATCATTCCCACTTCAGAGAGTAATTAAGATGTAAGCTAAAATAACACTTATTTAAACTGGAATCTTCATTGGTTTTGTCATTTGTTTCTTTCACCTTTAAATAGCAGACATCCCAAGGCTCTATCGTAAACAAATCAGTAGAAAATAAAGTCAGCGCAACAGAGGCAAAATTATTAGTTCAATGAACATAGAGTACATTGTTTTAAAACCAAATGTTTGAGTATATTTAAATAAATTAACACAAAACAATGTTTAGGTGTAGTGATCATAGCTTTACAGTTGTCCTTGATCTCATGTATGTAAAGAAAGGCAGTAAAAGTGAATTATTTCTAATATGTGAGGAAACATTACAAAAAAGACAAATTGATAACTATGTCTTCATGACAGCTTTTAGTAAAACAATATTCTAGCAAAACATGCTTATCTCTCTGAATCCTGAATTGTTGCATTTAAATATTTGCTGGTAAAACCTAGCAAAAGTGAAATATGTATTAAGATTGTGTGAGATGATAATCTGAGAATGGGTGTTTACAAAGAAACTGAGCAATCTGAACATGATTTTACAAAAAAAATTCACTGAAAGAGCAGTGAAGACATATATGTTCCCAAGACATGAGGAGCATCGGCGTCAGTTTAGACATCTGTTTAGATGAGTACATCTATACATTGTGACAAACAACATAAAACTATGCTGTGTGTGGCTGCAATTTACTAGAAATAAATTAAGAAATAAAAGGAAGAAAAAAGGAAATCACAATTGATACAGGTTACAGAAATGTTTTAGGCTGAAAATGAAATTTCTGAAAACCTCTCAGGTGATGCAATTTTATTTTATTTCTCATTATAATAAACTAAAAATGTTTTTGGAGCATTCAGGAGAGAAATACATATACCCCAATTAAATGTAGGGTTGCAGCTGTCATATGTAAACTGAAACTAGGATTTAATCCTCTCTGTTTAATCATTCAGTACTGACTGTAATACTGTGTTTAGTAGAATAAGTTGGAATTAGCATGAAAATTATTTTCAAAGGGTTGTAAAAAATACCTAGACCTTAACTGGGAAGCAATTTTCTGTTTAGACAGAGCAAAAATGCTGTTCACCAACAATATATCTAAATGTCTTTTTTATTTTCTACAGTTTATTTTATTGTTGTTATCACTTGTTAGCCGAGGTTAAACTTTAACGTTAAAGTAATTTGCCAGCAAATTTAAATCAACAGTGCAAGTCTATGTAGATTTACTGCATATATTAACCATCCACATTTCCAGGTTTCAGTAATTTAGATTGTATTTTTTTTATGGTTAGAAGAATTGTTTGAAGCTACAAAAGAAAAAAGCAAGCTAGTGATTCTCTCTTTCTAGGAACGACTCAACAAGCCATTGGGTGGGGATTGGGCAAAAATGATAAATGATGAGAAAATGAAGTAAACAAAGAAAGATCATCAGTTCGGGGACAATGTTTTTGTTGTGAACAAATGTTTTAAACCTCAGAGATCTCAAAGAGATGATGACGCAAAAGTCCATTTTGTCAATAACCACAATGTTTAATGGAATTTATCAGAATATTATGTGATAGTTAAGCACGAAGTAGCACTTAACTGTGGAAGTGGATAGAAATGGAGACTTGGTTTTAAATTTTTCTCAGAAAAGTATGGTGGGCATATTTATTCATCTCACTTGAGTCAATTTTTCACCAGCTTCCTGATCCCATTCATTCATTCATTCATTCATCTTCTATATCGCTTATTCCATAGTGGGTCACGGGGGAGCTGGTGTCTATCTCCAGCAGTCTTCGGGCGAGAGGCAGGGTACACCCTGGACAGGTTGCCAATCCATCGCAGGGACACCAATCCATCTTCAGGAAAGGATCAGGAATGCTTTCCTGAAAAGCATCCTGCATTATGCTGCCACCACCATGTGTCACTGTGAGATGGTGTTGTCAGGGTTATTTACAGTGCCAGTTTTCCTCCACACACTGCATTTTATATAGGCATGTAAAAATAATTAGGACACTCTATATCAGAGTGTTTTTCTAACATATTCAGACATATGGTTATTTAATGCCAACTTTATTTTACTGAGAAATGTAAGTAGTATAAATAAACAATAAAACCTGAAAAAATACACTTTAAATATTTCCATAAAATGTAATACAAATGCCATTTCTAGTCAGAAATAAATTTGGACATGCCCACATTTACTTCCTCCTAAAATGGCTAATATTGCACACAGGTGAGGCACATCATGAGCACATGATTAAAACATTTTTAATCCACATTTTGAAGGAAGTTAGCCCTGCTCAAACCTCAAGCTTTTTGTTTCATGAAAGTGAACACTATGTTCTGCAGTCTGAGTCTGAAAATATATTCAAACAGCTCTTAAAAAAATTTTAAATTAGCCAAGCAAGTGGAAGATACTTAAAGCAACTACCAACATACCCAGGTCTGGCCATCCAAAAAAATCACCTTGAAAACAGACTGTAAGATGCTAAAAGAAGTCTCTAAAAACCCATGGGACATACAGCGGGCCCTTGCTTTTGTTTATGTGAATGTGCATGCCTGTATAATCAGAAAGAAACTGCAAAGGTTTAAATTCATTGAGATGTGTGCAAGGAGGAAAGACAGATAACATCTCTGAAATTAACCAAATACAGAATTGCAGGCAAAGAACCTCATAGCAACTTCTAAACAAAGACAAAATGCCTTGGTTTGGTAATGTTTGACTGCAGTATAGGACATGGCCAACTCTCTATCATAGAATTCATGTATTCCACCTTTTTGTCAGAAAAAATTTCAATAAAGTACCTTTATTTATTCCTTACATTCCAAGGGTTACCTAAAATTTACATAGCAATTGCATGTATTAATTTTATGAGTTGGGATAGATTTTTCATGTGTCATCTTTGCATTCACAAAATATATGGAAATGGAAGGAAAGAAAAAATAAAGAAAGTAATATATCCACTGTTATATACCCATATTTTAAAGTTTGCTTCCTACTCCATTGCATTATTCTACCTTTTGACCTTCAGACTTCTATCATTATCTTGGCACAAGGATGTAAATGTGAAGTCTGCACATTCATTAAATTTGTGGATTGTGTGTGTGTGTGTGTGTGTGTAGGACTGGGATCGCTACCTACTGACACACCCTTTCCCTGCTCAGTTTGTTTAAAGGGTTTGTAAAAGCAGCAGCCTTATCTCACCTACACTGACAAAAGCCTGCCCTCTCCCCCCAAATTAAATTGGACCCATAGTGGTGTGATCAAATCACCTGGCAGGCGGAAAATTCTGGCCGTCAATCACAGAGGTGTCTGATAAGAGCAGGCGAGGAGTCCCAGTGGGGGCAGCTGTTGGTTCACTCTGCCTCAGCACCTAAGTGATAACTGCGAGCAGCAGGCACCTCCATCCTACACACATTGCTCCGAGCATCTCATCCTAACCCCGTGCCCTCTGCTCTTTACTTAGATAGATGCTCAGTCACACACATAAAGTGAAAACACAAATTCACAGAGGGGTGCTTTTGTTGTATGGCTCAAACAGATGGGGTATTGATGATTCTATTGTCTACAAATGCATAACCTAACGTGAAACATTTTTGTTGGCTCTAATCATTTAAATGTGTTTTTTTTCTTTTTCCCAAGTTGAACTCCAAGTAACAAATCCCTCTTCTTCATTTGATTTTTAAAATCTATGCTATTAGCTTTTGAGGTATTTTATGCAATCATTTTAATTCAAAGACTTTCAATTAATCTACTAAAAAGCGAAAACAAAGACCTTTTGCTCTGTCATTTTTGAAAGTTCAAAAGGGGTGTTTTTGCTCTTATTTCATCTAACCAATCTTTCCCTCTTCCCTTCCTTTCCATCCCCCTCCTTTGCATTTTATCTCCTTCCCGTTTTTTGGCCTTGTCTCAGGCTTTGTGAGTTTCGATAACCCGTCCAGTGCTCAGGCCGCTATCCAGGCCATGAACGGCTTCCAGATAGGCATGAAGAGGCTGAAGGTGCAGCTAAAGCGGCCAAAGGATGCCAACCGACCTTACTGACTCGTCTGCTGTCCATAAACAGGTACAGTACAGTACAGTACAACTTGTGACATAGTATACTATGGTACAGGGAAAGCGTAACACTACACTCACTCACTACACTCACTACACTCACTACACTGTGCTATATTAATTTGTTGATATACAACAGTAACTGTTGTGAATGTATATTTCTGTCTTAAATAACTAACAAAAAATATACTTAATTAGTCTTTCAGCATCCAAGTTAATAAAAATTGTATTACCTAAAATGTATTAAATTGTCATTTATATAATCATCTACATTTCAAGCCCACTAATTATTTGTTACAGTTTGCATCAAATAGAATCAGCTACAGTAAAACCTAGCTAAGATCTAACTTAGTACTTATATGTTCTGAAATATATCGTTTGAAATAAGTTGGTTTCTTTTTACCTAGCTGACAAATATTTTTCAATTCTACAGGCTCCTATTTACCCAAAGAGATTTTTGTCAGGTTGCTTTGCTTTACAAAAATGTGTTTCCTGTGTGGTTTGTCAAATCTAATTTGTACCTGTACGGAGCTCTAGGGCAACACTCCTGTGCACTGTCTGATAGGTGCAGCGCTGACAATAGATCCAGAGTGTTTAGCTATAGGTTGTAAAGTCAAATGGCAAAATTGTTTTCTCTTAGAATAGCTTGGCATTACATTTGTGTCAAGGAGGAAACTCCAGACATTCCTCTCCCCAGGGACATCCTCCAGTTCATTCTAGGGGATTCCAAGGCATTCCCAGGCCAGACAGGATATATAGTCCCTCCAGTGAGTTCTTCCCCGGGGTTTCGTCCGAGTGGGACGTTCCCAAGCGGCCACATTACTGCAGACAAAGTCCCAATCAGGTCTGTCCATCTCTTGTTCCATCCTACGATTGCTTAAACCTAAAACTCTTAAACTCCTCTGTTTGAGGCAGAGATTGTCCCCCAACCCAGAGAAGGAAGTTCACTTTTTTCCAGTCAAGAACCATGGCCTTAGACTAAGAGGAGCTGACTCATCCCAGCCACTTCACACTCAGCAGCGAACTGCTGCACGCTGGAGGTCATGGCTTGAAGGAGCCAACGAAACCACATCATCTGCGAAAAGCAAAGATGAGATCTTGAGGTTCCCAAACCAGACACCCTCCTCCCAACCACTATGCCTTAAGATCCTGTCCATATACACCACAAACAGGATTGGTTACAGTTGACAGCTCACTTGGAAGAAGCTGGAGTTTGTACTGAAAAAGCAGACATATCTCCTGCTGGGATTGGATAGCCCTTAAAAGCCACACAGATACCCCATACTCCCACAGCACCCCTTACAAAATACCTTGGGGGACAAGTTCATATGCCTTCTCAACATCCACAAAAACATATGTAGACTGGAGTAGCATACTCCCATACTCCCCCTAAGCAATTATGTGAGGGTAAAGATCTGGTCCACTGTTCCACAGACAGGACAAAAGTCACATTGCTCCTCCTGGATACGAGGTTAAACTATAAGTCAGAGCCTTCTCTTCAGCCCCCTAAAGTAAACTTTCCCAGCGAGACTGAAAAGTGTGTTCCCCCAATAATTGGAACAATAATTCCCCCAATAATTGGAACAGATCAGTCCTTCATGCAACGTTGACAGTCCCACATTGTCCAACACCTTCAGAATCTTAAGCCGAAACCCATTCACACCTGGCACCATGTCGCCAGAGAGCTTTTTTAACTATTATTTTTAGCCTTGCCACAGTGATGGAATCGCATTCTCCCGAGTCTTCAGGCTCTGCCTCCTCAATGGATGACATGGTGACCGGATTAAGGAAATCCTCCTTCCATCGCCCAACAATGTCCACAGTCAAGGTTTGCAGTTCCCGTCTGAAAGCACAGCTAGGGATGGTCCGCATTTCCCTTTTCTGACTTGTGGAACAGTTTCCAGAACTTCCTTGAGGCCAAGTAAAAGTCTCTTTCCATAGCCTCTCAGAATTCCTCCCATGCCGGAGTTTTTCCTTCTACAACCACTGGCGTCCACCAGCGGGTCCTCTGGTTGCCACTGTGACAGGTACCAATAACTTTCAGGCCACAGCTCCTGGAAGCCGCCTTCACAATGGAAGTACTGCACATTTCCATGTCCCCAATCTCACTTGGGACATAAGAGAAATTCTCCCAGAGGTGTGAATTTAAGAATTTAAACTATAATTCTTGTTCGAAAAGAAAAGCTTTCTCAAGCACAAGTCTTTTGGCATTTGTTACCTTTATGCAAAATAAATTTGTAATCTTATTACTACCTCTATAAATATACTCTATGTGTATCAGCCTTGCTGTTCTGTGCTAGACACCACACACAACATATAAAAACAACTAAATTAACAATATTAGTTAAATTCTAATCCAAATGTTTTTGTAGGATTTGTTAAGCAAAAAAGCAGTTAACTGAACCATTATCAAACATTACATTTACTTATTAGTATAGTTGAATAAAATGTAAATAATGCTTAGTTTACAGCTGATAATTCTAATGGTATACTCTATAACATTCCCCTTTATAGTGTGTTATATACAGCAATGGATATATAAAAACCTTTAGTTTGGTAAAGTAATGTTACCACAAAAAAGTCAATTTACAAAATTTACAAAATATAATGTTATTGACTTGAAAATATCTCCGTTCTTTTCTTTTTGCTTGCATTGGAATATCTACATTTCTATAATGTTTTGGCAAACTAATGGATGTAGATGTTAAAAATGTTTATTTTATTCCTTGTGTTTTTTTTTCCAAAGTTTAATATTAAATATGCATATTTATTATTGGTTAATGTGGTGCTGGTTAATGTCTTCTGCTCTTATAAATTGCATTAGATTTGAATAAACTCTAGTATAATTTCTAATAAGTGATGCCTGCAGCAGTACACATCTATGCAGTCTGATAAATGATCAATTAAATAAGAAACAAACAGCCTCAATAGCCACTGTACTAACTGTATCCATTTATGACTAATGGTGTAACTATTGTGACCATCATGGCTAAACTAGTTGATTCTTTTTAAATTTAATTAGATTTCTGCAGGTCAGCAATGCCCCACATGAGGTTCTGGCCTAATCTTTGTAAGCCACTGCTTTAAATCCTAACAAGCATCTAATCACAGGAGTCCATCTAAAATTCTTGTATTGGAAAAATTGTTTTATTGGTAGGGAGTTATTGTAGGTCGTAGGCAAGTTATTGTTCCCTTGAAATACTTCAATGTAAGTATTGCAAGAGAATTTTAATGACCTCTTTTATTTGATTTGTTTTGTGTTAATTTAGCTTTATGCCAGTTACGTTTTTAATTTATGCACAGTGCATTTGTTGAATACTTAACTGTTGAAAAATATTTTAAAAAATTTCTGGAACTCCTGTAAAGTGCAACATCATCTAAGGAATACTACTGAACACAGTGCAGGTATCTTTTTTTGGTGATCTACTGGTTTACTTGCCAACAATTATCTTGATTAATTCACATTTTGACCCTAGAACATATGAGCTTTCACATATACCAGTCTAGATGTGGTTTGCTCTTAGCAACAGCATCCCTGAAAAGACTAATTTCACAGTGTCACAACTGATTCAAATAATCATCGCCCATCTGTTTACATACCGCAGTTGCCAAGCGCGAACATAATATAGACGCATGCTCTCAAAGCCCAACTGGCAGGACCACTTTTCATTACAATAACATAAGCCTGGATTCAATTCCTCCATAAATAAATGCATAATACCACTTACGTGTTTTGGACGTGCCGCTTTTAAAGCCACAGGATGGCATGTGCAGTCCAAATGATAGATGCACCTTCTATCAGTTCCCTGACAGCATTTGAATGGAGCTATGGCCTGCTAATTGTAGAGAAGCTTTCAAAGCTGACACAAAGAGGAAAAAAGATGGTAGGGTGAATTTAATTTATCACAGTCACAGGGACAAATGGTAAATATCCTGCGACTCTGCTGGATGACAGAGCAGTCATTAGAATATACTTAAAAAGTCACAAAGTAAATCCATTACCCACATTAACATTCTGTAACTTAATCAGGAGGTGTGTGTGCGAGTGTGTGTGTGTGTGTGTGTGTGTGTGTGTGTTTCCACGCCCTCCTTTGTCTTTTGTCCAGCTCAGTCCATTTCTGGTTTCTCTCATCTTATTAGACGATTTTTGGTATTGCATTTTAGAAAAAAAATGGAGCAATAAAGCAAAACTGGTAATAAGCCAAGACCAATTTTTTTGGTCACATTTTTCAATTTCTTAAACATCCGTGACCTCATACAGTTATAAGATACAATTATTGAAAGCTTATCAGTTTCAAAACAGTCAAACTCATCATATAGATTAACAACAAACAGATTTCAAGAGTTAATTTCTGTTAAGTTTAAAAGATTGTGGGTTACAGCTACTGAAAATCCTAAAGCCTGTTTCTTAAAGGTAGAATAGTACATAAGACCAATAAAAACATTTTGAATACAGAAATGTTATGTTATGGCCCACATAATCATGCTGTGCAGTTGTACAGCTGTTTACAGAGTGTTGTATCCAACCATATTAGTGGAAAGCTGTGTGGAAGAAAAAAGTGCAATTGGAAAAGGTGCACAAATAGCAGGGGGTATTGAGTGGATTGTGAATTAAATTAAATAGAAGGGTTTGTGGGAGATTCACAAGATGTGAACTGCAGCTGGTGTCAGTGCTTTAAGAGTTCCAACACATGGATGTGTCCACAAAGTGTTGCTTTCCTTGGGTTAAGCTATTCCGAAACTAGATATGTCAAATTATCTTACCTGTGCTAAGGAGAAAAAAGATGGGAGTGATGCCCTGTATTCCAAAGTCTTTTTTTTCAGTGACGATTTTGTGAGCCAGCTGCTGCTGGTGATGGACCACTAAGTTTTATCCATTCCGAAGTCTACACAGCAATATGCCAAGAAATTTTAGGGGACTTCTGGCTTTCATCTAATGAAAACAGTATCAGAGATGTTGATTTAATTTCCCAGCAGGATATGGTTGCCGACACTGACAAAACTACCAATGCCTGGTCTAACCTACCTGACCTGAATTCTATAGCTTCTCTATAGGGTTTAGGTCAAGAGGAAGTTGAAAGACACTAGTGGAAACAATGCAGATGAGCTGAAGGCTGCTGTTAGGGGAACCTAGGCTTCCTTTACACCTAAGCAGAACCACAGACATACTTTTCAGTTGCCCCACTTTCTCTATTAAAAATCATGTTTATCAGTCAGTCAGTCAGTCAGTCATTTTCTACCGCTTATTCCATAGTGGGTCACGGGGTGTTGTTTATCAGTCTTATATAATATTATTTTTTTAGAGAAACTTAATTTTGTATTTAGATTAACAGTTATAATCATTAAAATGAACAAAAAACATATCACTCTGTGTGTAATGGATCAATGCAATACAAGCTTCACTTCACTATAGAGATGCAACTCCACAAACAAAATGTTGGCTAAACAAGGACTAAATGATTTTTGTTTTATTTTGTAAGCTGTAATTTCATCATCTCAAGTTCTAGAGATACAAACTGCAATGAACAAAGTTCAGCTGTTTAATTTTTTCTACATTTTCATAACTACATTAGTTATGATGGCAAACTTTGATGAAACTTCATAGATGATTTTCCTCTCTGCTTTTTTATAAGTAAAAACTTCCATATGTAAATAAGTACAGAGGCTGCTGTTTTCTCTGACTCTGACAATGTTGCTTTGAAGTTGAATTAAAAACATGATCAGACAGTATTCTTCTCTTCCAGTCTCAGGAGCCTCGCTACTCTAAAATTCCATTCTGTGTCTTAAAGATAAACTTAATGCAAAAAAGCACTAAGGCACTTACTGTACAGCCACCCGCACAGCAAACAATGCAAGGCAAATCCAATTACTGAAGACAGGACAAGTTCCTGAAATATGCATTTCTGCCGTAAGGGTTATCTTTGTGAATATAAGCATAAATTCAACCTTTAACCTGCAAATGTTGTCAGCCTAGGAATGTTTTACCACCACACAGAAGCACAAATAAATACCTTTTTGACATTCTGTACTGTACTGAATAAAATTTGTTTTGTTACTTATGTTTTATTGTCTTTCATTTTCCAGTTTAATAGTAATAACCATAATGAACTTATTTGATTTGACAGGCAGAATAACTGAGATTGTGAAGCAAAAAAATAGAAGGGGTTTTCTAAAATCTGACTCAAGGAAAAGAAAATCCCACTGTTTCTTTCTTTTTTTTCACCCCCACCAACCTGGCAACCTGACATGGCCAATCACAGTGTGAGGTGGCCTTTCTCCGCTATAACCACACACCCCACCGACACCTGTCATGGGGCCAAGTTCCCACAGCTGTAAGTTGAACCCATGGTGTCATTTTCTTTTGGATGACCTCATGTGGTGGGACTGTGACTGCGTTGCATGACGTGGTGTTGGTTGATATCTCTTAACTCTATCTCTTTATATTCTGCCCTCCTTTCATATATATATTATATATATACACTCTATATTGTATATTGGCAGTTTGTGGAGTGCAGTAGTTGATGGATTTCTTGGCTGGCACCTGTAAAATGACATGCTGACTGGTTGGTTTGTTGATTATAACTGGTAGTGGCCTTCAACTCTTTGTGCCATTGTACCGTGTATCTTGTCCTCTTGTGGGGTTTGTGTGTATGGATGTACTGTAATTTTTATTTCTCTATCTCTTTGCGTTTTCATCCAAAGTGTCCTACTTGGACAAAACTAATTTCAACTTTGAAAAAAAGGACCTTTTTCTCCATCCAATAAACAGCTCATGTGAAATAGCCAGGATGACCCTATTTTAAAGTCACCAATTACATCCCCTATGTGCATTCATAATTATTGACACTCCACCTCTCGGAAGGATTCCATCTACACAGGAATTTCATCTGCAACGCCATTTTGTTTGCCTAACATCAGAATCACTTCTTATTTATTTATGTAAAATGATGCAAAGCAGTTAAAAAAATGAAAGAGCTGGAGCAGACCCCTAATCTCACATGAACAAAATCTGTAAGGATAGTGTAAACATTGACTGGTTGGGACTTTGACTGGCCCATTGGTACACACTGTTATGCTCTGATCTAAACCATTCCATCGTAGTTCCATGGAACACGGGCTGCTAAACAGAACCAACCAGCAATGAACAATAAAAACTAGTTAACTCATATACTGAGGTATACTCCCTTTGCTATTCCACCTTTCCCTGTGGAATCTCGAAAAAGGGAAAGGAAACTCAAACAAAGGAAACTACAAACCAAGGGAGAAAAAGACCAAAACTAATATAAAAGATAAAACTAAAATACACAGTGGGATGAACAGAAAAAATAAGCAAGAACCTAAACAAAAAGGATTGAACTTATATGGCATGACCCTAAAAACAATAATGAACACAGAGAAATCACCTGAATACGGCACGACCTTACAAACCAAGAAACAACACAGAAGTTATTAGAAAACTTCACTAATGAAAACCAAAACCTAAACAACCAATGATATTACGTATCCTTTACCGTCCACTTCACAATTATGCACTTCTTTAGTGTTGGTCTATCACCTAAAACCCCAATAAAATATTTTCAGGTTTGTGGTAATAACAAGACAAAATACTAAAACTTCATTTGTATAAAATGTGTTGCACTGTATTTGTGTTCTTAGTTGGAGGATGTCAACAGATAAACTGGTTTCTATTGTCTGCTGTTCAAATGTCACACAACTTGATTTGTGAAAAATTGGCAGCAAACAGATTCACAAGGAAAAAGGTCCTTTCTTTGTGAGTCAGTTTGTTTATACCCCCAAGGCCATCCTGAAAGGAGTCATCAAATTTCCTTTGCCCTGTTCCGTTGGAAGAGCTGCAGGCGACTCACCCTCCCGTAGTTTTTTATTCATTGAACTCTGTGGGGGGGGTGGGGGGGTGGGGGGGGGGGGGGGGGTCTATCTAGACAAACAGTGAGAAATACCGTTTTTTCTGGCCTCAACTGTAATTCTCAAGTGCTAGTATTCTTTTATGGAGCATTCTAAGACGGTAGCAACATGTTGGTTTTAACTTTAGCTTCTGAGGAAATAAAGAATAATTATTTATGATATGACACACTTGGTGTTTGAAATAATATTCAAGGAAGCTCTCGTGGACAAATAGATCAATTAGAAAAAACTCTCTCTGTTCCTTTTGTGCAGCATATACAGGGAGAAATGCCCATAAAGCATTCAAAAAATGGATCTGTAATTGGGACTGTTTGTGGCATATGTCACTAATGGCTAGGCTGGCTTTGTTACTTGTAACAAATACGTTTGAATCTAGGCCCTGTGTCTGGAAAAAGCAGATATATTATTAAACGGTAACAAGCTCATTTACAGAAATGGAAAGGTAGAACAAAGAGAGCACCCAGGCGCGTGTTCCCGTCACAAAGTCAGACCCTTTCATGTTCATTCCCAAAAAGTGATTTGCTGTGATTTTCTCCCTTTCTTCAATCTGCGTCATAGTTCACAACATATTAGACCTGATGGGCTGTAAACATATTCTTTTATTTTCAAAGCTCGACATCTCCAACACATTCAGTATCAGTGTAGTATCTCAAGCCAACACAAAGGTAGGGAAGATGCTAGAACAATTTTGTAGGGTTTTCAGGTTAGAGGCTATTTGTTGACATGTGCACGTTTCTTTTCTAACCATCCAGTTTCTGTCACTCTAATTATTACACAGTTTTACCTCTCTTTAACACTTGCTTTCTTCTTTTTATCTCTCATGTTCTTTTGTAGTTTGTTTGTACTGAATTAACAAAGAGATGAATGATAGCAACATCTCAAGCAGCTTTTCTTTTCCAAACAGTAAAAACGCAGTCAGTTTAAATTAGGCCTTCCTTGGATTAGTGCTGTCACAGTGTAGATGTCTGTTCCATATGGTTTTAACACAGATCTCCCACCCCACCTCTAGCCCACTTATTTCTGGCTGTGATTGACACACTATGTTTTTTTTTTCCTTCTTCTTCTTCCCGTCTGTTCCTCACGATGTTGGCTGTGCCTGTCAGTCTGTGTGATAACCAGGAGCCAGCAACCCTGAGCATGTTTGCTGTAGCCTTCCTGATTCCACTCACATTATTCTCCCCTGTCTCTTTCTCTTTTCCTCTCTCTGTGTCACAGGATGAAGGGCCACAACACCTTATTTCCACAAGTGCAGTAAAAGTACAAAGACTCCTCGTTCTGCTACATATCATGAAGAAAGGGTGGTCCCTTGATCCTCCTGGAAAACCACTGAAAGATTGGGGGACTGAAAGAAGGATCCCAGAGTTGTTTTTTTATTATCATTTTAGTTTTTTCTTTCTTCGCAAATGCCTCTCTTTTCCCTATTTTGCTTTGGCATCTGTGGAAGAAGATTTTTTGCAGAGACCAACTTTTTGCTGCTGTTTTTTAGACATGATGAAAAAAAAAACTTTATAGACTCATTATGCTCAAAGCATGCATACTGACACAAGATACAGATAAGGTCACTTAAAAAAAAGATTTAAAAAAATAAACCAAACATACAAGAAATTGAACAAGCTGCACTTAGCAAATGAAAAACTAAGAAAAAATACTCTGTACATGTATAAATACGTGCAAATGCCAACAAAAAACTGAAGCAAATTCATGCGTGTGCGCACACACACACTAATATACACAAACACACACACACCAGCCTGCTGCCATTTTGGTTTTTGTGCCTACACAGGTGTTGTGCTCTGTGACAGGGCAAGCTCTGCATCAAAGTGGAAAACAAGAAGAGGAGAGGAGTGGGGAAATCCAGGAGAATTTACATGCATCATTCCTTAGGAAATAGGGACCAAAGGACTAAATGCTTTTTAAAAGATTATAAATATATAAATATATAAATATATATTTAAAAACCCATACCTTGTAGCTGCAAATATTTACTCATAGTCAAAAAAAGAATCATTAAATCAATATCCAGTGGCTTATTGTAAGAACGAATAAAAGGAAATGGAAATAATGTATTAAAAAAATGATATGGAGTCATAGTATAGGGGCTGACCTTTTGCTCTGGATGCTGATTTAACAGCTGGTTGTAGAATAGTGATGTAGACTAGAAAAAAAAAAAACTACATTTGCAAAATTGTGCTGTTGTTAAAAAAATTATTTAATTTGTCACTAAAAGTTTGTGAAAAAGGGAGTAACGTAAACATTTATCCATGCCTTTGAGTGGCGTGTGTTGTTTTTTTTTCTTTTTCCTTTGATGTAAAGGTAACAGCCACTGGATATCCCACTCATCATGATGTTCAAGGCACTTCTCTCTTTGACAGCTGAAGAGACTGGTCTAACAGACAAAAAAAGGAAAACGAGAGACAAAGAAGACTGAACTCCCTGATGTCTGTGCTGGACAGCGTGCAGATGTTTAAGGCTTCTCACTAGCCTTTGTGTTCAAGCGACAATCCACTGTAAAGACCAAGTGAAATGGACATGAGGTGTATTTTTTCTCCTTTCCTTCTTTTCATGCCCCTTGACCTTTTGTATTGAATCATAGTGTGTATTTTGAAGCCACACGTTGTTGAAATGAGATGGATAAAAAGGAGACGGATGACCATTAAGAGAACAGCGAAAAAGCACGAGAGAAGGAGTAAGGCAACAGCTACTGAAACTGCCAGCAGAATGAACTGTGTTTAGTAATGAACTCACCTTGTGGTTCTCTCTTCAAGTTAATGCCAGAAAAAAACAGGGATGTCTGAATGACAAGCCAAGGCTGTTTGTGTCCACTAAAGGCGCTGCTGTTTAGACTGAGAAAAATCTTGTTATCTTTTAGTAGATAAAAATAAACACAAATTCAACTTTATTCATTCATGGAAAAGGAGTGAGGGCTTTTAGAACTCATTTAGGTCTGCTAAACCTAAATTATACAAATTATACTCTAAACATGGTCCCTGACCAGTTTTTTTCCCCCCTGATAATACATGGGGCTTATGAGAAAAAGCCACAGCTTAAGCAGGATAAATCTATGAATTGTAGTAGCCCCTCATCATCCTCACTCAGCTTATCTATAGCTTTTCAGAGTAAAGCACACCAGTGCTGTCACATTTTGATTTATAGTCCTGTTGCCTTTTTTTTTTAATCGTTTTAAAGCTGTACATGTGGACTCCTCTGTAAAGCCCGATCAATATGTTTGGAGTCAGGGAGGAGTGCTTGTTGTTTTCAGTCACTAGAAGCACTTCCTAATTTGCTCTGCAGAACACCAGTTCTCATCCTTGCACCAGCCCTTCTGAGCACTGACAGCTGGCATTAAGAGGCAGGGCAAGGCAAGGAGTCAAGCAGGAAGAGAGGAAATCAGCAGCTTATCACATTTACATCCTTCTTAAATAATGCTTCAAGGTTGTTGCAGCATAATGTTGCTGACAAAAATTAGAAATGGTATGCAAGCCTTTGGTGACAAATATTATGTATTTGTGATACATACTTCCACCGAACCAGGATTTAGGAGTTTAATAGGACCAACGTCGAGTTCTTTAGGCCACAATCCAAATATATTATCTTTACTACTCAGACTCTTTTTTTTCCTCTCTTGAAGTTCAGTTACTGACCAGACTTTGACACTACAAATTGGAGGGGTTAACCAATCCAATTTGCCAGCATATTCAATTTTTATAATGCTCCGTCTCTGTCATTTAAATGGTTTGATATCAGCTCATCTTATAGTGACTTTTTAATGTTTGGCCATCAGCCATGTCCTTTGAAAACACAGCACAACTGTTCACCATCACTCCCTTTGGAACAGAAATTTTTTAACCCGGCTAATGCCTGCCCTATCTACCCTTCAATTATCTCCTGCACTATATTAGACATGGTTTTCACCTTTCTGTAATCACACTATAATCATAAGCCTCTATACATTAGCAGCAACCAAGTGAAAAATCACAGGAATAATCACTTCGACCGAATGAAAGGAGAGATGGTTCCTAACATGCACATGGATGACAGAAGGAAGATTAGGGAGAATTATGCGTGTGCATACTCTTTGGCAAGGCAGCTGACAGCTGACCTGGCACCATTAGCACGGCCAAATTTACTCAAAACGTGAATGAGGGATGCAAAACAAAACATTCCATACTGGTGATAAAATTGCAGGGCAGATTAACAGTGCTGAAAACTAAAATAGAAGTAAATGTAAAGCAAAAGATTTGCCTTTTCTTTCAACAAACGTTCCAGAAACAGTTGCTTCTAAAATGGGTCAAAACCAACAATTTTGTGGGAGATGCCTAGTCTTGCTGCAGCAGCAGCTGTGGGGCCTGTGCTATTGCAATACTTTGTTTTCTGCAACAAAATTGCTTCTCAGTGGTCAGCAACAGAGGTCAACCAATTTTAAAAAACAACTTGCTTTTTTCCTTGTATTTCTGCTAAGAGACCTGTAAAGCACAGTTTTGCTCAACTATAACATAATATGCAGAAGCACAGCTCTTCAGAATGATGTCTAACAAATTAGTCATTTTATTTTTCAGTGGAATTATTACATACAATTTCACCTTGTTTGTTTGCCCCATATAAACCTTCGGTATGTATGTTGAAGAATGCATGAAGCAGGTTGGAAAGCCTGCGTCCCCTGAACAGTTTGTGTTTATGATCTATTTGAAGCATTAGCGTCAATTGGCAGAATAATGTTCAATGAGCAATCAAATGTCCCATGCTTGTCTTGGCAATTCGCTAAAATACAATCAGCAACATAAATCTCGCATGCATGCTGAACTAAACTTCACCGTCTTAAATCAGTTTCTGTAGTGTTCCCTCCCCTAATAGCAGGTTGAGTCCCCAGAGAGCCAAGATCCAGCCCAGCTTAGCCTCCTGCTGTCTAGCTTGGCTGATAGTGCAACGTTCATGTAACATGTACCTGCTATGTCAGAGCTAAATTAGGAAGTGTGAAACCAGCATTTGAACACTTTTAACAAGGGTGCTCTGATTTCCTTTACACCCTGAGAAGGATGATGCTGAAGTATCATGCATCATGGCATATGTACACTGAAACTAACAAAATGAGACAGAAAGTTTGTTCTTAGAAATTTTGTATTGCTTTTTCAATTTTTAAAAGTCCACTTTGCTTTTAGCTTCAGATCTATCTAGATTCCAGTCTGTGAGCCATAAAAAATGACAACCATGCAAGCACTTACCAAGGTACATACAATAAAACATGAGTAAATGTCACTTGACACTTGAAATAATACACAGCTGAATAAAGGTTTTCATACAACTTGAACTTTTTCAAATTTTGTCATGTGACAACTACCTACTTCAATGTATTTTATTCGTATTGTTTGATACACAATGAAAAGTAGTACACCAGATGTATGTCTCTAACAGCTTTGCACATCTGGAGACTGAAATTTTGACCCCTCTTTTGCAAAATAGTTCAAGCTCTGTCAACCTGGATCGAGAGTGTCTGTGAACATAGATTTTTAAATGTAACCACTAATTCTCTGGATTTGCCTCTGGACCTTGACTAGGCCTCTCTAATACATGGTTATGCTTTGATTTAAACCATTGCATTGCAGCACTGGCTATCCCCTTTGATTAATTCTGCTGTTTTCTATCAATTCCAATTAACTACCCTCCCCCGCTGAAGTACAGAGTTCCCACAGCATAATGCTGCCATCACCATGTTTAACGGTTGGGGAATGGTGTGTTCAGGGTGTTAGTTTTCCACCATGCAGAGTTTTGCATGTAGGCCAAAAATTACATTTTGTTCTAATCTAACCAGAGCATCTTCTTCAAGATGTTTTCTGTGTACTCTGTAGTAAACTGTAGTAAACGTAATGTTGAAATTCTAATGGCTTCTTCTTTTAATGATTCAATAATGTTGCCATTCTTTCATAAAGGTGAGATTTGTGAAGTGTCCTGGCAGCAGATGTTAGCTGTGGGTCTCTGGAGCTCCACCAGAGTTCCCATTGGCTGTCTTTAGGAAGACGTGCATTTCTGCTATATTTTTTTTTCCATTTTCTACTGTGCTTTGTGAAATCTTCATAGCCTGGATTATTTTTTTTTTTCAACATCCTAACCTTGCTTTAAACTTCCCTACAACTTTATCCCTGACCTGTATGTTGGCCTCCTTGGTCTCCTAGATGCTGTTTATTCAGTGATGTTCTCTGAAAAACCTCTGAGGCCTTCACAGAACAGCTGTGTTTATAGTGTGATTAAATTACACACAGTTTACTAATTATGTAATTTTGAAGGCAACTGGTTGCACTCAATTTTCATTTCAGTTTATATTTTTAAAGTGTGGCTGAATATGTTCTAACAGCACACTTTTCACATTTTATTTGAAAAGAAATCACAAAAAAATCCAATAAACTATATTGAAGTGTCTAGTTATTAGGTGATGAAATGTAGAAAAGCTCAAGGTCTATGCTTTTTGCAAGGCACTGTAGTATGTCATCATTCTATCTGTGAAATGAAAGATTTTTTTTGTGCTGATTTTTGTTTTTTAATGAGAACTTATGTTTCTAAAGTATGAGTGAGGTATCAGCCAGGAAATAAGAAGGACGCATGCATATTATTACTTACACAGCTTGTTGTTTGGTGTAGCATATATCCTAAGAGGAATAGAGCGGAGTATGAATATCCGACCCACTGGGTGCATAACACCCTGAAATGGCAGTGATTGTCAAGGAAAGGAAGCAAAATGTAATTGACTGAAAGTAGAGAGATAATTAAAGGAACCTGTTGGACAGGAGGGAAGAAATTAATGCCTCTCATTTAATAGCTGCTTTGGGAGAGATCGCGGTTCCGTCGTCTCATTTTGGCGCCGAAAAGGGTTTTGCTCTGGAAATGAAATTTTGGATAGGAAAAGATGCTTGGTGGGAATAGTGGAAACAGGCGGTAGGTGATATTGGTGATGGTGGGGGGTGCTGTGCGCTAAACTGAAACTCCACAAAATCACTCCCAATGCTCAGGGCATCAGGCATAATGATGTCATGATTAGTGGAGAGGTTCAGAGCCTTGCCTTACCCCTGATCTTGAAGAGGTCAAGCAGATGAATTTGGAGACAGTGGGACTGTGTGACTGCTGAGGACGCAGAGGGACTGATAAACCAACAAAATCTCAATTTGGATCCAAATAACCACACTTCAATTCCAAAAGTAACAAAAAAAAGATGCTAATATAAGCCAGAATGCATATTGAATGACTGAAAGTGTGTGTGGTGACATTTAACAACACTGAGAAACAGAGGTCAAGTCTCTTTTTTTCTGTATTCCTTAATGTAAATAGCTTTTAAAACACTAATAAGGGCAAGGCTCTATAGCAACTTGTGTTGAGAAGCTCAACTCTGTGGGACAATGATGTCACTATAAAATGTATCCACAGCAGTGCAGGGATTTAGGAGAGTTTAAGTCCTCTTAAGCCCCTTAGGTTTGGGCTGTGAACATGCATCCCATAACCGTAAGCGTCAGACCAGGGCTTAGAAATTGTTTGACTTAGTGTCAGACCTAAGCCTTGGCCCCAAAGTGATCCATTAATTAAGATTCCGTGTGCACCATCATGTCATGATTTTTCTGACAGAAGAAAGATTGCCAGCGCAGTAATTGGATTAGTCCAATTGGAGCTGATGAACAGATATGGCAGTGACAGTAGAGTTCATCCGTCTGCATGCTCCATGCTTCACAGTGAATGGCAAAAAGGAGAAGAAAGCATCAGCTACTACTAGACTTTTAGAAATTAATCACAAGGAAAAGTTTTGGCTTTTGCAGCAGTTACAGAGACTTTCCCTTTTCAAGACGTATCTCCAGGTAACAGTTTGCTTAGCATGTACATAAACCATTTTGGATTCAAGCATTTAATACACAAGGTTCAAAACTATACATACATGGTTAGGCTGACACTGGAGGAAGGGACAAACAACAGAGTAATCCCAGCAGAACCTCTTGTTTCCTTGATCCAGTCTGCCACTGCTCTCCTAACCAGACAGCTGCATTATACCTGTACATACAATATAGCTTATTTTTAAATTCTGTTTATCTTTCTTTATAGGCCGTACATTAGATCACATTCAAACGTAAAAAGAAAAACAGTAAAAAAAAAATTAAAAAATAGCTAATATATTTCAGTGAAACTAAGAAAAGGAACTTATTGAATAATTTATCAAAAACAGAAGATAAAATGATTTTATTTCTTGTAAAGTGAAACACTGTTGTTTAAAAAGGGGGATTTTATACTCATGTCAGTAAATGTTTTTTTTGTATTTTTTCTCTGTTGTGTTATTATCAGCTGAAGCTGGGCAAACCCATTGTCACAAGGTTTAATAGGATATTCTTTGATAAGTTTTCTTTATTTTTTTGGCCGCACAATCCCTGTGTGAAATCCCCTGCGGATGGACGAGTTCAAAGAGATTTTTCTCTCAGAAAGCTGTTAAATCAATACAAGAATTATCAAACTGCACAGTAAAAGTATGATTGATGATCCCGGTCTGTGGAATCAGAAAAAAAAAAGTCTATTGCACAACTGAGTCCTAATGGTTTCGGGTTGTTTTAAAAAAGGGAAAACAATCTTATTTGAGGCCCTTTGGTGTTCAAGGCAAGGCAAAGAAAATTGGACCACAAACAAAACAAACGGAAAAAGAAAAATAAAGACAAAAAATATCACATTTTGCCATTCAATTGGTTTTGGGACCTATCCTGCCATATCTTAATGTCTTTTAACCACTGTTGGTGTCCTGTAACACTGCATGTTTTATGTCTTTATTCTTTTCAGGGTTATTTGTCATCATTGACATATCTCTGAGTTTCATATTCTCTGCTCCTTCCTAAGGGATGTTTCGACCACAGCTTCTTATGTAATGTGACTCAATCCACTAAAGACACTGTGCCAACAGTAGATCATGTGACATTGCTTTGCTGCAGTCGAGTCAGTTTGTAAAAGTGAGTTGGGAATTCTGCCTTAAACCCAGCACTACCTGTGAAGAGTGGTCAGACACTTTATTCTGAGGATGCCAAAAGCTATTTAAAGCAAACATTTAGCCAGATTCAGTTTTAGCCTCAAGCCCATTGTGACACAAACATGGACGTGGTCATCCACCTCCATTTCCATTGGTTGCAAGGACCAAAATGTAAACAAACTCAGCTAGCTGAGCAGTTTGCTTCAATCAAGCGTTCATTGAGAACCTTTAAAGTTTTGATTATTAGTCATTTATATTGTTCGTATTATAAATCACTGCATTCCCAGCTTCGCTATGTAATTTCAGTTTTCGGTTGATGTGCAAAATTTACTTATCATGATTTTTAAGTATTTAAAAAAATAATCATGCATTTTTCTTTGACTTGAAAGACTTTTGGTTAATGTTTTCCTTTTTTGTTTGAAACAGAAATGTAATTTAAATACCGCTGGCTGGGGCTTGTTTCCCTGGTTTGGGATGATATCTCCCATAGTGATCCTGAACTCTGTAGTTCTCTAGTTATTATATTCTGCTTAGACTAAAATAAAGCACAGTCCTGTAGAAGACGAAACCTCCTTTGTCTGTGTTATTTATTCAGATAGCCTGATAAAGTAAAAATTTAAGGTATGGATTTATCATGTCCTTTGCAGAGGTTTGAAGGAGTGTGTGTCCTAATGTAACATGGATTGCAGAGGGCATGTCATTGTATTAATTGAGCTAGCAGCTCTAACCATATCCGAATACCAAATTAGATAAGACAGTTAGTAGAGAGTAGTTTAAAAAGGGTGAATAATGCATAATAAATGGAAGGGAGATTGAAAGAGGGAGGGGAATAAATTGTGAATTGATTAAAGGGAAATGGATATTCAGCTCTTGTCTTCAGGAGATTTTACAGTAGAAACAATATCAGATACTTTGAGTGCTGCTAGTTATCATCTGTAACTTGGTAGGAGGAAAACAGTTAACTAAAGGTTTCCTCATATTTCTCAATGGAATAGACTGTACCAACAAATGTCAAACAGAAGTGAAAAGTACGTTTTCTCCCTGTTTTCTGGTTTCCTCCCACAGATAATGCCGATTGCTGAGATAGGTCACTGCTCCCTGATGATTCAGATGCAATACAGTCTGGAAAAAGTATTTGTTTCCCTACTTTTTCTTCTGTTTTTTCTCTTTTTCACACGTAAATGTTTCGTGAAGCTAATTATAATATCAGACAAGGATGAGAGAGCATTCTTCAACTCAACCTCTGCATGAAAAAGTAATTGCCCCCTCAACCTAATAATAGATTGTTTTACCCTTAAAGACAACTGCCATCAAGTATGCAATAACTGACAAAGGTCTGTGCAGGAATTTTGGTTGTTTGTTTTCATTCAGGAAACATCAGAAGCTTTTTGAGCATAAATCGAGTGTTTTGGACCATACCACATAATGTAAATTGGTTTTATGTACAGGCTATGACTATGCCACTCAAAAATCCTTATCCTTTTTTAAAGTCATTTAAACGTGGACTTCCTGGTATGCTTATGATCATTGTCTTTCTGCATAACCAAAATGCACTTTAGTTTCAGGTCAAAAACTGATGGTCGTGCACTCTCTTTCAGGATTTTCTGGTAGAGAGCAGAATTAATAGAGCTCAAAAGAGCTGCAGACAATCACACTACCATCACCTCTTTTGAATGTCAGTATGATATTTCTGTGAAGTTGGTTTTAGAACAGATGTAAAGGGTCACACATCTTCCAATTTGTTTTACTTTTGTCTCATTACTCCACAGAATGATTTCACAAAACTCTTGGGGATCATTAAGATGCCATTTTTGCCTAGTGTCTTCCTTATTGTTAAGTCATAAACACTGATCTTAAGTAAGGCAAGAGAGGCCTGCAGGGCTTTATATGCTGTTCTTGGTTCTTTAGTGACCTCCTTTTATACATAGGGCCTGGTTGGTTTGGATAGTAGCTGTTTTTCCTGATTGCATCAAATCATAGTTGGAACAATGCATTTTTACTCTAATTATGTTTGCAGAATATAACATTAATTTATTCTTAACATTTTAGAAAAAAATGCAAAAATAGTAGAAACCTTATATTTTTCATTGTACTTGTACTGCAGGTAAAGAAAGGGAGTGAGAATTAAGACTAAGCACTAAAGGAAAATGAGGGAACACATTTCCCTTTTTCAGCCCCGGTTTTCACTATGCATAACACAGGGGTCTGCCCAGTCCTCATTGACTGGACCAAAAGATAAGTGACAGAACATTATTTCATAAGAGAAAACTTAAATGAAAAGATTTGTTTTTGAGCGCTTGTGCTACCCCCTGAGAGAACAGCACCCTGAATGGTCAGCCATATTACCCACACCAAAAACCGCCACCACCAGCAGAAGGAAAACTCAGTAATAATATCTGTTCCAAGAATAGAGTATTATACACCAGGAAACCTCAATGACCAAGCCATCCCAAGACACTGAACATCATTCCTTGTTTATGGGTCTCTTTTGTGCATCAGCGTAGCACTGGTGGTGTGGAAACAGATTTATGGTTGCTAAATTTGCAGGTGATAAAAAGGTAATGAGTGGTCAGTTGGGGCACTAACTCTTACCCATTCACATGCTGACTCCTGAGCAGTCCTTGGAGACTGTCTCTCATTGTGCCGCAAGACACTCAGTGATTCCACATGACAAACTGGATTGTTCCTCGAGCGGGTCCTGCTGAATTATTTTGGTCCTTTCGATTGCCTCTCCTACTCCTGAGATTTTCCTCTACGGTTGCCTTTGAGCCATAAGCCTCGACAGCCACCGTTGTCGATACTCAATCTGTTCTGTAACCCCTAAAGCTGATGAAATGTGCTAACAGACGTTTGTTTGTTTGTCTCTGGTAGGGGGGCCAGGGAAAAGAAAATGGAACAACAAGACTCTTTTGACAGTTCCATTTTTTGCAATGTTTTGGTGTAAGGGATAATCATGAAGTATGGATTGGATAGAGGAAAGTTATTACATTTTGTTGTCTTTATCCTTGTTTGAGCTGTATAAAAAAAGGTCAGATTGTTCAAAACACAGTTCTGTGCCATTTTCAGGTTTATCCCCAATTCTCAGTGTCGAGTAGAAAAGCTGTTGTTCACACTTCTCTTGATCCTGTACCATTCAAAATCGTCACTGTAAATTTGATGTACAATTATCTGTTTAGTGCAGTGTTGTTAGTGTGTGTTTAGTTTATCGGTAATGCTGATTAAGATTGAATTCACAAAGCTCTATAAAAAGCTTAGCTTCAGTACTTCTTGTGATTTTGAGTGTTTTTTTTCTGACTTTAGTATCACATTATTCAAATCCACAAATGCACATTTGTAGTGGGGAAATTCAGTTGTACCAACTGCAGTGACAGGCTAAATGGAAGCATGCAGATTCATGCAAAGATACAATTATATTTAAAACAAAATAGATAACACAAAAAATAAGAAAACTATATAGTAAGGACAAATTTAGAACATGATAAAAATACTGTAAGGTTATTATAAATAGCATATTCAGATTAAAAGAAATGTGCAACTTAGTATAGGGCTATTTAACAGAATTCCAAAACGTTGAAAGTATTTTTGCATAAAATAAGCAACAGACTATTTACTAAAAATGAAAAAAAAAAACTGAGCACATGACCACAGGGATCTGAACACTTGTTGTGTTTAAGGTTTTTGAGAGACGTGATGATTTTAATGTCTTACAACTAGTAGCAGAGGACTTGCAATAATGTTTTTTGTGCACCAGATGCAGTAGTCTGTCACTGAAGGAGCTCTCCAGTTCTGCAACAATGTCTCCACCAGTGATGTCATTTTTGCCAGAGCTCTTCTGTCTCCGACCACCTGCACTGGGTCAAATTGCCATCGTAAGACACAGTTTGCCTTTCTGATGTGCTTAACTAACTGCTTTCTTTCAGCTGTAGATAAGCTGCTGCTCCAGCAAACTATACCATATAAGATGGCCACCACAGAGTCAAAAAGGTCTTCATGAGCAACCCCTGTATTCCAATAGATCTCATGCTCCTTAGCAGTTAAGTCTGTTCTGACCCAGGTATTTTTTATGAGTCCACTATCTCAATGTCAGTTCCCTGGATGTGTCAGTTTGAGACTGCCCCTGCAGAAATCCAACACCAGCTCCTTGGTTTTCCTGTGTTGATCAGGAGATGGTTCCTCTGGCATCAGTCTTCAAAGTCCCAAGTCAACTGTCTGTACTACTCATCTGTGATAAGGCAGACTATGGCAGGTTCATATAACTTTTATAGATGGCAACCTGGAGAGTTACTGGAGAAGGCTGCACTGTAGAAGGTGAATAGGAAGGTGCCAGCACAGTTTCCTATGGGACCCCTGCAATGCAGACCAGCCTGTTAGAGACACAGTGCTGTGTCCCCACATACTGCAAGAGGCCAGTGAGGTAGTCCAGTATCTAGAGATACAGGTTGTGGGCCACCCCTCACAGCTCCAGCTTGACCCTCAGAAGTCCCAGCTGGATGGTATTAAAAAGATTAAGGGACGGAGTTTCTGAAGCAGGGTGAGTTGGTGATGGCTGAGAGCTGAGAGGTGTGAAGTTACTGGAAGAAGAGCAGACTGTTGTTGAAGATAAGGTGAGACTAGACTGGGGCAGGGGTTATTGTCTGGTCAAACCTGTTGATAAACTAGTTCAGATCATTCACACATCCTCGGAGTCTGGTTCGTGACCTGAAACTGTCTTCAGGCTCTTCCAAACCCCACTAATTTTTTTTCGCAGCAGCTGGTCCTCTGTCGTCTTTCAATGGATGGTATTTTTTCTATCAGTAATCTTTCTTCTCAGTTCCTTCTGGACAGCTCTGAGCTCCTCCTTGTTTCCTGATCAAAACACTCTTTTCTTCTCCTCAAAGGGAGGCTTTATTACAGGGGTTGATCCATGGCTTGTTATTGGAGAAACATTGTATCTTCATGTGGGGCATGATGTTGTCCATGCATAAATTAATGTAGTCTGTGATGCAGTCTATACTGCTATCAAGGTCCTCTCCATGGAGAGCACAGAGCTCTTCCCACACAGTGGAGCTAATACAGTCCCGCAGAGCTTCTTTAGTCTCCTCAGACCATCTCCTCACTGTGAATGTCAGAGCTGCTTCTCTGTGTACAAAGAGTTTATACACAGGCTCGAGATGAACCAGGTTGTGATCTGAGCCCAAGCAGAGTGAGAGATAAAGGCTGTACGTCTCCTTGGTGTTGCTATGCAATAAGTCCAGCATCAGGTAACAAACTGGGTGAAGGTGGAGAAAGTGGAGGACAGAGAGAAAGGGAGTATGTTTAAATGTTTAGAATTGTAACCTTTTTTGCCCCGGAAACAAATGATTATTTTATTTGGCTCATGTCAAAAAAAATGTTCAGAAAGCAAAACCTAACCTGGCATACTGTATATTCATTCTAACTGTGTCTCTACAATACAAGGGACAACTTTGATACAACACAGATGTGTGCCATGTGCTATGTTTTTTAAACGGTAAAGACACACTCAGATGCAGCTAGAAACTAATCTCTTTTGACTTTAAGCAAAAGAAAACATAAAATAAACTTGTGAATAATTATAAAATTGACCTTTCTCTAAAAATCCTGACAGTTTGAGAAAACAACAGCACCTAACTTTTAGTCTCATTACCAATTTTTGTTTCTCATTACTGTTTGCAATATTCAGCTACTTTTATTAACCAAGCAGTCTATCAAAAATCTGTCAGTCTCATAATCTATTAAAATCAGTCTGAAGGGTGACCATCCAAGTTAGCAATCTGTATAACATGTAAAGAAGACAGGAGATTTCTTTATATTTTCAAGGAGTCAATTCAATTCAGTTCAATTCAATTCAGTTTATTTATATAGCGCCAATTCACAACACATGTCGTCTCAAGGCACTTCACAAAAGTCAGGTACATACATTCCAATTAATCTTAATCATTGAACAGTGCAGCCAGATTCTGTTATTTATTCAAATGGGATAAAAAGTTTTTCTATCTAAGGAAACCCAGCAGATTGCATCCAGTCAGTGACTTGCAGCATTCACTCCTCCCGGATGAACATGTAGAGACAGTGGACAGTCACTGGCGTTGACTTTGCAGCAATCCCTCATACTGAGCGTGCATGTAGCGACAGTGGAGAGGAAAAACTCCCTTTTAACAGGAAGAAACCTCCAGCAGAACCAGGCTCAGTGTGAGCGGCCATCTGCCACGACCGACTGGGGGTTAGAGAGAACAGAGCAGAGACACAAAGAGAACAAAGAAGCACTGATCCAGGAGTACTTTCTATGGGAAGGAAAAGGTAAATGTTAATGGATGTAGCTTCTTTAGTCGTTTCACCTAGAAAGAAGGAACAGATAAGCTTTGAGGCAGTTTTCAAGTTTAGAGTCTGAAGAGAGCACATAGAGTTAGTTACAGTAAAAGCTCAGTCAGTAGCTATGTCTAGGAGAGAGAAAGGGTTAAACACTGAAAGACAGGGCCATGTGGATCATCGGTGGAGGGTGAGCATTAAGTTGTAGTCATTCATTTAGAATCAACACTGAGGTTTACAGGGGTTGGACAATGAAACTGAAACACCTGTCATTTTAGTGTGGGAGGTTTCATGGCTAAACCGGACCAGCCTGGTAGCCAGTCTTCATTGATTGCACATTGCACCAGTAAGAGCAGAGTGTGAAGGTTCAATTAGCAGGGTAAGAGCACAGTTTTGCTCAAAATATTGAAATGCGCACAACATTATGGGTGACATACCAGAGTTCAAAAGAGGACAAATTGTTGGTGCACGTCTTGCGTGCGCATCTGTGACCAAGACAGCAAGTCTTTGTGATGTATCAAGAGCCACGGTATCCAGGGTAATGTCAGCATACCACCAAGAACGATGAACCACATCCAACAGGATTAACTGTGGACGCAAGAGGAAGCTGTCTGAAAGGGATGTTCGGGTGCTAACCCGGATTGTATCCAAAAAACATAAAACCAAGGCTGCCAAAATCACCGCAGAATTAAATGTGCACCTCTACTCTCCTGTTTCCATCAGAACTGTCCGTCGGGAGCTCCACAGGGTCAATATACACGGCTGGGCTGCTATAGCCAAACCTTTGGTCACTCATGCCAATGCCAAACGTCGATTTCAATGGTGCAAGGAGGGCAAATCTTGGGCTGTGGACAATGTGAAACATGTGTTGTTCTCTGATGAGTCCACCTTTACTGTTTTCCCCACATCCGGGAGAGTTACGGTGTGGAGAAGCCCCAAAGAAGCGTACCACCCAGACTGTTGCATGCCCAGAGTGAAGCATGGAGGTGGATCAGTGATGGTTTTGGGCTGCCATATCAGGGCATTCCCTTGGCCCAATACTTGTGCTAGATGGGCGCGTCACTGCCAAGGACTACCGAACCATTCTTGAGGACCATGGTGCATCCAATGGTTCAAACATTGTATCCTGAAGGCGTGCCGTGTATCAGGATGACAATGCACCAATACACACAGCAAGACTGGTGAAAGATTGGTTTGATGAACATGAAAGTGAAGTTGAACATCTCCCATGGCCTGCACAGTCACCAGATCTAAATATTATTGAACCACTTTGGGTGTGTTTTGAGGAGCGAGTCAGGAAATGTTTTCCTCCACACATATCACGTAGTGACCTGGCCACTATCCTGCAAGAAGAATGGCTTAAAATCCCTCTGACCACTGTGCAGGACTTGTATATGTCATTCCCAAGACGAACTGACGCTGTATTGGCCGCAAAAGGAGGCCCTACACCATACTAATAAATTATTGTGGTCTAAAACCAGGTGTTTCAGTTTCATTGTCCAACCCCTGTACATTTCAACTAAAGATTTTAAAGGTAATCAAAAACAGTTGAAATCAATAACAAATTTTATTTTTAAACAAGACCTAGAACAGTGGTCTCCATACCTTTTGTCACACACCAAACTCTTTACGTTAAACGTATTTAAAGGTCAGAAAAAAATAATCTTCAAAATAAAAAAATGCTAATCAAATGTCATATGTGTTTTTTAAACCAGCTGAACTATAAAATAAATGTGAATCATTGCAGATCTGAAACATAAAAAGGATTTCACGTTTACCTTTTTATAAGAAGGGCGAACTATTTCATTTTGTGGATTGACCGTTTTTATCTAACACTGTCCATTTAAAGAAGAGTTCAATTTGCCAGTGAAAATCTTGCCACACAAATAATTACAAATTGTCCATCTGCATTAAAGGCCTGTTCCTGCAGAGCAAATTTGAAGCATTCCTGAGTTGGTTTGGCTGCAAATGAACTTCAGGCTGCACTTTTGTTTTTGTTCTATAGCAAAATCTTTAGTCAGAGATACCTCTTTAAGTTGTCTAAGTTAAGATGTCTCATATGTGACAGGTCAAATCTGAGTTGTTCATATAGGCTGTCATTACCACCTGTTCTCCGCCATGCTTACAATAAGTTCCCACACCCCCTTTCAACTCAAACAGTAAGAGTGAATTTTAACAAAATGATAAACACTGCTGATGTAGTCATATGTTTTTTGTGGGCAAGGATGGTCTGACATTTTTATGAAGCTGTTTTATAGGTATCATAAAGGTAAACAAATACAGGGGTTGGACAATGAAACTGAAACACCTGGTTTTAGACCACAATAATTTATTAGTATGGTGTAGGGCCTCCTTTTGCGGCCAATACAGCATCAATTCGTCTTGGGAATGACATATACAAGTCCTGCACAGTGGTCAGAGGGATTTTAAGCCATTCTTCTTGCAGGATAGTGGCCAGGTCACTACGTGATACTGGTGGAGGAAAACGTTTCCTGACTCACTCCTCCAAAACACCCCAAAGTGGCTCAATAATATTTGCATCTGGTGACTGTGCAGGCCATGGGAGATGTTCAACTTCACTTTCATGTTCATCAAACCAATCTTTCACCAGTATTGCTGTGTGTATTGGTGCATTGTCATCCTGATACATGTCACAGCCTTCAGGATACAATGTTTGAACCATTGGATGCACATGGTCCTCAAGAATGGTTCGGTAGTCCTTGGCAGTGACGGGCCCATCCAGCACAAGTATTGGGCCAAGGGAATGCCATGATATGGCAGCCCAAACCATCACTGATCCACCCCCATGCTTCACTCTGGGCATGCAACAGTCTGGGTGGTACGCTTCTTTGGGGCTTCTCCACACCGTAACTCTCCCGGATGTGGGGAAAACAGTAAAGGTGGACTCATCAGAGAACAATATATCACATTGTCCACAGCCCAAGATTTGCGCTCCTTGCACCATTGAAACCGACGTTTGGCATTGGCATGAGTGACCAAAGGTTTGGCTATAGCAGCCCAGCCGTGTATATTGACCCTGTGGAGCTCCCGACGGACAGTTCTGGTGGAAACAGGAGAGTTGAGGTGCACATTTAATTCTGCCGTGATTTGGGCATCCGTGGTTTTATGTTTTTTGGAAACAATCCGGGTTAGCACCCGAACATCCCTTTCAGACAGCTTCCTCTTGCATCCACAGTTAATCCTGTTGGATGTGGTTCGTCGTTCTTGGTGGTACGCTGACATTACCCTGGATACCGTGGCTCTTAATATATCACAAAGACTTGCTGTCTTGGTCACAGATGCGCACGCAAGACGTGCACCAACAATTTGTCCTCTTTTGCACTCTGGTATGTCACCCATAATGTTGTGTGCATTTCAATATTTTGAGCAAAACTGTGCTCTTAGCCTGCTAATTGAACCTTCACACTCTGCTCTTACTGGTGCAATGTGCAATCAATGAAGACTGGCTACCAGGCTGGTCCAATTTAGCCATGAAACCTCCCACACTAAAATGACAGGCGTTTCAGTTTCATTGTCCAACCCCTGTATATCTGTGATCTAATGCTGTCTGACACTTTGCCTCAGAAGTCTGAACTTCGATAAAGACATGACATCACTTCTGAGTTCATTGCATTCTGGTGGCAATTAAGAAGCCAGTGGGATATTCTCATTGGTGTAGTTGATGACCAGACTAACAACTTCTAGCAATACATAAAAACCTGTTTTATGAATTCAAGCACAGATGGAATTTGTTCACAAATAGATTATACAGCACTACGTGCAACTGATTTGAGATGAGGTGCACTCAAAAGTGCAAATTAAAATTTTATCCCTACAACTTTGACTGGCCTATAGGCACAGCAGCCATATTAGGTATTGAACTTAGGGTGGTTTGGGGACTTCTGACTCTCAAAGTTTGCGAATAGTCTTCTTGATGTGTCTACTTGGAATGTGGAAGTTTTGATTTCTGAGCAATTGAACACACCATTATTTTGAACAGGGAGCAAAAAAAATACTCACTGGATTTAAAATTAAACCATTTGATCACAGTTTCTATGATGATAGGAAAATATAAATGGCTGTAGACAATCACCTTATATGCCTTTTAAATTTAAGTCATTTGCCTCATTCTAACTTATCTAAAAGTAATTGTGAATAATGGCCTTTTGGCTTCTTAACTCGTCCAACAAAAATATTTACCATATTCCTTCCCACTTACCATGCATTTAGAATTTGAATTTTAGTATCCATTAATCTGTCAGTGCACCCATTAGGGACACTCAAGCATATGCGAGCATCTGCACACTCCAACAGGCAGGTTCTTTAACAGGAAACATTTTGCTGACTAAAAGCCCAACTTATGCCACTCAAATCTGAGAGTGCAATCAACACATTTTCAAATTGTATATTTAAATTTTGTCCTCATCTTCTTTACTTCTTTTTAAAGGTATTATGAAACCTTTTTTAGTAAATTTCCCTGATCAGGGTAATAAAGGGCATGATCAAGGGTGGCAAATTTACTTTCCAGACACCTTAACATGCAAATTCTGAAATAACAAACGATTATAACTAAATAAAAGTGTGAAGAAGACCGGGGTAAGAAAAGCTCCACAATCCCTTTGATCCTATTATTTATTACAAAAGCTTAATCAATATCTAATCAAGGGGAATACAGACAGCCCTTCTTTACAGAGCTCTTTGTTGTCAGAGGTGAGGTTGCCATGGTGACTGGACAGGTGTCGAGAGCTTAGACTGCAGCTGTATTGATGAAAATTAAGAAGCATTGATGGGGCTTCAAGATGCCAGGATTGAAAATGGGGATAATTAAAGTGAGGGATGCAGTAGGAGATGTAGAAGCAGCAGACAAAGGAGATTTAGGCTAGAGGTAATGCAGACAGGTGGAACTTGAACATGTTGTTGTTTATCTGTCTGACCCCGTTCACCGGCACAACTGGAGGAAGTGTATTTTCCTTTATTTTGACAACCCAAAACACTCGAATGCTGTTAAACCAGGTTTATTTCCCAAGTCACAGTTCAAGAAATAAATAATGTTCAAGGTTTTTAAAACAAGGCAAGGTATGGAAATGAATACCATCTTTCTTTCTGTGCTGCCCAACCCCAGTTATGAGCACTATATAAAGCTTGGTTAATACTGTCCCTGTGTAGTGCTTGTCAATCAAGATGGACATAAATTTAAAAAAATTAAATTAAATTTAAATCTGTAATTATTTTACTACTTTGTTAAGAAAAGAGATACCCCCCTCACATTCCAGTAGAGTCAAATATGACAATATGGACTCATTCAACTCTTTATCTCTTTAAAAATTAGACTTTATGAAAATTCCCAAAACCTTATTTTGATATTTAACTGTCACTTCTTTCTCACTTGACATCCCACTTTACTCCTGTCATGAGTCATAGAGCCAGAGGTGAAATTTGCATATGTTTCATTAACAATATAAAATAAATAAGCATAAGAAAGCATAAACAAGTATCTGAGAGAAATGTATTGTGCGATGAACAGTTTATTTTTGTTTTAAAGTTTAAAGTAAGACAAAGTCTTTTAAATGTTAGCTTTGTTGTACTTCAACTTGTCATTGTAAAAGCGACATGCTACAAGGTACATTTTTGACCTTGTTTGTCAAAACAATATTTCCTTCACAGAAAAAGTAGGCGTTGCTTGCTACCACAACAACACAAAGTCTTAGAAACAATTGTTTTCTCTTTTCATCTAGTGACTGCTCTTAAAAGATATTTTTGCTGGCATGATATAAATTCAAAGTCTAGGCCACTTTAGATAATATGAGATGTAGAAAGTACAGGAATATGAGTCATGTACTGTTTTAAAATAGCCCTACTACTAGATCAGGACAACACATTTAACTGAAGCAAAGTGAAAAAAAAAAAACATAACTAAATCCAAATCTGGAATCTTAGTCTGTTGAATAAAAAGACAGAAAGATGTATGTCTTGTCATATAGTTAGTATATTCAGTTCAATTTATTTCAGTTTATTTATATAGCGGCAATTCACAACACATATCACTGGCTAGACAAGGCCAGTTGAATATATAAAACTGTAAAAACATAGACAAGCACCGATCCATTTCTACCGGGTGAGCAGATTTGTCTAAACCTTTAATTCCTTCTCTTTAAATTACATGCAGGTTTTTGAGCTGAGCTTGTGATGACTGTAGAGTTTTTAGAAACACCCCTTTAAATCCTCCAATGTTAAATAATTCACAAGTCTAATTCTGCTAACCTTGTGAAGAAACCTTGAGCTGAATTGAATTACTGAATGCTTGCCATGATTACATTATCAAAAAACAAGTAACGTCTAAATTCACTCTTTGGATCATTTTAGAATAGCAGACGGGACTTTCAGGAAAAAAAATGCTGTTACAAGGTAAGATTAATTGTTAAGTCAAAACAGCACTGAAACACCTAAGTCATTGCAGTGAACCTGGGCAAAATAAAGATGGTATCACTGAAGGGCACAGACTTAAGCTTCTGAAAAAAAAAAAAAGATGTGTCTGCAACATGTGCTGCTCACCCACTGACTCATCTGAGCAGCAGGTGTCCAGCAGGTTCTGTCCATTTTGGCCATATGCCCTGCTCAGTCCTATCGAGAGCAGTCTGTCAACACCTGGTTAACGCTTGAGATAATAGGTCATTAAAGTTTCCCTTCAATCAATAAGTCCAATCGAATAATCAAGGCTGAGATTCAATGAACCGAAAGCAGCATGGTGCCTGGTGGCAGCCAACAGCCTATAATCAGTATTGGATGGAGCTTTGCTGTCATCCATGGATATACACAGAATCGCCCTCTTTGGCTTGGCAATACCAAACTGAAATTGTGTTCTTTTCTTGATTTGAAATGCAAAGTCCTTCCTTGGTTAATTTTAGAACATTGTGTTAGAAAGGTAAAAAAAAAAACAACCAAAAAACAGGTCAACCATTACTAAGAAATATAAATATCAACTTCTTTTTGAAAATATTTTTTATGAGTTGTAAAGAAGTCCAACTTTCTACAAATTCTCCATTATTATTATTATTATACATCTAATATAAATACAAGAGACTAATTTTTATTCTTTTAAGATTGATAAATTACCAAATTCAATTTTTCTGTAAATATGTCTAAAACATAGCAGTATTTCACCACAAGGAAAAATAGGCAGAGTTTGTAATAATTACATGTAAGCCTACACACATGCTTGCAAACCGTTATATTGTGTTTGTGCATACACTAATGTTTCCCTGCACTCAATTATTAGTCAAACTGTCTGACATCTCAGCTCAAGTGAAGTTGCATATTTGTTTTTTCTATGTAACTGCACAATCTATTCTTGAATTAATGCACTTTTAATTATTTTATGCTATTTCATTGCCTTATAAGAAATTACATCTATCCAGATAAGTATCTCCCCCAATAATTGTACGGCTGCT
This sequence comes from Crenichthys baileyi, assembly GCA_036173005.1. Classification (NCBI taxonomy): domain Eukaryota; kingdom Metazoa; phylum Chordata; class Actinopteri; order Cyprinodontiformes; family Goodeidae; genus Crenichthys; species Crenichthys baileyi. The sequence goes on along the minus strand of JAHHUM010000618.1, from coordinate 534,058 downwards.
TGGTCCTGTAGGACCAGGCGTGCACAATGCCAGCGTGGTTCATAAAAAGACATATCACTGCAGGGAAGTGTGTCTAATTCTGCTCTGAGAGTAGCTCTCGTAAAGAGACATTGTGGCTAGCCTACTAATAGAGCTGTGAGGGGAGAATGATGCAACTGAGAGGCAATGCTTTAATTCGCCCTTGGTTTTGCACAGGCATCTAGGAACAGCCACTCAGTTCCAAAGCTGATTGGCCCGTTTACCTTTAGTCATGGGCCAACCACTCGCCTCTAACGTGTGAGGTAGCTTGATTTAGAAAGTGCTCAATTTTGTTATGTTGTGCTCATTTTTTTGGGCCTGGGTAGGTCAAACCAAGTAGATGCAATCTCTATAGCTGCAGGTGTAATTCTGGAGTGGTTTCTTGTTACCTCTTACAATACTTGCCACATAATGGCTCTTTGCCGTTTTTATTAGTTATAAATGTTTAACGTTCATTTTTGTCAAGAGATGTTTACAGTTCAACCGAATGGGTCCAGAGTGCTATTTGTATCTTAGCAACCTGTGCAGCAACAGAAGAAGTTCAGAGAAGCTGCTTATTAACCTGTTGCTATGACTACAGCTGTAGGCAATAACACAGAGGACTTTATTAACCCTTTGAAACAACACCACCACCCTATATCAACAGAGAGACAGATGATGTTCAGAATATTTGTTAAATGAAAGAGTCACATGCTTTTTTTAATATTATTTTTATTTTGCATGTTCCCTTCTTTGTGGCACATCCTCAGCCAAGGAATTCAAATAATTGGGCTGTCATCTTCAAGAAAACAGAACGAAGACAAAGACAATTACTTTTCCTTCACAAAGCATTGAGAATACTTTATTGCATTAGCATTCATTGAGTGCATGCAATGGGACACATATTGCAAGGCCAATCGATCAGGTGTGCACATGTGAAAGGATGCAGATGTTCCAATTTTTCTGTACACCTCCAAACAGGAGCACTGAGGGGTGACAAATGCTTTCAACGCACAGGTCGGAGCTCGAGTGTGAGTAGATTTGAAGTGGTATTATTCCAGGCCAAATCAATGCATTTTTCTTTTTTTTAACAGCTGCAATTACGCCCCTCACGTCAATTCATCAAGAGATTTGCATGAGGTAATTGTTGCCGCCACATCTACTGATGCATTTTTATTACGTTTCAATTAGGAATTGAATCCAATTAGGGGAGTCATTCCAATCAACAAATAGGAGTATCTCCTAAAGTGTGAAGAGGCTGCTCAGCTGAAGGACAGACACTGTGTCAGAGGTGCAGAGGTTTAATTAGTGACTATTTGCATTGTCTTTTATGTTGAATTGTTAACTTGAATAATAAAAAACAGTTTAAAAATATAAAGTAAAATTTGTTTATTTTATTTTTTTATTATTTATTGTCTTTAGTTTGGATCTTGTTAAGCTGCATTAAAACGTCAAAGCAGTCACACAAGACAACAAACAACTGAGATTTTGATTCAAAAGAACAATATAACCACTTCTTTCTGGGTTCATTTTTATTTTATTTGGTTTCTTGTAAGCATCATTGTTCAAGTGAAAGTAGTGTTTTTTTTCTGTGATTAGCAATAATGCCTTTTGGGATCACAAAATATATGAAACTTGACAGCAAAACTCAGAGGTATACTAACCACTATTTATCTGCTTTTGATGTTTTTCTTTAATGTAACTGTAATGCCTGCAACTGGTATAGGGCAGCTTCTCTGTTTATTCAAAGCAGGCTGATAATTTTTATTTTAAAGTCTCAGACTATGACTTCATGTTAAAAGTTTTTTTTTAGAATCATATGAAAACCTGTCCTGAGAAAGACAAAGAGGAGAGCAGCAGCTGCAGAGGAATAGTGTGTTTGATTAGACCAGAGCAGAGCTTAGAGATCCAAGAGTTTGTATGCACACCGCTACTGCCCCCTAGGGGGGGAGGGCAGAGTTAAAATGTTCTGAGAATGGCAGATGGCTCTTGCAGCTTCTGCACCAAAGAGGACTGTTTCCATCTACCAACAAGGAAACTCATGAAGAACAAGCACTCCTGTGGGTTTCCATCATCACCACACTAATCAGATTTATGTTGGAGGGAAAAAATAAAAAGTGCATGTATATCTCAGTATGTTACAAGGCCAAATGCCCTGTAAAACAGAACTGTTGCTGTCTTCTGCAAAAATAGTGTTACAGTTTAAAATATAACTAACAGCTATAAAACTGATATTTGTTCTGTAAACTCTGAAACATTGGAATGGTATCTTAGTTTTCATATATGCCCAAATACAATTTAATTAAAACTCGAAAGTTTTCCTTCTAAAATATCTGTATTCTTATGTTCCCCACTTCCAAAGGAAAAAAAAAACATATCACAAAAAAGGAAAGCCATCAGTTCACCTTTTCAAATTGTGATAGCAGGCTTTAAAAAAAGAGCCGAAATGTCTATCACTCACACACAGTACAGAAACAGATGCAGGAGCACAGAAACTAACAGCCATTGCAGAAAATAGAGGTGTGTAGATTGGCCACTTAGCCTGTTGCATTATCCCTTCTGCATTTACTTTCCATTTTTGCTCTTATTTTCTTCCTTTCTTCTGTGCCCTCTTTGTGCCTTTGCTCACACAGTCTCTGTCAGGTGCACACCTCTACTTCCTGTTCCCATTGTCCTGTCTCTTGTCATCCTTTCACCCGTCCCTCATCCCTCCGCCATCATCAAGAACCCACTGGCCTCCTACATAGAGCTGGTGGAGTGAAGGGTCTGTATCACAGCAACGCACCTAGCAACCACTCTTCGTAACTATGGATTATAACCTGTTGCCAAGGGAGACTGAGATAGAGGATTGATTTTTTTTTCTTATTCTGTGATAAAATTCAAAGTGAATTAGATTCATGAATAAACAATGTGTTAAGACACCAACTACTATGAGTAATACTAACAACTTAGTTTAAAGCATCAAATCCACCATCTGTAAATCTTTACTGTGATTTTTGATAAGGATCAGCAACATAGTATTCATTTAATTGTATGTATGTTATGGTTTATGATCATTTTAAGTTTTGATTTCAAATCTACTACACCAGCATTCTGATGTATCAACACTGTAAATTTTAAACTGTAATAATTCTATTAGATATCAAATATAACTTAAATACACCTTTTTTGATAATGTGTGTTTCTTATTTTTGTGATAATGTGGTTTAAACGCCTACAGTGTCTTGAAAAAGTATTCATACTACTTTAACTTTTTCATATTTTGTCATGTTATGTTATGTATGTTGTTATCTCAAAACTTCAATGTTTCATGAGGATTTTATGGGACTGATTAATATAACATTTGGAAGTGGAAATAAAATCATAGATGTTTGTCAAGGATTATACAAATACAAATCTAAGTTTGACACGCACACCTGAGTCAATACTTTGGTGAACCACCTTCTGGAGCAAATAAGGCTGCAAGTCTTTCGGGGAATATATTCTGCCAGCTTTTCAATCTAACAGCGAAAGGAAATCTCTGCATCAAGCTTTTCCAAGCTTTCTTCCAGGATTGTCCTGTATGTAGCTCCAGCCATCTTCAGCCTTGACCAGTTTCCATTTTCCTGGTAGGATCCTCAAAATCCGGATGCTACCACTATTGCATTTGTTCCACATGTTTACTGTGCCTGCAACAGGGCTTGTGAAAAACTAAAAATGGGACATCTTTTGCATTTCTTTTAACAATGCTTTTTTTAACAAAAAATTCTTCAGAGAGACTTGAGAAGGCCACAGGCCTCTTGGTTGCTTCTCTGAATACTGCTCTCCTTGCCTAGTTGGCCAGTTTATGTGGAAGACCAGGTCTTCGTAGGTTTGCAGTTGTACCAGAATGTTTTCATTCTTGCATGATGAAGTGAACAGTGCTCTAGATGTTAAACACATCGGGTATTGTTTTATCCCTATCCTGCCTGCTGTGTTTCCTGGGGCTCATGTTGCTGTTTGTTCACTAATGTGTTCTAACAAACTTTTGAGGCCTTCACAAAAAATCCCTATAAAATACACCTGAAATGTGTGGTTGTAATGTAACAAAATGTGAAATAGTTCAAGTGGTACGATACAGAGACTCCAGAAGCATGAATGCAAAAAGTGTAACTAACCCCAATACTTCATTAATTTCAACTGACTTTCTTTATTTCTATGTGTATGCATGTGTGTGTGTGTGTGTGTGTGTGTGTGTGTGTCATAGAGAGAATAAGGGAGAGCATGCAAGCTCTTATAAATGTGTGCATCAGCACTCTCTTGTGAACACTGCTGCGCTAATGGTGCAGACCCCTGTCAGATTCAGGACCCCATCACAAGCATCCAGCCAACTAGGTTCAACCTATCTGCCCATTAACACAGAGGCTGCGGGATGCAAGCTATTCACACTGGGAGAGAGCGAGTAAGCCTGACACAGAGCAGGCCTCTTTCCTACAGCACACTCACAGCCCACATTTTCCAAGGACATTACAGCTCCATTCCACCAGCTCTCTGATGGCAGGCTATCATTAGTGCACTTGCGAGAGACTAGAGAGGTGATAGCAGGGGAATTGTGGGCTTTCGCATCCACAAGCTGGTCCACAGGATGCCAAGGAGAGTGTGGTAATTTAGCTCAGAGGTGATGGAAAATGGCGGGTTAGTTTAATGACAAGTTTGTGTAGTCATGTAAAAGCCCTCATCTAAGAGCAGGCACCATGACAAAGGGAAACAAGAGTGCTCTTTTCTTGTTTGGACTTAGTTTTCTGATCCATTGATATTCCACTTTATGAGTGTGCAAACATCTGGACAACTGAAAATACTGATAAAGGTCCTTAAAAGGAATCTTGGTTCTCAATGTGCAAATGTATGCTATTATAAGATTTAAGGCAAAAATGGTTGTGCTGTATCACTGTTCCACCATTTAGTTTTGATGTTGAAACAGAATCCACATGCTTAAGTAAGGAAAAGGAAAACCCTACTTGAAACCAGCTGAGTACAAAAATTTATTGTCTATAAGAGGCAAAGCAATAGTTGGCCGTAGTCACTAAAACAAAATGAAATGAGCAGCATTTAATAAAAAGAACGCCTTGCCAACTGTTAAGAGTGGTGGAACTAATCTGTAAGTGCATCTTAAAACAATTGTGTTTGCATGGCAGTCTGTGAGGAAGTGTGGCTGAGAATCCTAACTTAATTTGTTAGATGTGATACAATATCTTCCAAATAAGGTGGGGTTTAATATTAAAAAATAACTCACCGGGATGCCTACCTACAATACCAAAGAACGCACACACACACACACACACACACACACACACACTACCTTGACATTTTTCAGCTTTAGTTTGTATTTAGTGTTTATTTGTTATGAACATTCTACAAAAAGTCTAGAATGAAGACAAACAAAAAACCGGAAAGAAAACATTTCCATTTTTTTATTTAAATGCTAAACCAACTTTACCCAATATGTAATTATTTTTAAATTATTTTTAAAACAAGTACTCAGATTCCTTGCACCCTTTCACAAAGTCATGCATAACTTTAATGTGGAAGGAACATGATATATACTTTTTAACGCTTTTTAAAACTAAAATTCTTAAAATTGTGGTGGGCATAATTTCAACCCATTCTAATCAGATATTCTTAAACAAAATCCAGTGCATCCAAGTGCCTTCCATTGTTGTTTAACTAGTAAATAGTTAAACCCTAGTAAATAGTTAAATCCTAGCTCAAATACAGATGTTCTGTAAAGAAACAGCATCATAAAGACCAAGGAACACACCTGCCAGTTGTGTCATGGAGCAATATAGAGCCGGGTTACGCTTGAACATCACACTGAACAGGGTTCAGTCCATCATCCAAACTGAAAGGAGTGAAGCATAATTCAAAACCCACTAGGATATGGCTGTCCACCTAAATTGACAGGCCAAGCAATCAGAGAAGCAGCCAAGTGGCTCATGGTAACTGGCAGAGCTGCTGAGATTCACATATCAGGTCAGATGATCTATTGCCAGGGTACAGTAAGTTTGAGAATTGCACTTCACAAATCTTGCCTTTAAGTAAGAGTGGCAAAAGGACAGAAAGCTCAGTTTAGTTTAGATTTTTTTAATCCCAAAGGGCAATTCACTTTTTAGGTGTGTAAGTAGGCAGTGTGTGCTATAGCACACAATGTTGGGTGAATTATAATTCACCCAACATACCAAAACAATGCTGGCTTTATTTTGAAACTAATTTAAATAATCATTCTCCAGATAGTGTTATTATTATTATTATTATTTTTGTGTGTGTGTGTGTTTTTTTGCATCTCTCTTGTACTCTTTCCTGGGGACTTTAACTTTCTTATTTGTGCAGCGAGAACATATGTTTATCTATAAGCAAATACCGTATTTAGATTAATTTAAATTGTTTAACTTTATTAAGCTAACTGAGGAAATATTTAAAAAGTAACCTAATGGAACTTGTTTAGCTCGTCATCTGGCTGACAAGTGCTCCCTAGTTTAAATATTTTGGTGTAGAAATGTATAACGCAGAAAGGGCATTTGAAAGTTATCAGCTGCAAGCTATTATTTATAGAACTCTATTTTAAATAGAATGAGGAAAAAGTGTAGAGTTACACATCAGGCAAGTAGGTTTTGTTTTCTTTGGCAAAGAATTGAGATTTAATTACTACACTTTGGCCTTTAGCTTTTCTGAGAACAAATGACTAAAACTTGCAAAAGCTTTATGAATTTTGTTAAAATTTTAAGTCATATAGGTAAAAAGAAAAACCTTTTTGACCGTTTTGCTTTTTTTTCAAGACAATATTTTTAAAAATAGCTCTTTGTCTTCGTGGTCTTATAGAAAACAACAACAAAACAGACAAACAATAAAATGCTCCACTGAGCCTCAGTGATTTACTGCCACCTTGTGTTTGCTAAGGCTGCATTATGAAATAGATAAAACACAAATGGAACGTTCCTGACATTTTTGAACATTAGAAATTCAAAACTGATGATCTAGTATTTTAAAAGGAAGGACAAATATCTTGGGCTTTCCACAACTGTCTAACTCTAGTGCTGTAGACAATAGTTTCATGGAATGGTTTTTTTCCACTGTTTAAGGAATCTTTCCTTTATTGTTGTTTTTGTTGTAATGTCTGTTTTAATCTCCTCATTTAATCTGGTGCGATCATAGCCAGCAGGGTTAAGAGAGGCCATTTCTGTGAATAAACAATGATAAAAGGATTTCCATACCATGATGTGACACACTTTTTTTCCACTTGAGGGCAGTAGGAGTCCTTACCAGATGAAAGGTGGGCAGAGCTCCACACTCTTCTGGGAACAAAGGATTAGTTGGTGGTCCAGCACAATCAGACTGTTGTATGTAAATCATGTAAATCCACTGTGGAAGAGGAGGGTTATGCCATTCTGATTTCGTGCCCAGCCAACCCACTGAAAATGGACCGCCGGCCAGAGGACTCTATGTTTGAATGGCTATGCAGGAAAAAGCCCATTGTAAAAAGTCAACCAATGACACTAATTCCGTGTTGCTGCAAATATGTTGTTTCTGGGATAACGTCGACCCTGGTTCCATGCCTAAATCTTTAGAGCACATTTGTGCTCAAATTATAACTGCATTTCTGAACAGAGATAATACAAAACAAATTCAAGCTTAGATATAATGCAATCTTTTACTTAAATCTATTCAATTTCTGTTGTGTAGTTAGTAAAAGATGTGATCCAGGCATATAAACAACTGTATAAACAATATGGCCTTGTCTTCAATGTAATTTCTCTGTAACAGTATTAAATTATAATCAAGGTGACACATTGCCATTCCATTGTGGCCATCATTCACTTAGAGACAAAATAGGCTTAGCAGTGAGGGAAAGGGAGTAAGTAAAATAAACTGGCACATGCAAATGTAGACTAAATAGGATGTGGGGGGTGGGGGGTGCAAACCTTTTCAAGCAGCTAATTGATCAATTAAGTAAGCACAGGATGCTCCTGCAGGGGTGGAAAGGTGGTGCAGGAGAATGGCTGCAAGATAAGGTGCTAATGACTCATCTGTCATTAAAATATCAAGACTAGTCTGGAGATGATAATCCAAGAAAGACATCCCAAAGAGATAGGTCAACTTTGTTCTCAGATGAACTGGACTATGGGACAAAAACGTCCAACGAATCCCATTATCATAAAATGTCTATGCAGTATCCAGATCCATCCAAGTATCCTAAGTTATTTTATGCTTTTCTTCGTCACCCTCATTTTGTCTGGTAACACTTTTAAAATGCCAGTCCTTCAACACACTGTAGGCTGAAGGCCTGCACATTCCACATGAAAGTTTCATCACAGTTAAGCTTTTACCATTTGAAGTGTTAACCTTTCAGCTTACAACGCTTTAGATGTCCCTGCATTGATGATGGAGTGATAAAAACATGATGGAAAGTGTTTTTTTTTCTCCCCATTCTGAAAACATATCTCAAAATGTGCAACAATATGAGGTTAGTGTTATGTTTTTTTATTTTTTATAATTCTCCATAGATTCTCAATTCATGGCAGAGCAGGTCTGCAGTCAGCCTAATCCAGTATCTGTACTTGGGTTGCAAAATATTTCACAAATTTGTTGTTTTGACAATATCACTGTAGGCAATATGCATATCACGAGGAACTGCTTGCACTACAATAAATGTTAGAAAATTTTGAAATTATGTCCACAGGCTCCCTCTGCCTGTAATATATTGGCTACTAGGGCTGCACAATATCAAGGAAACATGTAATTGCGATAATATTGCCAAATGTTACAGTTACAATTATAATTGACCTACATTTTTCATACTCTCTTCTTTCTTTCTTTTTTTTTTATATTGCTAAGCTTTTGCTTATTGGCTGCAAAAAATATACATCATGTGTGAGCATCTAGAAAAGGGAACATCTATCCAACTAGTGAAAAATATTACTGGCATGCAGAATTTACTTGCATGACATCCAAGCAGTCTGTTGTGATATTTATTTTATTTATTTATTTAGCCCACTTTAGTGAATACTTTGCAAGAGTAATTTTTGCTGCAATTACAGGTGTGTTTTTTGAGGCCCGTCTCTATCAACTTTGAATATCTGGAGGCTGAAATGTGTGCGAATTCTTTGCAATCAGCAAATGTTTAGCCAGATATGATGAGGAGAATCTCTGAACATTAAGTCTTGCTACAGATTCTGAATTTGATTTAGGTTTAGATTTTGTTTGGTCCATTCAAAAATAACAATATGCTTTGATGTGATCCATGCCATTGTAGCTCTGGATGTGTGTTTAATGTTGTTGTTCTGCTGGAAAGGTGAACCTTCACCACAATCTCACGTGTTTTGCAGTGTCCAGCAGGTTCTTCTTCTAGTATTTTCCTGTATTTCTTTCTTTCTATCTTTCCACGAGTTTCTTTCTTTTTATCTTTCATACCGTTTCCTTGTCCCTGGGATAGAAAGGAATGCCCACAACATGATGCTACCACTCTTATGTTTCATCATGGGAATTGTATGTGTTTTGCTTGTAGGCAACAGATTTGAAAAACTTTAAATGAGACTTCCTATGGCTTTCTTTCAACAATGCGTTTCTATTTTGCCATTCTTTTAAAGTGGACAGCTTTGCAGTCTTCATGACTGTCCTGTCAACAGATTCTCTCACCTGATCTGTGAATCCTGGCAGCTCCTCCATAGTTACCATGGACCTCTTGGCTGCTTCTCTCATTAATGCTCTCATTGGCTTGACTAAGAATCTAGTAATGCTTAAAATACTAGGGAACAACTTTTATAGCAACCCAACATTTCGGCTTGTGGCCTTCATCAGGGTCACGGGTTAGTTGAACAGTCATGTCTTGTAAGGTTTGCAGTTGTGTTATACTCTTGACCTTCAGATGTTGGATTGAACAGCGCTCCATAAATATTGTTTTATATTCTGCTGTCTAAGTGATGCTGTTTGTTCATTAACAAACCCCTGAGGCCTTCTCAGAACAGCTGTATTGATACTGAGGCAACAAAATTAATTACACCCAGTTGGATTATATTTACCAATTCGGTGACTTGTAAAGGTAATTGGATGCACTACAATTTGTTAAGGGCTATCAGAAGTAGGTTGAATACATTTGAAAACCATTTATGCATGTCCTTCTACTCTGCTGCTATTGACTTTTTATGTTGGTGTATCACATTAAATCTCATGAAATACATTAGAATTTGTGGTTATAACATTTGAAAATAAGAAAAAGCAGTTGGCCTATGGATATTTTTGTAAGACCCTACAGATTGACACTGTTGCCCTGTAAAGGAAAACTAGTTCATAGACTAATCTTTCTGCTTCAATATGTTTTCCACACATCTGATGAACACCTGGAGACCCTCATCATCTTACATTGCAAGCCTCTGTTCCCACATTTTCTGATATTTTTCCAGACCTGTTCAAGCTGTCTCAAACAAAGGATATATCACTATTATATATTAAATACTGCCCAAGCTTATTGTTTTTTGTGGTTTAAATATGCATCTATATGACAGAATAATTCATTATTTTTAATGCAAATATTGGAGAAAAAAATGTCTCAGTGTTTGCAGACACAGTCTTTGCAGAGGCTTTTTGGTCTCCATATATCAAGAGATGTCTCTAAGTGATAATCAGCACATTTCCTTTTTTGCATGTAGGAAAGTACTGTACTGAAAATGAAGCTTCTAGTGTTTCTGATGCCGTAGCATTTTAGGTATAGGAACAAAACCTCTTCCTAAGAACATACAAGGCGTAGACACAAGGACAAAGTATTTTAGATAATATGTAATCCATTTTATGATGTCAACATGTGCTCATTATGCTATGATATATTTGTATCTGAAGACCTTTTCTCTTGTGTCACACCTTTTCAGCAAGGCACCTTGTTAGATTAATTTGATGACATTTTTGTACAGAAAAATGACATAATAGACCTAAATATAAAGTGTAACACTCCAATTTATTTTCCATTCTGAAGATCTTTGAGTTTTTATTACTTCGATCATATCTTGTTTAATAATGGTGACCTGTGAAGGTGCATATGCCAATGCTTCAGAGGAAGGTAATATATTGATGTGAGACACACTCTGATGTTCTAAATGTGCAAAGTAAGTGGCGCTGAACGAGACTGGTTCCGAAGCTGACAACCGGGTGGACAGGTCCCCACCCTCATTCCCTCTGTCTTTCATTTGAATAATGCATGCTAATTACGTACTTGCCGAGAGGAGAAGCGTCACCCCACAGGCCTCAATAGGCATTTAAATGATCATACCAGCACACGTACTAACACGCACATACACCTAGATTCATGCTCACATGATAACTCTCATACTCAAGAAAACATTATGTCAGTACAGCAGTTCTACTTACATCTGAAAAAGTAGAACATTTACAATTGAAAGTTCAGAGAACCTTGTTGAAAGACTTAAGGGAATTCCTTTATCAAAAGGACCTGTCAATGCAGTGTGTATGCTAATGATAGACCACATCCTCCATTGTATTGGAGGAGCTGAGCATGGCACTTGAGCATGGTACATCATTCAACAGTTGTTTCCAGTTTAAGAGGCTGTCATATATGGAAGCAAATGTGGAAATTGTTGCTACAATAAATTATTCACTTTAGCATTGTTTTTTAAAGACTAACATCTCATACCAGTTTTTATGACTATGGAAGCAAATGTGTCCAATATTCAAATTAGAATGTATTAATAAAATACTTTTTCATTTTCAAAATGAAGCTGCATTTTTTTGACTCATAAATCAAATTAAAAATAAGTAATTCAAACTGCATTTTCGTTTCCTTCTCCGTGACTGCTCAATTTGTAAATTAATTAAAACTATAAATAAAAAAACGTGTAACATTTAATTTTCAAAAGATGTCACAGCAAAAAGTGACCAAAATTCATTTTGAAATGTCAAATTTGAAAATTAAAATGGATTAACAGAAATGCTTAAAGTTATAGCTGCCTTTTTTTGAAATGAAATTGCTAATAGATCTTTCAAACTGAGTTTTCATTTTCTTCTTCAAGATTGTTCATCGTGTAACACAACTAAAGAAAAAACTAAGAGCAAAATGCTTTCTCGTCTTCATACCCATGTCCGCAAAAAAGTTTTCCATAAATCAATTTGACTTTGCAATTCCTAGCGGTGCAGGAGAGTGACGTCAGTGGCAACTCTTCTTCTCCTGCCCCAGACGCCACAATTTCTCACTGCAAAACTTCATTTCAGTGATTAAGGAGCTTAACGGGTTACTACAAAATTTATCTTACTTAGATGAACAGCATTAATTTGCTTATATAAAAATTGAGAAAGCTTGGAAATAGTTAAATTTAGCTACAGTGCCATTTCACAACAAGCATTATTTCAAGGCACTTCACTAGACAAAGAGGTCCAATTCATATTTATAATTATAAATTTAAATCGGATCACACAAACACAATAATATAATTTGCTAAAAAGTTATCAAAGAAATCCCAGCCAATTGCATAGAGTCCTTAAAATTCCTAAGAACCCTCTACCTGAGAAGGCATGTAGTGACAGTGGAGGGTTGGTTAAATTTGTACCAGTCTTTTATCCTAAGCAACTGTTGTGGCAGGTTGAAAGGAACACCTCTTGGGCTTGGTGGTGTGCTGCTCTGCTGGCTGTTGTGTCTGGTGGGGGGATCGAGGCGGCGGGCTAGAGGGTGGCATGGGGGGCTACATGTCCTCTTCTTGGATGTGGGGTCACCGGCGTTTGGATTGGCTGAGCGGCGGTGGTAGAACTGAGCTGGATAGTGTTTCTACCTGGGCTATCGTTGCAGTGGCAGTGATGTGGTGTGTCTGTGTGGTTGAGGGGGACTCTGGCCCCGAGTGCTTGCCGCTGGCCGGGGACCTCTTGCCGGGTGAGTTTGTCCCTCTTGGTGTGGGTTCGGGGGTTCCGTTTTGGGCTCGGTGCTCGATGGTGTCTGCCCTGTTGCGCCTGTGGGCGGGGGCTGGGGGAGCGTTGTGCAGGGCCCTGGCCTTTCTGTCGCGACGTGTTGTGTGGTGGGGGTGGGGGATCGTGCTTGGAGTGGGGCTGAGTGTGGAGCTTGCGCTGTATGGGTGTTGCTTCGTCAGCTTTTTGGGAATGAGGCTCACCTGTGGGGGTGTGCCCGTGTGCTGTGAGGAGGGGATTCATACCGTTTGGGTTCAGGGGCATGTGTTTGATATCTGTGTCCTAGTTGGGGGTGGCCCTGTGGGGAAATTCATGTTGGGGTTTATTGGGGGTGGGGGGCTCATAGGGTTGGATCGGAATTCATTGAGGCGTTGGGACTATTTTATTCTTTGGCGGCTCTGGTTGACGGGGTAGTTTGGACCATGTAGACCCCTCTTTTGTACATGGCCCTCTCTTCAGATGAGGATCAGGGTTGCTGGGGACTAGGGGTCGCTCAGGTTCAGGCACGAGCCCGGGCTAGCCCGGACCAGATTCAGGTGCTGGGGCGGTCTGCCTGTCTCCACCCCCGGAGTCGGAGGGGGTGGAGACCACCTCCTGGGTCCGGGGGCTGGTTGTCACCATGTTGTATGGGGTATTGGCACCTGGATCTGGGAGTATAGAGTATGTATGGGGAGTGTGAGTGAGTGTATGACATCCGTTGTTTGTCTTTACGTTGGGTGCGTGGGTGCGTGATAGTGACTTTGTGTGCCTGTGTTTTGTGTCAGGTTGGGTCTTGGGCTGCTCCCTCTCCTGGACCATCAAATGTGGGGCCTATTTCCTCCCCGCCACACTACCTTGCCGGTGGTTGGTGTCTCTGATCTCTTCCGTATCTGTCCCGGGTCCAGGGGGGCAGGTCTGTGGCTCCTCACACTCACTATTGCATATTTTTATGGAGAAACCTTGTATACACAAGTGCACTCACACTCAGACCAACAGGTGTTTAGATTCAAGTTTTAACAGATACACAGATGTTGTATATTGAGCCGTATTTACCACTAAATACATTTTGCATTGCTAAGTACTGTGCACTTTTCGGTAAAAAAGCCGGTAATATAAACGTTTCTGCAGGTGTAGAATCAGGCTGTTATCTTGTATTATCTTCATCCTTCTTTCTTTCCTCCATTGTTTTCTCCTTCTCTCCCCTTTTCCTTTTTGCCCCACCTTTCTTCTTTCTGTCGTGCTTCTTTTTTTTTCCTTTTCATTTCAGTCACCGTGTCCGTAACAATTGAAATAATCCAAAAGCAGTTTCTAATAAAGTTTCTTTTTATAAATATCAAGCAGAGCTGTAAAGCATTAGCTGTAATGCTCCACTTATGAAAGTAAATCTCAGACAACAATTCTGAGCACTACTCTGCTGGACAGGACACGGTTGAAAAAAAAAAAAGAAAGAAACACCTCTTAATAGAACAAAGCCTTTGCAAAACCCAACTCAATTTGACTGGCCATTTTTCCGGACCAATTGGAAGTTGAGAGGACAGAGAAGTCAAACAAACAATAAAAAAGAACACAGACAAACTTATCCAGGTGTACTGTTAATGTTAAAGAGTAAAAAACAGGGCTCTAATCGTTAATACAAATTGTAAAAGAAAAACGGTAATGTGAAAATAACACGTCTTAAGACAGATATTTTGCCTAAAATTATAGATTGTTAGTATTTGTGGGACTTTGTTAAGTCTCTCTGATGTCTAAAGATTTTGAGTTAGAAAAAATAGCGGAAACTATTTGTTTTTATTGACTGTCTAACATATTGGAAGTCTGTACAAGCTTCAAGTTTGGACTTAGGCCCTTTACAGATCTTCTCATCCTGTGAGCTACAGGTTATCAGAGATCATTTGTCTTTTGTTTTTACAAATTTATACTTCAGACTGACTAAAAAAGAGAACCCGTTCCAGCATTTAAAGTTTTAAAGTTATTTCTCCTTTTTAGAGCATCCAATATAATCCTTGCATCTCCCAAACACTTTCCGGCACAGTGAAAATTACAAAATAAACATAATGCTCAAACAATATTTGATAAACAAGATTCTAAACATAACTCAATGCATTAACTGTAATGGTAATTTCTAAGATTAATGACTAGTTTACTATGGTGGTGATCGTAGTGTGTACACTGGTTAAACGCCTGTATGACCTCCATGTCAATGATCAGGCCAAGTGATTTATGGTTTCTTTAATAAGCAGATTCGGGTACCAGGTACAGGTGTTTGTGGTTCTACAAAAAAGAATACACAAATAAAATATTTGTGTATAATTCATTGTAATCACAACTTCCCATATAAGTAGATTACATGGAATATTACACCCACAAGCTGTATTTTTAGCCTAACTAATTGGCCCACAGGCATTTTTTGTGGCCTGAACTATATTTGGCAACAAATGAAATATACCATTTAATCATTACTTCAGCCCTGTGTTTCAATCAATTATAATGTGGAGTTCAAGTTAGAAAAACGCAACTAAATATAATAAAACCACCAACACAAGGCAAAAACTTATCTTCTTTAGCCATATCTTCCATTAAGGAAAATGAGTTAACAGAAAATGTCCAGAACAACAAATCTAATTAAAAAATATCCTTATAGAAGATTTTACACAACTCACCAGTCTAATGGATGCACACTCTTAAAGATACATAAACTTTATCCAAACTCGGCGTCTGAGTATTCTCACTGCTTTCTTTACATCTGTTCTTAACATTACTCACAAACCGGCCATGCCTCAAGTGGCGAGCTCGAAAATCGCATCACAGTCCTGCCTTCAGAAAGTTACATTCACATAAAATCCAAAATAAATGTGAATAAACTAGATTCCAAGTCATAACACCAAACACTTTTATACAGAATAACATGCAAAGTGTAAACTTAAGAATAAGTAAACAAGTAAGCCAACATAAATCTAAAACACGACATACCTCGGTTCGCTTGGGTGCTAAACTTCTGCAAACATGTAACTGTGGGTCTCTCACAGGTGGAATGCAGCTAGCTGGAGTCAGCATGAGAGCTAAATACCACATGTATGCAAGTTGAAAATATACATATAGATGGTTTGCATCCATTTCAAAGCAAACATATTGGACCCAGCAACATAACTGACCAAACAAATTACAAATATTACAAAAATACACAGCCCTTATACAGATTACTGAGCTCACCCTCTTAACCGTGTTATACATGTTACCGGGCCGACATTTAGATGATAATTTAAAGAGACAGAGCAGTGGTTCGTTACACTATAGTATAAACAAGTAACTTGAAACATTATAGGCAGGGCAACATCTAACCATCGTTTGATGCTGCATTCACTGGTAATCAGAAAGGGCAGGTGTGTTTGTTTGACATGGACAACTCAGCTTCAGTCATTAAACAACAGCTTGTCACATCTGGGGGGGTCACTAGGGTGGCAAATGTCATTCCAGGCGGGCTGTGTGCACCCTCCCCTCGCCCCACCAGTGGCGCAACTGCCTGACTTTTGAGATCATCATATGGTAATAAACTTGTTTTTCCCTTCATATAAACATTCCAATTCCTTAAGTAATCCACTGTGGGAAACCTCCAGACATCCAGTCTCTGAGTAACCTTCAGCATACAGAACCATTATTGTCTAGAAACCCTTACATCTTTTTTGAGAGATTTAAGGACTCTCTAGGCAAGCCGGATCTTCAAAAGTTACACAGCTCATGTCTGACCTGTCCTCTTGTGGTTGTTCTGGTGCTAAAAACTAACAGATCAAGGTTGGTTTTCCTCCTCTATTAGGCCATGCCCACACAGAGCTGAACACCTTGTCCACACAGAAAGATTTGACCGCAAAGATGAAATCACCCGAAGCTGGAGGAACCTTAAAAGGCATTGTTATACTTATGCCATGCCTCTGAGTGCCGTTGTTAAGCTGCCACAGAAGTAAAAAATTTCACATTTCACAAGTGTGTGAAAGTGCTGTAGGAAGAAGAAGAAAATGGTGACAACAACAAACGCAGGACTGGGAATAGAGGCGAAGATGCACTTTTCCAACTGCAGTTGGTGCTCACGATCGCCGTAGAGGAGCAAAATATGCTGGTGTAAAATCCACAATAAATTGAATAGCTTCTGAAACCCAATCTGAACTCCAAAGTCTGCCATGATTGTTGCTGTTGGGTGGCTAGCTCATGTGTGTTAAGGGAGAGACAAGGCAAAACTCGTCAATTTGCACACAGTTAAGCGATTAGAGTTGCCAAATGGAGCCACCACGGGGGAATGGCTTTAACCTTCTCCGCTCTGGGAGCAGATTTGAAATGTAGTTGGTTTCGCTGCTACTTCATGTGGACAGGACCCCTTATCTGACCAAGAAGCTTGGCAGATACAACCAAACCTAGCTTTGTGTGGACAGGGCCTTAGGATTGATGCCGGTATTAGAACAAGGTCATGACTCCTTTCTTTAGGCTTTAGAAAGACTGACAAACTCTGGATAAAATTCTTTCATTTTGGCTTGGGAAAACTTTACAAGTTCCTGGCAATTCTTGGACCAATTGCTTTAGATGGTAATTCAAATATAAGACTGTATTCACAATGTCTGTGTAACCTTCATTGAGAAGTAGAATTACTATGTGTTTGTTTTTTACGCCACACTTTATGTATCAAAGCAGTTATTGAGAAGAATATTCTATGAAAGTCCTGAAAATGGAAAACAAAAACTGAGCATGAAGACTTTTTTTAAACAGCAAGATAAAGAACAATTAACAACTAAAAATTATGTGTAAACAGTCATAGACATACTTACTCTCACAATCCAGTTCAGATACTTAAACATGAGCATATTCACCAATTTTCATGCAAGCTTTAGATCTCTCCCACACATGCCCTTGAAATACTTTTTTTGTTTAAAATGAGCCAAGCATGGGACGAATGCTTATTTATACCCTCACAGAATCTCCCCGTTAGCTTTATCATGGGACGACAGAGGTTTTCATTGCATTAATTTAGGGCTTAGTGACAAAAAAACCCAGAAGTTGGCTAAACCTGCATTTCCAGTGATGATTCCTGTCTGCACACCCAACCCAGAGGTAAAACTGTCCAGGTGTTTCTCAAGCTCTTATTCAGTGTGTGTATTTCCATGCACATGTGATCATCAATAAATCATCTAACATACATACTAGCCATTGCATCTTCAACTTTCAATCCCTCAACAAAACTTATGGCAATCCAAGGATAATTTGACCACTCTGCCTTGTCTGACTAAGTCAATTGGTATGCAAGGCATAGTATGTCCTCAACAATATCTCGAGGATAAAATCAATGATGCTGCCAGCGCATGGCCCGTGAGTTTTACTGACTCCATGAGTGACTTTGGGAGATGTGTGTGGCTCTCTCACACAGAGCTTTGACAGATCTTCAACAGCTGTATTGGTGGAGGGCCATGTGTGAGCAGGGATGAGGATGCTGACAAGGCTGTCCATTACAACCACGGGTGACACATGTGCAGCAGTAAAACTGGTCTATCCCATTCCCATAATCACTGTCACCAGTGTGCAACAGCAGAGGGTTTGGCCCCACATTAATGGATTTCTACTTGAAGGATTCTGCTTGATCACATCTCAGTTGAATCTCCATTAAGATGTCAACGCAGTGGTTAATGTATTTGAGATTTTCCCCCTCGTCTTGCTAAACTGTTATTTATGACACTTATTAGGAAGCGTAACCCGGCCATCAATTAATGTCCTGCAGGCATGCTAAGCAATTGGGCACATTGGCATCAGACCAAATGTACTGGAACGTCCATTAATTTTGCAATCTACACGAAAGAGCACACATTCAAATGAGTAAACTAATGCAATTCTTAAGGGGAAGTTTCACATACATACACATTTGCAATTTTCTCAGGCTGCACTTTAAGAAATGGTGTAATGTATCATAAAATGGACGTAGTTTTTGCTTATTCTGCCTCACAGAAGTGAGACACGATTTAACGTGTTTTCTCTCATAGACAAATGTTGATCTACCATGTCATTTAATTGCAGACCTCAAATGGAATTTGCCTGTGCTTTTAAAGACTGATTTCTACTCTTCTGATTTGTTACTTGGAAGTTATTGCTTTAAAAGTAAAATTACCATGCCACAGCAACGTTTTTAAATATTGTCTTAGTTGTTAAAATGTTGTTTGAATTATTCAGAGACAAACAACATGGAAAAGATGATTAGCTTAACAGATTAGCTTAGATTGTTTAAAAGTAAGGATCTGTGAGGTAATTATTGGTCTTGGTTCCCGTATCTGTAGTAAAAATATGTCATACCAGTATGAGCTTGTAGAAAATTAAAATAAATCCTCTGAGTGCTGGAAGGTAACAGCTAGTCAGATGCACACCTTATGTTTTGTCAGACTTTAGGAATTTAAAACAAATGTTCATATTAATGGGATTTTATGTCATGTTAGTTATTTATAACTGTCATAAATTTTACAGCGGACCAATGTTATGTTTGGTGCTATTTTTTCCCAGCCAAAAAATGTCTATTTCTATATTGTGTTACATTGGCGGAGCCTGTCAGCTCTGTCAGTCTGTCTCTTCAGGTGATTTAGCATTAACTAGTAAATGCATTTTGTTAATAAAGGTAAAAACAAATCACAATATGCTTCACAAAGACATATCAAATAAACGACATGTATAAAGAGACAAAATAAAACCAAATTACCTACTTGTAGAATTTGGTCTGAGGACCTGAGAGATCAAGTTAAAGTGTGCGGCTTGTACAATTCAAAAATATAGGAAGATGCTTAATCACAAAGGTCCCTGTAATCAATAATTACAATAATCATGACCAAATGTAGCTCACTAAAGGCTGATTTGTTTTAAAAGTCCATGTATATAAATAAGACTGGTGCTCTTTAAAACCTTATGTTTGTTGCTCAATGGTCTTTTCATCTCTTGGTGAAGTCAACCATTTCTATAAATAAAAATTATATTTGGGTAAAAAGCTAAAATTGTATTTTATTGCTTAGATTCTCATAAAGTGGTTAACTTCTGCAAAGCAGCTGGATGAAAACTCAAATATCCAATTTCAGAATATAGAAAATCATTTATTACCACTCTGACAGGATATCTAATATTGCCTTTAGGGGAGTACAATAATGTCTTGGTTTACAGGTTTTGCTGTGATTCAGCTGATCCTGTAGTGGTGAGTGGCAGCATAAGGAACTTTAAGTATGCTCTGATAGCAAACAATAACTTTTACTCTTCCTAATTTTTAAAGATCTAAACGTGGATTAAAGCAGATCTTGTGGAGAGAGAGGAAAGTATTTTACCTTAATCTTAGGACCACTCTAACATTTCTTTTTTTGGAAAACATTTGGTAATTTATATCCTAAAATACAATATTAGACTTTCTGGAACAAGGGCTTGCTGGTGCATCTTCAACCCTTCTCCTTTTTGTTCTTGTTTGTTACAGTCTGAAAATGTATGTGTATGTAGGAATCCATGGCCTGTGGGGCAGAGGGTCTTGTCAGGTCTGCGACTGAATGATGAATGTGCGTGTAGCGAGGAGAACCAGGTGCTGACTGCACTGCCTCCTCTCCTTTACTGACTGCGTGTGCGTCTCTGTCTCTGTTTGACAGTGTGAACATGATGTGCATTCGTGCACACTGGAAGTGTCTGAGTGTGGGCAAATTGATGCACAAATTCATGCAGTGCATGTGTTTGTAGACTAGAACATCACAAACAAATGCATATATCAGTGCAAGTGTGGGATTCTAAACGAACAGTGAGCTCCTTCTCCCTTTCTCATCTCCCTCATCCTCGCTCATCCTGACACCTCCCATGCCCTCTTCGTCACACTGCTGCCTCTCATCACAAACCTAATCGTCTCACCCCTTCGGCAAGTACGTGCTGTGCGAATTAAAGCGCCCCTGCCCTCTTTTTTGCTTTCTTTCCTCTTTGTATTTTTTACCCTCCTCTCACCTCCCCTTTATCCATTTTTGTCTCTTGTATTTAATGAGTGTCCAACCTTAAGTGGCCACAGTGTCAATAACCATGTTTACTTATCTCCATTTGGCTATTGAGCTTCTGACATTTTCAATTTGTGTTTACAAATTTCACACATTAACATGTAAATGTGTAGGATGCCTTGCAGGGCTTCCATATTCATTGAAAGAGGTTATGAAATGGGAAAACAAAGTAATGGTGCTGCTTGTTGTCAAGCATCTTTGAACATCAAATCAGTTTCAAGCAATGTTTTTTTTTTGCTGAAGGGCAAACATTCTCCCAAGATACTTGTTAAGAGTAAAATGGTTTTGGCTTGTTTTTTAACTTGTTGACTCAGAGGGTTGCTGATGACAGTTTTATACAGGCATAATGATTAGATTTGAATTGGATTTGTGTGATGCATAAAATAGTTTTTCAATCTCAAAGACATGGAACTCATCACCAAACACCAAAGATAAACGGTCACAAAAATACGAGGTCAGAATATGCAAAACCTTTATAAGAAGTGTTTGAGTGGTGTAATAAAAATAATACCAATATTTCCCTAATCTAAATGGAGTACCAGTTCCACAAGAGAGGAGAACTATGTCAAGATTTCAGCTTTTAGATGCGCTTATCAACCAAAAGTAAACACAACAGTCTGAGAGCAAAGCACCTTGCTGGGAACTTAAGGAAGCATTTCAGTATTAAACAAAATAAAAAAAAAATAAAAACACACACACAATATATGGATTAGCTAAACCTGGCCTGAATACCTGGCCTGGAACCAGCTCCCAGGTTTAATCCATGAGGCGGACACCCTGTCTATTTTTAAGGCTAGGCTTAAAACTTTCCTTTTTGATAAAGCTTATAGTTAGAGTGGCTTAGGTTATCCTGAGCTATCTCTGTAGTTATACTGCTATAGGCTTAGGCTGCTGGAGGGGACATAATGACCACTTTCACCCTTTTCGAAAAACTTCTCACCTCTCTTTTTTTTGTATTTTTTGCTGTTATTTCAGCTTTTAACTTTGTTCTCTCCTTTTTCCTTGAAGCTACCCCGGGCCTGATCTGTTCTCCCTGTGACAACTTTCTGGAGGGGGGCACGCCCGAGCTTTGTGGGAACAACTTAATGTCACCGTCTACGATGATCCAGGGCCCCCGTCTTTCGTGTTTAACCCTTTCTCTCCCCTAGAATAGCTACGAGGACTTTTACTGAAATAATCTAGTGCCTCTTCAGCCCTTAACATTGAAAACGGGCTAGGTTTATCTGTTCTTTCTTTTAGGTGAAACGACTAAAGGACCCAAAATCCTTTAAACATTTACCTTTCCTTTCCCCAAGAAAGTACCCCTGGATCGTGCTTCTTTGTTCTTTTTGTGTCTTGTTTTCCTCTAACCCCCCGTGGGGCGTGGCAGATGGCCGCTCACACTGAGCCTGGTTTGCCCGGAGGTTTTTTCCTTTAAAAAGGGAGTTTTTTTTTCTCCACTCCGGGAGGGGAAGTGCAAGCACTGACTGGATGCAAAAATCTGGGTTTCCTTAGATAGACAAACTTTTTTTCCAATTTGTAATAAATAACATAATCTGACTGCACTGTTCAATGATTCGGATTAATTGTAATGCATGTACCTGACTTTTGTGAAGTGCCTTGAGACATGTGTTGTGAATTGGCGCTATATAAATAAACTGAATTGAATTGAATTGAATACACTGATTACAGATTGTTTAAAGCATTGTAATCCATGAAATCTTTACTGTATTTGTAAAAACCAAAAAACGCAGACAGTTTTCCACTATCATTTGTTAAAATCTTGGCATATTTGGTGTTTGTTGAAGACTGAAGTGTCAGCAGGAGTGAAAAAGTCTAATGGTGAATGATGTATTTTAATGAATAAAAGTAAGTCCAAAACCTAATGATACAAGAAACTGAATCCACAACCAAAAAACCTGTGAGAACCAGGAACCATGGGTGTACAGCAGATAACCTTGCAAGGAATGACCATGCAACCAAAAAGAAACTCCATAAGCTACAGGAAAACAGGAAATAAAGAGAACACAGCGCTCGAGGGAAAACAGACATTAAAATAAAATAGGAACTAAAGTTTAAAGTTCAAAACAGACTCATAACCAATTCATGAAAGCCTAAAAGCAAACTATACCCAAATATCATCATAGCACAAAACCAAACTCCAAAGGATCATGACAATCTCATCTGAGCAGCATTTTGAGTACAGCTATATTTTACGGTTCTGGTTATGTTGAGATGTTTTTATGTTCCAGGGTGTATGTATGTATATTTTGAACCACTGCAAGACAAATCTACCCACGGGTATGAATAAAGTAACCTTGAACCTGGATGTATCATCACACTCCTAATAATGACACAGTTAAAAGGATTTCCATTTACGAGGGACTTTCTTTTAACATCTTTCAGTAATGGAACACACATTTTTCCTAAGCATCCTAAATCAGAGAGCAAGTTCTTGGAATGTCAGCTGCTCTAAGCCAGCATATTTTTGCAACACTCTTTGTGTGTGTCTAACACCCAGGCGCTAATGCATCGAGTTTGAAACATTACAAGCTCTACTTCGTCCTGCTGAGCAGCAAACAATATAAAGCAAAGAGAAAGAGTGTATCATAACTCAGCTACTTAGCTCCTCTCAGAAGTCCTTTCAATCAAGCAGGGAGCCCTAATTTATTTTTTTCCTCCAAGCCACAGTTGCTTGCAGTTGAAACGGTGATTACATGAACAGACTGAGTGACTTAATTCTCATGAAAGGAAAATGAAAAGGCAGAGCCTATATTCAGGGGTTCAAACTGCGTTTAGTGAAAGGAGGGCTCTGAAGACTGTAACAGAGACTGCCTGTGGCTTGGGAGAGGAGTAAGGCAGGAGTAATCTATAACTGAGAGGCTAGTAATGAGAAAGATGTGCCAGCCGTCTGCTCACTGTGATAAGATGAGGAAGTTCCCTCAGGGCCTAAAACATCTTTGACCCAAACAACAACAAAGACAACAAACGGGTTAAAGCCCAAATATCCCATTTTTTTCTATTTTCATGCACAAAATGTATTTCTTTTCTCTCTTCTCTTTCTGTCTCTTCTTCCCATGTGCTATAACCTCTTTTGTCTTTTTCTTTCTTTCTTATACTCTCCTTTTATCTCTCTTTTTATGTGTTGTTCTCTGCACCATTCTTCTCTTGCTCCATTCGGCCTTAAATCTAACTTTATACAAAGCCTCGCTTCCATATAATCAGTTTCATCAGCACTTTTTATTAGCTAAAGAAGAATACATGGTAATTAAGGGGAGTGCAGCCAAGCGTGATAGGAAGAGGCTTCACCCAGCTGCTGATGTGGAACAAGAGGGGAAGAAAGAAAAAAGGAGGATGACGGGGAGAGAAAGGGGTGTGCAGGGGCAAGGACAGGAAAAACACTGAAACGCAGTGGAAAAAAGGCTAGAATGAAAACGAGAGACCACAGAATGAGAGAGATAAGGAAGGGCTTGAATGGCCACAGGAAATGAAAGGCTGGAGTGTGAGGGTCACAATGATTTTGGTGGCGCTCTCCACTGTTGTGTGAGGGCGCACGCAGTCAGAATGGAAATGAGACTAATGTTGTGTTAATGTGGTCTGTGTCACACTGCACCAATATGAGGACCTCCACTGCCGTCATCTACCTAATCCCCTGTGTCCCCTTAAATGGCCCATTCAGGACAAGTGCACCACGAGGGAGCTGTCAGAATGATGACTCTTACGTTGTTTCATACTAGGTCGATTTTTATGATCTTCAAACTAGCTGAATAACACTTGCTAATGAAGTAGACAAGAGATTTTGAGCAACTTGATCTTACAGAGAGGCGGTGGGACTGATAAAATTTGAGTTTTTCTCTAGTAGCAGCCTTTGGAAGCATGCCCAGTCACAATAACTAGTGTTTGCAAAAAAATCTTTATGCCCAGTCACAATAACTAGTGTTTGCAAAAAAATCTTTACTGTTATCATTACAAAAAAAAATACTGCCCTACGCGTAAAATTTATACAATCATTTATTTAGTCATATGTGTTTGTCTGCATACACGCAAAAAGGAAACACAGCATTTCTCAGAGCAGGATTTTCATTTTACAAAGAGAGAGAGTTGAAGCAACAACCAGCAGACCAGAGAGACCCAACTCAGGGTATATTTCCTATAAACATGCCGACCGTTCTGCCGCCAAGCTGTGCTAACATTAATTTTCTGCTGAAACAGCCACTGGCCTATGAGAGTGAGTTTGCCCAGAGCTGAAATATCAATTATACTGTTCTCCCTGGCAGAGAGTGAAAAAGCTTTAATCTTCAAACAACCAATCAAATTGTTATGTGGATGGGAACTGCAAGAGGGGAACTGTTGGCCACACTTAAACAAGGGGACACAGTTTCAACCCATCTAGTTTAAAAAGACATAAAGTTGGTCTGTCAGTATGTTGTTTTGTCAATGCATTGTTTTTCTTTGTATTTGTTCTCCCTTTCTCCTTTTAAAAGCCCATTCAAAGACGTAGACACAGACTGGGCAATACATCAAATTATTTACCTATAAATCTTTAAAGGCAGACCTGGATTGTGAACCCTCTTTAGACCTAGGGGTCTGAAAGACTAGCCTCTCTAACAAGTGCGGCTCACAGATCCTTAACTCAAACACTGGACAAAAGTAGTGGAAAGCACATGTCAAGTCACACAACACCATTGTACCACACACGGGCATTGTACAGTAACGTCCTCCCATTCCCACTGTCTTCTTCACACAGCACCGGCCCCCACCAAGCAGCAGCAGCAGAGGCAGTCTTAGTGGCTGGCATGTGAAGACTGTAATTTTCCGCCACACTTCCCCTGCTGTTTGCTGGCTCTTTTCTTGGTACCATGGAGATAGCAATGTGAGAGAGCGAGCGAGGAACGAGGTGCGGGGCCACGGCAGCTCTCCCAACTCCCCGATTATTAATGCAGCACCAGCCAGCGTGGCCGCCAGGTTAAAGCAGCAATCAGTGCGCACTAAATAAGATCATTCACAGCCTCTTTAAAGGCAGGCAGCGGTGAGAAACAGACACAAACATATGGTGAGAAGAAGGTGCAGTTGAAAGGGAGGCACAATGAACGCACACACAAATTATTCCACTAAAGACATTAAAAACCGAGTAATTTAATAGCAATTTAGGTAAATTACATTTGTTTGAAAAAGATCGATTAGACATGTCATAAAAGGCTTAGTAAAAACTTTATCAAAAATGAATCCCTATATTGTATTGCTTTCCTTTTATTATAAAGAATGTCAAGGTTTGTCTGTTATTCATTAAAAAAATAGTTTTCATGATCTTTATTTTTTTTTGTGGAAAAGAAACCATCCGTAAAAGTTTGCACATCAGTCAAATTACCTATCAACCAATGGCTGGAAATACACCTAGTATTACTGACATGCTTCCCTGTATTGCATTTTTTTGACTCTTTATTTTAAGTTTATTTTGTGTGACTGCATCTGCAAATATGCCAGACTTAAACACAGATAAGAGGCACTAATACACTTCATATGCAGAGTATTTATCAAGGTACGCATCACTGCTCAAATGCCTCTTCTGCTTCTAACACTCAGAAGTCCGCTGTGGAAGCAGTGTGTGTCAAGTTTTGCACGGTGTGAACGGTGATCAATGGAGAGGGGGTTGGAGTGTCAATATATTATTAACACTGTGTTCTGTAACCCATTTTACCATGCTTCATATATCTACGATTCCTAGCAGATGACCGGACCATGGATTTTCAGGTGATAGTTCTACACAAATCCATTTGGTAATTTCAACCTGATCAATTATCCACCCAAGCTCATCACATTCTCAAATTTGTTTGTTTTAGACTGCTGCTGTGTGTGCAGCAATGACCATATGCAGCTAAGCTGACTTTTAGAAATGGTCCGGCAGTGTTTTCTAAACATCCGCCCTGTTGAACACGTCACCTAAATTTTAACATTGTTACTCATTGCAAGACAACCTGTTCCCTTATTAAATACTTTTTTAAAATAACTTTGTCGATCAAATGAACAACAAATTGATTTTACAGCAAATGGCTGCTTTTCTAAGAACCAATGTAGAAGTTTAAGGGAATTTGTTTAAAAATTACCTTTCAAAATTTCTTTGGATATTAAAGAGGTGTAAAATAAAATAAAAAAAAAAGCCTTGGTCAGATGTGAAATTGTCTCTTTAAACATTTAATTTAGAGCTTAAGAAAAACATTCAGAGTGCCTGTCAAGGTACATCTAAGTTTAATTTCCTCCAACAGGAACCTTCAGATGGATTTAATTTGCAAATAAATGCTTTTATCTATCATTACACAATGTAATGTCCCTTTCTCTCTCTGGGGATTGACATGCAGAATTTGGTATCACTTATATAAAGGCTTGGGCTGGTATGAGATTCCCATGGTATAATAACCTTGAGTAAAATTGCCACACTATCATGATATTATTATAAAGATTTAAAACAAAAACAATTATATTTGATATCTTTATTCACAGCTTTCACTAAAATCTTAGCTATGGTATTTAATACATTTTACTCAATTCAGAACACTAACAATTATTCCTTGCTGTTGCTCAAATTATTAATATTGATATTACATTTATAAGAATTTTACAACTTTTATGTGTTGTTATTTTGATAATTTTTTTTACCATATATGTACAAGGAAAGAACACAGATGAGTGTGTCCAAAGTCATTTGTTTAAAATCAGATTTAGGTATTTATATAACTGGATTATGATGATTCACTGATCAGTTTTTTTTCTGCTAAAAATATTTTGAATAATCAAGACTTAGACTTTGCTTCCTCACCAGTAATAAGATAAAGTTAGTATCAGCAAAAACATGGTTATTTTAAATTATTATTATCATTAAAGTAAGTAAAAAAATAGTTAGTAATTAATTGTTTTATTTATTTATTTTTTTTACAGATGTACAGAGTGGTGGACGATTGAAAGATAGTTCATATTACACACTTGCAAAATTTACTGCAAGTTTTTAATTAAACATGGCTAATGTACAGAATATTATTTCTGTTTGAGTCTTTGCATTTGTTACTCAGTTTGGTCTTATTTTTTAAATACTTTGGGTTGTGATTATGTTTTTATTTTTGTCCTTACATATGTGGTTTACTATTTTGCTTTGAGACTGTTGGTTCTTAGTTGTTTTCTGTTGTTTGTGTATTGGATTAGTTACTTATTGTAGTGCTAGTCTTAAGCTGTTTATTTAGTAGATCTTTATGTGTTCTTTATGTGTTTTCCTTCAGTTGCCCAAGCCTTCACTACCAGCTACACTGCACTACGCTGATTGCTTTCACCTGGTCCCCATGTCACTAAACACCTGCCCTATTTTAGAGCCTGTTGTTTTCCTGCACTCCTGGACAGATTCATCAATTTCCCTGCCATGCCAGTTTCTCTGTTGTTGATTCATTTTTATTCTTTTTATATGTGTATTACATTTTATTTTCACCATGATCCTCCAGATTATCGTGTCTGCTTTTGGCTCCTTCAGCAGCACAATTTGTGATTTCATGTGTTTCTACACTTGATAAAAAAAATAAAAAAAACAACAGGACTCTTAGGTAATATCCCGTTTGTTTAGCTGGGCTATCTGCGTATGTAGCAAACTTGCAGTCTGCTAATAAACAGACATGCCGCTCCAGTGTCTTGGGATGCCAACTGCACTTTTCAAAAAAGCATTACCTTAAGAACAGTAATAGGTGGTGCTCCTTTAGATTCCGTGCCATGACGGTATATATAGAATTTGTGGATGTGTTTATGGGATGTCAAAACACGGATGGAGCTGAACCTTCTCTGCTTAAATGAAAATAAAACAGAGTTCAATGGTTTGGGAGAACTGACCTGCTGAGAGGATGTAGAAGCTGTTGGCTCCTTGGACTCATCTGATTGTCCTTTTATTAGGAATCTTGGGTTTATTTTTAATAATAACCTCAAATTTCACAGTTAAGCTCAATGCAGTAGTCCAGTCTAATTTTTATAATCTGAGGTTAAGTCAAGCCTTATCTTCCTCATGATGCCCTTGAAAGGGTCATTCATGTTTTTATCTTTTCTAGACTGGACTACTGAAACTGTCTTTATAGTGGTACTGACCAGTCTCTCCTCTGCCGTTTCCAGCTGATCCAAAATGCAGCTGCCCGCCTTTTAACTGGTACTAGATGATGTGAGCACATTACCCAAATATTACGTTCTGCTTCTTTTAGATTTGTTTTTAAAATTTCGCTTTTGGTCTTTAAATGTTTAAATGGTCTGGCACCTCCTTATTTTTTTGAACTCGTACATAGTTTGGTGGTTCCTAGAAATTGACTTGTAACTAGGGGAGACAAAGCCTTTCGCAGCCGCAACTCCTAAACGGTCTCCATCTTTCTTTAGGGTCTGCAAGGGTGGGGTGCTGGTGGTGTAGGGGTTAAGCGTACGACCATGTGCAGAGGCTATGTGTTGGAATAACTGTATATAGATTTATCTTACATTTCCTCTTTATTACCTTTACTATTTGACCTTTATAACCTTTCATGGCGTATGTGTAAGTAAACGTGATGAGTTGTTTTGCAGACAAAGAGGAAAGGTGATGCAATCACAGTTGGGGACTCATCACAAAGACAACAGTTGATTGTGTTAAGCAAAGATCACACATATCTTAAGATTATGGAGACTATGAAAGCGTGTTTGTACAAGATAATGGTGTGTGTGACCTATGTCATGTTGCTGCTGTTTGTTTCACCTACTCTTTAGAGCAGCAACATTCATGTAACTAGGGACCGCCTCGAAGATAATAAAAAGAGGGTTCGGCGAGATGTGTTTCAGAGCGGTAGGAGATTTGTAACTGAAGCACATATCTGTCCGTTCTACTCGCAGCGAGTAAGAAACTAATTATCTTGTCTTTCTCTTCTTTTTGTTATGTTATAGGTATTTTAGGTTGTTTAAACCTGCCGTTTTTTGGTCCTTCGAGACGGATTCCAATACGCCTGAGGATTCCAGCGGGTTGGTGGAATCCAGAAAAGACCATGCGCACGGCAGGCTCCATCAGGGAGACTCTCAGATACTTTCCGGCACTGGACTTCGGCCCGCCCGCTGGGGTCTGACGGCTGATGGAACTCCGAGAAAGAGGGGAAAGACAAAGTGGTGAGTTGCGTTTGAATTAAAAAGTGTGACGAAGACTGGGGGTCATTGCATGATGTAAAACCCTGTGTATCCTAGGCAAAAAAATAGGACGGCGGAGTCCTGAAAAGTATTAAAAAGTAATACTGAAAATTCTGTGTTTAAAAGGGGACGGCAGAGTCCTGATAAGTATTCAAACAAAAATACTAAGAAAATTCCGCGTTTTAAAAAACAAAAAATGTGTGAATGTGAGAAATGAATGGAGGATTTAAACCACTAGGTTTGCCTCATACCAAAGCAGTAGGATTGTAAGTGACTAACTTTTGTGGATGCAAAAGGCAAGAATTCTCTACTCAAAAGAGTTGAAGTGAGAATTACCACAAAAGGAGATTTTTCTGTCACCCTACTGAGTAGAATAATCCAGCATTTAGAAAACCCTAGGTATTGATATACTGGACCAAATTTTTAAAAAATGGGAAAAGGGGCAAGTAAAAATAAACTAAAAAACGAATTACAATGTAAAGATTGGAAATTCATACAACCACAGGATCCAAACAAGTTAAAATATTTAGATAAATGGATAACCACATATAATTATGATGGTCGATTGAACTCTCAAAAATTAGTTAATCTACAGGATGCAATAATTAAAAGTACAAAACGTGACCCAAGAAAAATGGAAAAAGAAGGTTATGAGGATGTAGATTATTGGTTAAAAGTAGCTAAAAGGAGAGAGGAAGGAGTAAAGAAGCTTAAAGAGGAAGAGAAAGAAAAGAAAGAAGAAAATCATAGGAAACGATTAATGTTTCACAGAGCGGAAGACAATGAGACTGGATGTGTTGAGGTTCGACGGAGATAACCAGGAAATGCAGCTGTACTACAACAAGAAGAGCTTTTTGAAGAATATAGGATTAGAATGACAAAAGTGTTTAAAATAAACAGTGGTCTACAAGAAGATGAAAACAAGCAAGGAGCTTATCAACAGCAGTTAAAAAATGCACTGCATGCTGGTTCCAGGGATGCAATTAATACCTGGGTAAGGAGACATTTTATAGGGTTTCCCCACAGCAACTCTAGAGGACTATGTTAATCATGCCCTCCATGCAGAAAAAGTAATGAAGGATAAGAAACAGAAAAAGATAGCCAGCACCTTTTTTCTGCAAGAAGAAGAAAAAGAACAGATTTATTATCAGAACAACAGAGGAAGAGGAGGATTTAGAGGCAGAGGACAAAATCGCAAGGGTCAGAGAGGTGGAGTAGGCAGAGGAAACTACAGACAATACACCTCAGGGTGCTGGTGCTGTGGAAAAGAAGGACATCTGGCCAGAGACTGTCCTGAAAGGAGAAATAACAATTCAGCATGACTAGGGCAAAAAACAAGAGACATTGTTCCTAGTACCTCAGACACCAATGAAACCAAAGAACCAAAAACACAGGGGCAGGACGTCCTCCTAAATTTCTAGGACCTTCTCCCCCTAGACAGCATTAAACCTGAAGTAACCTTACTGTTGAATGGAAAATCAGTTACTTTTCTTTGTGATACTGGAGCATGCAGGACCACATGTAGAGTAACAATCCCAAATTCCAGACTTAGTGATCAGCAAATAACAGTGAGGTCAGCTAGTGGGAAATTGACGTAAGTCTGTGAGTCTGAATCAGTTTGGATAAGGGATCCCAATGGACAGTCATGTCAGCTATCTATTCTAATGTTCCCTGAGTGTCCTGTAAATCTATTGGGGCGAGATGGACTACTACATCTGGGGTTAGCATTAATTCCGACCCCAGAAGGACACATTGTAGTAAAGAGAAAAGCAGAACTCAGCCAAGGAGATTTTTTTGTGTTGAAAGGAGTAGGAGCACCTTATTACTATTACTCACTGGATGTTCCAAACAAACCAACCCTAGACATAGGGACAGCTTTATTAGCAGAAGGAAGGAATGCCATTTCTAGACTACAAGATCAGATGACACCAGATGACCTACATCTTACCATGTGGTATAAAAATACTCCTGGACCAGATAAAGCTTATGAAGAAGCATTAACTAAAGTAACCCCTACCAAAGTCATGGTAACGTCTACTGGGAAACCAGTAACGCATGCTGATTTGTTAAAAAACTTACTGAAATCAGTACACCTCCCTAGAAAATTAGCAGTCTGTAAGTGTGCAGCTCACACTTCTGGTACAAATGATGTCATAAAAGGAAATGCATTTGCAGGTAAGACAGTAAAAGTGGCTGCAGCAGGACAAATCAAAATATTAGTTATGGAAAAACCGCATACTGTAGACAATGTTGTGTTAAAAGACATGCAACAACAAAGCCCACCACAGGGGAATGAAGTGTGGAAAAAACATGGAGCTTCATGAAAAGATGAAATCTATATTTGACCAGATAACAAACCTATCCTACCAAAGAACCTATACAAATGGGCAGCAATATTGAGCCATGGTGTTTCACATGTCTCGACGGTGGGAATGGTAGGACAGATACATCAATATTATACAACCTATGGATTTAACTCTTATTCAAAAATTTTTTGTAGAACATGTTTAACATGTGCAAAACATAATCCACAAGGGAATCTAAGACCACGAAGGGGACAATTCCCAAAAACACAATACCCTTTCCAAACAATTCATATGGATTTTATTGAACTAAACCACAGTGAAGGGAAAATGTTCTGTTTAGTCATTAAAGATGCATTTTCTAAATGGATGGAACTATTTTCAACTAAACATCCAGATGCCTTGACTGTAGCAAAGGCACTGTGTAAAGATATCATTCCCAGATATGGGATTCCAGAGAAAATATATAGTCAGAGCCCATTTTGTAAATCAAATAATAAAGAAAATAGGAATCATGTTTCATATAGATCTAAGAAACCATTGCGCTTACCACCCTCAAAGCGCTGGATTTGTGGAAAGAATGAATGGGACTATAAAGAACCGCCTGAAAAAGTGTATTGAAGAGATAGGAATACCATGGACACAGTGTCTGGATCTAGTAAAAAATATATATAAACATCACAAGCACCTCAGGGCTAACACCCTATGAAAAAGTATTTGGAAGACCATACATATTACCACGTTTTTAAAAATCAGTGGGGGTTAGATGAAGAACCAACATAGCTGATTTTTTAGGAGTATGTTTGAAAAACAAACAGAAAAAAAAAACAAACTAATGAGGAATGTTCTATTTCCCCCGAAAAAAAATAATTGTAAAAAGGTCATTTCGGTTTTAAAAAACTCCGCCAGGGGGGTGATTTACAGCCTGAAAATAGGGTGGACCCAGACACATAGAGGCTGGAGAGACCCGAAAGTCAGTGAAGAAAATTAAGACACTGGAACCACTTAGAGGAGCCAAATTTCCGCCAAAATAACCTTAGATGGATTAGCGATGGAGTCAGTTGCTGGGCATTTATGCTTTTCCTCATATTGACTTTCTTATTTTTCTGGTACCTCTGGGAACCAGTCAAGAAAAATCAAAATGTAACAACACCTGCTATGAGTCATACTAAACGAGTAGCGCTAAACCGAGGAAGGCAAGATAACCCAACTATGTGTAGTGAACTTAATTCTTATACCTATGGCATTCAAGTGTGCGTGAAATTTAATACCATAGCTGTGGTGCTGATCCCACTCATTAGCTTTACCAAACGAGGAAGGAAAGGACAGGATTATAGAAGTTATAAATGGTACTTAACTAATGACACAATAGACACCTCATGGTCCATGATGGTAGCTGATGAAGGAAACAATTGGACACCAAAGTGGGGCACCACTGCTTATGCTAGTTATCAAAATAAATTGTTTAGACTCCATGAAGGTGATAATGCAATCCAAGAAACAGTTAACCTCACACATAACTCTCTATTTCCTCCTGACTACCCTTCATCAGGAGAAAAATGTTGGGGTTTTTTCCTGTGGGCCTGGGTTTCAGGGTCAGACCCAAACTTTGACCTTATTGTTTGTGAAGTAAAAAGTGAAACAACTCTCTCCCCTAAGACCACGGCAAAGAGAGTAAAAATGATGCCAGGAAACTCAACCGCAGATGACTGGTTCCAGGTTATTACTGGAGTATCAGGAACAAATAATAACTGGTTATTGATGGTAGAACAAGCGGCTAACATGACTAAAAGAGATTGTGTTTTGTGTATGGGCCCCAGGCCTTTGTTACAAGTAATTCCAGCTGTAATACCATAACCCTGTATGATGGAAGTGATGAATCAAACTAATCCTAATGAAACATTTCAGCACTGGGATTCGGTTTTTCCTGTAACTAGAGCAGAAAAAAAACCGTTATTCCATAAACGGGTCACCACGGAAAACTACACATGTATAAAATTGACGAGAAGAGGCAATAAATTAGGAAAAATCTCACTGCAGTATGGTGTACTACAACGTAAAGTAATAAGTTTTTAAAAACCCTTTTCTCTAGAGGAGACATTTGGTGGTGGTGTGGTGACGGGTTTTTTTGATCGATTACCTCCAAATTAACGGGACTGTTCTAGTTCCTTTATTGTTACCACTTTTGGGTATATCCTATGTCAGTAGATGAAGTAAACCATGGCCTCTAGTGTAATACCACATGACTGGCGTAATAAAAAACACAGAGCTGCATCTTGGCAGACTGAGGGAGACCCTACGTACATCGATGCTATAGGGGTACCTCTGGAGTGCCTGATGAATATAAATTAGCTGATCAAGTAGCCGCAGGATTTGAATCAAGTATCTGTTGGGTTTACAACGAAATAACGTAGACAGGATCAACTATATCCACTACAATGTCCAAAAACTAGGAAATTGGACACAAAGCGGTTTGAAGCTGTCCATGATCAGTTGGGGTTCAACTTCCCTGATGGCATTCCAGAACAAAATTGCTTTGGGGCATGTTTTTTAGCAGAAAAAAGGGGGGTTTGTGAATTTTTTTAGAACAATGCTGCACAGTCATAGCTAAAAACACTGTTTTCTGATGGCAGCCTCACCAAAACCATAGAAGGTTTGAGATCTCTAAATGGCAAAATGAAGGAGCATTTTGGAGTAGACACCTTGATGTGGGAACCCTGGGGGTGTGTTTTGGGAAGTATAAAGTTTTAGTATCATCAGTAATAATTTTTCCTTTTGCAGTGTTTGCTGCAATTTTGACATTGTGTGGATGTTGTATTTCCTGCCTTCGATCTCTTCTTAACCGTCTCATCACCACAGCTATTACTCCTATGGAAGATAGAGTTACCCAGCTCTATCCGCTACTTAAGCATCAGGATGATGAGGATGATGATGATCCAACTGACCACTTTTCTGACCTATACCCAGATCCATCTCTATATGATTCTGTGGTTTAAATGTCAGTAAGTGCCTCTGAGTGTAATTGTACTTGAGCTCATAAAAAATGATCTTACAGTTAAAAATCCAAAAGAAGTGGCTGTTTAAAGTGATATGAGAATATGAGCAAATATAAGATAAACATGGGGGAAATGTTGGAATAATTGTATATAGATTTATCTTACATTTCCTCTTTATTACTATTTGACCTTCATAACCTTTCATGTCGTATGTGTAAGTAAACATGTGATGAGTTGTTTACAGACAAAGAGGAAAGGCGGAATCGAGATGATTGGGGGGTTATTAGTGCTTATTGCTTTTTATCATTTTGATTTTATATTCTATTTTTATTCACCTGTGCAGATCTATGGTTACCTTTTGGTGTGTATGCATTCTAAATACAGTTTTGATTGATTAGATTTTTTTTACTTTGCAAACAAGAACAAGAAAATTCATGGTACTCTGGAACTAGCAACCATAGGAATGATGGAATACTGACCTACTATATCTATGAGAATAGTATTTGACCATAGCCATGGTTAGTATTCTAATCTAGCGTCATCTACCAGGCTTTTAATTCTAAAGATACCTGAGCATTCTTATCATTGTTACATCATGTAAATAGAAGTCAGCTGTGTTGCTTAATTCATAAGCAACGAGGAAAATATATACTACTAAGATAGGTAATATCACACAAAGAATAAAACAAAAATTTTTTTAGAGCTTAATGTAAATGGCATAAAGAAATTGCAAATTGATAATCCAGGTTCAATGTAGAGCAATATCTGTTTGAGAGGCTTCATCTGTATGCTAGGGTAAATTTATTGCCAAAAATGCTGTTACGATTTCTGTAATAATTTGTTAAATTTTTATTTTTATACTAATGGCTACAAAGGTAGATTTTTAGTTCATATTGTTCACAACTACAATGAATT
Source organism: Crenichthys baileyi (assembly GCA_036173005.1). Classification (NCBI taxonomy): domain Eukaryota; kingdom Metazoa; phylum Chordata; class Actinopteri; order Cyprinodontiformes; family Goodeidae; genus Crenichthys; species Crenichthys baileyi. The sequence continues at coordinate 497,791 of JAHHUM010000618.1, read as the reverse complement.
ACACTAATATTTAGCTACATTAAATTATATTAAAGGATTAATTAAAATTATTTGAAGTAAGGTCCTGTCAAGTAATTGTTGGTACTAGTTCCCTTACCTGCTGTAGAAAAATGCAATATCACTGTGAGCTGATAGAAAGGTAAGTACATCCTCATAATGGTGGAAGCATCAGTGAAAGTATCAGTCTGCCTCATCAGCAGATTTGGTGACTTTGTGTAGTGTAAGTCTGTCAGGATATTTTTTAAATAACTACAAGACTTGTAAAACACAGGAACATACAGATTTCAAAACCTCTGCGGAGCTGATGCAAAAGCGAATTTGGAGATTTACCAGAATTTTGTCAATTTTACAGATCCCTGGACCAAACTAGCAGTGTGAATGTGCCCTGAGACTTGCAGGTAACACTGATCTATTCTGGTAAGTGTTTTTGAATGTAACAAAGCAGACCTCTCAGACACAGATAGGCAATCTTTGTTGATAAAGGATTCTAAAGTTCTGTCTCAGTCTGATGGAGTCTCTGAACTCAGCTCCTCTGGAAAGCTTGTTCGACCAAAAGCTAGTGAAGTAATGGAGTTTTGATGAAAATTCAACTTTGAAGACTCACCTCTACTTCCGGCTCCGTCTAACTACTCCTCCACGTTCTCCACTCCGACCAATCAGCTCCTGATCCACATTCCTCTTCAGCCAATCATCCCTCCAGGCTTCACTTTAAAAGACCTTCATACACAGAATCTCCTGCACTTCAGCTGAGCTTCGACACTCATCCGCCCCATCTCCACCATCAGGCTTGTTGGGACCCACAGCCATGAGTTACAACAGGAAATGCGGTACGGACTTTTCCGGAACTTTCAAAATAAATTGCATTGACCTACTTCCGGCACAACTTAGGAATTGGGGGTAACAGCGGACTTCCCATGATGCCACTGCCTGCATAAAACCCCCCACCTTTCCACAAGTCTTTCTCTTCCACGCCGGTGTTCATTGGGATAGGAGGGGGACAAAGTGCGCTGATGTCTCTTTGCTGGCAAAAAGACATAAACTCTTCAAACTGGATCCAAGGGTGTCATACGATCACCGATCATATGCACAAAGTTAAGTATGAATGAAATACTGTAAGTGTATCCGGTATTTTCATTCAGGAACGGGGTAATTAAGGTACAAGGTTGCTTGACTGTTCTCTCTGAGATCTGCAGAAGCAAACTATTTCCAGAGAGTTCCCAATACAACGCCGAGTGCAGCTGTTTCCCAAAGAGGACAATGGAGGCCACATCACCGTGGCAACGTGCAGTTTGGTGGGCCCGACAGAGCGGCCGCACCTTCAAATGCCCGCAGCTAAGGAGGTTAGCTGTAGCTAACCATTGTTCACTGCGGATGCTTTCTTCAACCTTCGTCGTTTCCCGGACAACTCCTCAGCACAGTTCATGAGGTTAGGGTTTGGGCAGAATAATAGAAAGGTTTAGATTGAAATGATTTTAACGTTTTTCATTTTATGAAGTTTGGTTTTGTTTGTGTTGAACTCAGCTATCTTGGTGCTAGCACGCCATCTGCTCAGCACAAGTGCTCAGTTTTGTGTTCCATGTTTGTGTGTTTTTAAAGTTAAGACAAACTTTACTTGAAGGGTGATTTTAAACACAGAAGATTGATCATAACGCGCCGTCCGCGCTTATGCATTTTAACCCTTTTATTAACCCTGGTATTTTAAAGGTGTGTGTTTGATTCTGGTGCTAAGCTCTTTCTCCAGAAAGATTTGGCTCTATTCCAAAATATTCCCTTAATAATATTTCTTTAAATATTATTTTAATAAATAAAGGCAGCTAATTAGACACTGTTGAGAAATGGTCATCCAGAAGGTTGGTTTTATTCAGCAGATCATTATTTAAAACATTATTTTATTAAAATAATATTTTATCTGATCTTGCATTTTGAATGGTTGTTCCAAGACTAACTTCATGTCACTTCCAGATTCTTCAAGATAATCCATGGTTCTCAAACATAAACATTGCATTGTAATGTTGCATCACTCTTTTTGGTCATGATTTCCAATCATCTTTAATCAACTTGTTTATATTGTACATAGCCCATTAGTCTTCCCTATTCTTTATTTCTGCTTGGTAGTTAGTTGGTTTGTTTTAGCATAGTAAAGAGTTTGTTGATTGAAATATGCTTGACTTTGAGTTGACTTATTTTTGTTAATAAATTCTTGTTTTTTAAGAAATTGTGTGAATACATTCCATGTGTGTGCAGAGTTTTGCTGTTCAATAATGTCAGAGCTCGTCTCACACCTTTCTATTTTGTCCTAATACCATCGTCTTCCTGGGCTGGTATTCACAGGACAACCCTTAACAGACCGAAATATTATTTTATATAATATTAAAATATTAATATTAAATATTAAATAATATTCTCAGATTCATAATCCCAACAGGCTTCAAGCTCCTTCCAACTCCCTTATCTCCTCAGGCCTCCACTCCACCACCAGTATCAGGATCCCAGGGGGAAAGACTTCTCTAAATCTAACCCTCAGATGTTTATTCAAGCTCATGTCATTATCAGTGTCCATGTCTTCCACCGGGGTCTGAGGGCCAAAAGAAAACAAACAGCTAATAAACTCCTCTAATTGCCTTCTCTGTTTTTCTCTCATTTGTGAGTCTTTCCAGGTTGAATTGTTAGCTATACCTTTTACCAACAAATTGTAATGTTTCACATGCAGTCTGGGGCAGATTCAATGACAGTCAAAGAAGCAGTATTGAAGAGATTTATTAGGTAAATAATATTGAGCTCTATCTTTTGGGTTTCCAGCAGACAGGTGCTTTGGAGGACTGGAAGGAAGGAGAGTGGATTATGATGTGGTCAATGAAAAGTGAAGAATGAATGTGAATAATTAATGTGAGGATGTTGTTGTGGTCTCACTTTATTCTCGGTTTTGAAGTTCTGGAGGAGTGAGTGCCTTATACTGTACCTGACTGGGTCTGAGGCTGGCAGAAACTACTGTGAAAGTACGATGTGATCTCTGTGTTTGTCCTTTTTGACCTCTTAACCGCTAGGCCACGCCCCTTTTTGGTGGTCTATAAAACTAGATAAAACTCCACCATTTTTCTTAAATATATCACAAGACGAGACTTTAATCTTCACAAAACAATTCCCAAAAGGAGTTTTCGACAAGTACCGTTTAGTTTCACAGCAACTTAAGCACAGGCGATGACATTTTAAGGTCCCTCAGACATTGCTGACTCTGTAAATAAAACAGTGCAAAAAGCACCTTTCTCTTTGCAGCACCCCCACATGTCTCACATCATAACAAATTAGAGACACTCACCTTTCTAAATAGGCATCACTTGTCTTTCTAGCACCTTCTCTGGTGATGTAATTTTATTGCACATTACAGTCTGCTGGTTGCTGTCCGTCGGCTGCTAGCTTGCGCGCCACTCCGTTGGCTTCCAGTTATGTTTGGAACTGTACATTGTGATGATACACAGGGTAAATGTCATAACCAAAGGCTATGTTATATGCAGAAGGACTTCTACAATGGCAGTCAGCACGTTTATTTGACCAGATTCCCTTTTTATTTCCTGTTTATGAGGTGAAAAACACATTTGGAAAAGTTTTGGCACCCTTTGCCTAACTGCCATTTCCGCCTGGTACATTGCCCTCTAAAACCTTTGTGGAACATATATGCTTCAGCTTATTCAGTCCAAATTTGCTGCAGTTATAGTAAAGATGTGAATGAATGCAACCTGGGGGTTCTCCTAGGAATTCCAAAAGATTTCCATAGTGTTTTGCAATGTTCATTTAGAAAAAAAGTATTTTTTCTTTGTTTAATCACAAATAAATCAGTACAGTTACAATAGTGGATTCACTGAAAAAAATATTCTTTTATTTCTTACCTTTACACAGGTACCAAAAGTTTGCATGTAGGCCTTATAACTGTGGAGCTATACATGATTTATTTAAGGTATGTAATTTCATGCAGAAATTGCTCTAAAACTCCTTAGGGCTTAACAGGTTAAGAAGTAGAGTTGCAGACATAGGGCAAACAGGGAGGTGAGTGTTTTCTTATAGAAAACACTCTTATTCTTATTTAGTCCATGAGGCAGACACCCTGCCTACTTTTAAGGCTAGGCTTAAAACTTTCCTTTTTGATAAAGCTTATAGTTAGAGTGGCTTAGGTTATCCTGAGCTATCTATGTAGTTATGCTGCAATAGGCTTAGGCAGCTGGAGGACATAATGACCACTTTAACTCTCTCTGCTAGATTCTCATACTACTCTGCAATTTTGCATTATTTGCTATTATTTCAGCTTTTAATTTTATGCTCTCTCTCTCTTTTCTCTTCCTAGAAGCTAGACCTGGCCTGACTCTGGGTCTACCTGTGACACCTTCTTAGAGGGGAGTATCGTCCAAGCATCTGCTGCCAACAACTTAATTCTCACCTTCTACCGATGACACACTTGGCCGTGTCTTTCAGTGTTTAACCCTATTTTTCTCCTAGTCATAGCTACTGACTGAGCTTTTACTGTGGCTAACTGTATGTACTCTTCCTTACTTTAAACTTGAAAACTGGCTCAGAGTTTATTTTTTCTTCCTAGATGAAGCCGATTACATTAACATTTTACTTTTCTTTCCAATAGAAAGTACTCCTGGATCAGTGCTTTTGTGTTCTTTTTCCATTTCTGCTCTGTTCTCTCAAACCCCCAGTTGGTCCAATGCTTCCTTCTGTGGCTCTGGCCCCTGGCTGGGCTGCAGTTGGTGGTTGGGTGGGTGGGGCGGCTGGTGGGTTGTGCTTGGCCTGGAGCGGTCGAGGCGGCAGGCTTGAGGGTGCAGGGTGTGGGGGTGGTTTCCTCGTCTTGGATGTGGGGTCACCGGCATTTGGATTGGCGGAGCGGAGGTGGTAGAGCTGAGCTAGATAATGTTTCTCCCTGGGCTATCGTTGCAGTGGCAGTGATGTGGTGTGTCTGTGTGGTTGTGGGGGCATGGTGGGGGACACAGGCCCTGAGTGCTTGCCACTGGCCAGGGACCTCTTGCCGGGGAGTCCCGTCTTGGTGTGGGGTCGGGGTTCCCTTATGGGCGCAGTGCTCGATGATGTCTGCCCTGTTGCGCCTGTGGGCGGGAACTGGGGTAGCATTGCACGTGGCCCTTGCTTCGCCTTGTGTTGTGGAGGCAGAACGCGGTGGGGGTGCTTGGAGTAGGGCTGTGTGTGGAGCTTGCGCTGTGTGGGTGTCGCTTCGGTGGCTTTTAGAGGATGAAGCTCACCTGTGAGGGTGTGCCCATGTGCTGTAGGGGATTCATGGCGTTTGGGTTTGGGGGCATGTGTTCATTAACTGTGTCCTGGTGGGCGTGGCCCTGTGTGGAAATTCTTGTTGTGGTTCATTGGGGGCGGTGGGCTCATGAGGTTAGGATCGGAATTCATTGGGGGGTTAGTACTATTTCATTCTGTGGCAGCTCTGGTTGGCGGGCTAGTTTGGACCATGTAGACCCCTCCTTTGTACATGGCCCCCTCTAAGAATAAGGATGGGGGTCATTGAGGACTAGGGTCGGGGCGGGGGGTTGGTGTCCAGGCCGGGGTCACTCAGGTTCAGGCGCGAGCCCGGGCTAGCCCGAACCAAGTTCAGATGCTGGGACTGTCTCCCTGTCTCCACCCCCGGAGAGAAGGGGACCACCTCCTGGGTCCGGGGGCTGGTCGTCCCTATGGGGTATCGGCACCTGGACTTGGAATTATAGATTGTGTATGGGGAGTGTGAGTGAGTGTACGACGTCCATTGTTGTTTGTCTGTACGTTGGGTGCGTGAGTGTGGGTGTTTTTATGGGTACGCATGAGGGTGGGAATGTGTGAATTTGAAGAGGGCTCTGAGAGGTGGTCCAGAAAGCCCAGGGTGAGGAGAAAGATCCAGGAGGTTGGTATGGTCACCTTAGGACCAGCTCAAGGAAGAAACAGGTTTTCTAGAATCGAGGAGAAAGGAGTAAAACACTAGAAGTAACAAAAAAAATCTCAACAGTTTAGGAGCTAGTTTACCAGACGAACGCAGAGAACAAACTGGCGACTCTGTCCTGCCTCAACCAGCATTTTGAGCTGCCTCCTGATGAGCGCTGACAAGCTGCAGCTGTGGGTAATCACGCCTGCTCGCCGTACTTGCAAAGAAATGAGAACCAGCAACACATGTACACACACACTAAATCTGCACTGAGTTGTGCAGGTATGACACAACACAAGTCTATTTTTTTAGGATAAGGGATGTGGTCTAAATATATTTTCATGTAAAAATAAAAGCTAGTCTCCAGTCAGGTCTTCAGTCAGTTTTGACAAAGGCTACACAAGCGTTAAATCTCCACCCGATAAAATTCACACACTCTGAGTTTAAAATCCCAGCACACTCAGTAAGAAGTCCTTTAAGTAACTAGACATGGTATGGTATTTACACCCAAACCTGGTGTTAAGTGAAAAGTTAGAAATAGAGTGTACAGAGGAGGGTGAAGTGTAGCAATTTTTCAGTACTCTGCACAAATATGAAAGGATTGAGCAATAAAAAAAAAGGCCGAAAAAGCATTTAGACAAAGAGTGAGGTTAAGTGAAGCGATAGTGTAAGCTGGGTAGGTGCAAGGGGTAGAAAAAAGTTGTTGATTGGGTTGAGCCAGCCATGGTAAGAGACCAAGTGTTTTTTCCTGCTCTGAGAGGGTGGAAGAGTAGTCACTGGCCAGATAGATGGGAGGAAAACGCTCTGCCGTGGCACTGATAAAGTGAGTGAGGACCACTACTGCTACACTTGGACAATTCCAGACACAATCTTCTTTGCTCTTTTCTTCTCTTTTCTCTACTGCCAACCGCTGCTGGTGCAGGCATAATAATGGCTTCTTCTTGTCTTTGCACTTCTCTCGCTCTCTCGTCACACACGTGCACACTCACATACACTTATGAAGGATTTTTTTTAAAAATGAAAGAGTAAAGCCATTTTGGTATATAGCATAGTCCTGACAACCTTTCATTAAAGAGGCCAAATTAGAGGTTTGTAAACTGTCTCACATCTCAACCACCTGAGCGGATCCTCCTCCGTTTTATCTTTTATGTCCCCGGCCCACGAATGCATATCTCAGGTCTGTCACACGAGGGTATCTCTGAAAGCTTGTGAGACATTATCACTGGAATGTGAAATACTTTAACTCTGTATACCACAACCTTAGCTGAAGTTGGGCTGGGTGGGAGGTGTGGGGTGAACATTGCCACAAAGGTTCCTAGCTAATAGCATGCAGATTTGCTGACGGCCATAATAAAATATGGCCAGCCGGGTGTGGAAGAGTTGACATTGCGTGTAGGTGTACAAGCCGGGCCCATGCGTAAAAAACCTCTGCTTTTGCTGGCTTCCATCACTGTGTTCGACAGATTAGAAATTGTATGTGTAAGGATTCACCGCAAATAATGAGAAATGAGTTTCAAATTGTAGCTCAGGCAGAGTGAAAAAATGGGCCCTGTCAATATGTGGTGAGTGTGATGCAGAAAAAGGGGGAGAAAAGGACTGAGAGCGAGTTAGAGGATTTAGGGCTGAGAAAGATACAGAGACAAAATGAGTGAGAGAGAGAGAGAGAGAGAATGAGGGATCAGGGATTGACTTTGTTTTGGTTTACTGCTTATTACCATCATAATCCTTTGTCCTGTTTCCACTCTGCAGTCCAGGCACACCTCTTGCCTCATCTCCACGTTAGACACTGTGATTGCCTTGTATTTAAGGAGCCGTCTGTGAGCCTCTGTTCCGACAAATGCTTTTCCAATACCAATCACAGCTGAGTGCACCTCATTTGAATCTGTGAAAAGGGTTTTGATTCCATCAGCAGAATGCTCCTCCAAGCGCAGCAACGACCATTCAATACTGTGGTGACATGTGAAAGGCTCAGAATATTCTCACCTAGTATATGCATACAGTTTAAGGGGGTTTGGAAGAGCACTGTCTCTTCAGATTGTTCATTAATCCCCCTTTTATTCTCAACATAGGGGCCTCATTAGCTGTTCCCCTTCATGGGATTTGGAATTTTTAAACTACGAGAGTACATGGAGTAGTAGCATTTCACCTATTACAAACTTTCATGAAGTGTAAAAACAGTAATTGTGCAATGTTTCTGTTTATACCATTGAGCCACTCCCTAATCTGTTTGTACATTTTACAATGGAACGTATTTTCTTGTAAGCGAAGGCTAGTGCTACATACCAGCTGCTGATATCTCAGCTGGAGCAGCTTGCTGACCTTCAAACTTATCAGTGCATATCTTTTGTCAAAGCAATTGCCTGCCTTTTGGTCTGTAAGGACTCTGGATAATGCATTCAAATTAAAATCTATTGTAAACCCCATTGCTTGATTGCCTGAGAGCCACAGAGACTTGTTCACCCTTAATGGTGAAAGCCTTCCTGATGCTCAAAGTCATTTTCTCTTCATTATTCAGCTGAGTATTAGCAGTTTTTGTTTTCCACTCAGAGATAATACTCTGCTACTAAACGGCTTCATCTAATGCAGTTAGCTCAGTAAACAAACAGATCATGCAAACCCTTTATGATCTGCATCACCAGTTGTGCTTCCATGTGAGATTTTTTAATTGTGCATTTTGCAGTTGAGCATGATAGAAATGGCTCAAATAATTCATTTTGCTCCTGCAAATGTTGATGTTTTATAAAGCAAAATGAAACACTTACAGCAAATCGGTTTTAATAATGAGGATTTCATACCTCTCAGACTGCTCTGTCTATTCAACCAAGCCTGTGTGATATAAATTTTAGCATTTATACCTGCCCAATAGGGTTCAACAAAATTATTTGCAGATCTTGGTAAGCAGCACAAAAGTTTTGTTACCATACTGACTACACGCACTAAGAATGAAAATAAAACTCATATTAAAAGGCTGGAGCCAAACACACAGAAGATTCAGAAAACTGCAAGTTGGCTTTCACGCAAAAGAAAAAAAAATCTGTGCTGTTTCCCCCATTTGGATAGTTTGCACAAGGATCACAAGGAAACAAAACTGCGCTGAAGTTCTTGTGAGAAACCATTTTATTCTGTCTGTTCAGTTTTTTGTTTTTTTCTGAGTTAAGATTTGACAACCGAGCTCATTAACCCCCCCCCCCCCCAATCAGGCTCCAAGGCAAGAATGTTTAAGTAAAGCACTCTGGTTTAAGGGATTGAAAAGCAGTATGAATATCTGCACACGTGTTAGCAAGGTCCAAACAGACTTATATAGAAACCATAACACAAACATGCTTCCAACATTTTGTAAGGATTATGAATATTGATGAATTAATATTCACCAAGAATTATAATTTAAAATCATAATTTGAAAAACATTTATTTCTTAACCAAAAATCATTACTTATGAATAGAAATCAGAGATGTCCTCTGGTGTTGTGATTATGGGCTCAAAGCTCTTTAATAGTTACAAATTATTAACCAAAACCACAAACTGTCACTGTTTATTCAACCACTTCACCAAAGGTGGAGAATCTTCGACCATGCGTCTGTGATCAAATCAAGAAAAAAAAAACGGTAACTTCTCATCCGTCCAGGAGGGAAAAAATATGAAGAACCGTTAGTCGACTGAATCAACAAGGAGGGAACTCATCTCCTTGGAAATAAACCTCTGTGGATTTTCACCTGCGCCAGGTGTCGGCGCGGTCTTCGATCGGCGAATAAACCTGCTGATCTTCTTGTATCAGACAGATTTCCAGCTTTCAAGCTCTTCTGGGAATGGCCTTGTGGAGCAAAAGTTCAACTGTGAGCTTTTGTCTCTCCAGATATGCGCGTCCTTTGCGTCGTCCTGTGAGACACGCTGGAAATGGCAACGAAACTTTCCTCCTTGCCCGGTTTTAACTCTTGGTGACGTCATTGCTGCGACGTCTGTTGAGCTGCGCATGTCAAAATGTGCGACCAAAATGGATGACCCCAACAATGTATAGATTCTAGCCAAGCGATGTAATCTGAATGTTATTTACGGTCAGCATAGGTTATTATCCAACACCAGGATACTTTACAAAAGTACTTCTGCTCTTTTTCTAAAATAGTGTGGAGGTGTCAAAAATATCAGACACACTTAAGAATCAAGCTTATATTAAAAGTTTTATCTAATTCAAGAGAAAGTTCTGTTGGGTTTTTCAAGCCATAACCTTCAGAGTGCACTCTATCATGCACACTGTCTGAATGAGACTCAGCTCCACCAAGTGTGAGGTTCTTGACTTTAAAAAGGTGGTTTGTTCTTTTCAGGTCAGGGGCCACTCTTAAATAGAGGAGCTAAAGGTTTTTGATGTACTGTGGTAGCAAACTAGTAATTACAAGTTGTCGAATTTTTGCTAACTGAACCAAAAAAAAAGAAGTTTTTTGCTTTTAGTCTTACATTTTTAAAGTAAGACAAAAATCAGTAAAAAAGGTCTACCATTAAGTCTTCACAAAAATGCCAAACATAGATTGTAGAGCACCTAAAAATCAAGTGCAAAGATGTAAAATAAAATGACATATTCACTGTGTGATTTAACTAAATCTGGGGCTACTCTCTAGATAGAAAGACATTCATACTACACCAATGAAAAGCTTTAAAACGTCTGCAAAGAATGGCAGCTCTCGTCTGCAGATGTTTAATGCTTTTATGCTGGGATTGTCTATGGTGAGGAGGATTAAATCTGACAACAGAAAACAAAAATCTGGATCCCAGTCTTATGCTGAGATGTGCTAGGCTTTGTTACATGAAGTTACTGCTGTTGCGCTTAACTTTTAACATTTTAAAGCAATTTTCATTTTTGAAATATAAAAAATTAATAAGATATGCACTAAGGTTTTTATCAGTGTTTACAAATGTAGTTAACATATTATGTAAGCAAAGATCAGTGCTTTTTGATTTACTTTAAACCATAATATGCATCAATCATTCAAACAAACAAACAAACAAACTTAGGCATTACATGTAGTCTTTAGGCTAGCGATATTCTACAAGGTAACCAAAGAATAATTTTCTCACCTTCAAGGAAAGCAAGAGTCAACACAATTTCAAAGGATCTACAATAATTTAAAAGATGCTTTTTTTCGAACTAAATAAAAGTTGGACTGCACAGTGTTGCAGTTGTTAGAAGTGTTGCCCTGCAACAAGATGGTCCTAAGTTCGAATCCTGGCTGGTTTCTTTCTGCGTGGATTTTTGCATGTTCACTCCATACATTCCAATTAATCCTAATCATTGAACAGTGCAGTCAGATTCAGTTATTTCTGTCTAAGGAAACGCAGATTGCATCCAGTCAGTGACTTGCAGCATTCCCTCCTCCCGGATGAGCATGTAGAGACAGTGGACAGTCACTGGCGTTGACTTTGCAGCAATCCCTCATACTGAGCATGCATGTAGCGACAGTGGAGAGGAAAAACTCCCTTTTAACAGGAAGAAACCTCCAGCAGAACCAGGCTCAGTGTGGGCGGCCATCTGCCATGACCGACTGGGGGTTTGAGAGAACAGAGCAGAGACACAAAGAGAACAAAGAAGGACTGATCCAGGAGTACTTTCTATGGGAAAGAAAAGTAAATGTTAATGGATGTAGCTAATTTAGTCGTTTCACCTAGAAAGAAGGAACAGATAAACTCTGAGCCAGTTTTCAAATTTAGAGTCTGAAGAGAGCACATCGAGTTAGTTACAGTAAAAGCTCAGTCAGTAGCTAGTAGCTTGTAGCACAGTAGTAACTTGTGTGTGCTAAGAAACTCAGCTGTGACATGTCGTTCACAACCATATTCAATTTTAAGGAGATCAAGCCAGCTATAGTTGTTGGTTGAAGCAACAAGTATAAACAAACAAAAAGCTTTAAATGAAAAAGACTAGCTCCGCTGCAAATGTTTGTGCTGCCATGCCAAGGACCGGCTGGGGATCTCTTTGCTGACAGCGTTACATAAAACCAGGGACGAAAACAACATATTGCATGTCTATATATCCTTCAAAAAATATCAATCAAATAGTCTCTTATTTTCAGTCGGCACGGTCAACAGGCGAGCAGTAGAACTCATCTTGGATAAGTTTCCAGTTCATTGTAGGGGCCAAGGCAAAGACACAACCAAAAAAATCCCAAAATTGTTCAAATATGCACACTCAGCTATTCCAGCTAAATTTATAAGAAAAATGTTCATTAGTAGTTCTAAACATGTTTAGGGTGTTTTTTTTAACTGACTTCTGCATCAACTCTGACAGTGTCCATTACAATTAAATGCAGATGGCCTATTATGCAATTTATGTGATGCTGTCACTTCTAGCAGCTTATATCCTTACTGAGGAGTTGGCAGTTGTGTTACCTTTGTTCTGCAGCACTGATTACTGATGTTGAACACCTGGGGACTTGGGGAGGCACTCAGTGGTTTAAAGTATGTTTAATGTGTCCCTGCTTCAACATAGCTAACTCAAATGGCTGAATTACCACCTCAACTTGTTACAAAGTTCTGCAGGAGCTTGATAATGAACCATTTATTTGATCCAGGTGTGTCTTACCATGGAAACATCTGAAACATGCAGGACACCAGCTCTTGAGAACTGATGTTGACCACCCCTGGTTTAAAACCTAACTGCAGACAATACGTATTCCGCAAGAATTTTGTTCCGCAAGATATTTGTTCTTTTACCCAAGGCTGAAATAACAACAAAGTTCTTTCTCATTTCATCTTTCTCTGACATCATTTTGTTCTTGCAGCCCTGTTTTTTTTCTTTTTTCTTGCAGTTTGTTCTTGACACATATTCAGGATAGAAAATGTTTTTCTTGTGTGGAGTCAGGCAACTATTATATACAACTGATGCAGTATAAAGGATCTATGTGGACTTCTCTGGAGTTCTGCACTTGAGCTCTTGTGAAGTATGAAATGTTTCGACCAAAAGTAACTTTGTTCTTGTTCTTGCCACACTGAGTAAAATAACAAATTTCTCTGTTCTTTCTGAGTCTGTATTGATCTTATCATCTCTCCTTCACAGGTATGCTGCAAACTGTTTTGTTATTATTTTAATTTATTTGGATATTACACCTCTGAAAGATATTGTACATTCCTCAGACATGCATTCTCTACTCCACTGATTTGACTAACTTTCTTACCCTACGATAGAAACATTTGATTTTTAACTTCATTTGGGTTAGATAAATTAATCTTAAAACAAGCTGAGTAAAACTAACATAACATATAGTTCATCCACTCCAAAAACAAAATGTTACAGTAAGTTTTCCATATGGTTTTCCTGTTTTGTTGTTAATCATGATTTAATTGGGTTATGTCATAGTATGTATTATTTTACAGGATAGTATGTTATTCTACAGAGTATTGCAGGTAATTCACTCAAAGTTAAACTATTTGGAGTTTAACTCACATATGTTCCTCTACAGGTGCTCACAACTTGCAGGTGTGTGAACTTGTTTAGAAAGTGTAGTTGCCTATTAACGATTTCCACTCTGTCCATTATTCGAATATGCCCATTTTGCCCAGTTGCAGCATCCAACAACCATGGATAACCTGCCCCACACCCCACTGATTGTAAACTAAATACTGCGCTCACTGCTGTGCCCCCCCCTTTTGTGAGCACTGCTAATACTGCCAGTCAATAAACTGATTTGTTGGACCTATGAGTGAATAAATATATACTCACCAAGCAAAGATCCAAGTGGGCACACTGTGGAAAAAAGTACAATAGAGACTGGGAAAAAGAGGCCTCTAATATATTGCAGTTAGGTGGACAATACACTACATGACCGTTTTGAACCTAAGACATCATCCTTAGAAAGCAACAAATAAAACTGGTTTTAAAGTGCAGCTGATGCTTAGCCAGGTGCTGTGGGACCATCTTCAAAGTAAACACACAATGCTAGAAAAATACTGAACTGGTTCTGCTGTTGCTAGAGTCAAGGAAAAGCACTAACTAATCTCTTTACACATGAAGAAAACCAGTGTACAGGGGCGAAGTAACTTCAGGTTAATTTGTGGTGGATGTGTTCAAATGGGAAGCTAAAATTAAGAAAATATTTATTTTTGTAAAGTGTACATAACCAAACTACTCTAAGGCATCTTTACATAGGTGCTGATCAAAATGCAACTTATGGTTTAGAATCTAAACTGAGGGTTGCAGTTTAATCAGGTTTGGACCTTCCATAATGGCTCCTAGTAACTTTTGCTAAAACATGATATAATATGGACCTAATAATACGTTAAGGTTCTAGCAGGTTCTCAGTTTTATTCATTAAATAATTGCATTGAATTTTCACAACAGAATTTAAACAGAATGTAAACATTAATTTTTTTCAGATCTTTTTATCTTGTCATCAGGTCGGAAACTATCTGCTCCTTTTTACATATTTTTTCAGAAATATCAACATCCCTTAGAAGAAAATGTATCCATTGTCTTTTTGCAAAACCTTTATGCTTTTATTTATTTTAAAACACAAAAATAGAAATAGAAAGGTGATTCTTCCATGTAGTAGATATTTACCAAATATTATCAGTTGTCTTTTCTCAAAAGATCACATAACATTTGAGGCTCTAAACTAGTTTTATTTATCTGGACTGAAGGCAAATTGGGTCTTTGAGATTGTAAAGGTTGCAGACCCCTGGTTTAGAATATAGTTGTACTTAATTTTGAGAAAATATTGTTCTTCCAAACATTCACAAATATACAACACATTCCCACTTTGTAACTAAATTTATTTCAGGAATTCCTGAACTCCTGCTACAGCAACAGTAGATCTTCATTTGTATTAAAGGTCAGATTATTACTGTTGAAAATATTCAAAAATTTGTGTATAATGATGCTGCAGTAGTGGTTCTGTATATGAGGTTTGCATTGGACTTGTTTTTGAAAACCTGGTTGCTTACTTCCATCGAGAGATCTGGTAACACTGAAGAAAAGCTTCTGGGTAATTTGGCAATAAAAATCACATGGAACTGGGTTGTAAAGAGGACCAGGGTGGACTACAATGGTCACATATGACTTTCAAGCACTAACTATATACCCTGTCTGTTTTTGTTGTGCCCTGCAACTACACAGAAGAACACAGGATTTGAACCAGCAACATTCTAAAAGTAATACGTAACACAATACCATGCAATATAGCTGTAACATAAAAAATACCACCAATAAACTATTAAGAAAGAGTTAATATAGTTATTACATCTATATTGACCTGTTGGGAATTTCTTTACTTAGCACTTAATGGAAAGTACTAAGTGAACTTCATTAGACGTTTTTTGTGTCTTAATGGGAGTAGGAAATGTGAAACCAGGTGCTGACTGCAGACAGTGTAATCTTTTTTTTACAGTTTTCATAATAGCTGCTTGTTGCTATTCTCTACCATTGACCAAGTACAGATAAGCAAAATATGACTTTTTCTTACAGAAATATTTCTAGAGGGTCTGAAGGCTTGTATCAAGCTAAGATGTTGCTTTGGCTGTGTGCAAGCAAAGATTACAAACCTTTTTGATTCAGTAGATGAGTAATATCAGACTTCTGTCTTGAAAACTAGAAATACATTTAATGCCATATCTACCTTGCCTTTCATCATCTTCCTTCCCATTTGACACCATAACATGCATTTTGATCACTATCTAAACCATGTATTTTTTGAACGTGAAAAAATTCTGTGTTGCAACTCTGAGATATACTCAAAACTTATACCCCTATGGTACAAAAGTTGTGTAAGTGTTATGCAAATGATCAACAATGATCCAATAATAACATCCCTTAACATTATGCAATGCTATGCAGGCATTCTGTATGGACTGACTGAGATACACAAACATTTTGAGCTGATGGCATCCTGTTAGACTTTAATTCAGCTAACAATTATTTGAGCATTTTAATTCCATATGATCAGATAATCCTTAATTAAGGAAAATAAAATAAAATGAGATGACATCAACATCAAAGTACAGGTACATCGCCAAAAATTGCAATACTGTGAAAAAGTTCCCTCATTTCAGAAAGGGAATTTCATATAATATAGATTCATTACACAGTTAGGGAAATATTTCAAGCCTTTACTCTTGTAATATGTATAATGCTGGCTTACACATAATGAAAACCCTAAATTCAGTGTCTCAGAATTTTGTACATTACATAAGATCAATAAAAAATTATATTTTTAACAGAAATGTCTTCTGAAAAGTATATTTATTTATGCGCACTCAATACTTGATGTGACCTCCTTTTGCATGAATTACTGTATCAATGTGGCGTGGTATGGAGACGATCAGCCTGTGCCTATGCTGAAGTGCAATGGAAGCCCAGGTTGATTTGATAGCAGCCTGCAAGTTATCCGCATTGTTCGGTGTGTTGTCTTTCATCTTCCTCTTGACAATATCCCATAGAATCTCTGTGGGGCTCAGGGCTGGTGAGTTAGCTAGGCAATCAAGCACAGCAACACCATGGTCATTGAACCAGCTTGTGGTACCTTTGGACATGTGCATTTTGATCACTATCTAAACCGTGTATTTTTTGAGAAAACATAAAACTACACAAAATGTGCTTCAGTTCCTATCTTAAAACCAACATGATGCGTATTTCAATAAGTTAACATGCATGGGAAGAAAACAGTCACCAGTTTAACAAGTGACTATCCAAAACTCTAACCTTTGAGTCTAGTCTTAGTAGAGTTGTCCGTTTTCATCTTCCCGGGTTGGCACACAATTTCCCACAGCAGCACTGCAGACACACAGATGCTCAACCCCTCCCTAACTATAACAGCAGCTCACCTGAATAATGATGGCTGACAATCAAAAATAATGGCTCATTATTTTTGTGATGATTTTCATAATTAAAGAAAATATGATGAAAAATCACCAGAATCACAGAAACTGTACAGGACAGCTCCTGAATACATTTGCATGGACCAGATCCAAGTTATCCTTTTCTTTTATGTCTAAAAAGCTCCTGACTTACCTATTACCTATTGGATTGGCACCATTTACAACAATAGAAATATTGTCACTGTAGTATTGATTATGTGGTTTTTATCTTTATTAGAAAGAGCTCCATACTTTTGTTTTCACAGTTTTAAAAGTGTATGGTGTAATGTTTCTTTTCTTAGTTGGTTAGTAGCAGGTTTTACAATTTTAGCAACTGTAAGGGCAAGTAGTTACAGTGCAGTGTAAAAAAATCTGCTCCTTTACATATTTCTTCTATTGCTGTTCTATCGCACTTAAATATTTCAAATCATCAAATTAATTTTAATATCAG
The DNA here is from genome assembly GCA_036173005.1 of Crenichthys baileyi. NCBI lineage: Eukaryota > Metazoa > Chordata > Actinopteri > Cyprinodontiformes > Goodeidae > Crenichthys > Crenichthys baileyi. The sequence goes on along the minus strand of JAHHUM010000618.1, from coordinate 480,601 downwards.
AGAACGATAACCAGAGTAAATACAACATTCTGTTTTCAAATTATAATTTCGTCCTTTAGTAACAAAATAAATGATAGGGGGAAAAGCTATGCAAACCAACCTGGTTAAACGTGAAAACGTAATTGTCCCTGGTTGTGCCATCTTTGGCAGCAACAACTTTCATTGATAACAAGTAATGACTTTTTTACATTACTGTAGAAGAATTATTTCCCACTTTACAGAATTGTTTTAATTCAGCCACCCTGGAGCATTTTTGAGCATGAACGGCCAGTTTAAGATCATGCCGCAGCATCTCTATCGGATTTAATACTGAACAAGGTTTTTTTTGTAGGCCATTGGGAGTTTAATTTGATTGTGTGTTTTGGAATGTTGTTCTTTTGCATAACCCAACTGTACTTAAGCTTTAGATCCCAAACAGATGATAGTGTCCTCCTTCACAGTTTTCTAGAGAGCCAAATTTATTGTTATGTCATTTACAATAAGTTGCCCAGGTCGTGAAAGAGCAGACCATCAAGCTACTGCCACCACCATGTTTGACTTTTTGTATTTGGTTCATTGTCTTAAATGCAGTATTAGTTTTAAAATCTGAGTTTGTATTTATATCTTTTTTGATGATCGGAACTGTGACAAAAAATAAAACCGAAGCAATTTGGATAAACTGTGTTCCTTATTACAAGTAATACAGCTGTAAGAACAGCTGCTGAAATAGACCAAGGACCAGGGACCCTGAGCAGTGCTAGGAAAATGTATGGATGGATGGATGGATGGATGGATGGATATATAAAAAATGAAGCTTCCATACAATTTTGAGATTTGAGTGATTAAACTAAAAAAAAATATATCTAATAACAGTATAATAAAATATATCTACAGCTGTATAAAACAGTATGTCTAAGATGCAAAAACTCGACTACATTGTACTTTGCTCAAAGGCAATATACAACCAGCGTGGTGCAAATACAGCTCCTGTCAACTGTGTTATTTTTTTGGTTAAATCAAACACAATTTCATGGTTGACAAGGCAGAAGAGGATTAACATCCAATTTATATACCTTTAAAAGAAAGTGTTAATGCTTTAACTTCTAATCCTCCCAGCCCTCCAGGCACGGATGTGTTCAGTCTGCTAGTTTGACTCAGAATGCACCTACTGGCCCGAATAGCTGATGACTAAAATTAAGAGAGTACAAAGGCTACAGGGAAATCAAGAGTTGTTGTACCCATCAGCTAGAAGAGGAACTTGAAAGTGTCAAAGGATTATGTACTGTGGGACTAACAATACTAATGGCACTTCTTTTGCATTATGATAATTGCCAAGACAAAATTGCCACGTAATTCCTCCCTGTTTCTAATTATTGGGCTCTTCAATGCAAGCAGGCAGTGGGAGCAGAGCATTGGCAGGCAATTAAACTCCTGCAATTATGGTTCTATTGTAAAGCGCAGCTTTAACAAAGATTTGTAGGGCAGGGAATGATTGCTCAGTGATGCAATTAAAGGCAGAATAAAACTACCACAGACCTCTGAATAGATCCTGTAAAATTTACTGCTGTGTTTCCTAACATCAGTCATCAGGCAGGAGACCTGAACAGGGTCTTTTCGTGGAGGTCACTTACTGAACGAGTCACACTGTACGACACAGTATCTAATCTGCATGTACGGTATCTCTTCAGTATGTTTGGTAAAGCACATTCTCTCAGCCAAATATTTTTTACTGATTGCTATTTATTGTTAGATTTTGCTTTGTATGTTATACTTAGTTTTCTTTTTACCTAAGTATTAGGCTTCTTAACCGGGACCTGAGTCCAAATTCCGTACCTTAACATGTAAATGTGAGCGGGTATGACAATAAAAATCCTAGAATCCAGAAATATCTCTGTGTTTCTTCATAGATATAAATAAATGCATAAAGGAAAAACAGGAATTTACATGGAGGCATGCTGGGTTGGATTAGTGCTTCTTCCTCTAGCATGTCAGATTGTGATTTGACCTAAAGCAAATGTGTGCACTAGGAAGTTTAGGGCTATGAACAGTGGGATACAGAGGAGCCTGGCCATCTGGAAACTCAGTGACAGTGAAGGTATATGAGAGACCTGGGGAAACAAAAAGTCACAATCCAGTTTTTCCCAACTTTTTGCAGTTGAAAACCGACAGATTCAGTGCACTGCTGGTTTGTTTTACAAAATAAAACAAAAAAAAAACATGGGAGTACACATGGTCAAAGTAACAGTCAAAACTATATTTACCAATTACCAAATAAGAGAGTTTTTTTATTTGATTTTTTACACTGGCTGAATATTAGTTGACCTTTAGAAGTAAAAGGTCTGCACCAATTAGATAGATAAAAGAAATTGTAATTACTTTATGGTTGGAAAAATATTGGCCTTATTAAGATTGGCTTAACATTGCAAATAAAATAGCTACAAGCTGCTAACATTACCATCACACCATGCACATCTGCCTTGCATTTCAGTTGTAAATGGACATACACTGCATTAAGTGAATCTCCCTTTACTATCTTCTTTCTGCACACATCCTGTAGCATATGCAGTTTGATTTCCAGTTAAGCCAGGTTGCCACATATATTTTTAGACATGTCAAAAGATTCCATTAAATGAGCATTGAGACTTACTATAGGCACTGCACAAATGTGACACTTGTCCACAATTCACTGTATGGGGAGGAAGTTCAGATAATTTACTCTGTGGTTTGATGTAGAAATATTGGGGACTGAATATAAGTTCTTGCTTGTAGATGAAGGAAACGTGGTAGGCCGAGGGAGAACGATGCAGAGCCTGGGAGGACGGATTAGTTGCTGTTGAGTCAGGGTATTAATCTAAAGTAAGTGGAGAGCTCTCTGGTGAAGATTCAGGTTAGCAGTAGGAAGTTGGATTCTCACACAACAGTTCACAGAAATAATGATCTGGTGTAGTTTCTTGAGACTTGAGGCAGAGCTAAAGGTGGAGGGTGAGCAGGGTTCGCTTGCCTGAGGTTCTTAGGAGTCGAAGGGCTTGGGCGTCAGCCTGGAACTTGATCCAAATCAATTCTTGAAGGCTTGGCTTTCTTGACTTTGGCAGGAGGCTGACTGAAGCTTGAAGTCAGCAACAAAGAGACACGGGAGCTTGGAGCCAGGACTAGGAAGTCACCTGAGAAGGAGCACAGGAAGAAGTGAGACAAACTGGAGTCAAAAAACTGGAGACAAGCAAGGATTCTGGCCAGGAGAAGTTACCACAAAGGCTAACACTCAGGCACTGGAGTGCAGACAGCCCAGCCTTGTTATAGACCTCCAGAACAAAGGAGATTGGCAGCACCTGCTCACCTCAGCACCTGTGTACACACAATCAGAGGTTCTGGCGGCATCTAGTAGTGAATGATAGTTAATAGCAGGCATGAAACAACACACACAAAATCCCAGACTCCGACATCATCCCCCCCTCAACGGTCGCCTCCTGGCGGCCGAGAAGAGGACCAAGGCAGAGAAGCAAGGTTATCGGAAATCAAGGAAGGGTCACAAATGAATGGCGGGGCACCCAGTCGACGAGGTACTGCCAACCACTACCCCACCGACGGGAGTCCACAATCCGTCGGACCGTGTAGACTGGGTGCCCCTGGAAGTCCCGGGCGGATGGAGGGGGCTTGGCTGGAGGGCAGAATGTGCTAGTACGGACAGGCTTAAGCTGAGCGACATGAAAGGTAGGATGGATGCGTAGGCTGGCAGGCAGACGGAGGCGGACAGAAGTAGGGCTGATAATGGACTCCATTTCGTACGGGCCAATGAATCTGGGTGACAGTTTTCTGGACATGGATTTTAAGAGGATGTCTCGGGAGGAAAGCCAGACCTTTTGACCTGGTTGATAATGAGTAGTGGGTGATCGTTTCATGTTAGCAAACCGTTTGTTTTGATGGGCAGTGCGATGAAGTGCTTGGATGGTGGATCTCCAGATTTGTTTACAGAGCGGAAATGATGGTTGACTGACGTAACGTCTTTTCATCCTCTGGGAAAAGGGTTCGCTAACCTAGGGAGACTTCGAAGGGAGAAAATCCGGTGGCAGAGGAAACATGTGAATTGTGCGCATATTCGACCTGAGGGTTGACTCAAGTTCTTGGTTCATACGTTCTGTCTGTCCATTGGACTGAGGGTGGTAACCGGAAGTGAGTGATACCTTAGTCTCCAATGCTGCACAGAACTGTTTCCAGACCTGCGAGATGAACTGGGGTCCCCAGTCCGAGAGGATGTCCTGGGGGATGCCGCGCAGACGAAAAACATGTTGGACAAGCAGTTGAGCTGTTTGGAGCGCAGATGGAAGGGGAATCAGGTGACATGACTTGGAAAAACAGTCAATGATGGTGAGTATAGTGGTCATACCTTGGGAGCAGGGAAGGCCTGTGACGAAATCCAGGGCGACGTGGGACCAGGGTCTCTTGGGAACACAGAGGTTGTAGGAAACCTGCTGGGGGTTGATTAGAAGACTTGTTACAGGCACAAACTGTACAGGCCTTGACATAATCTTTAACATCCTTGTGGATGGATGACCACCAGAACCTTCTTGAAATTAGTGCTATAGTTTTACTTGTACCAGGATGGGCAGAGAACTTGGAAGAATGAAACCAATGGATGAGCTGAGGGTGGACTGAAGATGGAACATATGAGCGGTAAGTTGGACCAGATCCAGGATCAGGTTCTGACTGCTGAGCCTGGGTAACTAAACCTTCTATATCCCAAGTAAGTGAACCAGCAATGCAACTAGGTGGGAGTATAGTGGTGGGTTGTTACTCGAAGTCGTCTGGGGAATACTGACGGGACAATGCATCTGGTTTGATATTCTTATTCCCAGGTCTGTAAGACATGGAGAGATTAAAGCGAGAAAAGAACAGGGACCAACGAGACTGACGGGAGTTTAAGCCTTTAGCAGGCTGAATGTAAGCAAGATTCTTGTGATCAGTTGTTATGGACATTTTAGTGCCTTGCTTGATTTGCTCATTGATACTCTACAGGAACTGACAAAAGTATTAGAACCCCTCTGTGTTGTTCTATTCTTCTCTGTTTAGTCTAACAGTAATGGTTTCTCAGCCTTCTGCTTGCAGATGTGTGAGATAATATGTATGTCACACTGTTAAGATTATGTCTAGGACAACAGGTCTCATGAGAGTCACCTTGAGAACTGTTGGTAGCTTATAGGAAAACTTTTAGTTCTTAGTTGGATAAAAAGTTTTTTTATCTAAAAGGGAAACCCAGCAGATTGCATCCAGTCAGGGGACTTGCAGCATTCACTCCCCCCAGATGAGCATGTAGAGACAGTGGACAGTCACTCCCCCCCCGGCGTTGACTTTGCAGCAATCCCCATACTGAGCATGCATGTAGCGACAGTGGAGAGGGGAAAAACTCCCTTTTTTAACAGGAAGAAAACTCCAGCAGAACCAGGCTCAGTGTGGGGGGGCCATTTTGCCACGACCGGGGTGGGGGTTTGAGAGAACAGGGCAGAGGACACAAAGAGAAAAAAGAAGGACTGATCGGGGTAAATTTCTATGGAAGGAAAAATAAATGTTAATGGATGTAGCTCCTTTAGTCGTTTTTTCTAGAAAGAAGGGAACAGATAAATTCTGAGCCAGTTTTTTAAGTTTAGAGTCTGAAAAAGAGCACATAGAGTTAGTTACAGTAAAAAAATCGCAGTAGCCATGTCTAGGAGAGAGAAAAGGGTTAAACACTGAAAGACAGGCCAAGTGGATCATCGGTAGAGGGCCCCATTAAGTTGTTGCCGGCCGAAGCTTGGGGATTCCCCCTCTCCCAAAAAAAGGTGTCACAGGTAGACACAGAGTCAGGCCCCGGTGTAGCTTCTAGGAAGAGAAAAGAGAGAAAAAAAGTTAAAAGCTGAAAAAACAGCAAATAAAAAAAATTGAAGAGTAGTGTGAGAAAGTAGCGAAGAGGGTGAAAGTGGTCATTATGTCCTCCAGCAGCTAAGCCTATAGCAGTATAACTACAGAGATAGCTCAGGATAACCTAAGCCACTCTAACTATAAGCTTATCAAAAAGGAAAGTTTAAGCCTAGCCTTAAAAAGTAGACAGGGTGTCCGCCTCATGGACTAAAACTGGGAGCTGGTTCCACAGGAGAGGAGCCTGACAACTAAAGGATCTGCCTCCCATTCTACTTTTAGAGACTCTAGGAACCACCAGTAAACCTGCAGTCTGAGAACGAAGTGCTCTGTTAGGAACGTATGGAACAATCAGATCTCTGATGTATGATGGAGCTAAATCATTAAGGGCTTTATATGTGAGGAGGAGAATTTTAAATTCTATTCTGGATTTAACAGGGAGGCAATGAAGGGAAGCTAAAGAAGGGGAAATATGATCTCTCTTTTAAATTTTCATTAGAACTCTTGCTGCAGCATGTTGAATCAGCTGGAGGCTTTTAACTGCATTTTGTGGACATCCTGATATTAAAGAATTACAATAGTCCAGCCTTGAAGTAACAAATGCATGGACTAGTTTTTCAGCATCACTCCTGGACAGGATATTTCTAATTTTGGCAATGTTCCGGAGATGAAAAAAGGAAATCCTAGAAACCTGTTTAATATGCGTTTTAAATGACATGTCCTGGTCAAAAATAACACCAAGGTTTTTTACTTTATTATCGGAGATCAATTTAATGCCATCCAGGTTAAGTGATTGACTTAGTAGTTTTATTTTTTAAAGACTCCGGTCCAAAGACGACAACTTCTGTCTTGTCTGAATTTAGAAAACAGAAAATGTAAAGTCTTCCAAGTTTTATATCTTCAAGACATGCTTGTAGTCTATCTAACTGGTTTGGGCTCATCAGGATTTATGGATAAGTAAAGCTGAGTGTCATCAGCGTAACAGTGAAAATTTATTCTATGCTGCCTGATAATTTTACCTATTGGAAGCCAAATATATAGTAAAGAGAATTGGCCCAAGTACTGAACCTGTGGTACTCCACAATTAACCCTGGAGTTTAAAGATGATAATATTATGATCGACTGTATCAAATGCTGCATTGAGATCTATGAGGACAAGTACAGACACAAGTCCATTATCTGAGGCAATAAGAATATCATTAGTGACTTTCAGCAGAGCTTTTTCAGTGCTATGAGGAGCTCTGAAACCTGACTGAAACTCTTCAAACAGGTCATTGCTGTGTAAATGCTCACACATTTGATTAGCAACTATTTTCTCAAGAATTTTAGATAATAATGGAAGATTGGATATCGGTCTGTAGTTTATTAAGTCATCTCGATCAAGTGAAGGTTTCTTAAGCAAAGGTTTAATTACAGCTACCTTAAAAGCTTGTGGTACATACCCATTTACTAAAGATAAATTAATCATATCTAAAATGGGGCTGGTGATCAGAGGGAACACTTCCTTAAATAATTTGGTTGTGATTGGGTCTAACATACAAGTTGAAGGTTTAGATGAAGCTAATATTTCTGATAACTCAGGAAGCTCCACAGGATCAAAACAGTCCAAACACAGATCAGGTTCTACAGTTACTTCCAATGTTGTCTCACTTGTTGAGGATGAAGTAATCATCTTTGGGAGTATGTCAAATATTTTCTTTTTAATAGAATACATTTTATCCAGTGAAGAGTTTTCCCATCCAGGGCGAGTACTTGGTGTGGAGGTATTAGCGACTCCACCGCTATGTTTGCTTGCTGGACTAGTGACTGCTCGCAGCCTGAACCAACTAGGGCGGATAGGCTTAACTGATCCTGATTGAAAAGGATGGTTGCAGGCAAAGTTAATTTAGGGGTTCTTTGGTCCATTATTTTTCGGTCTGTCAACTCCCCCTTTAAAGTAGACAGACCCTCTCTTTTGGCCGATTAGGGCAGGCCGCAATAAAGTGGTCTGGGGAGCCACAATACAAAAACTGGTTCGATTGCCTACGCCGTTGCCTCTCTTCCGGGGTTAACCGGGTTCTATCCAGCTGCATGGGTTCTGGGGAAGGCTTATTGATGCCTGGTCACAGCAACGGGGAAGGCAGGGAAGGTTGAAACAGAGTCTGCTCTGTTCAGTACCTTCTCCTTTCCCTCATGCAATTATCCATTCTGGTCGCTAATGCTATCATTTCATTTAAGGTCTTAGGTTCATCTAACAAGGCTAATTCATCTTTCAAAGATTCATTTAGTGACTGAAAAAAGGCCGCTTTGAGAGCACAGGTGTTCCAGCCAGAGGCTGCTGCTCACGTGCGAAAATCAATAGAGAAATCGGAAACTGATCTGTTTCCTTGTTTTAAAGACCACAAACAGCGAGCCGTGCTAGTTTGGTCTGAATCAGTTGAAAATGTTTGTTTCAATTCCTGAATAAATTCATCAAAGGTACATCCGAACTGGTTGCAATTGGTAAACCTGGCCTCAGCCCTACTGAGTGCATTGCCAGCAAGTAGTCCTAAAATGAAAGAGATCTTAGCATCATCATGGGCAAAAAACTGCGGGGAGCGATTAAATACTAGAGTACACTGCAAGAGAGAACCCCTGCACTCACTAACCTCACCAGAGTACTTTTCAGGGTAAGGGGAAGTGATGTCTCGGGAACGCGGAAGTTGCTGTGAGACCGGAAGAGACTCAGAAGCTCCCCCTCGTGCCTGGAATGTGTGGACGTTTAGTGCAGGTAAATTACTCTGTGGTTTGATATAGAATTACTGGGGACTGAGTATAAGTTCTTGCTTACAGATGAAGGAAACGTGGTAGGCTGAGGGAGAACGAGGCAGAGCCTGGGAGGATGGATTAGTTGCTGCTAAGTTAGGGTAATAATCCAAAGTAAGTGGAGAGCTCTGTGGTGAAGATTCAGGTAAGCAGTAGGAAGTTGGATTCTAACACAACAGTTCACAGAAATAATGATCACCTGGTGTAGTTTCTTGAGACTTGATGCAGAGCTAAAGGTGGAGGGTGAGCAGGGTACGCTTGCGTGAAGTTCTTAGGAGTCGAAGGGCTTGGGCTGTCCGCTGGAATTTGATCCAAATCCATTCTTGAAGGCTTGGCTTTCTTTACTTTGTCAGGAGGCTGACTGAAGCTTGAAGCCAGCAACAAAGAGACACAGGAGCTTGGAGCCAGGACTAGGAAGTCACCTGAGAAGGAGCACAGGAAGAAATGAGACAAACTGGATTCAAAAACTGGAGACAAGCAAAGATTCTGGCCAGGAGAAGTTACCACGAAGGCTAACACTCAGGCACTGGAGTGCAGACAGCCCAGCCTTGTTAGAGACCTCCAGAACAAAGAAGATTGGCAGCACCTGCTCACCTCAGCACCTGTGTACACACAATCAGACGCTCTGGTGGCATCTAGTGGTGGATGATAGTTAATAGCAGGCATGAAACAACACACACAAAATCCCAGACTCCGACACGTTATGCTATGCTGATGCTCTTCACTGATGAAGATTCACTCACAATGATTGTTTGAAGAGCACTGAACTTTTCTACAAATGTGTTTTTGGGATAATTAAGTTTAAGACTGTGACATGAACCTGTCATAATATGCCTGTGTTTTGGGTTTTGAGTTTGTGCTCTGTGTATGTTCTCTGCACTGCCAAGTTCTTCACTTGCTTTATTTCCGTTCATTCAGATTTATTAGATTAATTCTGTTGTTTAGGTGTTTGTTATTTCCCTGGTTAGATGTTTTTGTTTGTATTTTCTTATAGATCTGTTTTCTCCCTGTTCATGTTATTTTTGGTAGTCTCATTGTTTACTTGTTTCTGTTCACTTAGATGTTTTCTGTTACCTGGGGACTAATTAGTAATTACTAATTAGTCCCCAGGTAACACTCTCAATTATCTTGAGTCTCTCTTCCACCACCTGCCTCTCATTCCCTTCTGATTAGCTCCCCCAGTTCATTGGTCCATTCTCCTCCCTTCCTCAGTATTTAGACTCTCCGGTTTTCTGTTCTCACCACTGGATCGTATTGCTGATTTCCCATTTTCTGTCTCTGTGTTCCCAACTATACACCCGCCTAAGTTCATCTTGTAAGTTTATCTGTTGTCATTATAAATCATTCATCTACTTACCATGCGGCTCCCCTGTATGCACTTTGGTCCTGCTTCACCTCCACACACCATGACAGAACCTGACTGTACATTTTACACTCTATATTCCTGTCCACACACACTGTTCAAAACAAAGGGGCGTGATAGGTGACATTCTTGATAAAGACAGGACTTCTTGTTTCACAAAAAGAACTCAAAACACCAAGAAGGGTTAATTTAACTCAAAATACAATAACAGGGACGCTTCTACAATGAAAACAAAATCACTGGAACTTTTGGGTTACAGTCAAATACTTTTTTAGAACTTCGGTGGGCAATTTAGTGTAATTTTAATATCAATTCAAATATAAAGCAAGAAAAGGTTTTTTGCTCAGCAAGAATAAAACAACTGTTCATAACTTTTATGGACAGGATTTCTAGACGCAGCCAAAGGCCGGAGGGGGTCTGGTTTGGGGACCAGTGGATTTCGTCTCTTCTTTTTGCAGATGACGTGGTCCTGCTGGCCCCCCTTTGCCAAGACCTAAGCATGCGCTGGGGCGGTTTGCCCGCCCGAGTGTGAAGCGGCTGGGGGAAGATCAGCTCCTCCAAGTCCGAGGCCATGGTTCTCAACCGGAAAAAGGGTGGCTTGTCCTCTTCAGGTTGGGAGGGGAGTTCCCTGCCTCAAGGGGGAGGAGTTTTAAGTATCTCGGGGTCTTGTTCACGAGTGAGGGAAAAAATGGAGCGGGAGATTGACAAAGGATCGGGGCGGGCTGCCCCAGTAAGGGGGGGGCTGTGCCGGGGGCCGTTGTGGTGAAAAAGAGAGCGAGCCGAAAAAAACGAAGCCTTTGATTACCGGGGCTCTACAATCCTACCCCCACCTTTTTGGCCTGAAAATTTTGGGTCTGACCCCAAAGAACGGGGGATCCCGCATACAAGCGGCTGAAAATGAGTTCCTCCCAGGGGGGCCAGGCACCCCTTTGAGATGGGGGGAGGAGTGGCCCCCTTCCCTGAGGGGGTGGAGTAGAGCCCTGCTCCTCCACATCGAGAAGCGTTTAGGGGCCTCGGGGATTAAAACGGATGCCTCTGGAGCCTTCCCCGGGGGGTGTCCCGGCACGTCCACCGGGGGGGGGCCCAGGGGACGGGCCCCGGACCGCTGGAGGGGCTATGTCTCTCGGCTGGCCTAGGGAAAGCCTTGGGCTCCCCCGGAGGGGCTGGAGGAGGTGTTGGGGAGAGGACGTCCCCGGGTGTTCTGCGAGTTGCTGCCCCCGCGACCCGGTTCCGGATAAGCGGAAGACGACGAGTACGAGTACAAGTACGAGAATAAAACATTGTTCAAAATAATACGCTTATTTTCTCTCATTGCTGAAAATTGAAACAAGCCAGTGTTGGGTAACATAGGAATAATTAACATGAGTATTACTTTTATACACAATTGATGTCTAATTAAAAGATAAAAACAAACATTGCTGTTTTAGGGGCTTTACATTGAGTAGTTGTTAAGATTACTTCTGTAGATTTTGACATATTTATAACAGGCTGATAAATACAAATATTGTCAGTTTTATAGTGTCCTGCAAACTTGTTACTTGAACTTGTTCCCATTTACTAAATTTGAACCACAAACTCCAATGTATTTTATTCAGATTTTACGTCACTGACCAATACAGGGTAGCACATAACTGTCAAGTGAAAGGAAAAGGATAATTACATTCAGAAAATTTACTAATCAGGGCTTTGCATAGCATTAGAGTGTGCACCCCGCATGAAGGCTATTAATCTGAGGTTCGATTCCTGGCTTTGGGACCATCTTAAGCTTTAAACATCCAACCGAAAATATGGAACTGCTGGGACAACTACAAACATACTGACAGGCCAGGCAAGCAGATCAATAATCAGAGTAACAGCCAAGAGGCCCATGGTAACTCTAGAGGAGCTGCAGAGATGCGCAGTTTAGATGAGAGAATCTGTTAGCAGGACAGCTATTACTCAGGCTTTCTACCAATCTGGGCCCGTAAGAAAGGCAAGAACAAAGATATTGATGAAACAAGTCGCATTTGTCACAAGTCACATTTGCAGTTTGGCAAAAGCAGTGCAGTTAACTTTGAAAGAAGGTGATCCAGTCAGAAGGTAGTTAAATTATAGTGTGATATATATATACACATATACATATATAAATAAATCAGTAATATCAATAATCAGTAATAACCAGTCTTATCTGTCAAAAATCTGTCCGAGGGATGATTTTTTTTACTTTCCTAATGAATACTACCCATCACAAATTTAGAAAGCCTTAGGGAATTTTTTGTAATTATTTTAATATTAATTTTAAATCAATCAAAATTACCAATTCAGTTAAGGATTATGAAGAGAATTACTAAGCACCGGTAATTACTTTAAGTCACACTTATGTCTGTTTACTAATGATTTCAATAAGAAAACAGAAACATGCATCTTAACAATTACTTCATGAAAGGGCTGGACAATATAGTAAAAATGCAATATAACGGCTTGCCAACATATATTGTCATTTTTTTAACCACGATTATAGGAATCAAATTCATTAAAGTTATTTTAACTTCAGTGTAAATGTTTAGATTAAAATTACTGTTATTATTAGCGGTAGTAGTAGTAGTAGTAGTAATATGTTTCACGAGTTCATTACTCTCTCACCAATACATTTAAAAGGTCTTCTGTATTTCATTATATCTGGTACAGATAAATAACTGGGTTTCAGCCGGAATGAACAATCCACCTCAATATGTTAATTAAAGTTCAGAGTGCTTTTTCCCATGTTAGGGCTTTTACCTTGAAGGTTTTCCATACTGATGCCATAAGGTAATATTATCATTTGGGTTGTCTTGCCAAGCATCAGCAGACCCGATAGAATGTCGAAGGGTCTGCTGATTGTCCGATCTGGAGGTAGTCCTGTAAATTTGATCAGCTAGTAACAAGTTACACAGACAAAATAGGCCATTCCAAGGGTAACACATCCAGCTAAATGTTTACTTACGTAGCATTAGCCCCTAGGGAGCTAACAGCTGCTGGAGGAAAGGACTGCTCAAGTAATTTCCTTATGCATGTAATACTGTTCAACTACCTAAATCTGTCCCCCAGGAAGTCATGAGTTTCTCAGAGGATCGTTATTGCTGTTGCACAACATGCTTCTGTGCTTAACTGTGATGGAGCAGGTCGCGTGATAGTGAGCAGAATATCTGAGATAAAAGACCCAAAATGTTATAGAGAGAAGCAAACTTTCTCAAAAGAAAACAGAGCAACATCAATAATAACTATGCAGACTGATGCAAAATTGGCAGAGTTTCCAAATAACAAGTAGACAATGGCTATATTAAATCAGCAAAGCTATGTTTTTATTATGCTAAAAACAACAATAGAACTAAACCAAGTATAGTGAGACAGAGGCAAAGAGAAAAACATTAAAAGAAGATTTTAATGAAATTCAATGAATCCGAGAGCAGTACAGAGGTTGGGAAGGAGCACTGTTTCCAAATATCTTGTATGTCTCTCAGATTTGAACAAATGTCATCTTTGACCTGAGTGCAGCACAGTGCAAAGCCATTGTTGCACGAAGCATGCAATACAAATAAATGTATTTCAATGCCCCCTGGGCAAAGCTCAGTGTGGACGCCCTCAAAACAGCGTTAAGCCCAGACATAATCAATGTATTGTTGGTGATGGATCATCCTGAATCATTATTAACAAACCTGAGTCCAGACGTGAGTAAGGGAAGCTTAAAATGATGACTTGTAATGATACGCTCCACAGATGGAACAGTTTGGCTCTGAGCGTGTTTACGCAGAGATTTTCAACAATACAGAAAATAAGTAAATATATTATAAAGAACAAACATTAAGACGCAAAGTCTAATTTTCAGGAGTGACCTGTTTAAACCATCAGATAACATTAAATACAATTTGTTGCAAGCTAATATCATTTAGTATTAATAAACACATTAAAAGCAAGATCTTTTTTTATTTACCTTAAGTACAATTTAATATACAACGATGTTCCTGGAAGAGGATTTTACAGTGCTAAAAAAACAGGTACAAATGTTTAATGAAGAAATGGTGGTGATTAAGGTGTGCGCATCTGTTGAAGGAAGCATCTGCTCATCCGATTACATGATTATTCTAAAAGCAAACTGCCCTGGCCATTACAAAACCCTTATTGGTCAACCACTAATCCAGGTGGCCTATTTTTATTGAGATATGTCTAATGGCTCATCTATAAATACACAGAAAGTGGTTTTAAATTCGCAAAATTCAGGAAAACTCTGGGGCATTCATTAGCTTTTTGCATTCATTACAACACAGCAAATTAATTCTTAATGTAACAGATCAAACATTTTTTTATCAAGTCCATTAACTTTCACCCTGAGGGCAGACAAAACAAAAGCATTAAACACACGCTGTTTTTAAATGCCACTGCCAATGGAATTTAAAGATAGTACCATTAATCAAAATGTCTGTGAATCATACACACCTAAAAGCATGAGACAGTGTGGTAAAAAACCACCCATTTCAATTAAATGTGGAGGCAAAAAACCTCTTTTGTATCAGAGGGAGCCTTTAAAAAATCCAAATATTTGCTTGAAGGTGCAACAGCTTTGAAACACAATTACATCTAAGTTCAAATGCTTCTTTTTCTTTTTGCTTCTTTCTACCTGTTTTTCAGATAGTACTATCCCATCACTTTCTGTCACCTCCTACCTGTGGCTCGATTTCTTTCCGCTCCCTTGTGTCTGTCATGTTCTTTCAAAAACATCTTCAGTGAAAGTTTCCTGGCCCTTTGTGTGACACATCTGCATTGCAGCACTGACTGTGTAAGGCAGCAGCTGGAGGACAAGAGATGGAGATGCATGAGTGGCTTGAGAAGGAGGATTAGAGAGTCTTATCAGTCATTTACCAAAACAACAGAAGTCAGAGTGACAGTAAAATATCACTTTAGGCATCGTTTTATAAATGGAGTTGCATTGTTACTGTTTTAGCTTTTGATGTGAAAACATGCCTATTTAAATGTTAACAATCTCATACAAACATAACTATTTGCACCTCAAAGTGCTGTCACAGGGAAATCAAAACGAGGGTCATCCTCCCCCCCTCTTTCCCGCAAGCCTCTGAGCTTCACTGTTATTAATGGCGTCATCATTTTTCCTCTGCTCACTCTATTTCCTTTCTGATAGTGGGGCCTGCTTCACCGTGTTCTGTCATGTTTCTGTAATTGCACCAACAGCTTGCCTTATGCTGAGCATATAGTTTGAGAGCGCGTGCACTCGTGCCCATGCATGTGTGTACTTATGCATGTGTGTATGGATGTTCCACAGCCCCCCCATAAGGGCCGGCTGTGAGTTTGTGGGGCAGAACCGAGCTGCGGGCGAGCTCCACACAGAGTGAAATGACAGCCTCCAGGCCACCATTGGTTGATGACCGTAAAAACACTTGCAGTTAACGTAAAGTGAGAGACCGGCTGTCACAGTGAGACACCGCAGTTATGTGCAGCACAACAAGCTGCTCTACAACTCGACTCTGCAGTGATGCTACAAACAGTTTGGTGCCTAATAATTTACAACATCAACCATTTCAGACACCTGAAATACAAAGTAAAGAGGCAGGGGAGAAAAAAAGGCCAGTTACATTTGTAAAAGCTTTTGCGAACATTTGGTTTTCTTTACTTAAATCCTAGAGGTAAAAGGAAAAAGCCGAAGGCGGTTGATGGACGAAGATGGTGGAGTCAGCGTGGTGAAGAGAATTCCGAGATTGTCGCAGATGCCAACCAAGGTCAGATAAAGTGAAGAGTAAGTGCTTAGAGAGCTCCGGGGGCAGAGGCCAGATATGTGGAGGAGGTGTAAAAACTTGGGTGACCAAGCATAAGCACCACCTCAACCCATCATTAAACGAAGGCACTTAAAGGAAAAAGGCTCCTCTTACAAAGTTCGATACGTGCACTTTCACATGTTCCTGATGGTTTTATTATGGCTTCGTAGAGTTTCACACTTATTTCATTGAATCGGGAGAAAACATGTTTTTTTACACCAGAAACCACCGTGTGATTCACTATATTTCCACACGCAAACAGGTTACTAAACCTAATCCGAGAAATGATGCACAAACCTCATGTAATAGAAAAAACAGGGATAATTAGAGGGCATAATTGTTAACCCCTCTGTGGTTAAATTAGATTTATTTTACCCCTTGCCCTCTTCCAGTGCTTTGTTGCCTTCTTTGTGTCATTGTGAACATGCACATATGTGCGCACACATAAACACTGTTTATTATGCAGTAACGTTACCAGATCCCCTTAGGCAGCTGTG
Organism: Crenichthys baileyi; assembly: GCA_036173005.1. Taxonomy (NCBI): domain Eukaryota; kingdom Metazoa; phylum Chordata; class Actinopteri; order Cyprinodontiformes; family Goodeidae; genus Crenichthys; species Crenichthys baileyi. Next base: position 464,309 of record JAHHUM010000618.1, on the reverse strand, counting down.
CATCTCAGTATGAGTGATGAGGGTAATTTCTCCCAAACAACAGAATGATCACTTTAGTGGTGAGTGCGACAGACACTCCCTCCTCCCCTTGTCTTCTCTCTCCCTCTTTCCTTTTAGCTTACAAAAAGGCAAGAAAAAGACAGACATTTGTTACCATGTCTACTGCAGTGCCTGGAATGTTTTCGGAGATGAATAGCACCGCTGTCTTACATAAATGAATTTAACAGCAAAAAAACAGTCAATCATTCAAACAGATCTAACAAATCTACTCATCCTCTAGTTAAATTTAGGCTCCGCTAATAAAAGAGGTTTCCACTTTAGCTGTGGGACTTGGGGGGTTTCCTTATTTTTTCCTTGATTACCATAGGGATCCAATATAATACACATGCCAGTGTGAATTAGGCTCATATTATGGACCGAGAAAGTCACAGTGAGTTTATACTGTGCCTGCACTACTGCACACCAGGGGATGTACACAGCAGCGAGTAGTTAGGACTTGTCTGTTTCTCTCTCCTGGTCTTATAGGTTCAGCCTCAGTGGGCTGTCTTTACCCATTCTTTCATCTGTCAGTCACACACAAAAACAAATCCACCTGTCGGCCGGGAGACTGGGCTGAACAGGGCAACGCCACAGCTGTGGGGTTCGGCTCAGAGTAGGGGGGTGCGAGCCAGCGCCCTCCACTGGTGACAGAAAGTCCATTAGGATTCTTATTACCTTATCTGTCAGCCCTAGCTTTTCAGTTGCACCCATAAGCCAGGCTAATGAAGATGGTTACCATTAGAACACCTTGAACATGGGAGTCATGCTACCGTGAATTTTGTGGTCCTTGTGTCCTTGATCACAAGGGCTCCCCCGACTTGTGACAATATAACAATCCATGCGTTAAGAGACAGACATTTTTACCGCGCCACTTGATTGCCCCAACAATGAAGCTATTAATGCTGCATTATGTAAATTGAAATGGCCGTAAACATCTAACAGAATAAAGGCTAAGTACAGTGCAATTTAATGCTGCTGACTTTCAGTAGCCCTTTGAAGGATGCTTTCAATTATAACACAGCTAATTTAATTCATTGTTTCGCGGCTGAAAATGCATTTTTAAAGCTTGACTGACTCTCTGTTTCAGAACTCAGGTTTAATCAGTCATGTACATTAAACACTGGAACGTCCTCTAAAGAGATTGACAAAGTTGCCGGGGATCTGCATTCCAGGTTTTAAAGGGGCGCAGCAGCCCTACCCTTTTCTTTTCCTTCAGATGGCAGAGTTCAGTTGTGAAGGCGAGGGTGTTCGTCTAAAAGATGAAAAGACCTGTGCCTTTAAGAGGGCTGTCTCCCCTTTCCCTCTTGCTCCCCCTCAGCCACACAGACACACCTCCTATGAGCATTTGTGAGGCAGCTCCTGTCCCTTATGTCTCTTTGTAGGGAACAGAGCAGACTTCCCAGAGCATCACTGAAGACAACATACAACTCTAGGGACTACACCCGCGCTGCAGACCTCTGTGCAGCCCATCTCTCAGCTGCAGCGGATCCCAAAGTAGGCACGTGGAGAGAAAAGACAGACCAACTTGAGCTGGAGGAACATAATTCAGAAGTCCTGAAGAAAAAGTGGAAATTTAAAAAATAAACAATCCAAGAGGTCACTTCTGAAATGAAGAAAAGATGATCAGCAGGTCAGACTCATCATCGTTGGATTGGACCGCAAAAGAAAAAGGTGGAGTCCTGATATGAGCTTTCAGTTTCTCTTTAAAAAAGTTTTGTTTAGGAAGACTCAAAGCACACCTCAGTATGTGCAAAAATTATGATAAAATTGCTAAAAAATATACGCAACAGAAAAAAAGGCTAATTTTACCTTGCAGTGTTTTTTTTTCCTTTCCATAGGAATCTGGAACACATTCCGAATAGACATTGGTGGGTTCAAAATGAGCAGCTCTTTAAGAACATCTTGAAAGGTCCCAACAGTGCTTTTAATTCATCAGCCAGGCGTTTATCTTATTTCTCCAGCTCTCTCTGAGAGGGAACATTAAAGACTTTGTTGATAGAGCTCTTGGGGAATGAGTAATAATTCTTATATGAAGTCTTAAAACTTTACAGCTGTTGACTGGAGAGAGACAGAACTGCCAAGTGCATTTGAAAATTATATTTTGCTGTATTGTATGACGGAGAGGTATGTGTCTGGACTAACAATACATTGCTGCACAGGGGACTGCAGAAATGTTTACAGGATGTGGAATGTTTAGTGGCAATAACCAGTGTAACAGCAATGTCACTCCCCAACCAGGACTGGAGATAAAGAGACCAAACCAAAATACTAATGGAGTAAACCAAGGGACGTGCCCTTTTTATCAGGGTCAAACTTACACGAACACTGTAATGCAGCCAGTGGTGTTCGACAGTGTTTCTAATCCACTGAAACCTTCACCGTTGACAGCTTCTCCAACAGCAGTTAAACTAGGACAGGAAGGTTTCAAAAAAGTTTGCCGCACTGAGGAGGACAGCCCCTGTCCCTTTCCAGGCCTGGCTTCTGGGGTGCTGGAGATGCGTGTCAAAGAGGGAAGCAAGATCCGCAACCTAATGGGATTTGCTATGGCTCGCATGCAAGGAGAAAAGATTGGAAGTGCAGGAGGTGGAACCGTCAGGCAGGTTGTCTTTACTGGGTCAGGTCGTGCGGTCACAAAGACCATCACTTGTGCTGAGATTATGAAACGAAAAGTTGGCTGCCTGCATCAGATCACCAAGCTAAGGTATAAAGTGTTGAAAGAAGTGTGGGAGAGTAACCAGGGGGCACCTTCTGAGATGACAGTGCACAGGACTGTACCTTCCATCAGCATCCTTCTTTCTAAGGATCCTCTGGATCCACAAGAGCCAGGCTATCAGCCTCCAGAGGCTTTTAGTGCATTGTGGGAGGACAGAGGTGTGACTGAGCCTGCAACGCCAACAGCATACAAGAGACCTCTTGGACCATTGACATACAGCGGCTTCCCTTCCTGTAAGAAGCTGTGTTTGGGGGAAGGAGTCTCAGTCCTTCCTCCTAACTGACTGGCTGAACCCCTGTCACAGTGGAGAGGATTGAATCAGCAAAGTTCATTTGGAGCTGCACTCCACTCTAGCACAATGCTGAGACAATCAGAACATTCACTCAGTCAGAACAGTGTTTTCTTAGAAGAACTGAATCCCAATTCAAGCCTCAGGAGGTCAGTGTGACTGAGACCGAAAAGCTTGCTTCTGCTCAAAGAGTACAAAACAGATTTATGGCCCCAGACATCACAACTGTGATAATGTGTGATTGTACTGTGTGATGAAGAACAAAACAACATCAAAATGAAGCCATTGATTGCACAAGTCAACTACCTTTGAGTTGTGGGTTAAACTATTCATTGGTATGAAGTCATTTTTGTTCATAAATACCCTGAAATTAAGTTTTTCAGATAAAAAAAATGATTTTAATAGATATAAAAAAAACGTAAAATACAGATGGTATAACTAATTGCAAAATGTGCCAATGTAGTTTTGTCTGACTATCAATCTTCACACAAAAATAAACATTTTCTCTCCAAATTAAGTTTTCTTTTGTATTTTATCGTTTTTTTTTTGTTACATCACTATGCAAAGCTCTAATGGAACAAAAAAAGAAAAATCACAGTGTGCTGATGTTTTGATAAGAATACCAGCAGTGAAATTTGTCTGTAGAAAAGCTGATTTAATGACAAAGCTGTTGATAAGGAGGAAACCAACCCAGCCTGACAGAAATGCCAGGGGGAGAAATACAGGCAGAGATTATCATTAAGATAACTATATAACATCACACAACACATAGGAGAAAAGGGATTTAAACTTGGCTTGACGGAGCTTTACACTGCACTGTTGCTGCAAAATATGAAACCAAGGCAATAAGGTACATTCCTTCTCATCTTGGCCTGCGGGCCTTCCAGTACGGCACCGTATCTTTTGTCATCTTTTTTTCCCCTCCCAATCATCTTCTATTTCACAAGGAAAATATTACACATAAAACTCAGATGTACACAGAATCACATTTTAAAACAGCTCCATACAGACGGAAATAATGCATCACCTTTTTACTTTACACCATTTAGATGTTATTACTGTTCCAACGGAGTTATTGCAAAGGTTTAAACAGAAAGTGCTGAAATCTATAGCAATGATGCAGAATTGCCTGTAGTAATGAAACAAAGCTAAAATTGGGAAATAAAACTATATGCATTTAATTGTGTTGGTTGTACATTTCTGTTGCCTAAACATTCAAAAAAAATTTGTTAATTGTAATTTTTATGCATTTATCATATTTACTGTAGGTCATATTCTGCAAACATGGTATCAATCACTGTAAAAAAATGTCTGTGTAGACAATATTATTTCAGTTAAAAACATAAAAAGCAGCTACAGACTCTGCAATCAAATTCATTTTACAAAGAAATATAAAAAAAAAATCACAGAGTGATCACAAAGACTTTAACTGTTTTGGTGGGAAAAAGTGATCACCCTCCCTCTCAATCCTATTAAATGAATCAGAGCAGAGCGGAACAACCAAGGTTGAATAAGAAATGCTGCGACGGCAAAACAGCTCACATGTAGCAAACTGTGTGTCCTCAAGACTGCCAGAAGGTTATCATTTCAGGTCACCGTTATCACAGAGTTGACAGCTTTCACCCAGGAGACTATGGGCCAGCCGGTCTGCAGTCCGGGTCAAAAAAAAAAAGATAATCCCTACAAGTAAATTTCAAATCGACCTGCATTTGTTATCATGCATTAAGGATTCAGGGCCTAGTCTGAAATGCAGTCGGGTAATTAGGGATAACGGCACAGCGTTACCTGAGTGAGAGAACAGATAAAACATACTGACAAAACATTATCCCAGAGCTAAATCCAATGTGGCTGCCGTGAAATAGGTTGGTGGAGGCGTCAAATAGGTGCATTATAGGATTGTGGACAAGGTTATTCACAGGCTTGGAGTCTGTTTATCAATATTGTTTGTTTTCAAAGATTCATTCAAAATGCATATAAAAGCAATACAGTGTGACCTTATAGATGTATTTAAACAGAGTGGAGAGAATACTTTAAAACAGATTAAAGGATTGTTTGACTGGATTTTTTGAAACTGAATTTGGACTGAACTGGATTTTATATCTGCCCATGAATCTGTTTGTAAAGTGCATTGAGATTATATTCACTGTAAGTTGGCACAATATCAATAAAATGGAATTCAATTCTACTGAAATTGTAATTAAAACACAGATGAAAGTTGGTGCTTTCATTATTTTGGTTTATCTCCAAGAGTATACTTAAAGTAAAAAATAATGTCCAGCTTAAATGGGCACCAAATTGCATAATAGAACGCATTATTAAAAAAAAAGAAGATTCTGTAAAGGTGGACGAGGCAGTAATATTTTCTTGACCAAAGTCAGTAACTAACTGTGTGCTCTGAATGTGAATAAATTTGTTGTGAAGTTAACATAAAGAAAGTGTTGGCACTCCATTTCTCCCCTCTCTGCCTCTGCAGCAGATGAGAGTGAGGTCTTTGGGATGGCGTGGGAGTTTGCTATCTCCCAGCCTCCAGATGGCTCTGTCTTCTCTTATCTAGAAGAATGGGTGCCGCCTCAATTTTTCAACTCGCCTTATCTGGGAATCCTTTAAATTGAATATTTACTGGGCCTGTGTTTTCTGCCTACGTTAGCCCTCAGAGGTCGACATTCCTTTTGCTTGTTCCAACAGGGCAAAAGGTTTTTCTCGCTCACACACTTCCTTTGTCCGTTTTGTCAAGCAATAGGACATTGATTGATTATGTGATTGCTCGGAGAGAATAGAATGTTAAGCAGTTAAACTGAGATTTGGGGCGCATTGTAACAAATGACCAAAGAGGTAATATGAGGAACAATAAAGAAATGTACATTGCCCAAACATGACATTAGATACCTTCAGTTTATTTCAGGGGCAAAATAAAATATATTAATCATTTTCTAAACAGTCTATTGTTTCCAGCACAGCATACACAAGAGTATAAAAGAACCCTTAAGCAGTCGTTGAAAACATCTTATTGCCATTTGACTGGCTGTGGTCTATCTGCATAAACAAGCTGTGCCACAGCTACTCCCTGGTAAGTGTCTGGAAATGTCTTTTCAAAACCATTTTGCAAAATGTCTCCATGTTGGATTAATCAGTGCAGCTGAGGATGTAATTGCTGTGCTGAAGTGAAAGCTGTAAGAACAGATAATGAACACTAACTCCATGGCTGCCAGAATCCAGGGCAAAAAAAAAAAGAAAATGGCAAGTTTGTAGACCAAAATGTCTTCAGCATTCTTTAAAGTGATGGAAAAAAAGGTCAACTGTATTTAAATAAATGATGAATATTTAGAAACAAAAAATCTGGGGTTCAGTAGGTGTAAAAATGCATTTTATTACAATATGACAGCATTTATCGGGTTTTATAATGTTAAAGGGCGTTGATGTAAATATGCCATGTGCTTTGGGGCTTTTGCAAAGCTTAAAATGATCTGAGACTTTGGTTTTATATTTAGTAGCTGGTTATTCTGTTTTTATCATATTGGTGCTTGGCTAAGTTATATACACATATATGTAATACTCTTGGACATAATATGTCAAAATAACTAAGTAAAGCAGTTGAGTGTTGCTGCCCTCTAGTGAAGAAGAGAGCTCAGAGTCAACTGCATCCAATTCAACTACAAAATATTAATAACAAATCTCTGTCAACTAAATGGCAGGAGGTTTCAATATAGGGCATATATTTGTCTCTTTGTTTATGCATTTGTTTATGCACTTCTTTTTCCACATAGAAAATAATTACAGTGGGTGTGATTCATGCATTATTAATTTTAACCGACTACCTTTTGACTTTGTTTTACTGTTTCACCCTTGAACTTTAGTTGTATTTGAATAGAAAAGTTTATAGGGTGCATTATGCTGTGAGAGTAGAGTGTGTTTCCCATCCCTACCTACAATATTCTGTGGTAATATTTTAATTAGTTTAAAAGCTGCATGCATTTTGGTGAAGGAGGAGTGCAAACACACACAAGTAATGACTTGATGTCTCACTATTTAGGTCACTCTTTTATGTTTTCAATTTTTTCTTTCTCTCAATTTTCATAAAGTTTTTTCTCAAGTTTGGTGACTCATGTGGCATGAATGAAGCAGATGAGTCTGGTTTAAACTTATTTATACAAGATTAATTCACAACATGGTCTTACTGCATAAAAAAACAAGTGTTTAGCTCCTTATAATGTGTTCCTGCTTTATGTCCACCAGCAAAGGAAATCTCTCAAAAAACAGAGTAAACCACAATGAATGAGAGCCACACATGTACAATAACTTTTCTATGGTGATGAATTTTATGTAAGTTCAACTAAAAATAAAAATAGTTTATGGGTGTATTGGGTAAGTAGTTTTGACAGATTTACCTTGTAATTTTCTATGAAAAATTGTGGTTGATTTTCTTGATTAAATGAAAAGCTTCAAATTAATCAGTTTTAAAATTGTATTTACCTTTCTGTTACATGTTCACTTATAAGCTATTTAAAAATCATATATGCCAATAGTAAGGTATCAAATCAAACATTTCAGGCATAGGATAATAGGAAGAAGCTGTGTCTCTAGTGTTGCTAGTAACAATCCATACCAAGGTCGACAATACGACTAAATGATTTGGTTAATTTGAATTTAAATAGTCTCAGCTGGGTTTCCACTCTGCACAGCGGGGGGACTGGTCAAGTAATATCAACATAGTTGTGATTACTCCATTGAAACAGTAAGTTGCTCCAATCAGTACCGAATCACTCTCCTCATTACAGTCTACAAGGCCAAATCTCAGTGGGTGGACCATTGAGTAAGACTTCACATTTTCGCTCTGAAATAATTGAAATTCATTTTTGGCACCCTGATGTTTCTCTATCAACACCAGACTCTTTCACATTTGCACAATTACCCAACATGGATTTACTTTTCAAGTTCGAGGACGTGTGAAAGCAGAGGTGCAACCTTGACCCTAGCAATAGGCATAATGGCACTGTAAGCCATCTTCTTTGTCAGGAATAATAAAGACATTACAGGTTTTTTACAGTGAATGCTGATTAAAAATACATTATAAAAAGTATTTTTATTCATCTAGACTGATGGTTTTATTGTGCAAAAAAAAAAGATGTACCATGATGATCTATCTATCTTAGAAGTTCTGCACACAAACTGCACTTGATCATGTCTCTGTTTCAGAGCAATGCCAGAAATACTTTGCATGGTTGAAGTATTGCCGGACAGACATGTTAATCTCAAGATAACTTAAATAAAAGTTAATATTTCTATATCTATATCTATATCTATATCTATAGATATAGATATATATATATACGTATATGTATATATACAGTATATATACATATATATATATATATACATATATATCTATATCTATATCTATATCTATATCTATATATATATATATATAATATATATATATATATATATATATATATATATATATATTATTAATTTTTTACATTTTGTCAACAAAATGTGAAATATTGTTTTCCGCAAACTTCATGGTGTTTTATGGGATTATTTGTGACAGAATAACACAATGTAGTGCATAATTTTGAAGTAGAAGCAAAATGAGAAATGGATTTAAATTTTGTGATGAATAATAATGTGGAAGGCATTTGTATTCGTCTCTCTGAACTATGATACTCTTAAATAAAATCTAGTGCAACTAATTGCCTATAGCCGTCACCTACTTAGTAAATACAACGTACTTGTGAGTGATTTGATCTCAATGTAAATAAAGCTGTTCTATGAATGCCTCAGAGGTTTGTTAAGGAGAGTGGCTGGGATAAAGTTATGCAGAAGTTCCAAATAGGGTTGAATTACAAAGCATTATTTTAAGCTTTGAACATCTGTCAGAGCACCAAGGTATGACTGTTTGCTTACCCTGACAAACTGAGGAACAAGAGCATTAATAATCCACATCTCTGCTGGAGTGATCTTAAAATCAGAAACAAAATTTTCTTTACTGAGCAACTTTGTGCAGACAAACAAAAAAAAATCACTTCAGTTTCATATGCTTATACACACATTTGTTTTACAAAAGAAGACAAGTTAGAATAGTGCAAATATGTGTCTGCATATCTGCATGCTATTCCCCAGCACAATATCCAATTACTTTGGCTGTTAAGTGTTCATTGTGTTAATAAGTATTCATCTGGTGGTGGGGGTAATAGGTCCAGAAGCAAAACCCCAGCCACCCTTTTCAGATTTTTTTTTGTACAATTTTTGAAAACCATGTAACATTTTCTCTTAATTAACAACTCTGCGCTACTTTGTGTTGGTCTACTAAATATACTGATAATTGTGATGCTAGCATCTGAAAATGTGGAACATAATGTATGAATACTTTTACAAGGCATTGTAAATAAAGCTTCACAGTGCATGGTAAACTGGAGTCAAGACTATAAAAACTTGAACAATATGTAGTTGATTCAGCCCACCAATTATTACAGTATCAAAAGTGTATAGAATATTTCATACATTTCCACACACTATTTGCAATAATTCTGCTTCATATACTGCCAGCACATGACAAACACACAATACCAATAGCAACCAGATGTATTAGATATATCAGGCACAACATGGAGCAAATTATGCAGAAAACATCACTATACACACTCACTGGCCACTTTCTTAGGTAAACTCCTTAGGTAACTCAATGCATTTAGGCATGTAGATATGGTCAAGACGATCTGCTGCAGTTCAAACCGACCATCAGAATGGCGAAGAAAGGTGATTTAAGTGACTTTGAACATGACATGGTTGTTGGTGCTAGACGGGCTGAGTATTTCAGAAACTGCTGATCTACTGGGATTTTCACGCACTACCGTCTCTAGGGTTTACAGAGAAAGGTCCGATAAAGAAAATATCCAGTGAGTGGCAGTTCTGTGGGCACAAAAGCCTTGTTGATGCCAGAGGTCAGAGGAGAATGGCCAGACTGGATCGAGCGGATAGAAAGGCAACTGTAACTCAAATAGCCACTCGTTACAACCAAGTCATGCAGAAGAGCATCTCGCACAACACGTCGAACCTTGAGGCAGATGGGCTACAGCAGCAGAAGACCACTCCGGGTGCCACTCCTGTCAGCTAAGAACAGGAAACTGAGGCTACAATTCGCACAGGCTCACCAAAATTGGTCAATAGAAGATTGGAAAAACATTTCCTGGTCTGATGAGTCTCGATTTCTGCTGCGACATTCGGAATCGTAGGGTCAGAATTTGGTGTCAACAACAGGAAAGCATGGATCCATCCTGCCTTGTATCAAAGGTTCAGGCTGGTAGTGGTGGTATAAAAGTGTGGGGATATTTTCTTGGCACACTTTGGGCCCCTTAGTACCAATTGAGCATCATGTCAACGCCACAGCCTACCTGAGTATTGTTGCTGACCATGTCCATCCCTTTATGACCCCAGTGTACCCATCTTCTGATGGTTACTTCCAGCAGGATAACGCGCCATGTCATAAAGCACGAATCATCTCAGACTGGTTTCTTGAACATCACAATGAGTTCACTGTTCTCAAATGGCCTCCACAGTCACCAGATCTCAATCCAATAGAGCATCTTTGGGATGTGGTGGAACGGGAGATTCTCATCACGGATGTGCAGCCGACAAATCTGCAGCATCTGTGTGATGCTATCATGTCAATATGGACCAAACTCTCTGAGGAATGTTTCCAGTATGCACTGGGGTGGTTCGCAGCCGAGTGTGAAGCGGCTGCGATGAAGATCAGCTCCTCCAAGTCCGAGGCCATGGTTCTCGACTGGAAAAGGGGGGCTTGTCCTTTTCAGGTTGGAGGGGAGTTCCTGCCTCAAGTGGAGGAGTTCAAGTATCTAGGGGTTTTGTGCACGAGTGAGGGGAGAATGGAGTGGGAGATTGACAGACGGATCAGTGCGGTGGCTGCAGTAATGGGGACGCTGTGCCGGTCCGTTGTGGTGAAGAAAGAGCTGAGCCGAAAAGCGAAGCTCTCGATTTACCAGTCGGTCTACGTTTCTACCCTCACCTATGGCCTTAACTTGGGGTCATGACCGAAAGAACAAGATCCCTGATACAAGCGGCTGAAATGAGCTTCCTCTGTTGGGTGGCCGGGCACTCCCTTAGAGATGGGGTGAGGAGCTCGGCCATCTGGGAGGGGCTCTGAGTAGAGCCGGTGCTCCTTCACATCGAGAGGAGCTAGTTGAGGTGGCTCGGGTATCTATACCGGATGCCTCCTGGACACCTTCCTCGGGAGGTGTTCCAGGCATGTCCCACCGGGAGGAGGCCCAGGGGCCGGCCCAGGACACGCTGGAGGGACTATGTCTCTCGGCTGGCCTGGGAAGGCCTTGGGCTTCCACCAGAGGAGCTGGAGGAGGTGTCTGGGGAGAGGGACGTCTGGGCGTCTCTACTGATTCTGCTGCCCCGGTCCCGGATGAAGCGGAAGACAATGAGTATTGCTGTTCACAAGCAAAAACTACCCAACATGAAGGAACTGCAGTAGTTTTGCCTTGAGTAATGGGCAAAAATACCAGTGGCAAGATGTAGCAAGCTCATAGAGACTTCTGCAAAGCAACTAGCTGAAACTGCCAAAAAAGTTATTGCTACAAAGTAGTTTTTTGGGGGGTGGGGGCACAGTTATGCATAGGTTTTCTGTTATTTTGTCCTATTTGTTGTGTGCATCACAAAAAAAAATAAGACATCTTCTGTAAACTGAGTTATGCAAACTCTCAATCTATTTCAATTCCAGGTTGTGAGGCAACAAAACATGAAAAATGCCAAGGGAGGTGAAAATATTTGCGATGCACTGCATGTTTGGATACAGCGCTTGCACAATCACAATGACGCAACATAAAATTCCTGTATTAAAAACAGTACATTCCCTTTAAATATAAATGTTCTCTCTTTGATCAAGCAAAGTTGACCACAATGCAATTTTTTTTTTTTGCAAAGTTTCCGTAAGCTTTGTTTCTTGTTTCGACTTCCAACATAGGTAATTTACATGTTTGCTGACATTTCCTTGTGGCATGTTACTATACATGTTTTAACAACGTGTGCAAATTTGTAATCTTTCCTAAAAGTTTGTCTTGTCAACTTAGATGTGGTAGTAGGTTGATTGTAAACATCGCTATTCTTGTTTCGAGCAGCAGGTGGTGTTAATTCCTTGTTTCGTGAAAAAGTGTTGAAAGTTGAACAAAAGTACGTTTTGACTGTGAAAACTCCAACTTTAATGTCTCCAGCTTTACTTTAATTACCGTCTGTGCTTACGTTGCAAGTGCTAATGATCATAAACAAATTTCGAGGTTTATATCTGCGTCAAGTAAAGCCGGACCCAATCATATTGCACTTTTTCAGATCGCATTTGAACGCAACAGACTCATCTGCTACGTTTGCATTGTGCGCTCTTTATTAATAGAAAGCGGAGAGCTAGAAGGATCGAACGATTTGTTAACAAGACAGTCAACAGTTTCACAGCTGCCGGTCTGGTAAGATTTTGGCTGTAGTTTGAATGAACTGTTCATATATTTAGCCGATTACGGGGATGCATATATTTACTGCTCTCGTAAGAAGGAACTCTTAGTTGCCATTTTAATTATTGCGGATGCATGTAACCTAAACAAGCATGTGATAGGCTCTTTATAAAATGATGTTAATATGTTTATAAATACCATTGTATTAACGTTTTATAAACTCTAAGGTATATTCAAATTAAAGCTGAGTTTTGAATAAATTCACTATTTGATGTTATTTTCTTTGTCTGTTTTTTGATCGTACAGCTGTAACATTTGTGGTCAAAAATAACTGACCAAGTGGTGTTTCTCTTCTCAGAAATGTCTTGTAGGAAAACTATATTAGGTGCTTCATGCAGCCTTTGTATGCTCTCTCTCAGAGCTCTGCTGGCTTTCTCTCTGTGCCGCTTCATATCTGGATACTCTGAAAAGGAAAGGGCACACAACTTGACATACAAATACCCTCTTATTGATGGGTAATGGATGCATATGTGTTAATCCTACAGAGAAATTATCAATCTTGGAAATGAGTGGCTAAAATCAGATTAAAATGATGTTCTCCCTACTCTTCCTTCTGCTCACTGCAGTCATAATGATATAGCGCTCCAGCTGAGGATCCTTCACAACAATAAACTGAGCAAGATCAATCTGACCCATCTCAACAAAGTGGCCACTGACATCTCCCGCCTCAGAGCAGGCCATGTACAGACACAGGTACTTCAGGGCCTAACTGTATCAGCATTTATGACATGTTTTTTGTGCATACAGCCTGTATGTGCATTCACTGGCATTCACTTGATAGGTACAATTCTTTTTTAACACAAATTGTAAAGTGACTTCGAAGGTGGCATGATTGAGTAGTTCGAAGCTAATCACAGCTAATCTGATGTGATTTTGCTGTGATTTTTAATGCAAAGCCATCTCTAAGATGGACCAAAAAAAGAGAAAATACCAGTTGGCAACAGTTGTGTGGATGGAAATACCTGTTTGGATGGTTGCGTTAATGGTGTGGGGGATATTTTTTAGTACCCTTAGCACTAATTATGCATCATTAAACGTCACAGGTGTCCATTCCATTATGACTAAAGTTTTCTCATCTTCTGAGGCCTACTTGCAGCAGGATAATGCACCATGTTACAAAGTTCAGATCATCTCAAACTAGTTTCTAGAACATAGAAATGAGTTCACTGTACTTCAAAGGCCTCCACAATTACTATTTCTCAATCCAGTAGAGTAGCTTTTAATATTGTGGAACATGAGATTTGTATCATGAATGTATAGCTAACAAATGTACTGCGACTGTATAATGCTATCATGTCAACATGAGGCAACATTTTTAAGGAATTTTTCTGACAACTTGTTTAATCTGTCCCATGAAGAATTGCAGCAGTTCTGATGGCAAACTTGGTCCAATCTTTGACTAGCAAGGTGTACCTAATAAATTATCATGTGAGTGTATGCTGCATTTGGTGTGACTGTAACCACAGCACAGTCAGATGCAATTCTTGGTTTTTTGTTTGACATCCACTTCCCTTTTTCAGATGTTTGCAGTCTATACTCTGTGTGGGGCACAGCAGATGGATGCTGTGCGGCTGACTTTGGAACAGATAGATGTAGTCAGACGTATGTGCACTGAATTCCCTGACTTTGAACTGGTCACTTCCACTCAGGGTATAGTACTCATTCTCTTGTTAAGGTGCCCAAGACCTACAGATTTTTTTATTGATTCCTTATCCATATGTTACAGGGCTTGTGCCAAATGTTACTTTTCCTAATTAATGAAAGAACAGATGCAATGAGAGCTTTTTTGAATTGTAAAAGCATGTCTGTCTTTGCAGAACTGAGGGCTTCTGCGACGAATAAAAAAATAGCTTGTCTGATAAGTATTGAAGGTGGCCACTCCATTGATAGCAGCCTTCCAGCACTGCGCATGTTTTATCTGCTTGGAGTCCGCTCCATGTCCCTCACTCATTCATGCAATACTCCCTGGTAATCTAAAAAGCATGCAATATACTATGTGCAATTAACAGCAAAATTCAAAACATTAGATTTCTTGTTTTTAGGGTGAATATTATATCAAGATAATCAGTAGCCTTTTGCTCCCCACCTTCATATTAATCTATATTTGCCTTTTGATGCAGGGCTGAATCATCTTCAACATTTTATGATGTCTTTATAAGACACAATAACAGCCTGACAACATTTGGAAAGGTAAGGTTAAACTTTAGTGGGAGTAACTGTAGCAATCTGTCATTTATCACATCCCACACAGCTTGCATGCAGTTTACTTTCACCATATTTACCTAATCAGATTGAGGGAATATAACCTGCGGATATTAAGTTGTGTTTTTCAAATTTGTTGCGATTTTTTTCTAATTGAAAAGTAGGAAGAAAAAGTGAATAGTGCTTTTGTTTATAATGAAAGGGGTTGTAGATGTCTGTCGTATATATTTATTGGCTTAGCTGGACCTATGAACTTCAGAATGTAGGACTTCCTTTATAGATATCAATACCAGAGTATTCACACGTGTGGTCTCTAACCATCTACTGATCTACTGTGACTGATTATGCCATTTCCTTCCTATTCCGGATATGTAAATGGTAATTTAAATGGATTTCAAATGTTTTTTCCCTTTTTTTCAGGCTGTGGTGGATGAGATGAACAGACTGGGAATGATAGTGGATATTTCCCACACGTCTTGGGGCACTGCTTCAGCTGTTCTGAAGCATTCAAAGGCTCCAGTCATTTTCAGCCATTCGTCCTCCTACACGATCTGTAACCACAGTCGTAATGTACCTGACTGGCTGCTTCATGAGCTGGTGAGAAAAACTGCTTGCTGAATCATCTGTGGTTTGTTGGTTAGTAGCAACATTATAGAACATCTGCAAGCAGATTTCCATCACAAAAATATCAGCCTGCTTACACTTATGCTAGTTTATTTCAGTTGGTAAAATATGTTTTTACAGAAAATAAGGTCATTAATCACTCTTCATAGCAAAATTGAAGAGTTTGGAACCATAGATGTCAGTGTACATTGGCCAAAATGATAGTGATCAACACTTTTCAACCTTTATATAAACCATGGGAAGTTTTCATATTTTTCCATAAACAGTATTAATGTCTTTATCATCTGGGTAGGCATTCATGCTTAATTTTTTAAATGAAAAATATTTTGTGCTGGTAATTATTGATGACTTTTACTAGCTTTTAGAAATTTCTGTTAATGTCCTGTTTTTTTTTTGTTTTTTGTTTTTTTTTTGGTCAACTGCACCAGAACTTTGGAAGTTTCGTTATTTCAAGTCCAAACTTTTTTGAAAATTGTTTTGGAACCTTTGCATACTTGATAAGCATTAACAAGTCTTTTTAACAAGGTTTTTCTGATACTTCTTTAATGTACGCCATGATAAGCTCAAGCAAACACTTGTAGGAGGTTCAGACTTTAAATAATCACCCCCATCTAAATGTGCTTCCTCTGTGTCTGACGATTAGATCTCCTGCCAGCCATTAAGGTTTGTGTGCTTTTGGCGCTCTCGCATATACACACACATTCACAGGGATCCCATTATATTTCAGCATATGCCAACCCTTGTCCTTGGGGCACACGCTTCTCTGTGTCAGCATAACGGGTTTAAAGTTTCGAGTTTCTTCTGCTGAACTCCGATGTCTTTTTTTTTTATCTTTGTATTATTCTAAATATTTATTTAACATTAGAACATGCATTGTGACATTATAAGCCAAATCAATTAAAACTTTGCAGCCAATTATTTTGCTTGCTTTTAAAACTGGATATGGATAAATTCTGATCAATAGCAAAAATTTTAGCTCTCTCCTAATTTTTACTTTGCTGTTACAAAGGCATGACGAGTACCTCAGGGCAATCCCACCCTTATGCTGCTATTATATATCTTGACATGGCATGTTTCTCATTATGTCAAATGCCTCTGTTTGCTTAAGCAGAGGCTGACACAACACACAGACTTCTGCTTTGACCTTATTTATCAATGCAAGTACAGTTTTACTGAATGTAAATGAAACACAAACATGTCTAGGATAGTCTTAGATAACTCAGTTTAGTTGGCAATGCTTCTTTATACTACTTGATAGTATCAGTGTTTGTACTGTGTTTCAGAAAAAGAACCGAGGGTTGATCATGGTGAATTTTTACAGCCCTTTTGTTTCGTGCAAGAGCGAGGCTAATGTTTTTCATCTGGCTGGTAAATTATCCTTTTTGAATGCATATGTTTTTAAATGTGGCATTAAAACTTCTGATACTTGAGTTTATGTTTGGTTTCAACTGTTTAAACAGACCACTTTGATCACATTAAGAGGGTTATTGGAGCTGAATCGATAGGAATCGGAGGAGACTTTGATGGTGGTAATAGGTGAGAGATGTACCTGTATACACAGCATGCAGAGAACTGTATATCATTATACTATCTAAAAATCTATCGATAGAATTAATAAAAGAAGAATACACAAAAGATAGAATTTCTTTCATCTGTTTTTTTTTAATAATAGCTTTCCTGAGGGACTAGAAGATGTCTCAAAGTATCCTGTAATAATCCAGGAACTTCTTAAGAGGAATTGGACAGAGGATGAATTGGCTGATGTCCTAAGAAGGAATTTCCTGCGAGTGTTTGAGGAAGTTGAGGGGGTAAGCTGGATTCTATAGTCTCTATAGACTCTATAGGAACTCTATGGAATCCCACTATGCTTTCAGAAATATAAATGATGATTGTTTATTTTTATCAATTTACAAAATGCTAAGTGAGCGAACCCAAACATACAGCCAAAGTCATTAAAAAACTACCTTCAGCATAAAGAATAACAAGAATTACTGGAAGTAATGGTATTGCCCAGACAGAGCCCTGATCTCAACATCACCGAGTGTGTCTTGGGTTACATGAAGAGACAGAAGGATGTGAGAAAGCTTACATCCACAGAAGATCTGTGGTTCATTCTCCAAGATGTTTGGAACAACCTACCTGCCGAGTTCCTTTAAAAACTGTGTGCAAGTGTACCTGGAAGAATTGATGCTGTTTTGAAGGCAAAGGGTGGTCACACCAAATATTGATTTGATAAAGATTACTCTTTTGTTCATTCACTGCATTTTGTTGATTGATGAAAATAAATGATTAATACTTCCATTTTTGAAAGCATTCTTTGTTTACGGCATTGTTTCACACCTGCCTAAAACTTTTGCACAGTACTTTATATAACCAACAACTTTGTCTCTGATAGGAAATGACACAGGCAAGACCAACAATGTTCAAGAGTTAGCTGTAAAGCATGTCAAAGATTATTTATGTACTTCCTCAATAAACAGTGAAAACCATTTATTGGCACCAACCAAACACTTTATTATTGCTGGCATTTTTTATTTGTTTCCACTGTCATTTTTGATGATTCATTTGATGATCCAACACATTCCAAGTCTTTGGGTATCGAGGGCCTTGTCGTCATCGCCATAATCTTTGCCTCCATGCAATGATTCTATGTGGTATTTAAGCTGGGATTCCGGCTGGTCCAAACGAAAATGTTACTTAACGTCAGAGGAAACATGCTGGCCAACTCAAATAATTATTTTAAATCTTAATCAGCCAGAGGTATAAAAAATTATATATTCACATATGCAATATTTTCTCCTTGTTTTCTCCCTCTGCCTTTCAGGTTCGAGATCAGCTAAGATGGAAGAAGCCAAGTGAGGAAGAGATCCCGCTACAGGAGGTTGAGAACCCCTGCAGATCGGTTCTCCAACGACCTTCCCTGAGAAAATTGTCCTCTAACCAGAGCCCATCCTTAAGAGCGGAGGGATCATTGAATTTGTTATACCTGGGCTTAGTTCTGCTTTTCTCCCTTTCCTTGCGTGGCTGAATGCTTTTCATTTCTTCTTTAGTTCAATTTTTTAATATCTATATGAAGGATGAGACCTTAAGTGCATTATAGATAAATGTAGGTAGATATTCACATTATCCTACGATTACTTTGTACTTTTGTTATTTTGTGCACCCTAATTTAAATGCTTACTCTTGACAAATATATATATATGTTAGTTAAAATGATATCATATGAGAAGCCGTTATTAAAATCAGTGTAGGCATTCTGTAAATCTTAATGACATAGAACACGTTTACAGAACTTTGGATGCAGAATTTTGCTAATCCATACATTATTTGCACAGTGAAATAACCAAATCGAGCCGCCAATGCAGGACAACAGAGACTTGGATCAACTCTGTAAAAACTTGATACTTTATTAGAGTGATTATACCTATCTTTATACAACCCCACAGCTACAACATAGCACGTTAAAGAAAAACTCGGTACTACAAATGTGATCTTCTGAGCTCGAGGTAATGTTTACTCTGAGAGACAATTGTAGCAAAAATATGTATATATATACTATTCCACTTGAACTGAATGAATACACTGAGCTGTGACTTTGTGTGCTTAACGGAAGAATACTTTCCCACTTATTTGAAATTTGCAAAAGAGGAAACAAAAAAAAAAGAAATTTGTACAAACATTTAATAATTATTAAAATAGATGTTCCCTTGTGCACACACTGGTTAAAGAGACTGATTATTATTAGAGAAACCCTTTAAATAAGCAAGAAATATGTATCTGAGAATACTTAATATGTCTAATAATTTTCTAATTAATTTGGTATCAATTTCCTTGGGTACCTCATTTGTAAGAAATTAAAAGTTTTTGGACTGTAGAAAATTGAAAACAATGCAGCTATTTATACAATGGAAAGTGGCAGTTGCAAATCAGAAATTGTAATATAAATACAATGAAAACCTTGTACACAAACTCCTAAAAGATAAGCTTCTTTAAATTATACCATACTACTTGTCACCATTAAATTTTCTACATTTGCAAAATAAAAGTACTAATAAAACTATTGGAAAAGTAGCTTTTCTGTCATCTCTAACAGCAGAAACACTTGAATCATAATTCCTCGTTTGCACGTTCGCACGTTTGTTTGCACACAACATCAGCCAATGCAGTAATAAGTTCTAGTAACTGTATTTGTAACATCGGGGTGGGGTGGGGGGGTATTCAGAAAATAAATAGTATAAATATCTTTTTTCTTGAAAGGAATAAATAAGATATCCTTTATAAAGAAAATACTTTTATGAATCAAAACATGCTATCTGAGCAATTTGAACTGTTGTTCTACCAGCTGCAGTGACTCCCATCCTAAAGTGAAACAGATATAAGTCATACATGGATTTGGAATATTAATTTAAGGCCTTTCACATGATTTCAAGCCCATACATGTGTGAAAAAAGTAACCTTATTGTGAAAGGGTTGCTTGGAGTCAGTGTTGCCCTCTCAGAAAACTATTTGCAAAAAGATCTGTCAATCTAATGCATTATTTACATTATCCAACTTATTCCTGGTGGTGTTGCTGTAGAATGGATTCTGGCAACCGCATCTCATAAAATTCTGAAAGTTACAGTTAAACAGTTTTTTTTTTGTAGCTGTTTAAACGTAGCTAACTGTACTTACAATTTTTTTGATGGTATTTTTTGATGGTTTCTATAAACACAAACATGTCCTTTTAAAGCTCCCTTGGTAGTCTCACTGCAGAAAGAACATCAGGTATGATTTTAGATTAAAAAAATTTTGAAATAATGCACGCCCCTTTATGACTGGCAAAAAGCTTCTCCGCATTTCTGTGCTTTTTGATGTAATAATTTAATAAATTGTAGAATAGCATGAAACCCTAATATAAATTGAGAATCATTTATCTAAATTTTTTGGCTGTGATGCTAAAGTTCATTATGACAAAAACGTCAGGAAAAAAAGATTTACGATATTGTAATAATAGTATTTAGCAAGCTGTCATAATTACATGTTTTCCTGATATTGTATGACCCTATATTATTATTTCTGGGTTCTATAATGCTGCAGCTGCATGAATACAAGACTACCCTGGTCCCACAACACAGGAGCAGCCTGATCTGTATTTCACCTGACAGTGAGACTAGAACCCAAGCTGAAATGTGGCGTTGAGGGTCTGACAGGCCTCAGCATCTGCATCCAGGTACCTTAGGTGGTGCCTGGCCTCCTTCAAAAAAGCACAGCCACAATTATTACTGTGAGTAAATACGCCTCAGAACTTTTTTGATTGTTTGTAGCTTCTCCAATAGTAGCAAGTAAAGACATATGCTAGTATACATAATCAGAGACCAGTTGAAAGATGAATAGACTGAACTGATTACATTAGCCCTTTTAAGGGGTAAACGTTGATGTTCCCAAATGTTTTTTTTTATGTCTTTGCTCTGCAAGAGAGCATTTGTTTACATGTAAGAATGACATTTTTCACACAAAGCCTCATGGGGAGAAGGAATAAAAAGAAGGGAGTTTTTCCTCTCCACAGTCGCTACATGCATGCTCAGTATGAGGGATTGCTGCAAAGTCAGTGACTGTCCACTGTCTCTACATGCTCATCCAGGAGGAGTGACTGCTACAAGTCACTGACTGGATGCAATCTGCTGGGTTTCGTTAGATAGAAAAACTTTTTATCCAATTTGAATAAATAACTGAATCTGACTGCACCGTTCAATGGTTAGGATTAATTGGAATGTATGTACCTGACTTTGTGAAGTGCCTTGAGACAACATTGTGACTATCATTGATTATCAACTATCATTGTGAATTGGCGCTATATAAATAAACTGAATTGAATTGAATTGAATAAGGTGGGTAAGGTTCTCATCTAGTGGACAAATGTTGCTTTAACAGCAAGTGCTGACATGAGACTGGGCTGTTCTTGTCTGACTCATTGAGCAAATTGCAAAATACAGGTGTATGAAAACATGCGTTTGATATATAGCCCACATAAATGACAAAAGTGTGTTAACTGGTAGTGAATTATAAGTAAAATAGTGACTACTTTCATTTGTCGTGCAAGAACAAAACAGCAGTTATCCACAATTATCAATATTCTACAAGAATAGTCAACCTCTTTTGCATCCAAAAGTTTAACCCCTGTCCCCTCTCCCCACAAAACAAAAAAAAACAAAAACTTAAAAGCAAAACATGTGTTGCTTCCTGTCCCATGGTGGAATGTATTTTTATGTGGTCACTGCCTCTAACAACTCCTAACTAGTCATGAGTAGATCGTGATGACTTCCCGCCCTCCTCCTCTCACCAACATCACTCTTTCCAAACCTTCAGTCAGCACCTCCAGAAACTCCATATCTGAGCAAAAAACTAAGGAGTTAAAACCAAAAGCATGCAATTTTCACATCGCACGTTCTTACTGAAACCTCATGCGGTGTTGTTGATAGGAATCGCAAAGGATACAGTTTTCATCTCCATCTGTATCGCGAGGTGGGCCTGGCATGTTGAGCAGCACTAATCGGGCATCATGAGACCTGTTGACTATTACTTCATTAAGCTTCACAGCTGTATGCATTCGGCGCACATTTGACTGATCCCTGAGAAGCAGCAAGGGGGAGTTTTATTAGTGCTACAATAAAAGCACTGGGATAATTAAAATCAGCATAAAAAGTAAAAAAAATGTGCAATTAGTGGTTGGAAAATGTCTTGAGATTTTTGAAAATACAAATGGCTCACGGTTTGAGGCTCATGAGTTCTCTGAAGTTCTCAGGAGCATTGTTTCGGTTTCGCCTTTCAGCCTCACACTTCTCTCTAGTCCATGTCATCTGGACCTTCTCTGGAGGAACCTCCATGGCATCCTCCTCTTCGTCGGAGTATAGACTGCCCATTCGCACCAATGAATGTCTGTCTTTAACCAGCTGGGCCTGCAGGTACCATGAGAATGGTACAAATATAAACTAAATTGTAGAAGTGTATCTGTACTTTTTTCAGATCTTCTCTCAACATACCTCTCTTTGTCTTTCTGCACTGGATAGCCTCATCTGCCGTAACATCTGGGACCTCTGCTCCATCATTAGTGTTCTCTCATAAGTGTAAGCTGAGATGTCGCTGTCATGCTGAAATGTAAATAAAATATTCACTGCATAAGTTTTAACATGCCATGAACATTTTCATATTATGTCACATTAAATTCACAAACTTTATGTATTTTACTACAATTTTATGTGATAGACTAACACAAAGTAGAAGAGATGCATAGTTTTGAAATGTTTGCAACCAACAAACCAATCTACTTCAGAAGTCCCCTAATTACCAAGTAAGTCAGACTCAGAGTAATACAGCAGACACGTCAGAGACAAAGTTGTGGAGAAATTTAAAACAGGGCTGAGTAATAAAACAATATCCCAAGCTTTGAGCTTCTCATGGAGCATTGTTCAAACCATCATTTGAAAATGGAAAGACTATACTACAACTGCAGGACTTAGGCATCCACTTAAACATGCAGCCCTGCTATGGAGAGAAGAGCATTAACCAGAGAAGATGACCTGGCACCAATTGAACTCTTGAGGAGCTGCAGAGATCCACAGCTGAGGTGGAAGAATCTATTGTGCACTCCCGAAATATTGCATTGGTAGAACAGTAGCAATTGGCGATCTGGTCAAATAAGGCCAAAACATTTTGGCCTACAATCAAAATAGAACAACGATCTGATCAAAGCATATTTTTACATGTTAGAATAGCCCAGTAAAATTCCACACCTAAATCCAAATGAAAATGTGTGGACAGACCTGAAAAAATCTGTTACATATCCAACTTGACTTCAGTTAAAAATAATTGATAAAACCTTCAATTTGTTTATGTAGAAAGCTGGTATAGACATCCCCCATGGGCCTAGCTGTAATTACGGGGGAAACATGCAGCAAGGTATTGACTGGTAGGAAGGCTAGACACATATTCAGAATTCTGATTCTGATATGTCATATATACTTTCCAGATTTTTATTTGTTAATTTTGAAAACCATGTATTCTTTTACATACACTTCCCATCTTTGTGTTGTGTTGTTCTTGTCTCTCACATAAAAATAAAGTAATATACATTAAAGTTACTTGTTTTAAATTGGTATGACCTTTTCCAAGGCAGTGCATACATCTAATATCCAAGATGTAAATAGGTTCCAATCTAAGAGTGGGTTTTCTGCAGCTGCTGTCAGATATTGCAGTAAATTCTCCCTAAATTGTATTACATTTGCATTTTTAGTAGTTTTATTTTGTTGATGCACTCCATTTTGTATTTTTAATCTTGCTGAAAACAACCAATCTGTGTAAGTAACTTGCAAATCTTGTTTCGTTATAATTTTAATTACGGCGCCAAGATGATCTGAAGTCCTGTTTTTACTTGTCATAAGATGTGTTTCACCGATACACATTCTACCATAAATGAGTTACTGTGTGAAAGGAGCCCTCACCATCTCCACCACCTCCACCTCTGCCTCTATTCTCAGTTGATACAGGAATGTGGCCAGGTCTTTCTTCATTTGGATACTGTTGTCATCCATCTGGGCCACAGTGAAGATCCGCATCTTGCATTTTCTCCACACCTAACATTCAAAAGTCTTGTGACCTTATCAGCACATTACTGGGAATGATTGTTTTACAGAGAAAAATAATTTGCACAAAATCTGGTATGAAAAAACAAAACTGTTTAAGATCAGAATTTGAATCCTGCAGATGTATATCTGTCACAAACAAAAAATGGAACTGAGGTTTTTCAGCTTTAAAAAAGGATAACATTACAGTGAAATAGTGAATAAATGTAAGTATTAAGTTCCATTCATTGACCTTGTGCTGTTTGAGCAGGAAAGGCAGCAGCATCAGCATTCCTCCATCATGGACAATCCACCACACATCAATGTTCCCATCTGTGAAGCGTTCATGGTTGCTTGGATAAAACGACACATTTTTGGGGACCATCAGGGCCAGGTGGGCAGCTGTTGTGCAGCGGACTGTGTCTGGGGCAGAGAAGACAACACACTGGCTGTGCTATTTACATATGTCATTACCATTACTGTACATAGGGCCATGCGGTCTCTGCAATGTCCCACCATATACCACAGTTTATCATCAAATGGCTGAAATACATCATAATTTGGTGTTGTAGATTGTAGATTAGATTAGTTAGGAATGCTAAAGTAATGCTATGCTGATGACAGACGGAACTCCGTGAGAAGATTTTTATTTTTATTTTTTCAATTTTCTTTAGTTTTTCTTTTTGTTTGTTTTTTTTTTACTGAGAAAAATGCTTTTTAGATCAGTTTTTTACACCAGAAAAATGTTTAAATTTTATCCAAATCAATATTCCTGCTAATTGTTGACAATGCCAAAAAGAGCCAACAAAAAGCCACGAAGAATTGCACATGATAAATGGGGAAATGTGTTTAAAGGGTTAAAATTTCAGAAAAAATAAATGTAAAAAAATCATCTCCATGATAAGGACAAATAATAATAATGGCATCCATTAAAATGAAGGTGAAAAAGTAGATTGCTACATAATATTCCTATGACAATCTTTGAAGTGTTTGTGCCCAATGGAGCAATTTATTTATAAATAAGTTTGCGCAAAGAAATAATCAGAATCAATATTGCTGCAAAAGAATCTGATAATGAATGTTTTTCTTTCAAAAAGACACAGGTCGACCTCAAAATATATATGGACCTCCAACATTGGATTGAATTGATTATAAATGTTGACTGAAGAATATTGTGATGTGCAGATTGGACTGCCAAACTGTGGGAAAACTCTTACTGATAAAAGTCTTCCAGGCTCGAGGGTCTTCACTCTGTCTCCAGCCGTATGGCCAGCCCATTACCACAGTGTTGTGTTTCATCCCACTCATACCACAGGATTGGATCAGGTGGGCAATGCCTTCCCGTACCTTAGTTGCCACAACAACTTGGCAGAAACCTTTGACCCGCTCAATCTCCATCATGTTCTTAATAGCCTAGAAAGACAGTAGCACCCAGATTGAATATTTGGTTATTTAAGTTATTATTAATTGACAGTCCAACAGCATATCTGATATTACAACTAAAGTGTTACCAAAAAAGTAACTTGAGGTGATTAATGACTTCCATTAGCATATGTCCCTTGATCTGTGTGAAACAGCTTAATTTAGTGCTACTAATCTAATAAATGCATGCTACAAAATAATAATCATAAACAACATAAGAATAATAAAACCATTTTTATAGAAGAAAATGTCCTATAAATATAGACCAAAGGATGTTCATTTGTTTCTATGTAAACTGTAATCACTTGTATCAATGCACAAGAGCAACTATGTACAATCCAGAAGGCTGTAGATGTATTCAACCCTTTACCTGTTCAGCTGCCTGCATTTCCCCATAGCTTTCCAGAAAGTTGCCCTTTATGACAGAGCCAATGATCGTCAGACCCTTTCCTGCCTTCAGCTGTGAGGCGAAGGTGAGCATTCGTGGATATTTCACATGGAGGTCCTCATCTAGCTTTAACAGCACCAATAACTGTGGCCTGAAAAGAACAAATTACTGATTGACTAATTGAAAGACAGATCTTTTTCACAACTATTGATAAACCAATTTAACAGTTACAAATGGTTAAATCTGTATTGTGATAACCCAATTTAATGCTGTAACAGAACTCAAGATAAGGATGAGAAAGTGTCTGTGGGAAAGGATGATAGATTGGGTTCTCACTGTATGTATCACACACCTTTGCTGACATAACATACTGGAAGTAGTTCAATCAGCTTGGGTGACTGAACCATAAGTTTCAGGTCATCTGTTATTATTCAACATGGTGATAAGTATCTTACAGGACAGACTGATTACAAAATAATAGTTTCTACATGCTTGGTTGAATCTTTCCAATCTATTTCCAAACTAAGGTACAGAGGAGTAATCCTGATCCTATGCCAAAACCACTTCAACTGACTCCTTTTAATATGAAGCAGCAGCAACTTTACTCCAAACTTCCCTGGACGATGGAGGTAACGTATAGAGGAAGCTCTTTTCAGTCGGTTTTATCTGGGATCACATTCTCTCTGTCATGATCTATATCGCATCGTTATAGGTGGCTGGAATATGGATGGGTGGGTAAATTGAGAGAGAGATTTGCTTTTGGTCTCCAGTGCTATAAATTAAGCCCTGAACGTCTATCCATCGATGCTCCATCCTGCCATCACTCAAAGCACCAAAATACTTAAAATCCCTCCACTTGTGATGATGACCGATCTATGATCTGGAGGAAGCAGTCCAACTTTTTCAGATGGAGAAGCATGTCCTCAGGCTTAGAGGAGCTTACTAACATCCCCGCCACTTCACACTCGGGGGCATATTGTGCCAGCTCACACAAAAGATCATAGCTTGAAGAGAGTTGAAACACTGAGGTTCCCAAGTCAGACAACCAGACAACGTCGTCTTCTTGGTTACATGTTGAGATGCTGTCCACGAACACCGCATACAGGATTGATGAGCAGGAGCCAAACCACACCGGAAATAAGCTTAAGTTGTGACGAGAATGCAGACACAAATTTTGCTTTGGTTACAGGAATTCGGGTGGCCACATCATCATCCACAAAAGGACAAGATAATGAGACTTTTAAAGATTCACAAAACACATGTGCACTGGAAAACCAAAGTCCCACAACCCCATCATGGTTGGGGGTCAAGGAAATGCTGCAACAGTAGAGTTCTGATCTCCTGTTCTACTACAAGGATAACAATCACACTGGATCTCCTGAATCAAAGGTTTAACTATATTTTTCTGTTGTTTTTTTTATGAATGTACATACACTGTAAGGACAAATACGTCTTTGTAGCCGGAAAATCCAAAATAACACTAAATTTAACTAAATTTAACTCTGGATCAGAATGTTGATGCTGGACTGCACGTATTTATATTTTCTGTGCCTTTCTCTGCTTTCAAACATAGCAAAAACATGGATGCTGTGTCACTGATGGAGGATAACTTCATCTGTTAGGTTAATGTGATCTGGGCTGCTAGCTTTCAGAAGCTCATAAGCAAACAAGACTTATTTTAAAACATCTATCATATATTTTGCATACTAGATGACTCGACCTTTGTGTAGTTCCAGTAGATAAAGGGATTACACATACTGTATATTAACACTTTCTAGTAACACTGACGGATATCTGATGCAATCATTTTTCCAGAATCTAAATACAGACTTGGCAACCTATTTCATTTGAACAAACAGACATGGTCGTTTACAAATAGAATAAAGTTGTCAGTATCTAATGATGGATTACTAATATTGGCTCCTGCCGCTGTTGCCATACCTCCAGTTCTTGGTGTGAGGAGGTCCTGCTTCAAGCCTCAGCAGGGCATAACGTGCAGCACTGAGAGACAGTCCTCTTATTCCATCACCCCACTCCTTCTCTGCCCTAATTTTATTTATTATTGGAAAAAAAAAAGCTTAATGAGGTGACTTTTTGTTGATACACATCAGCTTGATGTATGCAGCAGTCAAATCTATCCTAACAAAAAACAAAACAAAAATAATTATATAAGAATTCAATATAGTTGGACATCGGGTCTATACGTACCCTTGGTATTCAATGTATTTGTAGATCATTCCTGCAATGCCCATGGCCACTATGGCATAGTACCAGGATGATATGAACATGAGAGCCAGGCACATACTCATGCCAAGGAATGATAAAGCCCTGCAGGTGTGATACATATGTAGTTATATTATGTGTTTAAATACCAAAACAATGACGGAATTAAACAGTAACAAAGCACTAGTGACCAAAGCTTGTGGTTTCTCATGGGTCTCCCTCAGTGAAACTATGAAGAAATTTCTGCTTGTGAGGCAAAATGTGATTGTCACAAAGAGCAAATGTTATTAAATAAACTAACCAATGGTAATATTTGAACCTTGGCCTCCAGTTGGGTGTCCGTAAGAGAGTTTGCACTGCACAAGCTAAGTTTACAAAGAGATAGCACATCAAGAAGAACCTGTTGAAATAGAAAACACTGTCAAAACCAACATCTAAACTAAATAATTTACTGATTAATAAATTAGAACATAATTAAAAAGTTATTGTATTACACATTTCCTTCAACTCAGCAATCCATTAATGTGGTTGGATACAGTGCTATGTGAACAGTTACCTTCTTTAGCTATGACCATTTGTGGCTAACCCTCTGTGTGGACGATGTCAGTGACTGACTGCAGGGCAGCAGTCTTCCTCATGCTTGCATAAGCCACACCATAGCCATAACATAACTGCATGTCAGTATTGCAATCCTTTTTTTTATTGGTCTAATGTAATCTTCAAATTTTCTGAGAAACCATATTTTGGGTTTTCATTTGCTGCAAGCTACAATTATAAAAATTGACAGAATTACTTAAATATTATTGTTTGTAAAGAATCTATTTATGAATATTACTTAATTGAATTACAAAAATAAAATAAAGTATTCTAACTTGCTGAGATGTAATTGTACATGGTTAAAATATATAAAAATATGGCTCATAATGGGTTTATGGGGAAACTGTCAATGTATCAAGTTTTGCATCATATGTGCTTACATGGACAGGATGGGAGCGACCATGTCCAGTGAGGCAATAAGTATCCCCAGCTCAGCTATGAGGCCAGTTAGCAGCAGAGCCCACGTTGGCTCTCCATTAGCCTTTCCATGACCAAACACCTGGGCAAAAATCAACACATTTTCGTGCAGCAATGCAAATCATGTCTTATTTGGTTCTCTACCATATTCAAATACATTTACAAATAAGCTTTTCCCAATGCAAATATTTGTACCACAACACACAGAGAAGCATTGGGAAATTATTTAGAAAGTATATCTATTTTTAGAATACTAAAAAGGAAGTAATTAATTTCCCCCACCCTAAGAAAGGGAATAATGTTATCCTTGGCAATAGCTTGTAAAAGCCGTGGAGCGCCGGTGAGGGACTGCAGGCCCGCACCAACAGTAGAGAAGAAGGAGCCAATGACAATAACCCATGGAGATGGCCAGGAGAGAGTGCCAACAACAAGGTTCTGTTGAACAGCATTTCCAAATCTGCAAAGCAGTAAAAAGTGAGTATGATCTGCAGTGATGATCAGACAGCGTTTTCCTTTTGTTCTATAAAATGTAAATATTCCACAACTACCAAAACTGTAAGTACCTAAATAAACTTACTTGTCCCTCAGGACTACTCCTTCTAAACAGGAACCAAATAGGACCACAGAACTTAAATCTAGACATGTTGGTCAAGGAGCATAAAGTGGCACATGGTTGTATTTATACTACTGTACAAATTGGCTTTTATATTCAGTTTAAGGTAAAACATTGACAAGTGTGTGGTGATCAAAAGGTAGGATACAAACAAGTGAAGTAGTTGTAATGGCTAAAATTGTTCCCACAGGAATGGACTTTTGAGCATCCCTGAGATCACCGGATCTGTTAGAGCCTGCCATGATACCTGCAGAAAGAGAATACATAACCCAAGCACAAGTAAAAAAATGTTACACAGTGCCCTCTACTGGCTAATTCCAGCACTCCTGTTTTTACTCATTGAACATTGTATACATTAAAAGGTTGGATACAAGAAAAAACAGTCCAAAATATTTCAATAAAAACACTCTTGCTGTTTTCCCGGTCATATTGTATGTCATATAACCTAAACACTATAACTCTTACCTGTAGCAGATGGGAAGAAGATCCCCACCAAAAGTGTAAAAGATGTAGCAATGTCTGCCGACACATAGTTGATGAAGTTCTCCATTGGACTGTGGGCATCCACTGACTGCAGTCCTGCCTTTTCTAAGATCTCGCCTTTCTGTAAGTAGTTGCTCCACATGTTTTCTATCACAGAAAAATATATTTCAATAAATATTCTCACATTAGATCAACATAAACTATTTAAATAAAGTCCATTTTTATTTCTATACAACAGAAATACATATTTGTATAGGACAAATGTATTCAAAGAAGATGTTGAAATTCAATTGAGCTTAATACAGAAAACAACTCAACTGATTTGAATTTATAAAAGCAAATTAATGTAATCAGAAATTAATTGTGATTTACACAGAGTGATTTACACAAAAACAATCAAACAACACAATGAAAGAGTTCAACAATAACACAACGCATATAATAAACCTGCAAATGGATAGCAGGATAAAACGCATAGAAATGGAAGCATGTCAAAACACATACATGGATCATTTTAAAACTGAAATTGTACAATAATCACTCAGCCAAATCAATGCTTTTTCAAAAAAGTAAGTTTTAAGTTTGGTTTTAGAAATAGGTAGGAAGAGTAGTTTTTGATACTGCCTGGAAAGTTAAGGCAGGCAGTGTCCTAGGAGCAAAGATTTTTTGTGAAGTTGTAGGGGATATTACAATCCCCAAACCACTCAGTAGTAATGCCATCAACATGTAATATGAAGAATCTTAATAGTAAGCCTTGATTTTACTGGGAACCAGTGTAAAAAGGCTAGCAGTGGTGTGATAGTATCTCTCTCTGGCTTCAGCCTTTTTTTAACTTAACAGCAGAATTATAATTATTATTAATGTTGTTTTATTGATTTATAAAGCACTTTACCAACCCAAAGGCAACCAAAGTGCTGTAGGTGTGTATAGAAATAGAAGATGAAAATAAGATAATTAAAGCAATAAGCAATAAAGTACTTTGACAATATAAATAATAAAACAGAATCAGAATCAGCTTTATTGCCAAGTTTGCACAGACAAGTAAGAAATTTAACTCTGGTACACTTTTCTGTCAATGAAGATTTTTTTTTTAAATATATTAATGGAAATTGAAAATATATTTTTAAATGCAGCAATAAAAGTACTGGCCTAATGGTTGTGCTCTCTGGAATTAAGGGCCAGTTTAAAAAGATGACCTCACTGAAAGCGGGACACTGTTCCAAAGCCTAGGAGCTACAGATCTGTCTTCTAGTCAGGAGCCGAGTCCTGGAAACAACTAAAAGCTTCTGGTCTTGAGAGCTTATCTGCTGGGGATGTGTGGATGTAAAAGTTATTTAAGGTTTGGAGGTGCCAGATGATTTAGACATTTAGAAACCAAAAGCAAAATCTTAAAAATGATTCTAAAAGAAACGGGCAGCCAGTGGAGGCAATACAAAATCGAGGTGATATGTACATGTCGTCTGGTCCTCGTTAGCAGATGGGCAGCTGAATTTTTAACCAGCTGAAGAGGCTAAATGAGAGACTGGTCCTTCCCACTATAGAGGGAGTTGCAATAGTCCAGTCTAGAAGTAATAAAAGCATGAACAACCCTCTCAGGGGCATCATAAGAAGGTGAATCTTGACTTTACTAATGAGCATCAGATGATAAAAGCTAGACTGGACTACTGCACTGACCTGTTTACTGAATTTAAAATCTGAGTCAAGGATCACATCAAGATTCCTAACAGACACACAGCCAGAAGGGTCCAGTGACCCAACAGCAAGTTTAAAAGCAGCTAGAACACATCCTAAAGAAAGAGAGATGTTAACAATATTAAAAACCAGTGACCTACAGCACTGAATATCTCCTTCAACAATCTGGGAGGAATACTGTCATAAGGACAATATAATAGACTCAGCTTTCTGAAATCTGAGAGATGGACATAGGTTAAAATTAACTAAAAAAGACCTGGACAGAAGCTCAAAGCTACTGCAAAGAAAATTACACAGACCTGACCAGTGTGAGGAACATGAGAAAGAACCAGGAAATAATGATGTGAGGCCTAAATCAACAAATCGAGCCCGAATCAGTATTTCTGATTTCTGAAATCTGAGAGATGGACATAGGTTCAAAATGATCTAAAAAAGCTGAGAATACAGGAGTGCAAAGAAACATCCAAAGAAAAATAAAGTTTGTCCTTCGGTGCTGCAGAAGGTGCTAATAAATGCATGAGTGTGTTCGTTGAGTTGCGGCTCTGTGGATCCTTTGCAGCATTTAGTCTTAAAAGGAGCAATAACATCCAAAATACCCGAACAGAAAGGGATAAAATCATCCAGGAACTGATTAACATCTCCATCCTTTTGACATTCTGCAGAGAGAAGCTGTAAAAAAGTCTGTAAAAGCAACTGAAAACGCAGCGCTGTGCATTGACAAGGTGCCGGAAGCATGCAGAGGTGTGCAGACCAAGCGCAGATGTTAAAAGATTAAATAAAAAGAGGTAGATGATCAGAGATGCTAGTCATGTATCTCTTTGACATCTTTGTGTAAACCATAAGTTAAAACCGAGTCTAAGGTGTGTTCTTCATCATGTGCCTAACTGAGTTAAGGCAAAAGAACAAATGATGGAGCAGTGCATCATCATCATAACATTAAAATGGTATATGATGTTTTCTGATAATAATTCTCATGGGAATGAACACCATATGTCCAAGTCCAGAACCCTGTGGAACACCATTCATTACTTTGGTATGAACAGATGATTGATTGTGTAGATGTACAAACCAAACCAAAGTCTATAAGTAAAATATGAACTGGACCGCTTCAAATCAGCAACTCCACACATGTTTGCCTCAGTTGCATGTTAGATTTACCTCTGACAATCCCACTGCCCAATCCAGGAATTCCCTGTATCTCTGTCACGTTATTCTGGATAAAGTAGTCATCACATTGCTCAGTACTGCTCAGGTTCCCACCAACGCAGAACCGATTCCACAGCTGACTGGGCACTGTAATGTTACCCATTATCACAGTTTTGGCACATACATCAAAGCCATCTCTCACCAAAGTCCTGTTGCCCAACATGCATATCCTGCAGCAATAGAATGCAGAGAGGGTTTTTAGTTACATATGTACGAAAAAGTACAAAACAACACTGCTATTTAGATACTTAAAATGTTTATACAAACACACTGTTCATATACAAGCGCATAAGAAAACCACTCACTTTTCTCATTACATACAAGTTCTACATTAGGGCTGCTAACAAATCCCACAACATCGTCCTCATACACATATTTGTTTTAATAGCACTTACGCAAATTCCGGCGGATGAGTCATGGATTTGATTGCCCCAACATAAATGGAGACAATTGAGATAATAACACAGGCCAGGAAAAGGGAGGCCAGCTTGTTGACATATTTGACCCCCACAAAAACTACCACAGCCATCAGGCTGAGGCACAAAGTGCCGTACAACCGCATGTTGTTTAGCAGGGCACTGTCTTGACCAAGATGATCAGCGGAGTGAAAAACAGCCGCTTGAGGGACCAGATATTTCTAAAGAGAAAAATGAAAGTACAACAAATTGGTAAATGCATAGAGTTAACACAGAATTCAGATGATGAATCATATATACCACATACAAATACATGAATGTACAGTACTATTTAAATAGATTATTCAAAATGTTGTTCCCACTCAAAAATGACATTACTAGCAACAGGTTTAAGTATTTGTCACTCAATAAAAACAAATAATAAAAAAAACCTCACAAAAAATCTTGATTCAAATATTCAAGATATTCAGTAATATAACCATTTGCACAACAAGTTATCCTGGTACATCAGTTTATCATGAAGTTTTCATGCTTTGACAAAGTCTCTTTACTTCCCATATGTTTTTATTGGCTAACAATATTTATCAGAGCAGCATAACTTCCTGGAGCTGTTTTTTTGACACACAGCTCTTAAACTACCTCTTATAGCCAGATGAAGCAAATCAGTCAGACCACATGTCGTAATGACATAAAGATATGGTTGCTTTATCTTTTTATTACATAGAACAGACAGAAATGCAGCAGTGTTAGACTCTATTTAGTTACTCTGGACCACATTATCCATTAGAATTACAGCAAGAAATATTTGGATTTAAGTTGGGTATGAAGAAATTATCTAAAATGCTGATCTTTTATCTTGAATCAGCAAATCATTAAGCGTTTTGTTAAACGTAATGCAAAAGCATGTCTAAATTATTGTTAGTTCTTGTTACTAGGATGTTCTGAAATCTTTCTGAAAAGAACTCTGCAGATCCAGAGGCTCTGACAGCATTTAGCAGAAGGAAACATTTAGCTCCTGTTTTAACTTCTTGGCACTAACTTCCAGGAAAGTTAAGATACATTTTTTTTTTTTTCCCACAAATAAATCTCTTAATGACTAAAACAATTGCATCTAAAATATCACATGGTTCTGCATGCTAGCAGCAAACCACTCTCTGACCACAGACTAAATTGTACCTCCCAGAGTTTCTAAAAGTAGAATGGAATTCAGAGGCTATATGGCTCTTGACTTGGGGAAGTAGTTTCCATTACGGATGCCTTCAAAAAAAAAAAAAAAAAAAAAAACGGATAGAAGGCTTGCATTTAAGGTTTTTGATGATAATGAGTCTGGTTCTGGAGACCCTGAGCTATTCCCATCTTATTATTAACTTCCCACCTCTGTCAGCTCTGTCTAAGTTTTTCTTCACAGCTTTGTTCTCTATAAAAATTTAAGGGATATAGACTACAAGTGTATAACGTTTGGTCACACGTCCTCATTCAATGGTTTATTTTATTTCTATCCCTGGGAACTCTTTCAATACTTTTGGAAAACCATTTCTAGGGACCACCTCATAAAGCTCATCGAGAGAATGCCAAGAATGTGCAAAGCAGTAATCAAAGGAAAGGCGTCTATTTTCAATATAAAATACAAAGATACTTTAAGATTTTTTCACAATTCTTTGTATGCCTAATTCAATTTATTTTGCCTCATACTGTAGTTTTGATCTATTGAGTATGTATCTATATTTTAGGAAGTAATAAAAATAAAGAAAAGCTATTGAGTGACAAAGGTGTGTCAAAACATTTAACTGGTAATGTAGATGTCATGACATGTTGGTCATTTTAAATATTTTACTATATTTCATTTAGCCAAAACTATAAAACATTCAAGTTTTTTTGATCAATGAGAATCACTTCTACACATTTTATATCAAAAATAATGCTACTGAAATACAATTTTGAATAATTAGACGTATCAGATATTGCAAAGGGATATCTTTATGTACTATACTTGATCTTAAAGAACCAATAACACACTTTGTTTTCATAACTTAGTATGAGATATTAGTGGAAATGTAATGGAGGAATAGCATTTTAATGAACTAACCAAGAAGATTTCAATGGCTCCAAGAATGTACATAGCAGAGGCAAAGGTGGTGCCCAAGTAGAAGCACAGTCCAACGGCTCCTCCAAACTCAGGGCCAAGTGAACGTGAGATCATGAAATATGCCCCTCCAGCTTGGAAAGAGAAGAACAACTGTCACACATTAAACGTCTGTAGAAATCTTCAAAATTCGCTTAGTTCTGTGGATGTACTGCATTTTGTCCCAAAGTAGCAGAACATGCAAAGAATATTGTTTTTGTATTTAGTAGGGTGCCACAATATCAAACGTGCATAAAAAACATTCAATGTTTATACCTTACATATTTAAGAACTTTGAACTGAAAGATGCTAATTTTTACGTTGAAATGACTTAGGTCATCTTGACATCATTTAACAGAGCTCTGTTTGGAGGTGAACAATAGATTTACACTGTGTTATTGGGGCAAAATGGATAAAGAGCCTCAGCATTCCCCTTGAAGTATGCACTCTTTGGCAAGTGTGTACACATAGGCAGCAAGGACAGTTCAATTTTCTAAGGATCTTCAATAGCAATTTAGGTCTATCCATCTCCCATAGCTTTAAATTTGACTACGTTGCCTTCGACTTTGCTTTATATGTAAGGTTACTAACCCTCAAAACTTGCAGTTTTTGTTGTTTTTTTTTATA
This sequence comes from Crenichthys baileyi, assembly GCA_036173005.1. Taxonomy (NCBI): domain Eukaryota; kingdom Metazoa; phylum Chordata; class Actinopteri; order Cyprinodontiformes; family Goodeidae; genus Crenichthys; species Crenichthys baileyi. Next base: position 428,115 of record JAHHUM010000618.1, on the reverse strand, counting down.
GACAGGAGATGGAACAACGTAGCTGCAGCTTTGAACTCTTGTATCCAAACATCCTGTGGGCAAGTAACAGAAAGACTAACAAAGATGTGTTTAAGTTACATTATTGAAGATTTTGTCAGCTAAAGTGCTGTATTAAAGAGGAACATTTCTGTATATGAACACACAAATTAATCCTGCAACTATTTTAACAAAGACAGCAGGAGAAAATGAGACATATGACCCTATATATATATTTTAAACTTTATTTCAGGCAAATTAGGGTAAATGGACAAGAACTAGTTCAAGTTGGAGTTGTGAATGTAGTTGAAATATTTAGGTGATGAACTATAAACATGAATCAATTGATTTTAACCTGGCTGAATGCTAGCGCTGCAAACACTACAAACAGTTTCCATCACAAAGCTGCTAAAAATTAGGCAAAATTACACTTACAGAATAGGTAAAACATCAGGGTAGTGTAAATCTATTACTATAGAATTTTACCATAAGTTAAATAGACTGGAATTATCTGGGTTCCACGTTTTACCTGGAACAACACCGTTAGTAGCAATGGCACTCATGGATATGGCTGTTAGCATCGTCTGTAAGAGAAAAGAGGAAATATGAGATTAGAGCATATTTCTACATAATTTGGTGTAACTACACATCCCGTTAGCCTTCCAAACCAAATAAATAATGTTAAAACACACTTTCCTGAAAGTGATGACAAATGTGGAACAACAAAACGCAACTGTCTGTTCTTGTAAAAAGAAAATTGATTGTTTTGTTGGAATGCTGACACAATTACTGCACAGCTCATTAGGATAAAGGACTCGGGTGACACAGTTGGTTGTAGGAAAGTGCAAACACAATTGGAAAAGAAAATGTGTAAAAATGAAGAAATGTATCTGGCTAGAATACACAGGTTCTTAGGGTAAATTTAATTCATCCAAATGGCACTCAAAACAAACAACATAATCCTACAAATTTAGGATCAATGGACTGAAAGAAAGATTGGCAAAAACAGTGAAGGATGGAGCGCAGTCAGAGTACCCAACTACTCAATAATATGCATATTTGCATAGATTCATTCTTGTCTTCTTCTTTTGTAATAGCACTGTATATGTACACATTTGTTTTAAAAATCCTTTTTTATTTCCCCCCAAATTTATATGTTTCTATTTAACATGTCTGGATATTGAGAGTAAAGTGGAACAAAAGTCAAATTCGTTGTTTGCATGCACAAACATTTCATTGACTAGTTTAGCAATAAGAGACAACAAGAGACACTTTATCAGAGGTAAAAGTAACTAAGTGTGTGGACATTACACATGTTCATACTAACACACGAGCAGCACATGAGGACAATCAGAAGGGACTGTATGATGCCGGCCATCCCCACAATCCATGTGAGCCGAAGGAAGAGAATGACCCCAAAGATGTTCTGGAGACACGGCAGGTAGACCCCCATCAAAGTGCCCATGTTGGGAGACTAGAACGGACAAAGAGGGAGGAGGGTATAGTGGAGTGTTGAGCATGACATTTCAGGATACAAGTGTAGAGATCATTAATATGGATTGATGTAGTTTTTAAAGGTCATTCAATCATGTTATCAGCACTTTGCATGTATTTAGGTCTTACATGGGCACAGTCTAACTGCAGACTGCCCGATTTCATAAGCAATCTATCAACAAGCCGTAATAACTTAGATGAGAACGCAGAAGGGTGAGCCAACAGTACGGTATAATGTTTCCGAACCTTAAAGGACTGCCTGTACATATGATACAAAAACAAAACTAGACTCTTGACCTTGGGGGTCTTCCTCCGTGAGGCCTCAGCACTTTCTTCCTCTTCATGCTCCTTGGCACCCTGCGTGATGTTAGTGTAGTTGACCAAGCGGCTGAGCAGAGAAGAAACCTTCGGCCGGATGTCAAGCTCTTCCTGAAACAGGAGGTTATCTGAAGGTAATTTACAGGTGGATTTGAGCTTATCATAATGGATGCATTGTACAGCAAAAGCAACAGACCTCAAATAAAGCCAGGTTCCTGTCATAGAAGTCATTCTTCCTGGCAGTGGTATCAGCATTGTTAAGAAAAGGGCTGTCTTCTTTGTGGTTCACATGTTCTGTCAGAGCAAACGATAAAAGCACCATTTTTAGGCTAGAAAGAAATTTTGTTTTAAAAAAAAAGTAATATGACAGCAATTATTGATGTAAAGGCTGCAACTGTTAAAAAAGCTGCATGAAAAGTGATGCTGAATTAATTACCAGAAGGAAATCTTCTTTCACATTTCAAGAGAAATGTATAAATCATTTTTGGTGGGCCTTTAAAAATCCAGTCAATCAAATTGCATCAATTTTTACTACTTCTACATTTTTTTAAACTCCACATCTCCATGTAGCCAAAAGTCTTTTTTTTACTACAGCAGTATTGTGTCCCTTTGCGTGGCATGCTAGAAGAAAGATGCCACTGACCTATTTTGTTTGTTTCAGCCTAAAGGCAGACATACAATAAAAAAAGAAAAAACATCAACTTGGCTTTGAAAATATAACTTCAAAAAAAGAAGATAGTTTACGACTTTGATTCTAAATCTGAAACAATTGGAAAAAAACATTTAACCTTCCTTTGGTGTTGGGGTCACCACTGACCCGTTTCAGTTTTTAAATACATAAAAGTACCACATACATTTTGTTTATGACATCGAGGTTTTAAAATACCCTGGTAAAAATTATGAACTTTGTTGTGTTGAGGTCACTCTATTATTATAAATGATTTTTAAAAAATTATTTTTGCCCAAACTGAAACAATTTTACCACACTAACACTATCAGTCAACCCACTGACAGCCAGATCTTCTCCCAAACCTGAGTCCTACATTAGGGCTTCTTTTTTTACTTAAACTGAAAAACATCTCCGTGCAACAATGAAAACTGAGACATAAACAATAGGGTTGCTGCTGTAAATTACCACTGGGCTCACAAGATTTGCTGTGACAAGAATAAGCGACATCAAGAAATGTTTTGATTTGTTCAAGCCATTGACAGTGAAAAAGGTTATAATCGCAATGACAAACCTGGAAGGACAAAAAGTCTATGGCGACAAATGCATTGATTTTGATGAGGAATACCTGGATTCCTATATTGGTATTAGGCTTCTTCTTGCTGAAGTGTACAGACCTAGCAATGAGGCCAATGAAGGCCGCTGGGCCGCATTGTGTGGCAGAACTATTTATAGAGCACCAATGTCACATCAGACTTTTTAAGAACCCTCAGATTTAACAAAAGAGACACTCGAATGAAATCTGACAAGCTTGCTTCCATTTGGGATGTTTGGGATGATGTGACAGTTGATGAACATTTTGTCCCTTTTTCGTGGAAAATGCCCCTTCCACCAATATATTCCAAGTAAGCCAGGCAAATATTGGATAAAACACAATAAAAATGTATTTTGAGTAATTGTTTTGTTGATTTTGGGACTGGGGTCTAACTCGACCCCGAATACCATGAATAGTAACAGAAAGCTAACACTACAGGAAGGTGAATTTGCATACATTAAAATTTCATTGTTGAAAGATTTAAACAACAATGGTATTACTGAGATAAAATCCAAAAGGTAAAAAACCTGAAAAAACAGAAGCACGTTTGCTTGGTTAGTAATTAAAAATGGAAAACAATGTATTTTTTTATAGTCTTCTTTTGGAGCTTTTAACTGTCACTGTTAATTTTAATTGAAAGATCTTAACAATGTCCATAAAGCAGAAACACATTTCACACAGCAAAATGGGAAAAGAAGACCAATAGCATTACACGCTGACAAGCAAAGTCCAGGTGATAAACAGGCAACTAATTAGATTTCACTTTCATTTATGTTTGCTTCTGAGGGGAAAAAAAATCAGAGATTAGCAACACTGCTTGGCCAATTATTGCACACAAAGCATTACAGCAAACTTTAACCGCACACCCTCACACTTGCAGACATGCACGCACCTCATTACCAAGAAATTACCTAACCTTGAGTTATTAAAGCATGTAAACTTCAACAGGCCGCTTCTTGAAGCCTAAATTAATCCTGCAACTAAAAGCTGGCCAACTTACCGAGGGGGCATGAAATGGAAAAGTATTCTCAACTGTGCTGCGTGACCTTCAAGGAAGGTCCTCACTCACCTGTGCTCTGTGTCTCACTGCTGCCAAAAATGCTGTGGGGAAGCATAGTTATGTGCTGTGTGCAGTGTGCAGGAGAGTACCCTGTGCTCTAGATTGGGGAATTGTCGATTTCTATCCAGGACACCCAGTCACCCATAGTGAAAACTCATTCTGGGACCTGATCTAACACATGGTGTACAGACTGCGGGGGGTGGTGGTGGGGGTGGTGGAGGGGGTTGGGGGGGGGTGTTTTGTTGAAATTCACTTTTATGTGCAGGTACAAACACACATACATAGTTGTGTATCATGAATTTGTTCATCACACGACTGAGACGCAGCTTACAGTTTGTTTTGGAAAACTTCAAGCAGTTCTTTAATATCAAAGGATCGCCGACTTACAAGGTAACTTTTTGTTTGCATAAAACAGAAACATTTATCTCCTACTTTCAGACTTGTATCCTGACAACACATTAATAAAATGCAGACTACACTCTTACACATACATGCAAACAATAGCAGATAACAAAACCGAGGAATATATTTTATAGTATGTGCTTGGGTTTCAAGTTAGCTCCCTAAAGGATATTCATCACCATCATCATGAGTTTGGATTTGCCATTAAACACACATCACTTTGCAAAAGTGCTCGTAGTCCTTTTTTTCATCTTTCCTTAAATTACAACTTTAAACTTCAATGTAATTTATTGGAGTTTTATGAGACAGGCACAGCACAAATAGAAAGTAGTTTATAATTGGTAAGTTTTATTTATTTATGTATTTTTTACAAATGAAAATCGAGTTGCATCCAGTCTGTAGGCATAATGGACTTGCAACCTGTTCAGTGTGCCCTCCTTCTTGCCTAATGACCGCTGGAGATAAGAGCCAGCACTCCCGACCCTGCATGAAGAAGTGGGGATGGATGGATGGATGGATGGACCTTCCCTGTCCATGTTGAAGAATAGACCCCTTACAGCATGATGCTGCCATCCCTGTGTTTTACAGTGTGGATTATGTGTTCAGGATCTTAGTTTTACACCACATATAGCGTTTTGCACATAGGTTGAAAAGTTCAGCTTTGGTCTCATCTAACCAGAGCACCTTCTTCTATATGTGTCCATGTAATCTACATAGCTTGTGCCAAACTGCACATGTGACTTGTTATGGCTTTCTTTCAATAGTCTTCCATAAAGGTTCTCCATAAAAGCAAGAATTGCATTTAAAAAAGTGTCCAGTCAACATACTCCCCTAGCTGAGTCGTGTATCCCTGCAGCTCCTCTGGGCTGCTTCTCTGATTTGTGCTCTCCTTGCCCAGTTTGTCTGTTAAGGTCAACAACTATGTCCTGGTATGTTTGCCTTTTTGACAAAATCCTTCCATTTTCAGATGATAGATTAAACACTGCTCACTGTAATATCCAGAGGCTGGGATATCATTTTTAAATGCTGTGTTTATCTTTTCTATAACTTTATCTCTGAACTTTCTGCTGTCTTTGGTCTTTTTGACACTGTGTGTTCACTAATGTTTTCCTCATTAAATGTCTGAGACCTTCACAAAACAAAACGTTTTATTAATTTCTAATTACATTTATATAATAATTAAATGTACTAATCTAGTAACTTCAGACAGCAATAGATTACATTTCATTTTAATTAATGGCTATCAAATGGAACAGAATACATACACACACCATATTTTTCAGACCTTTAATTGGTGAAAAAAAATAAATTAAATAAATATTTCCACTTCATAGTTACCCAGTAGTCTGCATTAAAACCTTTGCAAAGTACATTGAATTTTGTGGTTTTAACGTGATGATATGGAAAAAGATTTTGTGTATAAATATATATAAAAATGGAAGGGCAACTGGGACTCTGTGTTTACTGTCTGCAAACACAGACACATAGTGCCCTCTAGTGTGGCTTGAATGTATTGCATTGCATAAAAAATAGGGATGGGGCATGATCTTCCTCTTTTGTTCAAAAAAATGTGGATTTTGATACAAGAGAAAAGATAAAACAGGACCAAGAAGTATAATATCTCCACACCCTTTCTAGCACCGCGTTCGGTCCAATCAGTGCTTCCCAAAACATAATATTGTCCAAAACGTGACTAGTCTTATTTTTTATGGGCTAAGGAGACAGCAGGGTTCTCTAGCTAATAAGCAAACATTAAAAGTCTAATTGGAAAGATTAAGTGGCCTGTTATGAGCACAAGTGAGTCATGCTGTGTGCTCATAACAGCAGTCTCTACTCAACCTGTGCCTACATGTCATACACCGTGTTCCCAAAATATGTAAAAGCCCCAACAAGGAGATCAAAGAGTGACACATTTGCAGATGGGTTTCTCTGGAGAGAGAACTTAATCACAGCTTCCTTTAAAATGTGCTTGTAAGCTAGAATCTGAGAGAAGGATTTTAAGATTTTTAGGGAAAATATGTCTTACTCATTAATGGCACCCAAGCTATGTTCACTATTAATGTTTTAAGGATGATTAAAAACAATATAAATGATTAAAACATTGGAAATTCCTCTAAGACACTGACAACGTATATACTCTTTTAAAATAAGAACATTTTGGATTGCTTATTGATTATGCTGACATAATCCATTCTGTTGTACATAAAAAGAGATCAATGGCCGGGGCAGATATTGAGGCCTGGCAACAAGTTAAAACTTATTTACAAAGGTCAAATTAAACTACTTTCAAACATAAATCCAACTTTCTCTTACAGTTATCTGTTGGCACTGCCTAAAGTGGACTGGAAAACATCACTTTCATCAGCTTTAAGTTAGAGGAAAAAAAGTCCTCTTTGCTAAACCTCCTCTTAATGGATAATTTACGACCTTACCCTAGGAGACCAAAATGTTAAAGCTCAAAACACTGTAATGGCAATCCTTACACACCCTTGCAGGTGGTACATTTACGTGTGGACATATGCATTTGTGAGCATTGTTTAACTCCACCTGAAGAGTCACTGAAGCCATGTGTACTTAATTATCTTTAATTCAGACTTATGTAACATTCAGTTGCTATGAGTAAGGGTAAATGACAAAACACATTCGTAATTATGTCAATTATAAGTAACAAATAAATATAATGTCAGCCTAATTTATTTGAATTACTGGTTTTAGATTTGAAAAACTTCCTAAAATAAATTACAACTTTTATCAAACTTAAAACAAAAAACAACAACTATTAACTTGAGCACATTTATTCTGTTGGGAAAAATTATTTGATAAGGACTAAAAAAATATATAAATTTTATTCTTAAGGTGAAAGATGCCACTTCTTGCTGTAGCTCACTAACAATGAGGTTTGGAGATTTTTTCTGTTTTCCTCACTATCCTGCTCACTGTATGCAATGTGAACATATATTGGGCCTCGCTCAGGTTCGTAATCAGTGGTTGAACAAAATAGGTATCTGTGTCATATCATATTTTTACCCCACATTCAGTCATGGATCAGTCATGGAAGTTCCTAGAAGTGTTATGATTTGGGGTTGTTTGGTTTTTGGTTTCTGGTTTTTTCTTTGTTTTTCACAATTTAGGTTTTGAATAGTTCTGATTATTATTATTTCATTATTATTCTTGTTGAATCATGTTTCTGTTTATTTTTCTGGTCATGCTTTAGTTTTGTCGTCTTGTTCATGTTTTAGGATCTGGTTATGCTTTGGCTTCATGTTTTTCTAGTTTCTGTTAGTTTGTGTTAAAGGGTCTGTTTTGCTCCAGCCACGTTTTGTTCTGTCAATTAAATTTATTCGGATCACCTGCTCCTATTAATCTGTCATCTTGTTTCACCTGGTCACACTCCATAAATACACACCTGTTCAGTTATACATCGCGCAATCATTTTCTCAAATCAAGTCTTGTTCTCTGATCATGCCATGCCTGTTTCGCCTGCCCGTTGTTTTGTTCCTGCGTCCTGCAGTGAGTGAGTTTTTGTTATTAAACCTTTTTACTTACCGTCATGCTGCCTTCTAGTCTGCATTCTGGGGTCCTATATCTTGCAAGTCGTGACAAGAAGGTCAAATAGGACAAAAAAAAATCTATAAATTGTTCAGTTAGATCTATTTTAGAGGGATTTTTCGGGGTATCAACAACTGTGCAACAAGTGATTTTGTTAAAAGCAATTATTCCCTAACTAATAAATGTAGCTAAATTCACAGTGGGATTTTTGGTCTGAGAAAGGTTTCTTAGACAAATAAGTAAATAACTAAATGAATAAATGCTAATGATGCCAATAAATGTGGCAGATACAAAATGTGTGCAGAATGGCCTGACTGATAGAAAGATGTGTACTTCCACATTGCTTCAAATTTACTTTATTTGCTGTGCTATTTTAATACACTGAATGACCTGTAAGATATATGCGACAGTGACACTGGATTAAGCAAACATAACCAAAAGCTGCATGGTTTTTACTCATGCAGTTATAGAGTAGGCTGTTCGTGTACAGATTTCAAGGCATTTTAAAGCCTGCTCCATGATGAAATCAGTCCCAAAGCTGGGGTTACTGGGTTATTTTGAAACTGTATTGGGGGAAATAGAATAGTCCAGATTTTGTAACAATTTTCAACCATCTTCTCTGATTTCTTTCTTGAGTTGTGATAGCGAAAGTCAGTCAAAAACACAGTTCTGCTACTGTGTTTGCAATTAAACAAATTAAACAAGGTTACAGTTATGTTAGAGTAAAATGAATCAAAGTGAAAGCAGGATACAACTATTTAAAGCTGGTGAATTGTCAGATTTAAAATGGTCAAAATTGCATAAATTCTGAAAGCATTCCAATACACCAAATAAAAAAAACCCACAAACTTACAGTCCTCAAACAAAAATAAACACTGTGAACAATGTGTTTACAATGAAAAAGAAAATTATTCTGAAGATTAAATCATACTTCAAAGACCTGTTCAACATATTTTAGCAAATCCTTTTACAATGATCATGAATGAAACAACACACATTGTAAGACTACCAAACACATGCTGCAAAGGTATAAGCCGTTTTTTTAAGTACATTAATAAAATTTGAATATGCTCTTAAATGGAGCAAATTAGCTTTCTTCCCACCTTAGCCTTTGGAAAGAAACAAAATAACTCTGTTTGAACAGTATGGTATTAGCTGTACTTACTATTTCATGCAGAGTAAATCCTAGCTGAACAGAGGAACACTAACCTGCTGTGCCATAAAGCAAATCATATCAGCTTTGATGTGCTCTAATGATGAAAAAGGAATGGCAGCTCCATCTGATCACCTCAGGGGGTGAAGGTGGGCAGGAAGGGGAGCATGGTACTCTAGCACAAACTTCTAAAAAGACAGATATGAACTAAATGAGGATGTCAGTACACTGTTCATAAAATGTAAAACCTTTGGAAATTTTTCAGGGTTTAAAATTTTATCCTTGACTTGAATTCTATTTGTTAGTGCCGCTGTCACAAACAATATGTTCTACTGGAGAAATACATTAGGACAATGATGTGCCATAGCTATATTCTCATGATATATTAACAAAATTGAATTAATAATACAAATATGAACAATCAGTTTGTATTCAGATCTAATCATGTAGGAAAAATACCTCTTTGTTTAAAAAACAAATACCAAAACCAAGAGCCGGTTCAGTACTGAAGCAATCAGTCCATATCTTATTTAAAAACAACCCTTGTTATTGAAAATTGTTTACATTTAATTTGTTTACATTTAATTTATTTTGACTTGCAAAACCAATTTTAATTTTAGGGTTAGCTACCTACACAGAATGAATCGGATGATCTGATAAGATGTGGAGGCAGAAGGCAGACATTAGATTTTAGAAAACAATGCCAAGAAAGTTCAAAAATGAAGGTTCAAAAGTCCTATCCAAAACTTGGGGAATATGCAACTATCAGCAGTCAAAAGCCAAGTTGAGTTGAATAGAAATGAACAGGAAAGCTTAACTGGATGTGACAGAAAAAGAGATTAAATGTTGTTGTAGAATAATCAGCAAAATAAAATACACATCTGAACACGGCTCATGTATTCACATTCTCAAGGATATCATCAATTACAACTTGAGTCACAAAAGAGATACGAAAACCAAACCAACAACTGAAGTCACAGAAAGGCAAAGTCAAGTCTAAAATGAGTATTTATATGCTTTCAAAACATCTTTTTCTCCCATGATGGAGAAAATGCTTGACACATTCCTGCTTTTCCTGGCTTTTCTTTATTTCCTACATTGTTCCCACATTATACCAGTTTTTCTCACTTAAAGTATGTGGCTATAGTTCCGATCACAATATCTCACTTCTCTATCACAGGGACTTACAAGAAATGATGCACACACATATTTTCTTCTTTTCTATAAATAAATAGAAAAAATCTGAAATGTTTAATATGGATTTATATTTAGCCCTTCTAAGCAAAACTTAGAAGATAAATGCCAACACCCCATTTGGATCCTCTTAAATTGTTTTTCTATGATTTCCCTGTCTACCTCCAATAATCTTCCCCTACACTCTGAACAGCTGCTCTGTCTAAGAAACCTCTGAGGTCATCGTAGAACAGCTGTATATATACTGAAATCAAATTGCACACAAGTTGACTTTATTTACTAGGGGTGTAACGATACACAAAAATGATGGTTCAGTGCGTATTTGGATTTTAACTTCATGGTTTGGTACATCGCTTCAATCAAACTAAATTCATAAAAATACATGATTTTTTTTTTTACGTTAGAGATTTAGTTGGATTTTTTTTCACTGAAAAACACTGTATAAGTAGGCATTGACAATGCCTGGATAGATAGATTATACAACAATAAAACCACTTGAGAACACTCACTGGTAATGTATAGAAATCTTTAAACAAGACTGTGGCCATATCTGAGACAAAGCATGTTTAAATCACTTTGGAGTTGTTTTGATATATAGACAACCTAGTTTTTCAGCTGTGCCTGAATGCATCATCAACAGCTGTTGGGAAAACCCTGTAGGGAGTTTGGGCTGATTGGATGGTATCATTTGGATGTCAGCTGATTTTTCTCCAGTGCCACTGATGTTTACATTGCCCTTGAGGTTTTTGTGCTTGACCTTGTCAGGAGCTAAACTGGGGCAATAAAGTTTGTAAAAAAAAAAAAAAAAAAATGAAACTGAAAAAAAAACATTGATGATGTAGGGTTTTGTTTCAGTCCACCCTTCTTTATGCACTGTAGATGCACAAGAAACCTTAATGTTTTCTAATTACAGTGAGTTTAATGATAGCATGGAGTCCTCTTTGTGTTGTTTTGGTGTCACTTTTAAAGTTGTGATACAGAACATTGCATTGTGCACTTAGTTCTGTACATAACATTCTGCTTGCGTGCAGGTATAAAACAAGCTGTATTCATTCAGTGCACATGCATACTAAACCAACAGGCCTGTGCTGGATATTTTTGGTATGAACCTTGTAATGTTACCCCTCAGTTATTTATTAATTCAGCCCTGAAATATGAAATTCATTAATTTCAGTCTGTAGTACAACTTTTTTTTACTTTTATTTACTTTCCTTTATAATGGCACTGCAATGTACTTTTTATGTTCTTTTGTTTGTCACTGCAAAGTTGTAATCCACTTGAATTGTCTTGTTGCTGAAATGTGTTATATGAATAAACTTGCCTTGCCTTGCTTAATTATGTGGCCTGTGAAAGCCAATTGTTATCAGAGCAAAGGGGGCTGAAAAATAACGCAAGGTTCAGATTTTGGTTTGAAACAAATTATTTCCGCCACACAATTTTACACTAATTTGTGTTAGTCCATCAAATAAAATACAAATACATTCATTTAAAACAGACAAGCAAACCAAAAAGTGTAGGGCTGTAACAACAAAGATTTGATATAGCTATTAAAGTGTCAAACAGCAGTGAGTTGTTTTTCAAACAAACATAACAGAGGCAAGATGTTAAACATTCCCTTACAGCAATCATTCACTTAAATTGAACATTGAAAAAAAAAAAAAAAAAAAAATTCTAGACAACACATTTAATCTCTTTGGCTATATTTTTTAATGTATAACTAAGCTTCATTTATTTTTATCTGACCAAAGAGATCACCTACATAGATTGCTAGATTTAAAAACTGAACGATTTTCAAATATTTTTTTTTTCTATGCTATGCTCAGGATTTTGCTAACAAAAAAACCCTGTTACTTTAAGTTAGTCACTGCAAAACTTTAATCTACCATCTCTACAGCCTCTGTAAACATTAGATCTAAAGGACCATTGCCACCATGTTGTGGAAGCTATTCTTTTTTTGCAGTTTTATTTTTTTAATTAGAAGGAGATCTTAAATTCCAGAATTAGCTGTATGACTTAATCGGCTTCACAGTTGTTTGCCCCCAAAGCATGTTGGCCAAAACTTCATTCATTTACATTAATATCTGTGAAGAATTCTCCTGAGAGATTATATTTTTAAATGTTAAACTGCAAAATATTATGGGAAAGATTATGATGGAGGGTAACGAAGAACCTTTGAGTCCAGAGAGCTATTTCCTCCCAGCAGAACTAAAAAACTAAAACTACATTTTAAAACGTAACTGCTCTGCTTTCTGCATATGACAACGCAGCAGGAAAGTCCAGAAAGAAAAAAAAACAGTTTCCACCCTAAACACTATTTCTGGGCATACAGTTCAGCAGTGCAATAACCACAATGTTGGTACTGCCCTGTGCTCACAGAGCTGAGTTCAGAGCCTGGAACAGATTCAGCACTGTGTCACTTCCTCCATGCATCACATGTCACACTCTGGACAAGGACTCATAGCATTTAACGTGGTCAAGCCAGCTATTCCTGTTAGGGATGCATGCAGCATGTCCCTTTACCATAGGTTGTTTTTAACCATCTGACCACTTTCCCACCCAGTTTTTTTCCCCACTTTTTGGAAAAAGTAAGAAGTGAGTAATGTAATTATGTATGAGCTTACAACTGCTCTATATGCAAGTTCCTAACACCAGTTTCATTTGTGTTAACATAATACAAAGACATACAAATACAGAAAGTCTAATAAAATGTTAAATTCAGGATACAGACAAGCATGATGCTTTAAAAAAGCTAATTATTCCAATTGTTTTTCATATTTCAGGGTTGCTTTAATCAGTGACAAACTGAATGTACTTCATTGTTCAGATTGATTGAACCTTAAGGCTCTAATAGTTCAAGAAATTCCCCTTGATTGGGTTGGAAAGCATTATGGCGTCAAGTTTGCATAAATATTTGAGGTGTGCTAAAAAGTTCTGCACAGACAGAAAACAATACATTTGTCTCTCTGTCTGTACTACTAGAGGGGATTTAGCTGCAATGGGAGGCTTTTTTGCATTCCAGGAATTTACAAGGCAACAACTGAAGCAACAGACCTGACATACTACATTTTTATGATTCAAATTCCATCTGAAGCATCAATCAAACATTGTCTTCTTCAAAACTGGTCCACTGACCTATTCACAAACCTACAGATTTATTTAGAAGCTTATAAAAACAGACACTTTTATTTTAACCCTGGTCCTCTTCATGTTTTCAATGACAAAAGTGTCACAACCAAATACACATCAGTGTAATATGCTACATGTTAGTGAGAGGGATTGTGCTCAGCCTATCCTTAGGGTACCTGGGTGCCTTATTTGAAGACACACCTTTGTGAGTCTTTCACTTAGGGAGCGAAAAAACAAGTGTGGTTTCTCTGGTTTCAGTCCATATAAACAGACGCTACTTTCACAAAAAATGAAATAAAACATGTCCAAGCTCTATCCTCTCTCTACTCCTTTCTCCGTGCCTTCCGTCTGTTGTTGATAACGTATGCGCTGGCCTTGCTTCTTCTGTGTTGATTCAAGTGAATGACAGCTAAGACATGCAAAGGCAGAGACACAAGGAGGGAGAAATTTGCTTGGGTGTTGTAAGCACCCTATCTTTTCTTGTGAAAGGAGATCCTCTCCTGGCACAAAGAAAGTCCCATCTTTTGTGCGAAGATCTACTAGAGGCCCACCCCCAGTGTGTGTTTTTTCCCAACAGCTCTCACCCCTTTTATTGTTTTCCCTTCGTTACTAAGCTTGGCTTGCATTTTTGTTGTAAACTTACATCATAAGGAAAAAAGGATGTACAGCACATAAAAAAAAATATTTTTCCAACCTTACCTAAAATAAGCCGTTAAAAATAGATCTGCTTGCTTTAGTAATACATTGTCTGGCCATAGACTATTGCCATGGTAACCATTCAACCAGATGTTCACAAAGCTCCCAAGACAAGACCTGACTTGCTTGGTCTGTGATTTGAGTAAGTAAAGAGATATTATAAAGTTAAAGGTCCGCTTTTCCAGCGGCTGATTTTCCATCCATGACAAAAAAACTGTAAAAGTTATGAGACTTACCTTCAGCACCATCTTGATGGTCTGGGCAGTCCTGTCCAGTGTCCCTGTGGTCGACCCAGTTAATCCCTTCTAAACTGTCATAGCTGGACTGAGCCTGATCCTTCACTGGTACGACTGTGAAGTGAGGCATGTTTTCATCCCTCTTCTTTTCGTTCCCAGCTCAATTTCAGCCTAGTAGGCTAGCTGTTAGCCAGCCACAGTTCAACTCCCACTAATGGCAACTACATTCCACTACACTGCGCTCACTTCCTCTGAAGAACATTATCATACTCCCCGCCCCCAGGCCCGCCTCTGATGGGCTTTTTTGTCTGTACTGAACCAGTCTGGAGGTCTGGGGAGGGGTGCATATTGAAAGAAACCCACACCCCTTCAACTAGAAGGAGTGACATGGCACTTTCAATGCCAGCTTTGAACTGAGTAGTCATGCATGCATTTTCTCTAGTCTCTAGTCATGAAGGACTATGCACCATGGTTGAAAAAGTGTAGGGTGACCCCTTCCTGATGTCTCTGTGTCACAATGACAGCTAACAGAGTGGCCTCTGTCTGCTCAAAGGTTCACATCGATATTATTCTGTATATGACCACCTTTTCTCAAAACGCAGACACACAAAATGTGGCAGCCAGGGATGATGGTAAAAGTTACAAAAAAAAAGAATATTCAGACAGCTTCTCAAAATAGGAGGAGACAAGCAATGACTCTTGGCCCCCATGTTTAATAGGTGAACAATTAGATGTCATTGCAGCCTCTGAACCCAGGAACATTCAGCTTCTTTACACAACTTTGACAAATTCTGCACTGAATGGGGATAGCTGTATGTTAGCTGGATGTTGTTTATTGTCATGGTCTACAGCTATTTAAACTATGATAACAAAGGTCAACAGTTAACCAAAGCAACTTCAGTGAATGACGGTAAAATACAACCTTTCCAAAAACAGTAGCTAGTCTGTAAACATTAAAGAAGCCAATCAAAAGCATGCTTTAGAAAAGCTGTCATTAGTAGGCCAGCAGCTACCAATCTTGTTGCCACGCGCCTTAGTTACAAAGTCTTTCCATTTTAATTATTCTGTAATAACTGTTTTCAAGTTTTAAACACACTTTTAGAAATAAATGTTCTGTACTATATTTTTTGACAGAAAAAAAGGAACAAAAAGTAAACTCTTGCTTTTGGTAACTTTAGTTAACTTTTTTCTTAAAAGAGTGAGCTCGGTAAATTTATTTATATCTGCTCTACTACAAAACATTTGGTATTTCCTGAATTCTAGACTGAGTTATTAAAACATATGTACAGTTACTGTAAGATATAACTATAATAAGATGATAATGATGACCTAATAAAGGCTCACTCCATTCTAAAATTTGCACATTCATTTCACCAAATACAGGTTTGTTTGCTTTTGAGAAATTGTGAATAATAGGCTTACACTGTAAAACAATATGCTTGTGTAACCACAAAACATTCAAATTTGACCCTGAATCTTCCTACGTAAACAAGTGTAGGGCAGATAGATTTATTGATAATTGTCAGGTTCAATATATGCCTTTGAAAGTTTTCCTACATACATTTTTAAATTCAAATTCTAGAAGGGGCTCACTGAACAATACATCCATCAAATCATTACATTTACATAAAGATATTCTAAGTTAAATTTTCCTTTTCCATATAAAGAATAAAACTAGGGCTGCAACTAACTGTTAGTTTAGTAATCGAGTATTCTATTGATTATTCTATGAGAAATATTCAAGTCAAATTCAAGTTCACAAATAATTTTTTCCTTAAAAACAAACTACATTGTATTGCTTAAAATGCAATAACCTAGAATGTATTTAGTGTACACTTGAACAATTGTAGCAAAGGATGCATCTGAAGCTAAAAAAAGTCGGGAGATCAACATATCAAAAGCTCAGCCCTACCGGTTGACTTTGGTTTTTTTTGACAAAAACAAAATAGTGCATAAAGTGTCAGTTGCATATTGAATTTCTCTGCAGTGGATGTTTCCTGCTCAGGTGTTGCAGCATTGAGGATGGGCTATTATGGAATTATAATTCAGTTTTGCTGCAGATTCACTGTGCTGCGCTTTTTTTTTTCTGTTAAGTTTAAATTAATCTCACACCTTTGACTTTTTCTGTCATTTTTTCTGCGCTTCTTTTTGCCCCTAAACGTCTCCCACCATAGGTGATAACGGCACTTGGTTTTTACATATCAGCATATCATTAGTGAAAGTGAGAGATTTGTGCAACACAAATACTTACCAGGCAGGAACAACAATGCGCCAAACACAATTTAGCGAAGCTTCGAGGCAGATCATTTGCCTCAAGGAATTTTAGTAGTGGAGGTATTCGAAAGCTTCAATAATTCGTTTCAGTCCCTAATTAAACAATATTTAATCTATAAATCCTCTGTGATGGACAGGTGACTAAGGGGAGGACCAAACCTGTTGATTAGAGACCAGAGGTATAGACTTGGGTCACATGACTTGGACTTGAGTCAGACTCAAATCTTTACTTTTATTGACTTGTGATGGACTTGTTACTTGAGTTGAAAATAATTAACATCTTTCACAACAACACAAAATCTGTGTGTCTGTAATCCTTTTCTTGAATAAACATTAACCGTTTTAATTTTAAACCAGTTAACTACCCAGAATACCCTGATCTAACACAACACACAATCAAGCTGCACAAGATAAACTTTAAGTTGTACAGTGACTCAGTTACTGTGTGCATGGCCCAGTCTAGGCTTTGAGCCTGAACTGAAACAAACTCAGTGCTGTGATGCATTATGGCAGAGCTCTAATGAGAACATATAAAAGCAACTTAAATCAGATCAGAAAATGACTATTATACCACAGTATAGAGAATGTGAGCTGATTTTATCTGTATAGGATCTCATATTACTTATGTCTAAATAAAGGTTTATGTTGTTTATATTAAGCGGGCATGAAAAAAAAAACTACATACAAATAACCAATGTTTATAAAAATCACTTTTGCAGAGTTTTTTTTATTTTTTTATTAGATGTGCACAAATCTAATGACACTAATGATTCCCAAACTATGATACAAGTACCACTGGTGGTCCTTTGGCTGCTTTAAGTGGTACTCAGAGAATAAATTTGTAATATTTTTTTACAAAGTAATAAATACAGGGGTTAGACAATGAAACTGAAACACCTGTCATTTTAGTGTGGGAGGTTTCATGGCTAAATTGGACCAGCCTGGTGGCCAGTCTTCATTGATTGCACATTGCACCGGTAAGAGCAGAGTGTGAAGGTTCAATTAGCAGGGTAAGAGCACAGTTTTGCTCAAAATATTGAAATGCACACAACATTATGGGTGACATACCAGAGTTCAAAAGAGGACAAATTGCTGGTGCACGTCTTGCGGGCGCATCTGTGACCAAGACAGCAAGTCTTTGTGATGTATCAAGAGCCACGGTATCCAGGGTAATGTCAGCATACCACCAAGAAGGACGAACCGCATCCAACAGAATTAACTGTGGACGCAAGAAGAAGCTGCCTGAAAGGGATGTTCGGGTGCTAACCCGGATTGCATCCAAAAAACATAAAACCACGGCTGCCCAAATCACAGCAGAATTAAATGTGCACCTCAACTCTCCTGTTTCCACCAGAACTGTCCGTCGGGAGCTCCACAGGGTCAGTATACACGGCCGGGCTGCTATAGCCTAACCTTTGGTCACTCATGCCAATGCCAAACGTCGGTTTCAATGGTGCAAGGAGCGCAAATCTTGGGCTGCAGACAATGTGAAACATGTATTGTTCTCTGATGAGTCCACCTTTACTGTTTTCCCCACATCCGGGAGAGTTACGGTGTAGAGAAGCCCCAAAGAAGCGTACCACCCAGACTGTTGCATGCCCAGAGTGAAGCATGGGGGTGGATCAGTGATGGTTTGGGCTGCCATATCATGGCATTCCCTTGGCCCAATACTTGTGCTAGATGGGCGCATCACTGCCAAGGACTACCGAACCATTCTTGAGGACCATGTGCATCCAATGGTTCAAACATTGTATCCTGAAGACGGTGCCGTCTTCAGGATACACAGCAAGACTGGTGTAAGATTGGTTTGATGAACATGAAAGTGAAGTTGAACATCTCCCATGGCCTGCACAGTCACCAGATCTAAATATTATTGAGCCACTTTGGGGTGTTTTGGAGGAGTGAGTCAGGAAACGTTTTCCTCCACCAGTATCACGTAGTGACCTGGCCACAATCCTGCAAGAAGAATGGCTTAAAATCCCTCTGACTACTGTGCAGGACTTGTAAATGTCATTCCCAAGACAAACTGACGCTGTATTGGCTGCAAAAGGAGGCACTACACCATACTAATAAATTATTGTGGTCTAAAACCAGGTGTTTCAGTTTCATTGTCCAACCCCTGTACATACAACGGAACTACGATGTAGCGCCTCTTAACACAAACAGTTGAAAAGATGATTTTTTTTTTAAAGTACAGTAATCTTTGCTTCATCAGAAATGTCAACGAAAAATGTTAGCACTTTTTGTACAAACTGAACGAATTATGGTGAAACAGGAACAAGTCCTGGTGGCGCTCATTTACATCTAAAGAAGAATTTTGATCTGGGAACGGCATCTAATAAAATTTGAAGGTCTTCTACTTCAAAGCTTGAACAAAGTATGATTTGCTAAATGATCTACTCAGTGACAAGCTAACAATAATGCATTCCTCCACAGTTTGCACTTTCGCACACTGTAGCAGCATGTCAACAACATGAGTTTCTTGAAAAGTCCATATAAACCTTTTTATCAATGTGTCTATTATTTACTTACCTCTTTGAATTCCAGCTTCAAGTTGAAACCTGGAAATTTCAACTTCTGAGTAAAAGTGGAACATTTAATTATTTGCATGATTGAACCAATCACGCAGTGCCAATGAAAAAATGCTTTTTTTGATAACGGCACTTTGTTGTTTTTATAACATAAGAAATTTAACGTTTAAATTATTTTTAAAACTATTTTGTCAGTATGGTGGTACATGAAAAACTTACTTACTGAGGTGAAATTTTTTAGTTTAAAAGCCACTGATCTAGAATAATTATCAAAAAGCAAAACAAACAATAAAAAAAAACAAGAAATAGGACTCCTCGCTTGCTGTCTTCATTTAAAACCTGGTGATTCCAAATAACCAAAGTAATTACTTTCCTTGACTTAAAAACAACCAATGCAAATGTGATGCTGCCCACCAAGGTCACTTCTTACTCATGTGGTGCTTTGTGCAGGTCTGTGAGCAGCACGAAGTCAGAGACTGCCACAGTCATTACTTCCATCATGATTAATTCGTATTGCGAAAGGATCCGTAGGCAGGAGGGGCAGGTCCAAGGGAAAATGAGGCCCAGAATGGTCAGCTTAGGAAACAAAAACTCACAGTGAAAGTTTTAGAACTTCTTTCAAACTTCTAAGTACAAAGGTATCATAGAACTGTCAACTAGATGAACAAAAAATCTTGTTCCCAATAACAGACTTCCTAATGGTTCTTTTTTCTTTTCTTTTTTTACAATGCTAGAATGACATTTACTAATAGGACAAGAAAATGTAAGGGTGTTTTACCTCGGGTTGAGGTTTCAGTTCAGCCTGTTCTTACGCACCCTTTGTTCCGTGCAATTATAGATATTAACCACTAGATGGCAGCATTTGAATGTGTCAAAAACGTAATTGTAAAGGTTTTACATTTTCTGTTTCAAAGTTAAATTTCAAGTAGGTCTCCCTCTAGCTGTCAGACATCACACTGGAGGCTGAAGTTCTCCAAATAACATTTAAGTATTTCAATAGTCAAAAAATCATATTAACCAGTTATTAGATAGTAGACGGTTGAGCAATAAAAACGGGTCTACTTTTGTCAACATTACATCAGATACTGGGTCTAACCTGCACTATATATATAATACAGGTTTAACACAGGTTATATATATCGGTGTTCTGACAGGCATAGAAAGATAATAGTAATATAGTGTAAAGATACTTTTTAGGTGAATATGGTGTGCCCTTTAATTTTAAAAGTAGAATTAATTTATTTGTCCCAAGGGGTGGAGTTTAAAAAGCTAAATACTTCAGAAAGGCATGACCAGGAAGACTTTAAACATACTTTTTTCTTTAGCAAGAGAGTTCATAATTTGAATTTCTGCTTAAAGCTTTCTGTACAGTCTTTATGATCTTCCTGTCTGCATTGCTTTTCTTTAAATACTTTCCCACAATTCCAAAACAGTGATATTTTGTCATTTCTCCCTTTTGGAAACATTTTTGTAACATTAATTGCTCTTAAACAGTGCGCACATTCCACAGTATCTTTTAAATATGAAATAATGAGGTTTAAAAGCTACTGCCCACGTTAGGTTATATCTCTGCATTTTGAGTGAATGCTTCTTAGCGGGATTGCAAACTCTAATTGCATGTGAAGGCCAAGAGCCTGTTGTCTTTCTACCACTGACACTGATTAGGATTTTCTAATACTCTGCCTGTGGGGATTTAAGTCAATCCAATTACCTTTGGCTACCATGATTAGCTGGATGTAAACCCAAGGGCCCTTTCAGTTTGTGTCCAGCAAAAAAAATTTGGATTTGTAGACAATAAATGCCACAAAGGCTGATTGTTCAGGCAAAACCTTGGTAATGGTAATTCTTTGCCACAAAAAAAAACATCAAACCTTCTATAGCTAAATTAAAAGCATTTTTCTTTATTTTTTTTGGTTTTATGATTGCATTGTTAAATAAGAAGTCTATAGTAAACTGAAGTAAAACAATGGCTGTCATGGCTGTGGGAAGTTGTATTAGTTTTCCAGGGTCTGTGTCATGAGTACCCTGTTTTCCCCATAAGAGAAGAAGGAAGGTCAGGAAAAAAATCTGACTGCTTTGCAAGGTGAATACAAAGTAAATAGCTCTAATCTAAAGCTAATAAGCTTTAGAATCTTATACACAGCCACAAAGATGAGTGGTTCAAATATATTTGTATTGAGCAGATATTACCCAGATGTGAAGTTGTATTAGCTGCGCTGACTTTACTTCCAAAGTTAGATCTAGAAATAAGATTAAACCAAACCATGCTCTAGTTGCAAGTCATAAAAATCAGCAGGATTTACTGATTATTATATTCAGTGACCAGAGTGATAGCTGTTCACAATCCAAGGTAATAGCACCTGAATTTTATGGATTCAAAAATTAAGGCAACATATTCCCAAATATATGTTGTACATTTGTATTATGTGTAGTAAAGATTCAGTGACATACAAACTAGTAGAGCTGCATAGAAACAGTTAAATACTGCAGCCATCACTATTAATGAACAACACAGCAGTCAATTTGGACTTTAAGATTGGGACTGATGAGAAATCCTGGATTTTGGGGACTGTCAATTTGTTTGTACATGGAAATTTTTGGTTAAAATATGCAGTGAAAATAGATGAGAACGTTGTTTCTCTTACTTTCATTTTTGTGACAAAAACACAGCAAACAGGAAAAAACTACTGCTGTTTTGTGGCACTGTTTTAATATTTCTTGACAGCATGTTGGTGCTACGAAATATATGGTAAGGTGCTACCTAAACCACCTGTTCAGATAATAATGTTTTTGGCAATTCTTTTAACATCCATCATACTTAGATTGAAAATTAGTCTCTAAAATGAATGCTCTCTAGCCTTTATTTGCCCAACTCATACAGAGCACAATTATTGTATATATTCATTCTCTGTCAATATATTGCATAGAAATAGATATTTCAGTTAAAACCTGAATTTTATATGTAGACAATCCTGGTAAATCATTGCAAAAGTGAATGCAAGTTAATTTAGGTTGATAAAAATGGCAAAGTCAGACACTCTGTCACTCTGATAATGAAAGCATGCTACAGTACTGTTAAGAAAGCATTCTACCTGTTCTATGTATCAATCTCTCTCTCAGCCTGTGTTAAAAGATTGTATTGGGCTGCTACAGGGAAGCCATCATGTGAAGCTAGTTTCCTTTGATTAGTTACTTCAGGCTACTGAGATGTTTTGCTATGAACAGGCCCAGCTGTAATTAATTGAATTTCAGATGGCTGAACTTCATTTTGGTGAAATCCTTTTAGGCTCCATAATTTGAGTGCCTTTTCACTCGAATGCTTTAGCAGCTGCTTTTTACAATTCACAATTAAAAAAAACCCTTCAGTTTATGAGTTAAAAGGAAATAAGTGTCCATATGTTCAATCTTTTGGGTCTAGTGTATTATAAATTAATAAACTGGATGTATTTTAGATGGGGTAGGAGAACAAGCCCCAGTTTTTAGGCTTCTCTACCACTAAGACACAGCGGCCCATTGAGAAAGCTGCAGAAAGTAGCCATACCAGTTTACAACACCAAGACCAATATGACTGAGAGTGACTATTTCGGTATACCAGACCTGGCAAAGTCAGACGAGTAAATTTGGCTTCAGACCAAGAAACACATTAACGTGTGTCAACAAACTGTAAGATTTAAAACTTGGTGGCATCACAAACCTGCTCAAGCCAAGCACTGCATCAGTAGTGAACAAATGTTTCCTTGTTAATACTCTTCTTCCATGCTATCTTTCTTTCAAAAAGCACTCATGTGAGTGGGAGGCATATTGGTTAACAGGCTGACCCAAATCATTGCAACTTTCACAGCAGGCTTGGAGAGGTGGATCGAGAGGGTGTAAGACAAAAGAGTCTTTAAGAAGAAATGTTGTTCTGAGTACAGAAGTAGCTTTTCTGTATTGCTTATTATCTCTTGAACTGAATGAACTGTTGAAGGCACATGATACTTCAAAATTAATCATGCACAGTTTGTTGTAATAAAGTCGTACTTTGTTACAAAGGTTTGTGAAGTAAATAATTTAAAAGATTTTATTTTTGTGTATTAGCTTTTTAGAGACAGTTTATAATACTAAATATTATACTCATTTATCACGAATGTGTAGTTTTTTGCAGAAATAGTTCCAGTCAGTTCACTGTTCATACTGATACCATATATACTTATTTGTCCTTGTCATGAAAATTGATTTTCTACTTCCACAGCTAAATACCTTTTAGAGTTATACTTTGTTACATAGACCTGGTAAGACTTTGGTGGTAAATACCTACTAACAAAATTAGTAAATATATGTGAATTAAACATTACAGGTATATAACTAATGTGACGCTAAAAACAAATTTTTTGCTAGCTTGCAGTTTCTCTATTAACTTTAGAGAGCTCTCTAGAAATCAAACCATTTGTTCGTTTTCTTACTTAAATTTTATGTATAATACTCCCATGTAGCCCTTTGCTATGGCTGGCATTATTTGCCAACACTAAGGGTTCAGAGTTTGGTCAAACATCAGGCCGTCAGGAAATAACACCAACTGAGGCCATTAGTATTGATGAGAAACCCACATGGCCTTATATTTTTTTATTTAACCTTTATATCTTTTAAGGTATTTGAGCCACTCCTTTTTAATGATTTGCTGCAGTTTCTTGATGGGGGTTCAACCTTTGACACCACAAACTTCCACAAATCCAAATTATTATTCTTGGATTTCTGACACAAGGCCACATTACTATATTGCTCTTATCTTAGAGGGCAACTTCTATTTTCTTTGCCTTATCTAATGATGCAGCAAGAGACTGTGGAGAAAGTTGTTGGTGGTATCTGCACACAAACTGGCACCCAGTAAGCTGTATGTGTTGTCATATAAGTGGTAGTGGCAGTGGAGGGTGATCTGTGGACTGTCTGGTCACCTATCACCCAAATTAAATAAATCAAAAATCAATGCAGCACAAAAAATATTGTAAAGCAAGCAACACATGGACTAACTTATCTTAATCAGTTATTTATTTTATTACTTTGCAACTATATTATGCTAAATTTCATGCTTGTACTACACATAATCCATCCATCCATCCATCCATCCATCCATCCATCCATCCATCCATCCATCCGTACCTCTAAAGGGAGGCTCCCAAAGGGTATCCTAATCTGATGCCCGAACCACCCCAGATGACTTCTTTTGATGTGGAGCTGTGGCTCTACTTTGAGCTCCACTTTGGATGTTAGAATTCTTCACCCTATCTCTAGGGCTGAGTCCAGCTACCCTTGAAAGGATGCTAATTATGGTTGATTGTTTCCAGGATGCTGTTCTTTCGGTTATGTTGTGTGAATAAGTCATCTAGCTATAATATTTTGACATTCTGAAACTGCAAGCCAAAGAGAACACATGTCAGCTAATGTTTAACATCTATAAGTGTTTCTTCATAATTGCTATGTATGCGTTGTATAAACTGGCCTGAACCATAACAAACATAGATTTCTTTTCTTCAGATTTTAGTCCCTGACCATCTAATAAACATTCTGGTAGTGCTAAAGTTTTAATGGGGACAACATTTCTCTCCAATTTAAAAGAGTTTTGGTCTTTAATTTATATTTAGCCTAATTCAATTCTGTAGAGACTCACAATAAGAAACACAAAATGCGATTAGAGAATTTACATGATGGATGTTTATTTGTTTGGCGCTCAGACCCCAGAGGATGACATGAATGCTGATAATGCATGAACTTGATTGAATGTCTTAGAATTAGAACTGTCCTCCCCCGGATCTGATACTGGTGATGGAAAGGAGGCCTGATAGTAATAGAACTGAGAATCCGATGGAGGTGATGGGGTGGAGGAGGGTCGAAGCTCGGCTGACTGCTGGGAGATCCATGAATGGGAGACTTTAAATGTGGAGCCTTGAAGGATCACTAGCTGAGGATTACTGCAGACTTGATGCTGATTGGTTGGAGCGGAGACCCACGGAGAAGCCATTGGATGAAGCTGGAGGAGTCTCTCAATTTGAATTTTCGTCATTACTCCATGATTTATTTAATAAAATTTTCTGTGTGGTGATATAGTTTAAGTAAGTGAACATTAAAAAAGATCTTAGCACTGTTCCCTTACAGGTAAAAGGTTACTGCTTTAACTCTCAGCGGGGGCCTTTCTCAGAGAAGTTTGCAGTTCATGGTCTCCATGTGCATCTGTGGGTTTTTCCTGGATACTCGTTACCTTTCAAAGTCCAAAAACTATTCAGGTTTGGTTAAGAGGGAACTCCAAAATCCACTAATGTCTGAGTGCATATGTGCAAAATTATTTGTTGTGTTTGATTGTGTTACAATGTGATAGGATGGTGGTTTACAGTAAACCCTAACAACCCCCACACTCAAGTTAGGTAAATTTACCAACTGATCATCAGCATTAAAGGATACAAAAATAACCAGTATATTGGGAAAAGAATTGGCCAAAGAATGGATAGGTATAATGAGAAAAATGTACAAGAATTTGCCCTAAAAAGCTCTAGGGTTAAGTTTACTTTATAATTAAATCTTTAATTATAGAGAATGTTTCATACAGCCAAGTGTAATAGAAAGTGCTTAGCAGATAGTAAAACAGACATAAAAACAATAAAAACACACATTTACACTAGAAATTATCAAAGAACAAACAAATAAATGAGAATACGTTGAAAAAGAGGACCAGAGTAAGAAAAATATGCCTAACATGGTGTTTTAGTTCTCATTTTAAGTATTACCAGGAGACCCTATAAAAATACCTGAGAAGGCACCTAAACTGTTATAGCCCACCAACTAATGCATTTGAGCAACCCATTGTAATTGCAATATTTCACACATTGAAATTGCAATCATGACTGCAATTGAATATAATTTGCAACTCTACTAGAATAGAACTAACATATACACTGACCGACCACTTTATTAGGTACACCTTGCTAGTACCGGGTTGGACTGCCTTTTGCCTTCAGAACTGCCTTAATCCTTCATGTCATAGATTCAACAAGGTACTGGAAACATTCCTCAGAGAGTTTGGTCCATATTGACATGACAGCATCACACAGATGCTGCAGATTTGTCGGCTGCACATCCATGATGCGAATCTCCTGTTCCACCACATCCCAAAGGTGCTCTATTGGATTGAGATCTGGTGACTGTGGAGGCCATATGAGTACAGTGAACTCACTGTCATGTTAATGAAACCAGTCTGAGATGATTCATGCTTTATGACATGGTGCGTTATCCTGCTGGAAGTAAGCATCAGAAGATGGGTACACTGTGGTCATAAAGGGATGGACATGGTCAGCAACAATACTCAGGTAGGCTGTGGCATTGACATGATGCTCAGTTGGTACTAAGGGGCCAAAAGTGTGCCAAGAAAATATCCCCCACATCATTACACTGAACCGTTGATACAAGGCAGGATGGATCCATGCTTTCATGTTGTTGACGCCAAATTCTGACCCTACCATCCGAATGTTGCAGCAGAAATAGAGACTCATCAGACCAGGCAACGTTTTTCCAATCTTCTATTGTCCAATTTTGGTGAGCCTGTGCGAATTGTAGCCTCAGTTTCCTGTTGTTAGCTGACATGAGTGGCACCCGGTGTGGTCTTCTGCTGCTGTAGCCCATCTGTCTCAAGGTTTGACATGTTTGACTTAGTGGTTATTTGAGTTACGTTTCTATCAGCTCGAACCAGTCTGGCCATTCTCCTCTGACCTCTGGCATCAACAAGGCATCTGCGCCCACAGAACTGCCGGTCACTGGATATTTTCGCTTTTTCTGACCATTCTCTGTAAACCCTAGAGATGGTAGTGCGTGAAAATCTAAGTAGATCAGCAGTTTCTGAAATACTCAGACCAGCCCATCTGGCACCAACAACCATGCCACATTCAAAGTCACTTAAATCACCTTTGTTCCCCATTCTGATGCTCGGTTTGAACTGCAGCAGATCGTCTTGACCATGTCTACATTCCTAAATGCATTGAGTTGCTGCCATGTGATTGGCTGATTAGAAATTTGCGTTAATGAGCAGTTGGACAGGTGTACCTAATAAAGTGGCTGGTGAGTGTATAATCACAGTCCTTTTGGTCAGAAGGTCAGGAACAATTAAAAAAATACATGATTCAGGAATGGATGAATTAATTTCCAATTGACTTACTAACATTTTCATACCTCTGTGTCAATCAGATTACAAGCTGTAAGATATAAAGACAACACATTGTATTCCTGTGTCATCCAACGGCTGAATTAATAGCAATGAGAAAAAAAAAAAAAAAAACTGTCATATAGAAACAATTTAGGGAGACAGGCTATGAAAAAATTAGGACATCCACCCAAAGGTAAAGAAAGGTAAATGGGAGATCATACTTAAACAAAGCCCAAAATAATCTATTAAATGCAACTCTAAACAAAGACTTTAAACCTAACACAGTGGAATTGCTGGGATAACAATGACAGAACTCTAAAGTAATCAAACTATTTCTGAAAACAAATTATTTCTAGAAAATACTGTAATATTAACACTAGAGCATGGTTTACAAAAGTCAGTTCCACAACTGGCATAATAGATCAATAATGACTTACAGCGGACATGATCAGAAAACAACACAGAGTACCTATGCAGTGTCCTTTTTCTTAAGAATCATCTTGCCAAATGTGCTTATCTACCAAACAAGCTATCTGTTTGTCCCTCTGTGTGCCACTCAGTCCCTCAAAAACATCCATGGATAACATCTTCAAGGCCAGATGCCCTGGCTAAGACTACAAATCTCTCCGATAAGAAAATAGCTCAGATAACATAGCACCCTGTCTCCTCTCACACACCTAAATGCACATTATGTCTCTTATCTCAGAGATACAGTCTCAAACCAGAATATGCTACACTGATCCGGTATAGACTGCGTATTTAATCACTTTTGCAAAGGAGAATGTCAAATCTAATCAATCCTAATATTTAAAAAGAATTTCATCCAAATCAGTAATTGTCTTTTCTGTCCACTGGAACATTTATTATTCAAGTGGTTAACAGCTTCAAATGTAGGTAGATTTTATATGTTTTGGAAGGTATTGGTGTTGTTGCATGAGAAATAATGTCACGGTGGGGTTTTGGGGTGGACCAAAGCACAGACAAGAGCTTGGCAGCAGCATTTTGAATCGGTCTTCAGCTTTATTCAAAGATTGCAAATGTAGCAAAAACATAGCAAATATCGATGCAGGTACAAGCATGAGACAAAACCAAAAAAACTTACCTGCTTCACACACGGCAAGGAACGTACAAAAACTGAACTTAATGCAAGCGTTGTGAATCGGAGGAACAGCGACACACATGAAACAAAACCAACTAATATACTGAGGGAGACAAAGGCAGGTATTCAAAGGAACTAAGAACAGGTTTGACGGGAGCCTGAATGACGAGGTGGAACAATGCAAAGAACCTAACACATGGCGAAGGGACTGATTAACAATAAAGAGAGCACAGACCAAGCAACCTATAGACAAAGGATAAATATCAAATGACGCATAAGAAACTAGAATAATCATGAACTAAAGGAAACAGAAGAACAACAACAACCTAAAACCTGGCAACCTAAGTATAAACAAAGAACCCATAAAGAGACCCAGATAAGAAAAGTAAACAAACCTAAAACCCACTGATGGAAACAACTGGAAACAAGCAGAGAACATGAGGACTAGAATAAATACAAACAAAATGTAAACAATGACTAAAGCTGACCTAACAGGAGGGAGAACTACTGTAGAACTATAGAAACTAAACATAAAGAAACATGCTAAAAGGGACTACAACTATAAAGGAAACTAACACAGAGAAAGTAAGACTGATAAACTGGAAAAGTGCAAAAGAGAGCAAATACCTAACCATGGGAAACTGAACTAGGAAATCCAAGGAAACCAGAGCACTACAATAATGAATAATAATAAGAAGAAGAATAAGAAGAATAACAACAACACAGATAAAACCATACTAAGTCATAACTAAGAAAGCAACAATAACCAAACGAGCAATGAACGAGGAGAGTGACAACAAACACTAGGAGGAAATAAACAATCAGGAGTAAGAGGAAGTAACCAAAACAACCACGACTACCAAAATACTAAATATAAACATCTTAGATAAAAAGTAACTAAACACAAGCAAAGTCCAAACCCTGACAAATGCTGATAGGCTTGATAACATCTGGACTACACTCCTTTGACAGATTTCAGATTAAGAGCCAGCTCAAACAGGATTTCAAATGAGAGTAAAAGGCATGTAGACTGAGGAAGGAGTAAAAAAAAATAAGGGGAAATAAGAGTGTGGAAGAGAGAAAGTGAACTGCGAGAAAATCATGGCCCAGATATCCGGAGAGGTAGAGACATTAACCCAGGGTTAGGAGAAAACAAACAAACATTCTGTTCTGTCTCATGCCAGGACATTAATGTTTGTCCTGTCCTGCTCTGTGTTGTATCTGTAGGCATCCATTGCACGCCATCTAACTTTTGAGCATGCCATAGATTTTTAGGAGCAAAGAAAATGTTTATAAGCAATCTATAGTGTTTAACAGAAATTTAAGCCAATTTTAGATATTGGTCTCTCTTATTCTTTCATATATATGCAAATTATTTTTATTTTTAGCCTCGCTAGAGAGGCTGCAACAAAAGATGTTAGTATTTTTTATAACTCACTGGAGATTACCTCTGTATACAGTCTACACATTAAATACATACAGTTCTGGTCAGTTTCATGCATTCAGGTGGTTCATCAATATTCAGCCGAATTTGGAACTTTTAATTTGGAAAAAAATCTGCAGCAACATAGGATTCACCATCTCTATAACATTTTTAACTTCTGGCTTGTTTTCTTTTAACTATAGTAATAGTTAACGATAATATATACAATTTATCAATTACTGTATGGTATACGTTTGGTCTAATTTGAGGGTCACTGCTATGGTTTGTCAACATGAATCAGAATCAGAATCAGAATCAGAATCAGCTTTATTGCCAAGTTTGTACATACAAACAAGGAATTTGACTCCGGTACACTTTGCTCTTTGGTTTTGTTTTGCACTACAGAATATACATATTTACAATGTACAATATATACATATATAAATAAAAAGGTGCATTTGCACATCTGTATGCTGTTGTTTTGTATTTTAATTGAATGTTCAACAGACGAAACAGCCTGGTGGGGAAGAACTGTCTCTGTGGCGGCTGGTTTTAGTTAACAGCGCTCTGTAGCGTCGGCCTGAAGGCAGAACTCTAAACAGTTTTGTGCAAGGCGTGGTTGTGGGGTCTGCAGAGATTTTACAGCTCTTTTCCTGACACATATACTGTATAAGTCCTGGATGGAGGGAAGGTCAGCCCTGATGATTCTCTCTGCAGTCCTGATTATTCGTTGCAGTCTGGACCTGTCCTGTTTTGTGGATGAACCGAAAACCACACGGAGATGGATGAAGACAGGACAGACTGAATGATGCAGTGTAGAAGATGACCAGCAGCTCCTGTGGAAGGTTGTACTTCTTGAGTTGCCTCAGGAAGTACAGTTTCTGCTGGGCCTTCTTTTTCGAACAGTGTCTATGTGTGAAGACCATCTCAGGTCCTCAGAGATGGTGGTTTTTCCTAAGAACCTGAAGTGACCACAGCCGACACGTGTTTGTTGAGGATGGTGAGGGGGGTGTATGGAGGTGGTTTTTTCCGAAAGTCCACCACCATCTCCACAGTCTTTGAGTGGGTTTAGCTCCAAGAATTCTGACTACACCATTGTACCAGCCGATCCCCCCTATCTGTATGCAGACTCATCACCGTCCTGGATCAGTCCAATGACAGTGGTGTCATCTGCAAATTTCAGGAGTTTCACAGACGAGTCTGCTGAGGTGCAGTCATTTGTGTACAGGGAGAAGAGGAGTGGGGATAGAACACACCCCTGGGGGGCACCAGTACTTATTGATCTGGCACCAGTACTTATTGATCTGAATAAACACAGAAAATACAAAAACAAGGAGAGAGCGAAGCTCCGAGGCTGCCATCGTCGGCGCCATCTTGATTGTAATCAACATGAGTAATGAAGAGAAGACTCCACTGAGAAACTGCTACAAAAATGAAGTTTATAATACCATAACCCTGTCAGAGAAACATCAGATAAAATAAAATAGACAGGGAAATTCCATAAACAATCTATTTCAGACAAACGAAGGGAACGAAATGTAATTCGGTTGACCAAGGTCACAAGTATAATGAATTAATAGAAAATTGTTTAAATGTAAAAAAAAAAAAACATAAAGAACCCATCACACTGTAAAACCCTGATGTTTTAATGATGTTTTAAGGGATTCAATACAATAAATATTCATGTATAATATATCATTCATAAAATTAAGAAGAAAGCAGAGAGAGTGACAGAAAGTCATTTTCGACAGGTAGTACATCTTCTAAACTTCAACGTTCTTACCTCTTGTCTTATATATTTATTGCAAAGTTAAAAACACTTTTTTTATGTACTTCTTTGTTTTATTCATTTTGTTTTAGCTTTAGACTTTCAACCTTATACTTTGTAGGCATAAGTAATGAGACATATTTTATTTGGTTTGAGCAGATATTTAGCAGCAATATAATCATGAATAATTATCATGTTTATAAACTGAAATGCAATTTTGTGAAATCTTTTTAACCATCCGAAATTTAGCTAAGGAAAAAAGCACAATTCCCTCCAATAAACCATGTACAAGTACAACATTATGCAAGTACATAATGTTAAAATTATTAAATAGTTTATTATAATGTGAATGTCTAATATCTGTAAGACCATCTATATCATCTATAGGATCTGTCATTTATTGAAAAGTTGAGTCAATAGTTTCTTAAAAAATATCTAAAAGAGTTAATCTGGAAAATAGATAAAATATATACTCATAGATCAAAGATATTTGTATTTTAATCTAGTTTGTATTCAATGGTCACACATTAGTGTGGCCTAAACTGAGATTGACTTTTATTCCCAGAGTTTAGAACATTGGGTCAAATTTATCATGATGTGTTTTTGAGTGATATTAAATTTCCCTCAAAGTTCATTTTATCCAAGAGCATGCTGTTTTAGACTGTCACTGATGTTTGTCTTTTTTACACAAACCACTCATTTAGTCAGCTTCCTGTCATGTAATGTTGTAAGGTTGCAAAGTCACGCACTGGCGCAGGCAGGGTTGATGAGATAGTGACTCATCTTAAGATGGAAATGCCTGTCTTGTATATAGAACAGTCCTGTTTTCTCACCACAACATACCCACATGCAGTTTCATTTTTAAATGCCATTGCCAACACATAATTTACCTACGCAAACAAAAATAATTTACATATTTGCTGGTCTTCCAGTGGCCATACTGAGTGCTTGAGATGAAGAACAGTATCCATAAAGAATGATGCTGGATGGTATTTTCAGGGTGATGAGCAGTATTAGTTTTTTGTCACATATAGCCTTTTGCATGTAGACCAAAATGTTGAGTTTTGGTCTCATCTGACCAAAGCACCTCATTGCACACGTTTACAGTATGTGCTATACAGCTTCTGGCAAACCTTTAATGAGACTTCTTATGGTTTTTAGAGGCTTCTTTACTGTAAAGGCAAGGTATGCGGAGTACACAATAAATGGTTTACCTGTGAGTAGATCATTCTACCTGAGCTGCAGCTCTCTGAAACTCCTCCAGTTGTACCGTGACACTTTTGAATGTTTCTTTGATTAATGTTGTCTTTGCTCAGTCTGTCAGTTTAAGTGGACAGCTGCGTCTTGGTAGGTTTGATTTTTGTCATATTTTTTTGCATGTGAGATGTTCAAAGCTTCGGTTACTGTTATCTAACCTAACACTGCTCAAACCTATATCAAAACTTCATCCCTGACCTGTGCGGTGTTTTTCTTGATCATGCACCAATACTGTCTAACAGTATCATAAGACCTTCACAGAACTATGTACAAACATATTAAACGATTGTAGCAAAAGGTCTGTATGTTTGTGACACAATTCGACTTACCATGAAAAGGCCGTCGGAGCGTTATGCCCTTGGAGGTGGTCAACTGAAGTCGATCCTCCTCCATCTAAATTTCCAGGACAATTTTAGTAGAGACTTTGTTTTATCCTTAAAGGTTAAAATGGGTTGATGTACATCTGCATATTTCACTCAGTGGATTGGTATGTATAGCAATAAACAGCTGCATCTTGAATATCATCTTCAATTATTATTTTTTTTTATACTGTAACCAAATTCTACCTCAAACTTCAATGTATTTTACTGGAATTCTACATGATCGACCAATACTATGTAGGGCATAATTGTGGAAGGAAGTTAATACAAGGTTTCCATTTTTCTTAGTTACAAACAGGATTCAATACTTTGTAGAATCACCTTTTGCTGCAATTAGAGCTGCAAGTTTTTTTCATAGATATGTCTCTACCATCTTTACACAGTTAAATAATAGTTTATGGCCAGTCTACTTTATGAAATAGCTCAAACTTACAGTGGGGATAGCGCATTCAGAATGGTCTGGGTTGTTAGTTTTCGTATATACGTGATATTTTGCATGTAGATAAAAAAAACGTTTCCCTATTTTTTAATCTTTGGCCCTGAATTGCCAACTTGTGTTTGTCCTTACCTTGTTGCTGATATGTGTGTGTAGGTATATGTGGATTCTCTTTTGGAATACCTGCCACAGCATTGTTTTACATTTTCTAACATGTTTGAAACTAATAAAGTTCTATACTTTCCTTCACTTTTCTGCCACACTGAATGTAAGCTTGTGTTTAGTTTTTGTCCTTTACAATGTTTCAAAAGGATATGCTAGTTATAGACACTGTAGGCACATTTACATTAATTAGTGAGTTTTTTCAGACACAGCTCTTTAAGGAAAATAGCCAGACTAGTCTGCAACATTGTTAAATTCTTAACATCTTAACATCTTAACATTCTTAAATTACAGTAAGTCACGGATGCATAGCTGGAGTTCTGAGATCCTATGAACATTTCTTGGAATCTGAGTTTGGTATTTATTAGATTCATGTCAGATTTGACTTGGAATACAGGAAATACGCAGTACCTCTTCATGGAAAACTTTGTGACCATGAACACAGAGAATGTACTTATACCACAGACATGGAAGAAGGGGGTTTTATAATCTTTAGTGTTATCTCCTTTTTATCTCCTCCTTTTTGTAAAGACTATTTGGACTTTGTCCAGCATCTTAATGGTATTCACAGTAGTAGGGGTGGCCCTATAATCAACAGGAAACGTATCATCTGAGTGTGCCCATGGGAGGAGTTTCCTGCCTCTGAGGAATCCTAAAAATCATGTTATGCCACAGCTGCTCTGCTTTATTTATAATATTATTGTAGTATAATGTAGCTACTCAGTCACAGTGGGTAATATATATAATATATATTATATAATTTTATAATATATATATATTTATATATAATTAATATATATATATACAAAAATATATATAAAAAGAGAGAGAGAAGAGAACGGAGAAGAGAGAGAGAGATATATTATATTTTTTTTTTTTTGGTTTTCATTAAAGGAAACACCTAATGGAGCCTCAAATGAATCTATATTTGCAGATGTGCCAAAGTCTCTGCATGACACATTGTGGTGTATTATTAATCATTCTGATATACAAAAGTTATATTTTACATAACATAGCCATGATAATAGTGCATGAATAACTTACTTTCTGAAAACTTACTCTAGTGTTATTCGTCAGTGAGTGCTTTTTACAAATGGCTTTCTGATAAGTATGTTTAATACCTGCTTCAAGGTTGTTCTTTTCAAAAAGTACTTTTAATCTCAC
Organism: Crenichthys baileyi; assembly: GCA_036173005.1. Taxonomy (NCBI): domain Eukaryota; kingdom Metazoa; phylum Chordata; class Actinopteri; order Cyprinodontiformes; family Goodeidae; genus Crenichthys; species Crenichthys baileyi. The sequence goes on along the minus strand of JAHHUM010000618.1, from coordinate 392,970 downwards.
AAATAAGCTTCATTGGAACACATATTCAAATTTATTGAATATGAAAATAAACTCTTCTCTCACCCAACCCACATCCAACCCACATTCTCCTGGGTGGGTTGTGTGGCTGTTCATTTCAAGGTCAGGTCCTCTATTAAAGGTCTGGGAGATTAAGGGTTATTCGCAATATCTTTGCTGTTCAAGATTTCTCCAGGTATCTGTTGGAAGGTCACTGCCCTGAGTGCTCCAGTGACCATGGTCACTACTGTTGCCTTTATCGCCCAGGCTCTCTCTAGCTCTTTCCTGAGCCTTTTCTATTTCACCACTGTCTTGTGTCCCTTTTTCCTAATGTTTCTATTGTTTGGGATGGCCACATTGATTACAAAGGCTGTCCTTTGCTGCTTTTCAGTGATTACAATGTGATTGCAATCCATTTTGTTGGTTTGTATATGAAAGTCCTAGAGGATCTTAGCTCATTTACTTTCCACCACCTTGGGAAGTGATTCACAATTTGATGTAAGGATCTATAGTTTGTATTTTGCACAGAATACACTACTGGCTACTTGTTTCTGGTGTTCTATGTATTGATTTTCAAACAGTATCTTACACCCTGCTGTGAGATATTGGATTATTTCTGGGGCCTCTTTCCACAGCCTATACTTGGACCTTTCCTGGTGTGGTAGATCTCGATTGATCTGGTGCTCAAGGCCTGCTGCTGTGCTTCTTTCTCTGCTGTACTTCAGACCTGTTCTCTAGGTATCAGTAGGATTCAGTCCTATCAGCCACAACAACTATCTGTCAGTGATGCAGCCCATTGAGGGTTTTTTTCCACCCATGATGGTTCCTCTAGCTCCTTCACTTCCAGGTTCCATAGTCTGAGAAATTCACTAAGTGCTTCATCCCTTGCGATCATCTTCCTGACATGTTCTTGGAGCTTGGTTGTTTTATCTTGGATAGTGCTGAAGGTCACTAGTCCTATGCCTCCTTCAGTGCACCTAGTATATAGTTGGTGGATACTGGATTTGGGGTGGAATCAAACATACATGATGAGTAGCTTTTTTAACATCTGTGGCCTGAATGTCCTCCTTTGGCCAACATTTTATCCCAACACTGTATCTGATTACTGGCCAGGCAAGGCTGTTGATTTCCTGGACCTTGTTGTCGCTATTGAGCTGACTTCTCAGAACCTGCCTTATTCGTTCTACATATTTGGCTGTTGCTTGTGGATTCTCTGCCATTTGCCTGAGGTATTCCACGATACTTATAACTCTCCTTAACATAGTCTTCCTTTTATGAGTGCGATTCCCTCCCGACTTCATAAGGACAATTCTACTGTTAAGAATGAATGAAACATTCAGTATGATGCTGGATATATTTTGCCTTGGGTTACAACCTTTACCTAAACCTTATCAAGGACGTATTTCCCCAAAAAAGGTAAAGAAAATCATTTAAGGTCGATAACCCCATCAAAACACTTCAGAATAAGGAACATGGAATTACAGGGGTTGGACAATGAAACTAAAACACCTGTCATTTTAGTGTGGGAGGTTTCATGGCTAAATTGGATCAGCCTGGTGGCCAGTCTTCATTTTACTTGCACCTTTCAACCCGTAAGAGCAAATTGTGAAGGTTCAATTAGCAGGGTTAAGAGCACAGTTTTGCTCAAAAAATGAAATGCACACAACATTATGGGTGGAAAATTACCAGAGTTCAAAAGAGGACAAAAATTGTTGGGGACAGTCTTGCTGGCGCATCTGTGACCCCAAGGCAAGCAAGTCTTTGTGATGTATCAAGAGCCCACCCCGGGATCCAGGGAAAGTCCAGAATACCACCAAGGAAAGGACGAAAACCCCAACCAACAGGATTAACTAGGACGCAAAAGGAAGCTGTCTGAAAGGGTTGTTTCGGGGTTCCCAACCCCGGATGGTATCCAAAAAACATAAAACACCACGGCCCGCCCAAATCACGGCAGAATTAAAGTTCCCCCCAAAATCTCCTGTTTTTCCCACCAGAACTGTCCATTTTGGAGCTTTCCCCCAAAGGGTCAATATACACGGCGGGCTGCTATAGCCAAAAACCTTTGGTTATTCATGCCCATGCCAAACGTCCGTTTTTAATGGTGCAAGGAGCGCAAATCTTGGGCAAAATGTGGGAAATGTGAAAAATGTATTTTTCTCTGATGAGGTCCACCTTTACTGTTTTCCCCCATCCCCGGGAGAGTTAGGTTGTGAAAAAGCCCAAAGAAAACATACCATCCAGACTGTTTGCATGCCCAGAGTGAAGCCTAGGGGGGGGTTCAGTGATGGTTTGGGCAGCCTAAAATGGCATTCCCTTGGCCCAATACTTGTGTCCTAGATGGGTGCGTCACTGCCAAGGGGCTACCGAACCATTCTTGAGGACCATGTGCACCAATGGTTAAACATTGTATCCTGAAGGCCGGGCCCGGGACCCGTGTATCAGGAGAACCAATGCACCCAAAACACACAGCAAGACTGGTGAAAGATTGGTTTGATGGGGAACATGAAAGTGAAGTTGAACATCTCCCATGGCCCTGCACAGTCACCAGATCTAAAATTTTTTGAGCCACTTTGGGGTGTTTTGGAGGAGGAAGTCAGGAAAAAGTTTTCCTCCACCAGTATCATGTAGTGACCTGGCCACTATCCTGCCCAAAAAAGAAGGCTTAAAAAACCATTTTACCACTGTGGGGGAGTATATTGTCATTCCCAAGACGGGATGAACGCGTTATTGGCCGCAAAAGGAGGCCCTACACCATACTAATAAAATTATTGTGGTCTAAAACCAGGTGTTTCAGTTTCATTGTCCAACCCCTGTATAATTGCAATCACAACAACATTCAATATCATTCCAAGCAAGCATAATGTTATTCATAATCAGACAGCTTATTTATTTATAATCAGAGCTACACTATAATCATATGAATTGATTTAACTGTTTAGAGTTCTCAATTAGAAAGGACAAAGAGAAACACAATCTTCTCTGTTGGTATTACAGAGACTGACTCTTGCTGTTCTGTATGATGTGATTTCTATCAACTGAATGTCTCCTCTGTGTCCCTTACTGTAACAAAATATAATCTACAAAATGGCATTGGAAATGTCAGTCTGGTGTCCTGAGGAGATAACGAAAAGGTAAAAATGTCACATGTTGTGGATCACATAATGCTACAACCCATTTAGACCGTTTGGCCCATCTGGATGGAAGATTTTCCAGAGAAGTAAAGCTGAATGCAGCCATGAGTCCTGTGTAATGTCTGATGTATTCTAAAACCATTCATGTGTTGGGTTGCCTCTTGTCCAAGGTACTCAGTTTTGCACAAATAAAACTCCCATGGATAAGAAATGTATATAAACATCCCATCAGAGTAATTTGCCCAATGATAGAGGAGAAATTTACAAATGAGCAGCACATAAATAGAGAAGTAAAAACATTGCAATTGTGGACCAATGTCTGAGAAACTCCTCAGATCTTAATTCTATTGATCACTTGTGGTTAATTCTTAAAAAGCAAGTGCAATTGTGGAAAAAAAAAAAAATGTGACAACCTCCAAGCACTGATAAAGGGCAAATTGCAGAAGTCCTGAAAAAGAAGGGTCAACACTGGAAATGTTGATGCTAGAATAGAATTGACGTTTTTTTTTTTCAATAAATAAAAAAAAAAGAGGGAAATTTATAAAATGCTTAAGAACGAACACAGATATAGGGTAGAAATTCACACAAAAAATTATGTTAAAGCAGCAACTTTGTGAAAATCAAAATTTCTGGAAGTTTCAAAAGCTTTGGCCACAACTAATCGGACTGAAATTATGTTTCCAGTCATACTGACAACTCAAATCACTTTACACTAGAGCCACATTCCCCCAATCGTGCACACATTCATGCACCAATACACAGATCAGTAGGCAGCTTGGGGTTCAGTGCCTTGCCCAGGGGCACAGTGACATGTAACAGAAGGAGGCTGCAATCGAACCAAGAACTTTCAGATTGCAAGACTACTCCTCCCACTGAGCCAAAGTCCCCCTTCCCATGACTAAGGTATGTATAAATAAAGCTGGCTGAAGATATCCTTGCTCTCAGATAATCTTGCATATCTACCCATTAAAACTGGTCAAAGTTGTAAGCTTCACTTTAAAACTCTGAAAGTCAAGTCAGGTTTCCAGAATTTAAATAGAGGTTGCATTGACATAACAAAAATACTTTGACGAATGGAAATATTAAACACAGCATTTTTCTGCCAGTAAGAATAAACTGTATTTCTCAGAAAACATGTCAACTCATAATCAAGCCCAAAAAAACAACACAGCTGCTTCATGAAAGAAAGTTGGCAAAAAATTCTAATTGTGTGCATAAGCAATAGCCTATTCAACTTCAAATGGTCATCATAAAAGAATTTAAAATATCACATCTGTTATAGATTTATGTGTTGTCTGGATTTATTTTTTTGGAGTTCATATTATTGCTAACCATATTCCTTCAGTTGCAAACATAGCACAGAAAATAGAAAATATTTAAAGATGAACTAGAGTACAAAACCTTAACTTGAAGCACTAATGAGTGCTCAGAGGCTCTGCTAAATGTAAAGTGGGCACTGGGGCACAGCCAGCAATAAAATGTACTGGTATAGAACTCAATTGCCTTCACTAAAAAACTACTGAAGAAAAAATTACATAAAAGAAAAATACTTTGTGAGTTTCAGTTGTCCACCTGAAAAGATCCAAATATAAAGTTGTTATAAGTTATTTCAAAATTCCCCTAATTTACTAATTAATTTATTTTATTTATTTATATTAATAAAACCTAGAAATATATTTGCTTGTAGGTCTGGCTGTCTTTTAGTAAAACACGTTCCATAGCATGAATTAACTCCAGCCAGAACTTTTACATGTAAACAAATTGTCTCAAAAACTGGGAGGACAACTTCAAGAAATGGCCCAGAACTATGTATTGTTGCATTGCTGTCTTGATAACTCCAGTACTATAGACAGAGAAGATCTGAACACACTAAAACACTCAGCTATCTCAATACTTACAGTGTAATAAGGGCATGATTTTTTTACAGTAAAATATAAGTGGGAAAAAGAAAACAAAGCAAGTTCCTTCATTCTATAAACTTTTTTACTAACTCTTTAAAACTGCTGGAGGAGGACGCCAGGAGAACGGTTTGTCTTAATTATTCCTTTTCTAAAGAAAAAGATCCAGTATCTCCAGAAAACAAAAAAGACTGGTGACTAGCATCACCATCCCCAATCACTGGAAAGGTATGGAATATTTATAGTCTTATAAATGTTATATTTGAAGATGTATTACTCTCAAATTTTCAGTCTATTTAAAGCTAGCAGCTTTTGGCAAATTTCATCTTAGTAATATGGCCTAACAATATGACACAGTGACAATTTTGTGTGTGTGCTGACTTCCCCAAAAGTGTTTATTTTCACCTATTTTCAATTTTTGTTTGCTTTTTGTGTTTTTTTTTTTGTGTTTTTATGTAATTACAAGGTCACTGAATTCTGCTGCCACATTTGGGTTTACATTGATAAGATTCATAATTATGAGCCCACGTTGCCATTCCAGGACCTTAAACAAAACCTTATACAAAAGCAGAGACATGTTTGGTTGGAGGACTTTTAAAAGCCCAGCAGGTAACAACTCACTCTGGCCCATCAGCACCACCATCCACCTCTTATTGGAACAGGAGATGTTCCTCTCTTAGACCAGCCAGCAAAAAGGTCAACATCCTTGGAGAAAGAAGAGGGGCAGAAGGAGGAGAAGGACATCAAACGTGACCCTCTTTCCTTTCTGCAGGACAGAACTTTTGATAATACGTTTCACAGGGCCTAAATTATGCCTTTTTTCAGCTTCTTCTTTTCTTCAGTAATCAGAAAATGTATAGAAAACAGCAATGTCCATGTTGCAAAAAGAAAGAACACTGTGATTTACTAGCAGGAAATGTACATACTGTGCAAAGGTTTTAGGCAGGTGTGAAAAAATTCTGCAAACAAAGAATGCTTTCAGAAATATAAATTATGATTGTTTATATTTATCAATTTACAAAATGGGCCCCACAGAACCCTGATCTCAACATAATCAAGTCTTTCTGATATTACATGAAGAGACAGAAGGATGTAAGAAAGCCTACATCCACAGAAGTGGTTAGTTGTGGTTAGTTCTCCAAGATGTTTGAAACAACCTAACAGCCGAGTTCCTTCAAAAACTGTGTGCAAGTGTACCTATAAGAATTGATGCTGTTTTAAAGGCAAAGAGTGGTCACACCAAATATTGATTTGATTTTGATTTCTCTTTTGTTCATTCACTGCATTGATTGATGAAAATAAATAATTAACACTTCCATTTTTGAAAGCATTCTTTAACAGCATTTTTTCACACCGGCCGAAAACTTTTGCACAGTACTGTATATACAGGGGTTGGACAATGAAACTGAAACACCTGGTTTTAGACCACAATAATTTATTAGTATGGTGTAGGGCCTCCTTTTGCGGCCAATACAGCGTCAATCCGTCTTGGGAATGACATATACAAGTCCTGCACAGTGGTCAGAGGGATTTCAAGCCATTCTTCTCGCAGAATAGTGGCTAGGTCACTACGTGATACTGGTGGAGGAAAACGTTTCCTGACTCGCTCCTCCAAAACACCCCAAAGTGGCTCAATAATATTTAGATCTGGTGACTGTGCAGGCCATGGGAGATGTTCAACTTCACTTTCATGTTCATCAAACCAATCTTTCACCAGTCTTGCTGTGTGTATTGGTGCATTGTCATCCTGATACACAGCACCGCCTTCAGGATACAATGTTTGAACCATTGGATGCACATGGTCCTCAAGAATGGTTCGGTAGTCCTTGGCAGTGATGCGCCCATCTAGCACAAGTATTGGGCCAAGGGAATGCCATGATATGGCAGCCCAAACCATCACTGATCCACCCCCATGCTTCACTCTGGGCATGCAACAGTCTGGGTGGTACGCTTCTTTGGGGCTTCTCCACACCGTAACTCTCCCGGATGTAGGGAAAACAGTAAAGGTGGACTCATCAGAGAACAATACATGTTTCACTTTGTCCACAGCCCAAGATTTGCGCTCCTTGCACCATTGAAACCGATGTTTGGCATTGGCATGAGTGACCAAAGGTTTGGCTATAGCAGCCCGGCCGTGTATATTGACCCTGTGGAGCTCCCGACGGACAGTTGTGGTGGAAACAGGAGAGTTGAGGTGCACATTTAATTCTGCCGTGATTTGGGCAGCCGTGGTTTTATGTTTTTTGGATACAATCCGGGTTAGCACCCGAACATCCCTTTCAGACAGCTTCCTCTTGCGTCCATAGTTAATCCTGTTGGATGTGGTTCGTCCTTCTTGGTGGTATGCTGACATTACCCTGGATACCGTGGCTCTTGATACATCACAAAGACTTGCTGTCTTGGTCACAGATGCGCCAGCAAGACGTGCACCAACAATTGGTCCTCTTTTGAACTCTAGTATGTCACCCATAATGTTGTGTGCATTTCAATATTTTGAGCAAAACTGTGCTCTTACCCTGCTAATTGAACCTTCACACTCTGCTCTTACTGGTGCAATGTGCAATCAATGAAGACTGGCTACCAGGTTGGTCCAATTTAGCCATGAAACCTCCCACACTAAAATGACAGGTGTTTCAGTTTCATTGTCCAACCCCTGTACATACTGATTTAGTGTAGCTGCTGCTACAATTAAACCAAGAATAAGGTTTAGATAAAGTTGAAAACATATATTTGCATGCAATGTATGAACGTACACAAAACCCTTGTTTCCTCACTATCTGATATTAAATCCTACTAAACTTGCCCTATTTTTGGTCAGGTAGGATTACCGAAGTTATACCTATTTGACAATTGCCTGAATAATGATAGGGAATTTTTAGGGAATTTGCTACTTTCTTCACATTCAGAAGTTTACATACACTAAGATTGCTATCCCTTCAAATAATTAATAAAAATGCCGAAATGATGATGTCATGGCTTAGTAAGCTTTTGATAGGTTAACTCACCACAGCTGAGTGAACTGGAGTCACACCTGTGGATGTATTTTAAGATTACACCTCAAACACATATTTTTTCATTGTATCACATTTTGGAAGAAGAAATCAGGCAAGGTATCAGAATTGTGATCCTCCACAAGTCTGGTTAAACTGCTCAGATTCCTGAAGTTGCCAAGTTCATCTGTGCAGTCTAATGTAAAAACCATGGGGATGTCTAGCAATCAAGGAGACAGGTGTATGTATGTGTTTTGTTGAGAAATGTACATATCAACCCCAGAATAAAAGTAAGACTTTATGAAGATCCTGACTGAAGCTAGTAAGAGAGAAAAAAGTTATTATTCCAAAAGCAACATGAAAAAGCCAGATTACAGTTTGCCAAGCACACAGGAACAAAGACCATACATTTTGGAGACATGTCCTGCAGTCTGAAGAAACTAAAATTGAAGCATTTGTCTATATGTGCATTGTTAGTTTACAACAAAAAGGGGAAGCCTTGCAAATCTGAGAACATGATTCCAACTGTGCACAGGGGTGGCAGCAGCATGTGTTGTGGTTGTTTTGCTGCAGGGGAACTGGTGCATTTCGCAAAATCGATAACTTCAAGAAGAAAGAACTCTAAGTGGAAATATTGAAGCAACATCTCAAGACATAAACCAGTATGATAAACTTGAGAACAAAAGGGTCTTCTAAATGGAACGTAGCCCATAGCAAACCACCAAATTAGTTAAAAAGTGGCTTAAGGACAACAAAGTTAATATTTTTAGTAGCCATAATGTAGCCCTGATCTCAGTCGCATGGAAAAATTGTGGGCAGAGCTGAAAGTGTGTGTGTGAGCAAGGCAGCCTTAAAAAACCTGACCAAGATATCTCACTTCTGTTAGGAGGAAGGGACTGAAATTCTAGCAAACCACTGTAGAAGGCTTGTGGAAGGATATAAGCATTTGCCCCAAATCTTGGATTGTAATAGAGATAATTTTAATAAGTCATAAGGAAATATATGAAAACTTCTGAAACTGAAGAAAAGTGAAAAAATCCCTCAAAAGTTTAATCGCTTATCCATACAAGATTGTTAAAGAGTCCTCCTCTTTTCAAACCCGATTTATAAATAAACCAACAGAGGTCTGCTGCTGCGGCAACAAGAAATAGCTTCTCAGCTTTAACTGAATTTCTCTGACTAACCAAAAAACAAACACACAATCCTATTAATGAGCAAACAGGATGTGACAAAAAAAAAATAAAAATCACCCACCAGATGTGCATGTATTGCACGAAACTGACACATCTTTAACACAAACTGAATGCTACCGGCATATAGCCAACAGAGAAACCACAACAAAGTGGGTTTGTGTTTTCACAAAAACCTCTTAGGTTGGAATAGTAATACAAACTTAATACATGTTTTTCTTTTTGTTTTTCTAAACCATGACCTGTCTGGCAGAGTAGCGCTCAGAATTGTTGTCTGAGTGCCAAGAAAAAGCCCAACAAATTTACTTTCACAAGTGGAGCATTACAGCTAACGCTTTAAAGCTCTGCTTGATATTTATTAAAGAAATTTTATTAGAAACTGCATTCAGATTATTTCAATTGTTACGAACACGGAAACAGAAATGAAAAGAAAAAAAAATAAGAAGCACGAGAGAGAGAAAGGTGGGGCAAAAAGGAAAAGTAGAGAGAAGGAGAAAAGAATGGGGCAAAGAAAGAAGGATGAAGAGAATACAAGATGCTTGCTACACCTGAAGACACGTTCATCTTACCAGCGTTTTTACCAAAAAGTTCACGGTACTTACCAATTCAAGATGTATTTAGTGGTAATTGCGGCTCAATATAGAACATTTGTGTATCTGTTAACACCTGAATCTAAACACCTGTGGGTCTGAGTGTGAGCGCGCTTGTGTATACAAGGTTTCTCCATAAAAATATGCAATAGCGAGTGTGAGGAGCCACATACCTGTCCCCCTGGACCTGAGACAGATATGGAGGAGATTCGAGCCACAGACATCCAAAGAGTGAGCTTGAACCTGAACCATGCCTGAACCTGAGCGACCCTGGTCGGACCCCGACCCCGGCCCTGACCCAAGTCCGCCATGATTTTTTCTAAACTTCATCTGTTATAAGGTCAACCTTTGTTCCAATAACATTAAGAGCTACAGTCCCTAATGCCAAAGCGCAACAACGTCATTCTACGAAACTATGAGAAATACCCAGATTTTTTTTTTAAACACAGTGGAAAAAATATAATATTACCTGCAAGAAGCTAAAAACAAAACCCACCTGGCTTGCCAATCATCAGCAGAAACATTATACCTGTGTCAGGTGTTTTTCTTTTCTCCGTCATCTGATTTTAGACGTAGCTTATTATATCATGTAAGACATACATTCAAAAAAATACTTCTGAGTAAAAAAAATGTTTTTAGTGCACATCTACAGATGCACTAAAGACTGCACTCCTAGAATTGGGTGGTTCATAGATTTATTACTGAAAGATTTATTTCAAGATAAAAAGTGTTGATTTTAGTTGGTGCAATTATAACATGCAGCTTATATAAATATGTAAAGGTAACCCATGTGCTTCTTTGACCATAATTGCATCCTGATATCTTCACAGACACAGCAATCCCTGGGCTTATGCAGAGGTGGACTCTGTCTACCTCTACACAGCTCCTGGCTGGGATAGGCTGTCTGCAGTGCATCAAATGAGAAAGAGTTAATTTGTTTATTAAACTCTGCATTTAAAACACACACCTAAAAACAAAAAAAAAAAACCTACCATGGCAAAATTTTATCCAGATTTGGACAAAGAGGTATACCTTTAGATTTTTGAAATTTGATTGGGAAATTTTACTTGGGCCCACATATTTTGGGCACATGCCCCAGGAAAATGGGTCTGTCATTCGCTATTAGAGTGGTAATGCTATATTATATACTTTGTATATTGGAAAATAAGAAGATTAAAAGTAGCATCACCTCACATTTTTAAAGTGTATAGAGCCATAGAGTATTAAAGATATTTCAAATCGTTTTTGTGCTGCTCAAAGGCACAGATAATTAGCACTTTTGATACATATGCTCCCAGAATTTTTATGGCAGCTGGTGTCTCAAAGTTGCCTTTATGCGTGAGTTTGTGCATGGTTGTTTGTCACTCTCTTAGCCCCTGTTTGCATGTATGCAAATGCAAAAAGATTGGAATACTATTTACATTTTAGGACTGAATGTCACTAAAGACTGTCCTGGTCATCAGGCACCTACTGCACCACAACTACCTACAGCTAGTATAGGTAGAAAATAGGCAAATCATTCACCTCTTGTTTAAAATGTTGCTCAGGTTTTTCTCGCCACATTAAATGAAAACACAAAGCCCTTAATTCAAGTGTGTATAGAATAAATTCTTTATTTCTATATTGTGAATATTTTAGACTTTTTCATAGACAGTTGTCACTCACGTTCAATCGGACATTGGTATTGTAGAGAACAGTTCTGTAAACATGGTCCAGGAGATCCAGGGTGTATTTGATCACATTCATTAGACAGAGTAGCCCAGGGTACACTGAAGAATATCTTTTTTTCTAAATAGTTTCTCTCAGGCATACATCAAACAACATGTTAGGACTATGGACAGTTACATTTAAAATACTTTACTTTCACAATTTGCTATAAACAATTTGATAAATACAAGATTAGATATAACAAAAGAATATATTTATATATCTATGTATTCCTATATACTCCACATTTATTAGCTTTTTTGTTTGGCTTAATTCTTTTTCAGTTAGAGTATTTTCTTAACAACTTTAAACTCAACTTCACCCCAGTAGTAAAAAAAAAAGCAAAAAAAAAAACTATATCGATACAAGATCACCTCTAAAAGACAATGTCGGCACTTTAATCATGATGCAGAATACAAAAGTTCATATGTGTTTCAAATAAAAACATAAGAGTTGCTGCTATGCAGTTACCATAAAATCTAATATACAGTACAGTGAAAGAGGCATTTTTAGGTTTTCAGTCCTCTGCTGTACTTTTCACCAAAGCCAACCGTAAAAGGGTAAAAAAGTAGAAATAATACACACTCTGGTTTTCTCTCTGTCACTCTCTATCTCTACTCTCTCTCATTGTTCTTTTGGAAAATAAGCCACACATATTCCTTACATCTGCACACAAAAGAATAATAAAAAGCCCCAGTTACAGTATATAATACAAAACTCAGTGATACAAAACTCATTAAAAGCAATGCAATTTATTTTGGTTAATTTCAGTTATCAGCTAGACACTGATGAAGTCCCAGGTTAGTATTCCAGAAAAAAGGCTGGGTAATAAGATTGTTTTCAGTTCTCAATAATCCATAAAGCCTGCAATGGTTCTTTAAAGTCTTTGGTCTGGTGCATCTATCATTTCCTTTTTCATTCTAAAATGTATCTGCCCGGTTTCTTTTTTCCTTTGCTAATTATATTAAACTTGATGCAGTCCTTGATGTCAATGTCAAACAGCTAAGTCAAAACCAAGAGGTTACTGTAAACTAACTGTTATGATTTCTGTGGGTTCCTGAGTTAACACAGTTGACTCTTTGTTTGTGGACAGACTGTAGAAAACATGGAGTGTCTCGCTTAATAAGGCACTGACAGAGATAAGCCTCTGTGCTAACAGAATGGAAAGAACAAAACTGTTTATCACTATAGTGAATTAGCAGTGAATAACCAGACAGCTCATCAAAAAAAACGTTTTGGTTCCCTGTAGAGTAATACAAAGGGAGGATTAGATTTGTTGATGTCAAACTGATTTGTGCAATTTCTGAGAAGTAATAGTGAGATATAAATCTGTACATAACCATAGTGAAAGCCATGATTAATTGGGACTAACCATCAAATCCATATGATTTTCCTTGTAGAAGTAACAGTTAATTTTCCCAGTGGGTACCCCTACTTTGAAACCTGTAGGGATATAATTCTTTCAGAATGTTAACAGGCTTAACCATGAAATCAAAGTGCTTGAAGCCATTGAAGGCATTGTGTGGTAAATGCGTAGGGAGAAGAAAGAAGCTGCTGAGAGAAACTGGAGCCGACTGCTTTCCTTTTTAAGTCCAACCACTGGTGGGACACAGGAAATCCAAATGATGGATGACGGAGCTCTGGGTATTTCTGATCAAATGGCCAGCCAGTGTCTGAGCTAGAAAACAGATCAAAGGTTTTATTGGATTTGTGACATAATGTCATGTTGTTTTCTGTTTCATCATTGCTTTTTTTCTTGTTTACATGCAACCTGTGGCTACAACATCTTTAGTAATTCTGAATGTAACCCTGTCTGTTTTTGTGTTATTGGGAGTTGATCTTTAAAAGACCCATCTGCAAATGTATTATAGCAATCGTAAGATCCCACCAGACTAGATTACGACTCTCCTATGGTCTCCAAGATTTCCAAGACAGTTCGAACACAACTGGCTCACCACCAATTTGTAATTTTAGTGTGAAGGCAAACATGATCCTACAGTGCTCAGCGCATATAATTTTCCCGCTGATTTCTTGGCTTTTGTCTTAGTACAATAATATCACATCTGGTATTACGTATGCACTGGGATGTGTAGAATTTTACTATGAATATTGGAGCTTTATTTGCAAATATATTTGGAATTTAAATTGCAGCATGGAGAACTCACAACTTTCCTTAAGTGTCCAAGCAACAAATCTACACATAAGTTTGAGGTTTGTGCACTTCATCTCAGCTGGGACCCCTATCAATGAGGAATGCAGTCCATGTTGATATCTATCTGCAAGGAACCCTTAGCATATAATGTTTTCATTGTGTTAAAAATGTTTTCTGCAGTGTGTGGATTCTCTAATGACACTTCTGGGTGAGCTCCTTGTTGTTGCAGGGCCCCAGGAACCTAATCAGGATACTTGGGGAACTGCCAGCATAATGTTGTGATGAGCTTTGTTGTTTTTTTTCATTAAGTGTGGCCACTCCTACCTCAAATTCTCTGATGAACAACTCTCACAAGAGAGTGCTTCGCACCCTTCATAATAAGGTACTACTGCTGGTACTATGTTCTTCCAAATTGCAACCAGGACCCAGATATGCTTTCAAAATTATGATTAACAACCATGATCTTACAATGGAAGTTTTGCGCATCCTCAAAAGAGGATGTTCTATCATGTGCAATGGTTACCCCTATGCTTTCTTAATGCACCCAGGAGGCCTCTCCATGAGTCTTTCGGGCTTATTTTTTATGCTGTTCTGGAGCCTTCATCTAGTGTGAAGGGGCCATTACCTAATAATCAAACTTTAACATTTCAAAAATGTTAACCAAACTTTTTAGAGGTCAATTCATGAATAGCAAAATGATTTCAAATCCAAGCCTCCTAAACCATTTGTTCTACTTGAGATTTACAAATGGATGAGAAAGTTGTTGTTCTTACTTTGAATTGCCGCACATTTCCACTGGCCACCATATGATGCTCCTGTTCTGGAGTGATGCAGTAGGCTATCTTCTGCAAAACAGGTGATAAGAAAACATAATTTCCAATCCTAAAGAATGATATGCTGTATATTTAAGAAGTGTAAATGTTTGGATGACAGAACCAAGAGGGAATAAAAATAATTTTGTGGGAGACATTTAGAAAAACTCTTCTAACAAAAGCTTCAGCCCAAACGTAATTAGCAGTGGTGTTAAATTTTAGTAAGAACATATTTTTATCCTGAAAACATGAGAAACCTCTTACTCTCAACCAGAAATAGTAATGGGATGTAGTAATTGCAACAGAGTGAGGATGATACTGGAAGGTTGCCGAGGATAAAACATCTCTTCTCTGGTTTGATGATTGTGACCACAAATTCTCAGTCCTTTGAAGAAACATACTGTATATTTCCTCAAGCTATATTCATGTGCTTACGCCAGGCAAAACAACTTTCCTGAGATCTCTTCCCATCCCTGATTATTTGTCAAAACGTTAAAGTTAACATTTGGGTATTCAAATACCTGCTGTTTTTTCTTTAATACATTCAGTTACTGTACATTCTTCCTCTTTATAATGTTATAAACATGCTTGCATACAGACCTCCTTGAAAGTTCCAGGTACACTGAAGAATTTATAGATGGCGTAAAATGGAACACACAGCATGGAGGACATAGCTACTCCCCAGCCCAGAAGGTTGGCCCAGTAAGGGAAGGTGTAGTCATCATACTTTAGGCCTCCTGACGTCAACGTACTGGCTATTACGACAAACTATAAAAATAAATGCAAAAGAAGAACAAAAAGCAAAGGTTGTGGAAAATTTAATTATATCACTGATTCCTGTTGTGCAATTCTTCTCTAGTTGCCCTGCACATGTTGACATCTTTGATCAGGGCAATGTTTTTAATGACTCAGCTGGCTCAGCAAATTCATTTGGCATTTTCGTCTATATTGAGTGACATTTATACAAACTGAACACTAATTCAGCACAGAAATCATCACTGAATGTCAGTTTAAAAAGATTACGGTCATTAATATGGGCATATTTACCAGGCTTTATTTCTGAAAAATGTATATCTAAATGTCTTCAGTGTCATTAGATATGTTGAAAGATGCTAACTTAACATTGAAGTTCTTAAAATATGTTTCCTCAGGTTAGGTTGTGAAAAAATAGTCCATCACTGTCATGCATTTTATTTTGAAAAAGGGTCCATAAATGTCAATGCCTTAATACTTTGTACTCTATCAAGCTGAAGTATTTGTTATGATTCTGGCCCATCTGCCTGCTCTGCTCTCACTCATGCAATTAACTCATCTGCTTCACCTGTCTGCTGCTGCGCTGCTGCGCATTCACCGTCATGCCACACACCTGTGGAGCTGCAGTTATATACAGCCCTCTGACAGGCAGACGGTGCCAGATTTTCGAAAACATTTGTGAGTAGTTATCCAGCGTACCTTCCTGACTGATCTCGTTCCATGACCTTGCCTTGCCTTACGAATTATTCCCTCTTGCTTGCTCCTTGTCTGACGGATTGGATTTTGGATTTCGACTCTGTTTTCTGCCTCTGGTTTATGTCTCTGCCTGCCCCTTGTCTGACGCCTCTAGCCCTGGAATTCGACCCTGTTTCTGTCCCTGGATTTACGTCTCAGCCTAGCCACTGGTTTATTCAGCCTGAGTCCGCCTGGCTCTCTAGTCTGCCTGGACTTATTGTCAAGAGGACAATCACAACTCTCTGTGTTCCTGTCACAGCGTCAGCTGGTTCCCCGGAGGATTTGGATCAGTCGGCAATCCGACTTCAGTCTGTCGGACGCTTCCTCATTAACTGTCTGGATCTCTTCCTCCTCTGGATTCTGTGCCTCATCACCAGACTGAGAAGGTTAGTGGTTTTATCTAACTCCTTGCAGATCCTGAGTTTCATTCAGCCACTAACTAGTCCCTCTGTTCTTAGTGGTTCCTGGAAGCTGACTGCTGCTCTTCTGCTCTCTGATCCTAAGTTTCTGAATAAACCTTTTTACTTATCACTTTGTGTTTGGCTGAATTTGGGTTCTCTGTCTCTGGTCGTGATAGTAAAATCTGGCCAAAAGACGGACCCATCGCCAGCACAGCAGTGGCGCACTAATGTTGATCACTCTATTGCCCGTCTTAATTCCGGCTTGGGGGAAGTGATTTCTATGCTGCGATCCATGACTCCTGCTTCCACGCCAGCGTCCTCACAGTCTGTTTCCCCCAGAGTTCCTGATCTTTCCGCTGTGGTAAGAGAACCTAGACTCACGCCTCCTGAACTGTTTAGGGGAGATCCTGACCAGTGCCGTGCTTTTCTTACTCAATGTGAGATTCATTTTGAGCTTCAGCCTTCTTCGTCCCTTCTGAGCGCTCTAAGGTGGCGTTTGTTATTTCCCTGCTCTCTGGAAAGGCTAAGCAATGGGGCACTGCTGAGTGGCCAAAAGTTCAATCACGTGTGCTTCTTATTCTGCATTCTCCAAGGAGCTCATCAGGGTTTTTGATCCAGTTCTTCCTAGTCGTGAAGCTGCCAGAGGTTTACTCTCCATTAAACAGGGAAAGAGAAGTGTTACATCTTATATCATTGACTTTCATTTACTGGCAGCAGACAGCCTTTGGAAATGAGCATGCTAAAATGGATGCTTTCATGCAAGGTCTGAATGAGAATATTAAGGATGAACTGGCTACCTGGGACTACCCTGCCTCCCTTCACCAACTTGAGGACCTGGCAACCCGCATCGATTTGCGGCTCACAGAAAGGAGGAGGGAGAGGCTTTATAGACGGGTTAATTCCCCCTTCAGCTCACAGTCCTGTTCCCCACCTAGAACCCAAGGGTCTTCCACCCCCTTCTGATCACTGTTGTGACCCGGAGCCCATGCAGTTGGGTCGTTCTAAGATTTCTGCAGGGGAACGAGATCGACAGGAAGGAAGAATAACTTGTGTTTTTATTGTGGTGGACAGGGTCATGTTGCATTCAAGTCTCCGTTAAAAGCCCACGCTCAGTAGAGGTGAGGAGAATTCTACTGAGCCGAAGACAACTGTCTGTCTCCTCAGGCTCATTTCCTGCAACTATTCAAGTGTCTTCCACTTCTCATCAGGTGTCAGTATTCATTGACTCAGGGGCGGACACAGAGTTTATGGATGAGTCGTTCGCCAGGGACCATGACATCAATCTCCTTCCCACCTCTGACACCCGTAATGTCCTGGCTTTGGATGGTCATAGTATCAACAGTTCATACTACAAGACGGAGGTAATAAAACTCACACTGGGGGGCAATCATCAGGATGAGATCACATTCAGGATTATCAACTCTCCTAAACTACCCATTGTTTTAGGGGCCTCCTGGTTACAAAAGTACAACCCCCATATTGACTGGCAAGCCAAAGAGATTTTGGGCTGGGCTAAGTCCTGCTCGGCCACTTGCCTGTCTTCTGCCTTTACAGATATTATTCTGGAGAATGACATTGAGGAGACATATCCTGATCTGTCTAAGGTGCCGTCCGAATATCATGCGCTTAAGGAGGTATTCAACAAGTCCAGGGCTACGGCACTTCCACCTCATAGACCCTATGACTGTGCCATTGAGCTCCTACCAGGCACTTCTCTCCCCTAGGGTCGATTGTATTCATTGTCAGAACCAGAGAACCAAGCCATGAGGAAGTATGTTGATGAGTCAATAAAAGCTGGTATTATTAGGCCTTCTTCTTCTCCAGCAGGGGCAGGCTTCTTCTTTGTGGGAAAGAAGGACGGTTCATTGAGACCATGTATCGACTACAGGGGTTTAAACGACATCACCGTCAAGAACCGATACCCTCTACCACTTATGAACACTGCTTTCGACC
Source organism: Crenichthys baileyi (assembly GCA_036173005.1). Lineage (NCBI taxonomy): Eukaryota > Metazoa > Chordata > Actinopteri > Cyprinodontiformes > Goodeidae > Crenichthys > Crenichthys baileyi. The sequence continues at coordinate 374,661 of JAHHUM010000618.1, read as the reverse complement.
AGATTTAGGGCGCCAAGATCTTCTCTAAGTTGGATTTGAGAAACGCTTACCACCTTGTTCGTATCAAGGAGGGGGATGAATGGAAGACGGCATTTAACACTCCTACTGGTCACTATGAGTACCTTGTAATGCCTTTTGGTTTAACCAATGCCCCTGCAGTTTTTCAGGCATTGGTGAATGATGTCCTGAGGGACATGGTGGGAATGTTTGTTTTTGTATACCTTGATGACATTCTGATTTATTCCCAGGATCTGGAAACCCACAGAAATCATGTCCGGGCTGTCCTCCTCCGTCTTCTTCAAAATCATCTGTTTGTCAAAGCTAAAAAATGTGAGTTTCATACCACTACCACCTCATTCCTTGGATTCATCATTTCTCCAGACTAAGTCATAGTGGGCCCCTCCAAAGTCAAGGCAGTCTTGGAATGGCCTTCTCCTACCGACCGCAAACAGCTTCAAAGGTTTCTGGGGTTTGCTAATTTTTACAGACGGTTCATCAGGAATTATAGCCCCTCTTAATGCTCTCACATCATCTAAAACAAGGTTTGTTTGGAATGAGACAGCAGAAAGAGCTTTTGTCAAGCTCAAAGGATTATTTACGTCTGCTCCTGTTCTACGGTCCCCTAACCCCGATAAACAGTTCATTGTGGAGGTTGACGCCTCAAACACAGGGATTGGAGCTGTCCTAAGCCAAAGAAATTCTGATGACCGTATTCACCCATGTGCCTTTTTTTCTAGGACTTTGTCCCAAGTAGAGCGCAATTATGATGTGGGGGACCGAGAACTGTTGGCAGACAAGTTGGCTCTCGAGGAGTGGAGGCATTGGCTAGAGGGGGCTAAGGAACCGTTTCTTGTATGGACAGATCATAAGAACCTGGAGTACCTGAGATCAGCGAAGCGCCTTAATCCCAGGCAGGCAAGGTGGGCTTTATTTTTGGAAGATTCAACTTCTCTTTGTCTTTCAGACCTGAGTCAAAAATGGCAAACCAGACGCCCTGTCCAGAATACAGGAACCTCCGAGTCACAGACCTCTGGGGAGGATGAGTTTATTCTTCCGCAATCAGTGAGACTCTCTGTCACCATGTTGGAGTTGGAGGGAGAGGTTAGAGATGCCACCAAAGACCTCCCTATTCCTACTTCATTCCCACCTGACCGGTGTTTTGTTCCGGAGCGCCTCGTACCCAAGGTACTGAATTCATGCCATAATTCACGTCTGTTCTGTCATCCTGGTATCAGCAGGACGTTGCAGATGGTCCGAACTCAGTTTTGGTGGCCATCTCTTGTCAAAGATGTCACAGATTACGTCACGGCCTGTACTCAATGTTCCCAAGCCAAGTCTTCTCATCGCCCTCCTGCTGGACTCTTACATCCCCTGCCCATTCCTCCTCGTCCCTGGTCACACATAGCCATGGACTTCGTCACAGGTTTGCCAGTTTCTAATGGTTTCACAGTTCTGTTAACCATCATCGACAGATTTTCTAAAATGGTTCACCTAGTCCCTCTCAAAAAGTTGCCCTCAGCCAAGGAAATAGGGGACATTCTGGCACGTGAGGTTTTTCGCCTTCACGGCATACCTACAGACATTGTCTCAGACAGAGGGCCCCAGTTTGTGTCACGTTTCTGGAAAGAGTTTTGTTCCTTGCTGGGGATTACTGTTAGTTTGTCCTCAGGATTTCACCCACAGTCGGATGGACAGACGGAGAGGGCCAACCAGGAGGTGGAGACCAAACTTCGCACACTATGTGAGTCCGACACAACCAAATGGTCTCAAAATTTACCCTGGGTTGAATATGCTGTCAACACCCTCCCGGCTAGTGCCACGGGGTTATCCCCTTTCCAAGTTGGTTTTCAGCCACCCTTGTTCACTGTCCAGGAGAAAGAGGCTGAGGTTCCTTCTGCTCAGGCCGCGGCCCTAAGATGTCAGCGCATCTGGAGGAAGGCAAGAAGGTCTATGATCAGAATGTCGGAGGTGCAGGCACACACAGCAAATCGTCGGAGAATCCCTGCTCCAAGCTACAAGGTGGGACAGAAGGTTTGGCTATCCACCAAGGACCTCCCGCTTCTGGTTGACTCCCGTAAGCTGGCACCTCGTTTTGTGGGACCCTTTCCCATATCCAAGATCATCAATCCTGTGGCTGTTTGTTTACGTCTGCCTCGTGCCATGAGAGTTTACCCTACCTTCCACGTGTCCCGGATCAAGCCCTATGTGGTGATAGTATTCTCTAAGTTAGATTCAAAGGACAAAGTAAACTATCTTGACTAACAGCACCATCTACTATCAAATGCATCGCCTCTAGGGGGAAGATTTTGGTGCTTCAAGCACTTATTGTAAAACAGATAAAATTATGGAAAGCACATTAAATCTTGGTAAGCATGCAAGAGTTTGTAGTTTTGGGGTCTCTGAGGTTTACACAGAGCAGCTGCGAAGGACTTTACAGCCGTATACTGAGTCAGGAGACAGTTACAGAGTAAGATGTTTTGACTGGTTGGAAACTTAATATAAACATGCTCTTGAGGAATTTTTTTTCTATTGGCCATATACTGTATGAAGTAAATGGTATAAAAAGCTTTTTTTTGTGGAATGATGGTGTTAACATTCACTCACTGACTTAGCTTATCTGTCAAGCGCAAATGAATAAATAACGGCAACAAATATAGCACCTACTTTATTTTTATTTATTTTTGTGCTATATGTTGATTTTGGTATGAATATGTTCCACTGAGGAAGGTCTATTTGTTTGTCATTTGTCCTTGTAAGTTTGTCCTTTTATTCACAATATACAAAAAATACAAAATGAGAATACCTATTATTTCATATTTGTAGCCATTTTGTCAACACTGTAGTTTTTTTTTTAACCAAAAATGTTTTTTAATAAATTAACTTCCATTGATATATTCAGTGGAGGGTGTAGAAACCAGTTGTATTAAAGGAAGAGCATGGCTGTACACGTCTACAGCTAGATTATTGCAGATAGAGAAATATATTTCCTTCATGCGTCATGGTGTCTCAAACAATCACACTGACCTATCAGCAAAGACCTCAACTCAATGTGTACCAATGGTCAAACCACCTCCCCATTTGTCAGGTTTGGCTTCTGATGATTGATAAGTGAGAATTTTTGACTCATGTGTCCTTCATCATATCACATTAATTCAGTCTCCTTTAGATGCTGATTATTATATGGATTTAAGTCAAATCATCCCTTCAGTGCTGAAAATGAGGCAATAAAAGCTATCAATGTAGATTGCATTTTTCCATTGTGAGTTTTGGTTTTGATAATAATCTGGGAAAGAAAGTTTTATGTTTTTTTATTTCTCTTACCAGCAGAAAAGCTGGACTGACAAATTTCCAGCACAGCCTCCAGTAAAGCCCTGGCTTAAAGCCCATCATTCGCTCAATATCTTCACTAAAGCGGTCCACACCTGCAGAGAGCATGAAAGGTTAAACTGTTACAGCGCAGGGTGCAGTTCGACACAAGCAATACATTGTCATGATAAAGTTACTTCTTGTGTTTTTGTTTTAAGGGAATGCATTTAACTTCAAACAGAAAATCATAAACAGGCGATTTGTTTGCTCAATTATTTCTTTAAGATTAAAATGATGTTACCTATATGTTATACTTTTTCTCTGCCCGACATAGGTACCTTATTTCCTAGTAAGGAGTTATTATTTTTATCTCTCATTTGAATTTCACAAGGCCAAAGAAATTTTAATTCAAGACTTTTCTTTAATATTGAATTCTTCCTTACCATAAAACCATGACACTCCAATGGCCTCAATCAGCACACCAAAGAGTATGGAGGTCCCTGCTGCATACTTATCTAACAATGTCAGAACATAGATCCCACCCTACAGAAGAAGACACAAAAGAAAATGCATGACTGTGAGTGTTTAAGTGCATCTCAAATAATTATCATCAAAAAGTTAATTTATTTCTGGTATTCAGTTTGAAAAGGGAAACTCATTTAGATTCATTGTACACAGGGTGATATATTTCAATGATTTAATTCTGTGAATTTTGATGAATATTGGCTTGCAGGTTTCTCAGAACATTACAGTTTTACATAAGGCTGATAAAACAGATTTTTAACACATCAATATCAGCCCACTGAAATGTCCATGTACTGTAGTATATATGCACCCAGTAGTTGGTTAAAACTCCTTTTGCATGAATTACTGCATCAGTTGGTCTTGTCAAGGAGGTAATCAGCCCTTCCGAGGGGTTAAGAAAGCCCAGGTTGCTTTAGTTGTGGTCTTCAGCTGATTTGAATAGTTGGATCTTGTACCTGTCCTCTTCCTCTTGACAACTGACACTTCACTATCAGGAGAGTTTGCTGGGAAATCAAGCGAAGCACCACCGTCATGAAAGCAGCTACTGGTACTTTTGGCAGTGTGGGCAGGTGCCAAGACCTCCTCAAAAATGAGTTCTCCATAAAGCCCTAAAATATCCTGGCTTTACTTTGATCTGAAAAAACAAACATGTGGACCAGCTTAGCCTATGTGAGAGGCTATCTGATATTATCTCTTACAACAATGACTCTATTCGCAATCCACATCTTGTGAGACCGGCACTGTGAGCTAGGTGAGCTTCTGGTGGAGAATGTCTGGACTGGGTGGTCGTGGTGGCGCAGGATGAAGTGTAGTCCAAAACTGACTGCATCATCTGCTGACTGTTTGCCCGGGAAGCAAACTGTAGAAGGTCCAGAAGGGCCTGTGATATCCTTCAGCTACTTTAACATTAGTTGCTCAAAGGATTTCATGACCATAGACGTCAGGTCGACAGGTGTGTTGTCATTTAATTCTGTGATAGTGCGTTTCTTGGGGACTGGGATGGTGGTGAAGTGTTTTAAGCACGAGGGAACCTCATACAACTCCACAGACTTGTTGAAGATCTGAGAGAAGATGGGGGCCAGTTGGTCAGCACAGGCACAAGTGGAAGACATTGTCAGGTCATTGAGCTTTGTTGGTCCTCTGATGCTGAAACAGCCTATTCACATCTTTCTCTGAGATCTTGAATCCAAGCAGCAGCTCTGAGGAGAGAAGGGTTGATGGTGCATGAAAAGGTTTTGCGCCAGACTGAGACGAGGACTAGTTGGTTGGGGGTGTGAACGACTGCTTTCTAAACCTGCAGTATAAGCTGTTAAGGTGGCCTGCCAGATGATGATCCTGCTCAAAATAGGGGAATGGGTTCCTGCAGGCAGTAATGTTTTTTAGACTATTCCAAACTGCAGCTGGGTTGTTAGTGCAGATGCTGTTTTTTTAGATTCTCGCTGTAGCTTCTCTTAGCTGCTGAATCTCCTTGGTCAGTTTGTTCCTGGCCTGCTTAAACAGGGCCCGGTGGTCACTGCTATAAGCCTCTTCCATGTCCCTACGCACCTTATTGTATATGCGAAAATTCTTGGTCTGCACATATACAGCATGTCCTCACCACAGGCTTGGAAGTTGTTCATTTTTGCCTATAGGTTGGAATTAGATAAGGCAGGCAGTGATCAGAAAGTCTTAAAGTACTCTTGTGACAGAGCGTTAGACATCTTTTAAAGCTGTGAAACTGTGGTCCAGTGTGTTTTTATCCCTGGTGGGGCACTTAATATGCTGTCTGTATTTTGGTTAGATGAAAAAAACCATCCAAAACAAATGAGGAGAACTCCGTTGGTGAATAAAAAGGCCTACAGTTTATGAAATGTGACTCCAGGTGAGGGTCTTCTGTAATGCCGTGACATCTGTACACCAACTTGAGTTTATGTAAAAACAGTTTCCATCGCCTCTCTTTATCCCCAAGATCTCTGCGCTGCAGTCCGCTTGAAAAAGCTGGAAACCCAGCATCAGAAGTCTGCTCACCAAGGCAGGTTTTGTTAAAACAGAGTGCGGCAGATCTGTGGAAGTCTGAGTTTATAAAGATGAGAAGCAGCAGTTAGTCCATTGTTAGCCAAAGAGTGGACATTAGCCTGGTGGATTGAGGGCAAGGGTGTGCGGAGTCCTCGTTGCTGAAGCTTCACTAGCATACCTGCCCGTTTACCTCATCTACATCTCAGATGAATACCATCGAGAGAAACTGTGCCCCCAGCCAAGATCTCAGTGAAGGTGGGGTTGGTGAAAAATTAAGAAAAAAATGCTTAGAGAGGATTGTCTGATGCCTAGGAGTTCCTGTCTAGTGAAAGTGACCACAGAATGGTTGAAGAGCAGAGTAAAACACACAAAACCATGCAAAGTACTAGAGAGTAAAGTCTTATTTGCAGTGCCATTTTTCTCAACTTTGATCTTAACCTTAATTTGTCCACGGCAATCCAACTAAATATGGAGTTTCTGTTCAGTTCAGATCTAGCATTTGTCAGGGGGAATTTAGGTTTACAGCAGTGGCTAAGACAACATGAAGACAATGCACACAACAACAATCTATAACATACCTTGGAAGGTACTCCAAGGTAAAAATGTCAAACATGTCCATGTCAAACAACGATCATTTTACCATGTGGATATATTCTGTAACCAACTGAGCTTTTATCATCTTTAATTGGATCATCTCAATCTTATAATCTTTTAACGAGGAAATTGCAGGAAAAAGTAGTTGTTTCCTATTCTAATATTTATATTGATCTAATAAACAAACCTCATGAAACACCATGAAATAATTTCCAAAAAATTCAATATCTAAGTTTTGCATGCCAGACAACTGTACTGTTTCTTTCTGGCTGCTGATAAATTAATTGGGATGGTAGAGAAAGCTGATTGTTGACTTCCTGGATGTAGCTTAATTGAAAACAATATGTTATCAGATTGTGATACAATCGTTCATCTTGACTGTTTTCTCATGAACATGTAAAATTATGAAACTTGAGTCAAGGGCAGTTAAAACACTCTTTCATAATGAAACAGCGGAGCTTCAATGGTATTATTAATTTAAGTTATTTCCCACTATGTTGGAAATTGTTGTTTTATTTAAGTTAATAAATAAACTTTTAAAAAGGATTGTAAATATTGATACTGACATTAGTAATGCAAAACAGGGCAATGAGGAAGGTTCCAAAAGCCGTTGCAAAGGTGAAGAGCTTTCTGTTTCTCTTGAGGATCTTGAAATCATCTGTCAAGCCTGTAATAACCGCCTCCATGCCGCCCATCTGGAGGAAACAGACAGACACAGACATGACATAAGTTTCTAAAACTTGAAGTGTTCTAAAATAGACCATTTTCATTTCTTATTTGATTAGTAAGGGTAAACATCATCATATTATGAATGTATCAAAACAAGTTTCTATCCATCTGATGGCTAGCTCTTACCTCTTACATGTGCTAAGACGTTGTTAGGTTTCTGTCACTAATAGTTGAAGGAATTGATACATGAATAAAATATTACATAAGTGTTTGTGCTGTAGTTCTAAAATATAAAGCTGAATTTTTTGTGTACAAAGTGTGAAAATCTGTTTTTGGCATTTATATTAGCAGATCAATGTACTTATTTGACCTAGGAACCATGTTACTATACAGCTGCATGGTAATGTTTATATTGATATCTTTCCTATTACATAACAAAAAAAAAAAAAAAAAACATCAAAATCACCCAAACATAAATTCTTCCCTGGTAAAACTGACATTAGATGGCAAACAGACCTCTTATTCAGATGATTGTCACTACAATATACAATTGCGCATTATCATGTCCTCCATGAGCTGACCTTAGAGTTAAGGGTTCTCAAACCTTTAAACCTAAATAAAAGTATCTTATATATATAATATATATATATATATATATATATATATATATATATATATATATATATATATATATATATATATATATATGTATATATATATAATAATTAAAAATTTTCTTATTTTACTGCTGTTTGGTTTTCTTTTTTTGATAGATGATGAATTTCATTGCAGCTGTGTTCTGAATGTAAAAACTGGAGGAAAATGGAAATGGAAAAAAGAAGAATTCTATAATAGCTGAGGTTCTGACAGTGCGGTTATAATTTTCTAAATGCAATGCAATTAATTCACCATGAGTTGAGTGGCTGAAATCCAATCTCTTGAGAAAACATTAGGAAGCATTTCTTGACTATTGACCTGGAGCTAATTTAACCCTAGGATGAATTGTTTCAACACAGCATGTTTGGAAGGGTTTTGCAAATGTAAAACAAAAGAAAAAGAAAAAAAAAGACACCACTTGATTGTGCAAATGTATTCACCCTTAAAGTCAATAGTTTCAGCTATTACAGCTGTGAGTGGCATTTGGTATGTCTTTGAAGTTTAAAAACATCTAGCCAATGCAGGTTTTGCCCATTTCTAAAACAACGCTGCTTTGCTTCAAATGTTATGCTGAAAGCTGAAATTCTGTCCCACTTTAAGGCTTTTATTAAAAATCCTGTCAACACTATGTTTCTCTGAAGTTGTGTTTTAGAATAACCATCTTAGGTTTGGCTTTCCCATAAATTTTAACAGTACATTTCTGGGGCCCTACAGTGTGTCTTACAGCTAAGCAAAGGAATCAAGGAGGAGAGACTTTACAACTAGAAGACAACAAAAAGCTGATCAGAATAAAAGTATATGGAATATATTCATATATTCCATCTTGGAACAATCTGGTGAGATGAAACTCTACAGTATTTCTCTTCGAAGTTAAGTTTGTCTTGCAAAGTGATATCAAGTTGCAGTCAGTATGTCTTTAAAAGAGCATTGCAGAAACCTCTTCTACTTTTCTGTTGTTTATGCGGAGACATTTTTGGTCGAATGCGGTGAAAAGTTTTGTACCTTTTCCCATGTTGACAGTCTTTTTGCATTTTTAATAATAATAATGGATTATTTTTGGGTTAAAATAAATCTAATTATTGGAAATATTATAAACATTCAGTTTACTAAAGCACACAACAGTATAATTAGGTCTGCCCTGACATCCTGGAATAAAATCTTTAACTGATCTAGTTGTCACTGTATAATTCATGTCCTGCTTTACTTGCCTTGTCTGTTAAATAGTTTTAACCTATGTTGTGGTTAAAGGTACTCACCGAGCTATCAATGCCCAAAGTTAGCAACATGATGAAAAACACAATGGCCCAAAATGTTGAGCCAGGCAGTGTTGCAATTGCCTCTGGGTAGATGATAAACACCAAACCTGCCCCTGTAAGCAGAAAATAATTATTGGTCCTTCATACATTAAAATATATTCATACATCAACCAATAGGATGAAAATTAATTTTCATTTAAATTGGTATTTAGAAGTAATGTAAATCACAACATTGCATGTGTATTACTTACCCTCTGTTGCTACATCTTGCACTCTCACATTATGTTTTTTAGCCATATATCCGAGCACAGAAAATATTGCAAACCCTGAGAAGAAACTAGTGATGCAATTCACTGTGCTGGTCAAGACAGCATCCCTAGGTTAAAAAAAATAATGATGAGAAGTTACACAGAAATATACATATTTTAAAGGTTTTGCATGTTTAAAGTTCTAAAGTTTGGTTAATGGATCGTTAAGACACTTATGTGTACATCCATTTGTGTACTTCAACTGAAGAATTATTGAATTGTGTTTAAAATATAGTATTTTTTAAAAAAAAAGGAAATTTAAAACTGGGCCATATGTTTACTTGACATGTTTCAAATGTTTCATGAGTTTATCTTCTGGTAAATACTTTAGATTAACTCAAACTAATGCTCCTGGTTTGGTTGCTTGATGTTTAATTAGAGAGCCATTCTGTGACCACTGACAGAATGAATAAGGTCACGGTGACCTTGGCCACCTCCTGGGTTTAAGGAGCAGAAGCCTCTGAATGAGCAATTTCCTTCCATTTGACTTCCCTTCCACTTTACTTTTGTTCCTATTTTTTTAGGCTGTGAACAATTTTAAGACGTTTTTACTGAACACCGCTGTCCTGGCCTGGTTATTCATGTCATTAGACAAGTACATAAAATGAATCAGGCAAATTTTTAGTAGACAAGAAAAAAGCACATGAAACTTGCCTTTTAAATATGTTGGTTTAAAATTTTACTTTATTTTAGATAAGGAGAGTAAATATTTAGACACACTAATGCAAAAAGGATATTGCTTCATTTTGTTTTCCAAATATTTCTCATAGATTTGATTGTTCTTAGTGAAATTGTACAGGATACATCACATCAAAGATCAAAAGAAAGGTTTGAAAAGAATTATCATCAAGGTTGATGACATAATGATATTAGGTTGGGAAGGATTTGAAAATGCTGATGATCAGCCAAAGCTGAAAAACTGTGTTATCACTTTGTTCATTGCAGTTTTGTGCTTCATTGGATTCATTTAATTTTCCTCCTGTTTCTTCAGCTTTCCAAACAATCGTTTATGTACTAGGGAAGAAACCGGTTTCAATTTCTATGTTAGTAAACTGATAAATATTATGTAGTTAGTCTTACCATTTTGAAATGAAATTTTAATTAAAACTTTATTTGGTTACTACATTTTAAAAAAAGTATGTTAATCACAAAGTGCTAAATATAGATCTATTTTGGACTTTTCAACTGTGAAAGGAAGACTTTTTGAAGATGATGTTGTCTTTGTTCCAAGCAGACTGACAATACAAGAGTAGTTTCCTAACTAACATTCTGGATCACATAGATCTCCAGAATGGTCTGGCGTGTCTGTCTCACTTGGTACCAGTTTTTCAGATGTCTTGGGCTACCTGGATTGAAGCTGAAGGCCTGTTTATACTCAGTAAGCCAGCAAAATAATAACTGCCTAAGACAGTTTAACAAGCATCTATTTTACAGTGTCAATACAGCTGATTAACAGAACCACAACTTCCAAAAAGCCTTCGCAACAAGAGCCTTATATCATGTTCTGAACTTTAAACAGCATATATTCAAAAACCTATTAAAACATCTTATAGTATCCTCTCAGCTCATAAAAGAAAACAACTTGAATTCTGGATGCAGTGACAGATACAATGTGACAGAGACAAACACACATGGATATTCTGTAGTAGTAATGAAAAAAAAATTGTAATATGATATTTTTTACTGTATTGCACCCCTTTAACCGGAGGTGTTGTACCACTAAAATCCACGTTACATTGAGCAAATTCAACAAATTTTTTAGCCATGCACTAACTAGTTTTCTGTACCTGTATTTCATGTTCTTCCAGTCTGTTCCTTTACAACTAGTTCAACATTATTTGCGTGTTTTCAACCTCCAGCAATAAATACTTGCTTGGGCAACAGTATCTGTCCTTAACAGCACCCCTACAGTCTATTAATGGAGGAAAAGACAAACTCACAACATTGTGTCTGCTGTGATCTGAAGGACAGCAAAATTCCAAAACGACATGCAGCCTTTGGCTATTATCTGGCAACCCTTCTTTCTACTTTACATTACCTCAAACACTTGGACAGTGGAGTAAGTTGGAAACATTTGCATCACCTATGTCTTGTTATCCAGTAACAATATGGAAAGGGCTGGCTGTTTAGAAAAGGTAGGATGTTGCTGTGGGCTTGTATGGGATTTTCAGCAATTCACTGTGAAACCCCTTACCTGTAGCAGTTGTTGTTAAATTTGTTATAGCTGGAAAATGCAATGAGGACACCAAATCCTGCTCCCAGTGAGTAGAAGATTTGGGTTGCAGCATCAATCCACACCTATAGGTCAAATAAGGTCGTTTTTGTTAGTTTTTCCTTCTAAAAAGTAAGAAACACACATGTAATTAGCATTACATTATTATTAAATTTACTTTAGATAGTCAATTTCTTATTGATTTTTATGTCCCTAGTTTCAACCAGCTGCATTGTGTTCTTTTGTTTCACAAAGAAACTGATTATTCTGGTTTGCATATCATTTATGTTTAAAGATAATGTCAATAATAAGCCAAAAATACTTTAAACTAACTTAAAAATGTCTGCTTTAATAATGAATCTTGTAATTAGTTTTTTTCCTCTCTTTGCTCGTACGTTTTTAACCACTATCTCTGACCTCTAAGTTGTTGAGTCGGTTGAAATCAATGTTGAGGTATGCTTTGATCCCCTCCATGGACCCTGGTAGAGTTATGCCTCTGATGAGCAACACAAACAGGACGATATACGGCATAGTTGCTGTGATGTACACAACCTAAAAATATGCACAGAACAAATTAAATATAGGTCACCCAATTCACCATCTCCTCAAAACAAACAAAAAAAAATACATTCTACAAGAAAATAGCCAAAGGCTCTTCCCTTTTCTCAAATTTCAAACACTTGAAGTTATGTAAGCAGCATGATATGCAACAGAAATCATTGTAATAACTGTTAGTCTATACTAAGTTCAGTGTTTGTTAAAAAAATGGTTTTACCCTCATTAACTGTGTGCTCTCTTGATGTAGGAAAACTCTTTATTTCATGAGGGAGTATTTATTTTTGATAGCAATAAATACTGCCTTTGATAATGTATGCAGGACAGTGGACGGCTACACCACTTCTTAGACAACATAAGGAATTCTTTAGATCATACAAACCAATATGATTTTGTTTATGACAATCTCCATTGTAAGGCTTCTGAATCCAGTTGGACATATCAGCGGCCTGGCAGCTAACAGCCTTTTGTTCAGATGGTCAAGCAGTGGGTCTGCTACTGCAAAACCTAAACCCTTGTGCTGTGGTAAAAGTCTGATTTAAATCCAAGTGGAATAATGAAATCAGTGGAGACTACCAATACCTATCGGCCAGAACCAGAGTTGGTGACCTAGAAACTGAACACAGATTGGTGTACAGACATTACTGTTGACAAAGGAGTTGGACTATTTTGTTAAGCAAGTGTCCCTACTTCTTAGCTGTCCAGAGATGTAACAAGTATCCTCCTGACAAAAGCACTTTCTTGTCATTATATGTTTTTGGTATATGCAAAATGACAATGAGGTACATTTTTATACTTATCCTGTTTAAGGCTATTGCCACAGATTTAAACTGCTTCCGGTCTTAAAGCAGTATAAATGCTTGTTGATGCATAATCTACACATACCAAAGATTATGTTGGAAGCGCTTTGCTGCGATCTAGCAGAGTCTGAAAAACACTTGCTATTGATTTTCCAGTATTCAGCTGTATTGAAATGCTTTAATGATGGACCATAACAGAATTTATTGGAACTTAAATTGTAATTTAATGTCAAAGCTCAGTTTATAAGTAGCATTCAGAATGTTTAACACTCCTAGAGATGACTGTGGCTCAGTGGGAAGAGTAGTTGTCTTGCAATCTCAAAGTTGTGAGTTTAAATCTAGCTTACTCCTACCACATGCCGATGTGCCGCTGTGCAAGGCACCTCAAGTTGCCTACATATTTGTGTATTGGTGTATCAATGTGTGCAGGTTTGTGAGTGTGATTGGGCGAATATGGCAGTTAGCTTAGGAAGAGTAAGGCTAAGAAACTTGATAGTTGTTGCAGGGAGCTCGTACCTTCCCTGAAGACTTGACACCTTTCCACAAGCTGAAGTAGAGGATGAAGACCACCACAACTAAGCACAGAGTTAAATCCCAGCGAGGCAAGCCCAGGTCCTGGATACCTCTACTTTCATGGAGATGCAACACACCCCTTCTACACAGGAGAGACAAGTCCAAAAATACACTGTAATGATATTCAGAAGGCATTGTTAGTTTTGATACACCATTGTTTATACCTGCTGTTGGTTGTTCATTACGTCATCTGGACAAGACTCAAAATGTGTAGTTTATTTTTTATGATTTATTGCCACAGGAATATTGTCTGATTATGAACATTTAGGACCATTAAAAAACTGAACTTTTTTATTCATTGCATATGTTTAAACCAGAAAAAGGACATATTTTCAAAAATAATCTCTTTAAATGTTCTATTGACCTCCTTTTTTTTCCTCCTAAGCTCCCTGCTTGCTTGCATTCTTTTACTCCTAACTTTTTATTTCTTAGCCAGAATTACGGAAATATTGGACTAAAACTACTTCTTACCAGTGACTCCCAAGGATCATTATTATTTTTATTTTATTTTATTTTTTTCTAAAGGATTTTGATGTTTTTATAATCGAACCCAAAAGAACAAGTTGACGCCAGCTAATCAGCACAAGATGCCTCCCTTCACCACAGATGACTTCCACAAACCTTTACAGAAATTGGCTGTTTTGGAGATGAAAATCCATCGACTAGAAGTGAATGTGGAGGTGAATATGGGGTACAGCGATGATTCAACTCTGCCTGTGATCCCAAACTGTCACAGCCAGCTCAACAACTCAGCCGGCAATCAGAACACTGAGAATAAACCTACCGGCAGACCCCGCTGGCATGTTTTAGGCATATGCCCAAAAAATCAAGGTGGAAGACTCACTGGAAGATCTCAGCAATTAAATAAATTAGAATGGCCCAGAATTAACAGAGATCCCCTTTATATCCTTGGGAAAGAGAACTTCGACAGCGAGCTGCTGTCACAACAACTGATAGTAGTGGAGAACAGCAGGAAATAATGGAATTCCCTCCAAAACAGATTTGCCCCACTACAGAATGAAACCAGGAATATACCCATCTTCTGAGAAAAATAAAAGGTTTGAGAACAACCTTCATTCTAAACAGTCTCCTCCTAAGCTGCCAGAGAAAAAGCGCCCCACACGGACAAAGAACCCTAATATAGGGCAACACAGCTGTGGATGGATTAAAAACTTCTGCAACAAGAAAACACAGAAGTTATGATTGGTACCAGTAACGTGGTGTCCGATATCTTAGAGAAATATTCTTGCAATTAGAGAAAAGCGCCCGTCTCTAGAAAACCTTATTATACACTGCGGAGCCATGGATGAAGTGGCTAAGAAAAAATCAGAAGGACTGAAGGAGGATTTCACTCGTCTTCTGAATATTGTTGGAGGTTTCAATATCAAGGTGTTTCTCAGCGGACCCTTTGCACCGATTTTCTGTGGAGATGAGATTTTTTCGAGACTTCTGATGATTAATAAGTGGTTGAAAAAAACATGTGCTACCTCACCTGTGAACTTCATCGACAACTTTAATATTTTTGGTGAAAAAGACAACTCTCCAAGCAAGATGGTTTCTGTTTGAACAAGCCGGGAGCCAGACTTCTCACATCTAATCTCTTCTATTCAGTAAATAGGCCAGCAGCTTCGACCTTCAGCAGAGAACATGGAGTATCAATAACAATGATAACACTGCCTCCAACAGCTCCAGCAGAAACAACCGGCCAATTGGCTGAGAAAGAGAGGTCATCACAAAAGGACCGGGACCCAAATGACTCTGACATCTTCTCCATTCAACACCCCCCGTGGCCGAGGCCCTGCTACTGAACCAACATCTTCCAAATGCCGCAGAGCCCCACCCCCTCCTAATCTATCTCCTCCTAATCAGGACCCTCAAATCACTTCTCTGTGATACAGTCTGGGCCCCAGTGGTAACTCTATCAGAAATGAACATGTCCAGGAAAAACGTGGGCCCTTAATAGGAGATAGTTGTAAAATCTCTGTGCTTATATGTGACAGAAAGAACAAAGCCAAAAGGATAAGAGACAGTAATAAACAATCAAAAAAAGCCATAAACTGTCAGGTACAACCAGACACAGAGTTAATACCAGCAACTAAGTCATATAAACTGGCTTTATTGAACATTAGATCTCTATCAGGAAAATCATTTTTAATCAATGACTTCATTATTGACCACGATCTTGATGTTATGTTTTTAACAGAAACATGGTTACATGAATTCAATGAAGCTCCCATTCTGATAGAATCGACGCCTCCGACCTACAATTTTCTTTGTGAGAGCAGACAGCAAAGAAAAGGTGGAGGGGTGGCCACTTTGTTTAAAGATTTATTAGAGTGTAAAAAGTATTTCTGGGCAAATTTGACTCTTTTGAATATTTGGGTCTCCAAGTAAAGAGCCCGGTCCAAACCATGTTCTTGAATATTTACAGGCCTCTGAAGTCCAAAACAAACTTTTTCAGTGATTTTGATGAGCTTTCATCTGTGATATGTGTTGATTATGACTGTTTAATTATTGTGGGAGACTTTAACATTCACATGGACAATCCCGAAGACAGAAGTGCAATAGATCTATGCGACACTCTTAGAAATTTTGGTTTGACTCAACATGTTAAACAGCAAACGCACAAACAGGGACATATTTTGGACTTGATCATCACTAAGGGTCTAAACATTTCCAAGGTGTCTGTAACTGATGTTGCCCCTATCTGACCACTTTTCTGTTATCTTTGAAAGCATAATCTGCAATGACTCAGTTTGCCAAAGAGACATTATAAGAAAACGCATCTTTAAGGACGGTGCTGCTGAAACCTTTAACCAGATTTACTCTTCTACCTCCACTTTGCCCTGTAACGCTGTAGATGAGCTGGTAGATAACTTTCATTCTAAAATCTTGGACATCATTGATTTAATTGCTCCAATTAAAGTGAAAGTCGTTTCTGGATGGAAAATGTCTCCGTGGAGAAATGCTCCACCAGTCAGAAGAGAAAAAAAGGAGTGTCGAAAAGCTGAACGCAGGTGGCAAAAGACTGGACTCCAGGTTCACTATATTATCTATAAAGAGAGACTATACAGATATAACCTACAACTGAAAAATGCAAGGTACTCTTTCTTTTCTGAGATCATCAGCAAAAACATTAACAATGCTCGTCCATTATTTGCCACGGTCGACAGGTTAACAAACCCTCCTTTAACTGTAGCATCTGAACTCCACTCTACCAGGGCCTGCAATGAATTTGCTAAATTCTTTACTGAAAAACCCAAAAGATCAGAGGGCCAGTCAGCACATCCACATCAACTCCAGTACCAATTTTGTTTCCAACTGGAACTGATTTTGACAAAATTTCCCAATTTCACCAAATAAACTTAGAAGATATCGTACACCAACTAAGCTCTTCTTCCTGCTGTCTTGATCTTTTACCCACAGCTTTCCTTAAGAAAGGTTTGCCCGTAATAACATCTGATTTAACACAAATAATAAACACGTCCCTTTTGTCAGGTGTTTTCCCCCAGGCCCTGAAAACAGCAATTATCAAACCTCTATTGAAAAAGAGCAACTTGGACAACCTGCTACTACAGAACTACAGGCCTATATCAAACCTCCCCTTCATCAGTAAGATTATTGAAAAAGCTGTGTTTCAACAGTTAAACAACTTCATAACAATGACCAGCAGCTTCGATGTATTCCAGTAAGGCTTCCTGCTCACCACAGTACAGACACTGCCCTTGTCAAGGATGTTCAATGACCTCCGTATAAATGCAGACTGTGGAAGAACCACAGTGCAGGTATTATTGGACCTTAGTGCAGCATTCGACACTGTTGATCACTCCACTTTATTAGAGCGCCTGGAAAACTGGGTCGGCCTTTCTGGTACAGCACTCAATTGGTTTAAATCCTTCTTGAAGGACAGGGACTTTTTTGTGTCAGTAGTCAGTAGGTAACTTTACATCAGAGACCACAAAAATCACATGTGGCGTTCCCCACATAACGTAACTCCCCACGTAACTCAGATTTTAATAAACAACAACGTAAGTTATCATAACTATGCAGACGACACACAGCTATACGTTACGATGTCACCAGGTGACTATGAACCCATTCAAGCGCTGGGTAAATGCTTGGAAGAAATCAATGCATTGATGGGCCCAAATTTTCTTCAGCTGAATCAAAACAAAACTGAAGTAATAATCTTTGGCCCAAAGGAAGACCGTTTAAAAGTTAGCACACAGCTGCAGTTAATACAGCTAGAAACCACCAGTCAGGCTTGAAACCTGGGTGTAGTGATGGACTCAGACCTGAACCTTCAGATGCACATAAAGATAGTAACAAGGTCGGCCTTCTATCACCTAAAGAACATCTCCAGGATTAAAGGACTAATGTCTCAGCAGGACCTTGAAAAACTAATTCATGCGTTCATCTTTAGTAGAATTGATTACTGCAACGGTGTCTTCACAGGTCTGCCTAAAAAGTCGATCAGACAGCTGCAGTTGATCCGGAACGCTGGATCAACTGCTGCTGTTGCTGCTTTCTTAGTTCTCACTATAACTAAGAAAGTGGAGCACATCACCCCGGTTCTAAAGTCCCTACACTGGCTCCCTGTAGCTCAGAGAATAGACTTTAAAATACTTCTTTTATTCTATAAATCACTGAAATTGTTAGCACCAAAATATATTACAGACTTGTTGTCAGTGTATCAACCACACAGACCTCTCAGGTCTTCTGGCTCAAATCTACTCTGCATACCCAGAACCAGAACCAAACATGGAGAAGCAGCTTTTAGTTCTTATGCTCCACTAATCTGGAATAAACTCCCAGAAAACTGTAAAAGCGCCAAAACCCTAAATTCCTTTAAATCAAGATTAAAAACTTATTTGTTTAGAGTGACCGTTGACTGTGCCATCTAAACTTTATTAGTAAAGTTTTTAGTCCAATTTTCCTTTCATTTTCTTATCCATCATTCTTTTCTATTCTCTTTATTTTATTTTTATTTTTTTTAATTACCTCTGTTGTTTGATTTTCTGTATCATTGTAATGTCTTTCCTTATGTACAGCGCCTTGAGTGCCTTGTTGCTGAAAAGCGCTATATAAATAAACCTAACTTGACTTGACTTGACTACAGTGGAATCAATTTAAAGGTATAGCTTAAATTTTGCTGAAGTGGATTTCTACCGTTTTGTAAGTATCTTACCTGCAGTCTCAGATCTCAGTTTGTAGAAACAGATACAGAGTTTGACCTGCACAGTGAGCTAGCTGACAGTCAGACTGGGGCCAGTTCCTAAGTGAATTTCAATTCCAGCCATACTCAAACAACCCATATCACCAAAAATTAATGGTGACTCATGCCAAATTTCTGAACATTTCAACTGCTGTCACTTTTGCATGACTGTTATTTAAAATAAATGTCATAGTTATTTACAATGTAGATTATTTTGCAGTCTAGTAGTTGTCTTTGTGAGATGTGTTTCAACACCTTGCAGATTCACTGCTAATCTACTGCTAATATCAAACATTCTGCAGCCAGTGCTGTCAGGTCAAGGGTCTTCCAAACACTCAACTTCTTCATGATACAAAAAAAAGGAAATACAAATAATGGCTCTTTTTCTCAATCTAAATATTGCTTCCTTTTGCAATCTCTTCTCGCAGTCCCTGCTGCAAAGTAACTATGCTGGAATAAGAGTAAATGCGTGTATTTTACATTAATTTACTATGTGAATTTAGACAAGCAAAGAGTATACTGTAAAGCATTATAAGCATTTGTCTATCCTTCGCAATCTCTTCTTATATTACAGATTTCAAGGGGACTGCAATAGAAAATTATCATAAGACCTTCTGCTCTGGAGATCTTTGTTCTTGCATCCTACATGTTGTTCTAAAAGAAAGCTTGTATTGCCTTTGCAAGAAGAAAAAAAAACCTGACACCTGGCACTACTCAAGCTAGAAGGTATGTAAGATTTATTAGGTTTATCTGTTGTCTAAATTGGGTGGATGTCCAGCTGAGAATTTTGAACAGGTGAAATAACATTAGTGTTTACAGACACTGGTTTTAGGCTGTCATTCTGTAATTTATGGTTTTAGTTTTTTTTAAGGTGAATGTGAAAGTATTGCAGCTGTTTTATGCAGTTATTTCTGTTTGATGAAAATGAGTTTTTTTTTTTTTTAGTTGCCTTTTTTAATCCACAGAGCCAAAGTTTCATCATTTTGACCCCATAATTCTGCAACTAAATTTAGAGATTTTTTTAGGAAGACCTTTAGATATAATAGCCTAGAGCAATGGATTTTGAGCCTGGTCCTCAGTACCCATTGTCCTTCATATTTTAGATGAGTCTCAGCTCCAGCACACCTGAATAAATTGATTGCATTTCCTCTTTAGTTACCATCCAGTGCTGCAAAAGCCTGTTAATCACTCATTTGTTTAAGATAGGTGTGTGGCAGCAGGGAAACACCTAAAACATGCAAGAGTGGGTCTTGAGGAGCATGATTGAAAACCACTGGCCTAGAGCACAGAGACTAACTCATATAATCTCACTACATACCTACCAAAACACCAAAAAAACACCAGTTTTCAGTTCAGTGTTGTCTGTGTGAAATCAGGTGTTATATTAAAGAGTTCATGATGGCAAGCCTAAATGGACTGTTGGTGCTGAAGAGCGTAGGTCCTTAAGCACAGGATTGTTTAAAACTACTGGTCCAATAGTTGTTATGGATGATTGGTGACCCCAAAATTTAGTTTTTTGCTGCAGTTCTCTCGAATTCTGCATGGTGGCATGGTAAACATTGGTTGTTGTTTAGTCTTGGGGCCACTGACTTAAAGAAATTGTCTTTTTTTGTCCTTGCAATAACTGCTAATGGCACACATGAGAATAATTAAACCTGAGGTTAGTCAAGGGATAAAGAAAAAAATCTTCAGCTGTTACTCTTGTCTTAAATTGTGACCAACATGGAATAAATTACTGATACACATAAGAGATTGTGACCATTACTTAATCTTTGGAAATCCCCTCAAACATGTCATGTTCCCATACAAAGTCATCTATTACTATTTTTTAGAAACTGTTCCACCTAGAAACATTCAGTCTGAAATAAAATGACAGTTGGAGGTAGCAGCAATTTTGTCTTCTGTAATTTTCTTAAAAACAATTATTTCTTTGAATACATTGTTTGAAATTAAAGTTTGGGTTTTCTTTAATGTTTTAATGCAAGATTTAGCTACTACAAAAATATAAATTTATTTTAAGGATATTTTTACATGTTGAAAAGGGCTGCCAATAATTGTGGACAACATTTCTATATAGGCTCAACCGATTTGGATAAGATCATCAGGTTTCCTACACAACAACCGACACAAAATACATGTGACATTATTCCTCTGGATTTAAAAAATATTCAACAGTTTTACTCTAGGAAATGATACATTTAATGCTTTATGGTCCTTGGGGAGGCAGACAACAGCATGCAGACATCAGTTTATTTAGTGGAAAAAAACTGTTGACTGTACTCTGATCTGAGGGCCTCATGTTAGCATTGTGATGTAATGTCCCAAAGGCCCTCTCGCCCATTTGATAGCATTGATAATGCACTTCTAGCAAATGCAGACCATAACATCAAACTGGTTCCCTTTGGCCCTTTTACTCTAAACACATTTTGTTATGATTTGGGGTTGTTTGGTTTTTGGTTTCTGGGTTTTTCTTATATTTGTCTCACAGTTTTTGAATCATGCTTCTGTTTATTATTTTTCTGGTCATGTTTTAGTCTTGTTCATGTTTTGTCAAGTTTGGTTTTTGGTTCTGGGCATGTTTTAGTTTGTTTGTATTCAAGAGTCTCTGTTCTTGCTCCAGCCACTTTCTGTTCTGTCTGTTAATTATCTTTATCCGGTTCACCTGCTCCACACTAATCTGTCTCCTAGCTCCACCTGTTTCACACTCTATATATACACACCTGTTCAGTTATTCGGGCGGAAACATTTCTCAAATCATGTCTTGTTTTCAGCTCATGTCTTGTTTTGTGAACCATGCAATGCCTGTCTAGCCAGCCTGCTTCTGTTTTGTTCCTGCCTCCTCCATGAGTGAGTTTTTGTTTATTAAATATTTTTGTCACCTACCATCATGCTGCCTGCTCGTCTGCATTCTGGGGTCCCATATCTCGCACGTCCTAACACATTTAGTCCTATCATCTCTCAGAAAGAGTGTTGTCCTGCCATTCTAACACCGGGGCCCCATTTCAGAGAGCAGGGTTAACAAGCTCTGAGTAGAGAGCACATACCGAGTAGACCCCCTCAACACTATCATACCCAAGGTTTCCAGTTTCAGAACACGGGGTAACACTTGGGTTACTCAACTCTAAATAATGTCGCCCAGAGTTAAGCACCAGCGTGAGTAAATAAGAAGCCCTTATCAATGAAAGGCAGATAACACGATTCACCATGGCAACGGCAGGAAATAAGAAGGCTCAAAGTGCGTATTTCTCGTCAATGGAATTAGAAAATCTAATGAAGATATATATGGTGAATTTTAGCATATATTTAAAAAGAAAAGCAATACTGTTGCTCCAAAATATCGTGACTTAGTGTGACAGAGACCAAGTCAATGCATGGGTGTGATTTGATGGAGAATTAAAGATGAATCTTCGACACTATTCAACATCCCCCAGACTACAGGCTATAAGAGCCAGTCAGGAAAAACAATAAGGCTGTATAGAAAAGGAGAATAAAACCCAAGAT
Source organism: Crenichthys baileyi (assembly GCA_036173005.1). Classification (NCBI taxonomy): domain Eukaryota; kingdom Metazoa; phylum Chordata; class Actinopteri; order Cyprinodontiformes; family Goodeidae; genus Crenichthys; species Crenichthys baileyi. The sequence goes on along the minus strand of JAHHUM010000618.1, from coordinate 352,495 downwards.
AAATGAAATTTAGTTTTGTACGTACTCTGTTGTTATCAACAAGGCATACTTAGATTAATTATATTAGTGGTGTAGCATAAAAATAAAACCTAATGTATTTTATTTAGTGAAGGAGCAGTGAGTGTAACTGTCATGTTTGCAGACAATTAAGGCTGGAAACCCAGAAATGTATGAATAGATAATCCTTGCAGTCTCAAAATGTGAAACAGATTAATTTACTGCTTTCAATGGTACCTTCAATTCTGTGAAATTGTTCTTTTATTACTTGCCCACAGTTTTTCAGATTGCAAAGCTACCCATTAATGTCCAAGGGCTCCTGTTTTAAATAAAATATAACTAAACCTAAACTATTTGTGTTTGATGATAATAAAATAAAGCACAATTTATGTACAACCTCCATCAGGTATCAAACCCCAGTGTCCCGTGTGACAGGTAAGGACACAAACCTTTCTGCGTACAGCATAAATGCCTTTGAATGATTTTCTTTGTCACTGAAGAACTGAGAATATTATTGAGATAAATTATTGACTGTGGCAAAAAACGGTAACGCTCGAAAATATATTAATCTAGAAAATAACAAGACAACTAATCAGTGTTTAATCACCCTGTCCTAACATAGATGTCGGTGGAGTAGTTGCACTTCAACGTCTTCAGGCTCCTCCAGAAAAGGACACGTCATTTCTGCAAGGTGTCTTGTGCCAGATCTCAGCGAAAATGTAGGACAGACTCAGGGTTAGATGAATAAACCCTGCTACCGAACAGGGTTGGCTCAAGGAGTAAGTTGCGAGGGTAACTTGACTCAGCTACCTGGCATTCTGAAACCAAAAACTCGGTATGCACATATTTACCTCAGAACTGAGTTTTCACTAACCCTCTGAAATGTGGCCCTACTGTTACCATTAGTTGGTCTTGGTGGATTTAAGGCAGGCACTCTGTTGCAAGCTGTCTTAATGTTGGTCACAACATAACAAATGGGGCTTGTATTGATAAATAAATAAAAAGCATTGGGAAAAAAAATACTGGGGTTTTATCCTGGGGCAGCTCTGGATGGCTGGCTCATTTGGCCTGGGTGAACCCCTTTTTATTGTTGTTTTTTTTTTTTGGCCCCGTCTCTGGATGGGGTCATTCGGGTATGGGCAGTGCCCAGCCCTTGTCTGGACTTAGGCCCCCTATCAAATTTGGGGCCTATTTTCCCCCCCGTCACAGTCCCTACCAGTCGCTGGTTCCTCTGACTGCTGGTGCATTGCTGGTTCTCGGTGCCTGGGGCTGAATGCTAGGGTGTGTGCCTGTTCTCTCCCAGTGGCTGCTTGGTGGCTTCTGGGCCCCCTGGCCTCTGCTGGGGGTTGGTGTGCCCCTGGGGTTGGGTGTTCAGATTCAGGTGTTTACGATACACTGATATACAGATATACTCTATATTGAACTGTGGTTGCTACTAAATACGTCTTGTATTAAGTTTTCTTTTCTTTTCATTGAAATTGTTGTTATATATGCGTTTTGTTGTTTGTCCCAGTAGTTTTCTCTCTCTTTCTGCAGGTATAGAAGCAGACTTCTAAGGTGTTATCTTATATTGTTTTATCCTTCTTTCTCTCTTCTACTCTTGTCTCCTTCTCTCCCTTTTACCTTTTTGCCCACTTCTTCCTTTCTTTCTTCTTTTTTTTCTCTTTTTTGTCTGTCTCCATGTCCATTGGATTTGAAATAATCCCAAAGCAATTTCTAATAAAGTTTATTTATTTATTATTATTATTTTTTTTTTAATCAAGAGTAGCATCATAGCGAAAACCTTAATGCTCCACTTGTGAAGGTAAATCTGTTGGGCTTCATCTGGGCATAAAGACTACGTTCACACAGGTCTTAATGCTCAAAATTTTTTGTGTCGTCGTTCACATTACTTTGAAAATGTTGCAGTTCCAAACACGTAAATAAAAGTTGAAAAGTGAAAAAAAAAAGTGAAACTCTTTATTGTTCCGTTTTAGGGAGATTTGACTGCCAGTTCAGCACAACAAACTGTTTGGATGCAGAGACACAGCCACCAATGGTGGGGCAGGGATGTTAACAACTTTACAGAGACCGAGTTTATTCAGAACTTTATCATGTCGAGGGCAACTTTTAATCATATATGTCAGCGCCTCTTCTCTCAACTCCACAGGCAGAAGACTTGATGCAATCCAGTGTATTGATCATCACATGCTCGTAAACCTCAATAGCATTTTAAAGTCCTCTGTTTGAATGGTTGTATACGAATTTTACAATATAAACTGCGTCCTACATCCAGACAGTTCCTATGAGCCTTTCAATAAGCCTTCAATAATTTTTATCTATGTTTATTAACGAGCTCTAATATTTCACTGTCTTTGCACTGTGCAGTACTATTCTAGACCCCTGTCTGTTTTGCTAACTGCTACCGTTTCCTGCTGGGCGGCGCAAAACTGTGACAAATGCAATGGAAAGTGACGTCAAAGTCACATCAAATCCGCCTTGGTTGTTCCCACTGGAGTCACTTTCCAAAAGATCAGATGCGAGTTGGATTCGGGACCACATATGAATGTGGCTCAAATGTGATTTAAAAAAGTCAGATATGGGCCAGATATGGGCGTTCACACTTGTTCTAAAAAGTCTGACATAGTCACTTGACCCCCCAAAAATCAGATTTGGGCCACATTTGCCTGCACTTTAAACGGGGCCTTAGACAACAATTCTGAGTGCTAGTCTGCCAGACAGGACATGTAAAAAAAAAAAAAAGAAAAGAAAATGCACGAAAACCAAACATTATGAGACCGCTGGGGTATTCAGTTTCACTCAGCTAAAATTTACTATTACAAAATGATTTTGTCCTCTATGTTTTAAAGCAAATGTTTTTTAAAACCAAAGTACCTCTGGTTTTAGACCTTTAGAGTTTCAATCACATTGATTTATAAAATGTTGTTTCCGCAACTTTAAACCAAATGTGACTGCTACGGCTACATCTAAACAGAATGGCTGTGCAATAATTAAATAAATCACTTTCAGGACATGTTATGTTTAAGATATTTTGTTATATTTTGTTCACTGCATTATCAAATCTGAATGCATTATGTGTTGGGTACATAAGATAATTATTATACATTTGCTTAATATGTCAGAGATATAGGTGTTGGGTACAGAGCCCTCAAAATGGTCTAATTTTGATTTAATGCAAGATTTGTCTATTCCTTAATCATCTACGTGTACTTAGATCACATAAAAGATCAAGTTAAAATACATTTCTGGATTCAAGTAGTAATTTTTATCTGGACATTAAATAAGATCTTGTAGTGCTTTCATCTTAGGCAATAAGTCAGCTAAACCATGAACTTTGTAGGTGTACTTTATATGTATTAAGCAACCCAGCTGGAAAGCCTAACTCCTGCTAGAATAAAAGCATGCAGGTCTGGTATGACGTCAGTATGAAGGAATGTTCCATTTGAAAGTTTGCCTCAATGTTCAGGTTTGCTGCAAAGGATGGCTATCCTACAAATGAAGCTCATGAATGTTGGTGGATGCAGAGGAGTGTGAGATGTGAAGCAAGTGAATTGTTGACTCAGTTGTCCTCCCTCATGCTGTGCCTTGGCTTTGCTCCTGTTCTCAAAGCTCTAAGCAGGAGCATTTATTATCCCCTACAGTGGTAAACCCCATGGATGATTTGTCTCAAAGTGCCTTGTTTCTTTCAGCCTGCACATGTTCCTATTTTTTTAATGTAAAAAAGCGTAAAAACCAAATTAAAATATATATTTTCAGTTCTGGTTTTACAGTTAAAGCGGAAGACGACAACGATGACGACGAGTTCTGGTTTTATGGACCATGTCTAGTCTCTGTCTGCAATTACATTGCTTTTTTAAAGGTCTGTCGTAACTCCCGACACTGGAGCTTTCATGTAGTTGCTGAATCTACATGGTTAATAAAAGTGTTTACATACCTTCAACATATCGGGTTTGGAGTTTTATGGAAAATGGAATATAACCCAGGGATACAGTTTAAATAAACACTGGAGCTGGGGCCTGTTGCTTAATAGAATGGGATCAAACCTTTATTAATCTGTTATTGCCCTTAATGGTGTTCAGTGTATTCTACACCTCAGGCCTCGCATGTGTCCATTCTATTGTCTAAGTCATCTCACAGACTTCCTTTTGGCTACACAGTCTTCACAGAATCTGAGGAAGAGCTAGCTGTCTTTGAAGTATAAACAGATGGAACTCTTTTCAAGCACTTCAAAGAGTGCATTCGAACTTTTTATGTATACATATTTTTGTAGTGCAAACACATAGCTGGACAGTTTTAGGTTCTACACTCACATTTCAGTGACTGGTTGCCTGATTCATACTGACAGGAGCTGTTTTATGCAGGTTTGCTTGGGGTGTTGGTACAATGCAGACAGCACCCCACAGATAATACTACAAAAAGCCTTCCATAAAATGTTGTGATTCCTGATAAAATACTGACTCAGTTACATGTTCAAAAAAAAACTATTTACAAGAAATTATGCTTTGTTTTTAAAATGATCATGGATGTTTCCTTATATTTATACGATGACACCAACTTACAAAATGTTTCAACATATATCCATGAGAAGGTGATAACATTCTTGTAGTCATTTCATGACTTATGAAGATTGACACATATTACACGTGCTTAATTTAAGTTGCATGTTCTCTCTTGTCTACCATTTTGAAGAGTTGTTAAAAATGGGCCATCATGCAGGTAGGTAAGGTTCCTCAATACTCAGAGTAAATTAAAGAGGTTATTATCATTTTATTAAAAATGTTAGGATGGGCTACATGGTGGTGCAGTTGTTAGCACTGTTTCCTGTTCAGGTTCAGGGTTTGAAACCCTATCAGGACCTTTCCTTAAGGACTTTGCATGTTCTCCCTGAACATCTGTGGATTCTCTCCAGCTCCTAAGGGTGGCTTTTGTCTCAGAATCTAAAAATATGCACATTAGCTTAACTGGTTACTTTAAATTGCCCTTAGGTGAGAGTGAGTAAGTGCATGGTTGTTGTCTTGTGTAGTGACTTGTCCAAGGTGTACCCCATCTCCTGCCTGTTAACTGCTGGAGGTAAGCACCAGTCCTTTCCTAGACACACAACGCTGCTGGGATAAGCGGTTGTAGAAAACAGATGTTTGGATTTGCCATGCCACTGGTTGAAGCACCAGTAACATTGCTTTAAAGTATTAATAAGGATGTCTTTCCCATTAAAAATGTGCACAAATAAACATTTTCTACTTTTCCTGTGTGAGTTTCTGCTGCTGCAATAAAAGAATAAGTTATTTTACAATTTTTCTATACACTCTTGACCAGGCATGCCAATAAATGTATCCAGCACAGCAAGTTGCACTGCGATAAAACATTTATAGTCAACAAATTTTACTTACTCATAGTACTCTGCTGCTGGGGTGATCTTGTACTTGGCATAAGTACCATTGCCGAGGACAGACCCATTGATATTTTCAGGGTCAGTGCAGTTCATGCTGTTCCAGCTGTTGCCACATTTGAGCCATGGAAGCTCACGTGTCATGGAGGAGAACAGGTAGTAGAGTGACCAGGCAATAATGACGTTGTAGTAAAAGCCAACATACAGGGCTATGACAATCACAGTGTAGCCCACACCTGACAAAGCATAAATAATTATTTAAAAAAAGAAAAATACAATGTCACATGCACTTATCAAAGTTTTTTACCTGTTTAGCAGCTTCAGTGGGAAGTACAAATGTACAGATGTTATACAGATTATTTAGTGACAACCATTTATTGTCTGGTTTTAATGAAGGTTTTTAAGTATACCCATTTTTCATCACGGTTTTAGCACCTGCTGCATGTAAAACCACAGTTACTTAGTTAACATCTCAAAACCTGAAATAGTCCTATCTAGAAGGCATTAATTGTAACTGTCATTTTTACCTCTTTTAGGATAGAGCACGGAGCCTGTGTTGTGTTATTCTATCTCCACTGGAATGTGATGTCTTTACATGAAACAGAGAAGCCTCATAAACCCTTCACCTTCTCGTTCTGTGCAGGAAAATAACAAACCCCCCCACCGTGGTGCTGAAGCCAATAAAAGCACCGACTGGTGCCGTTTTAAAAGATACTCATCTGACAGCACCTGAAAGTCTGTGTTGTTAGATCTTCTTGTTAAGTAAAGTTAAATCTGCTTGTTGCAAATCTACTGTGTAGGTAAATTTGTTGGAAATTACTAATAATGTTAACACTCAGTTGGATTTCATGCGTAATTTAGACATGTCACGTGTCTCAACACAAAAAAAAAGAATGGCTGATTTTCTATATTTTTCCACCGTGTTTGTCATACTGGCACGCAAGACAATTTCCATTCCCTCACTTAAGTGAAACAAAATGTTGCGAGGAGATCAGAATGTTGCAAGTAGAATGAGAAAGAATAAATGACCCACTGTGGCAGGTTTTAGTTACAAGGGACTCTTTTAGACCTCTGATGGGCGTAAAGGAGAAGAACAAATGGATGCAATTAATCGGCAAAGAAACTTAAGAGGCCAGTAAGGAAAGAACATGCTGATCTGTATGTTTAAAAGGTTACAAAGAGACTGGAGTCAATAGGTATGTGGGTTTGTATGTGTGTAAGTATTAATGTGACTCTTATAAGTCTGCATGTGTAAAAAAAAATCACCTTTAAAGATAGGGCATATTTTCCAAACCGTAGCTGCCCCCTCCCTGTTGTACTGGCCCAAGGCAAGTTCCATGTAGAACAGTGGCATCCCGGCAATGACCAGGAAAAGAGTATATGGGATCAAAAAGGCACCTGAAAAGACACAAATCATTACAGTGAAGCACTTGTCTGCAAATTTGCTCTGAGCTTTTTTGTGAAAAGAAATGCTACATGTCTGCATGCTTTTGGCAGAAGCGGCAATGCTATAGATAAAAAAGGGAAACAGGAGGGTCAGGGGGCTTGATATTCTTAGAAAAATAGCGGGAAGGCTCAAAGCTATTTTCATGCTGTGCTTCAGAGGCACATCCACACCAAAGTAGCACACAAGCTCTGATAATTGAATTGCTCTTGACACTGTCCATCACATGTGACACATTATCTCCAGTAATGAATAAATATTCGCTGAAGGGCAGTTTGATTGACAGTGCTGGGGTGGACCACCAAGGGTGCAGAGTAAAAACATGTTGATTTTATTTTTATTTTTTTTTTAGATTTGAATGGAATCCAAAAACAGAGAGCACAGCTACTAGTGAGCACTCTGTTGTCATTGATGAGAGAGGTTAAAAAAAGCAGCGCTGTTTTAAACTATTATTTTGTTGGTTGAGCAACACAAACTTATTATTTTCCCTCTCACCACTGTGTGGCTTCAATTGTTTTTAAATCAGTTGTCAGACATAAACATGAGCTCAAACACCACTTAGAAACACATTATTAAACACATTATTAAAGGTTCAAATGTCAGAGCATGGCTACCACTTAAAACATCACTGACTGGGGCATTTATTCGATTTCAAAATACAAAAAAACTATACGGTATAACACAATGCTGTCTGTAGATAATTTAAAATCTATCCATATGTATGCTAAATATTTACAAATAAACTAACAAGAAATCTAAATAATACATATCAAGCAACCAACAACAAGACACCTTTTACTTGGTCATTTCGGAAGTTTGTATGAATTAATTATGCACTTCACTGGTGCGTGATGCAAAGGAAAATTAAAATGGGTCATTTCCTCGATCATGAAAGCAAAACCGCGCTTCCCCGTTTACACTTCTGGGACAATTAACCGAGATTAAAGGCGCTAAAATTAGAACTGAAACATAAATGAATCTAAATCCTAAACAATTTCTTGGCCTTCTAACGAAGTTACAAAAATTGATTTGTAGGACGGAATAGAAACTCAGAAACAAAATATTTATATTATTTGGCAGTATCAGTGTTGATTTCTCATGTTTTTGGGTTTTTTTATATTACTGTATGGAAACTTTAACAGAACTGCGTGCAGCTTCATTTTACAATTTTACGCACAGTAACAAATCATACTGCTCACTCACCTCCTCCATTTTTGTAGCACAAGTATGGAAATCTCCAAACATTGGCCAAGTCCACAGCGAAGCCAATGACGGACAAGAGAAAGTCTATTTTCTTGTCCCAAGTTTCTCGGTCGCTCTCAGGAGCCGCTCCGGACAAACCTACGCGGTTCCCAGGGGTGGAAATAATGGAGGAGCTGGTGTACTGGACACCATTCTGGTCCTTGACCAGTATCAGTTCTACCTCTTTTTTCTCCACATCGCACTGTTTCAGCGGCGCGACTGATGACAGTTTGTGCTCTGGCAGGATCTGGATGTTCATCTTCTCCGCGATTAGTACGAAGCCCACGCCGGCGCGATGCTCTGACAGCCCCCGGCGGGTCCTGGTAGAGCTGGCTGTCTGAGGTATTGCGCTGGGCTGAGGATTAACGTCCCGCTAACAAAAACAGTAACAAGGGAGTGTTCTCCACCTTAACAACAGGTGACACCTTCGTGTACATCGGCTAGAGAGGAGAAGAGGGAAAAAGAGTTTGGAAAGATTAGGTGTTCGTGCGTAAACTTTACGCACTTAGGAAATCGCGGTTTAGAGCCTTAACAAGGGAATAAGTGGCATAACTATGTTTACAGCAGACAGACCTGATGCCCATGTGCTTCTGCTACAAGTTCAGCATTAATATGAAACATGATCTCTAATTAACATCAATAGAAAGTGTCAAGGGAAATCTACTTCATTACGTCACCAAACGTGCTCAGCGCATTATGCAAGGAACCAAGACATTATTCATCGAAATTCAGTCCAAGATAAAAATACATTAGACTATGAGTCAGTTACTAAAGCAGTACAACGCTCTTCAGCTAAAAAGCTGCTCTCCCGTACTTGATAAAGCTAAGGACACTTCTCCATGACCCGATGCTGCTGCGCTCCGGATGCATCTGAGGGAAGACTGCCCATTCTGAAGGAACTTTGAGACTCCCCTTCTGAAGCTGAGACGATAAAAAAATGCGAGCTTTGAAATCTGTTTCCTCTCTCTCTTCCACGTGATATTTTATAATTGAACGCTTTCATCTCTTCTGTTGGATGTCATTTTGGCATGATCGCCATACGCCAAGATATAAACCTTTATCTTCTGGCTGCGCAGTGCCTGATCCAGGTGGCATAAAACAGCATTTACGACGAACTTTTTTTTTCAAATGAAAAGAAAAATTATTAAAGAATAATGTGAAACAAACAACTGGAAAAAGGGCTGCATGGTGGCGCAGTTGGTAGCACTGTTGCCTTGCAGCAAGAAGGTCCTGGGTTCAATTCCTTTCTGCATGGAATTTGCATGTTCTCCCCGTGCATGCGTGGGTTCTCACCGGGTACTCCGGCTTCCTCCCACAGTCCAAAGACATGCCTGTTAGGCTAATTCGTCTCTCTAAATTGCCCTTAGGTGTATGAATGTGTGTGCATGGTTGTTTGTGTGTTTCCCTTCGATGGACTGGCGGCCTGTTCAGGGTGTACCCCGTCTCTCGCGCATAGACTGCTGGAGAAAGGCACCAGTTCCCCCGCGACCCACTATGGAATAAGCGATAGAAAATGACTGACTGACAACTGGAAAAACTATTTTTTTAAGTTTTCCATTACAGCACAAAAACTAAAAAAATAAAAAATAAGTTAATGTATTTCTGTGTTGGTTTGATTAAAAATTTAGATTGTTTTTGCGCATTATACCTTCACCTTACTCTAAGGCTCCAATAAGCACTTGTATTTAACATACAGGAAAACTTTTTTAATGTTTTAATTTGGACTTATCTGTTTCTTCTCTTCTCTAAACATATTGGATTACTGTTTTCTAAGAAGCCGTAAAAGCTTTGTGTTCCACGTGTAATTCAATCCCACAGCAGCTTTGGCCAGGGGCAATGATTTCTATTAGATATGGTTGATCAGTTCATCCCATTAAAGTCAATGAATGTCCTCTTTGCTTTCCAGTGCTTGTTTTATAAAGCCCTAATAAGGCTGGTTTTTTTTTGCAATTTTGTTTGTGGAGACTGAACAACCACGGCGTGAGCAAAGCACAGGACCAGATGACAAGACAGGAAAATTGGTATTGCTGGTGCTTTCTCTTGAATTAGTGTTGTTTTCCTATTTACCTCATGGGAGATATTTCAGCTTCCCCATCCAAGCTGAAACTCGTGTTAATGTTTTTTTTTTGTTTTTGTTTTTTCAAACAGCTGTTTCTTCACATTTAAACACATTAGTACCTTCAAAAACATTTTACAGTCCACATCCATATTGCAAATGACACAGGGATAACTGACCCCTGCAGATATTGGACCCATGACTCTTTACCTTTATCTCTCTATATTCAAGGGGAGTGTTGCACAAAAGAAAATCATGGCATTGTTCACCTTTTACCTTGATTATGTTTTATCCCTTGATCTGTTTGTGAGTAGTTCTCAGGAATATGTTTTTGTTTCTTTGTTGAGGTCTGAGCTTTGCCATGTTGACCTTAAAATGAGAATTTAATGAAAGACGACGCAGCCACTTGATTTAACCTGAACATTTGCTTGGGGTCACTTTCAAAGATTCTGTCTGCCTTTATCACTGTGCCTTAGTATAGCCTTATAATTTTTATTTGTGTGTTTCTTTTATCTATGTGCATTCTGAGCCAAGTGTCTCAACAAGAAATTTCATTATGGGTCCACAATAGCAAAAAAAGATTCTTGATTCTATGTAATATTTATACATTGTAGTGTTTTGCAGAATTTTCAATTTACATACACACAAAAAATTGTATGAAACACTCAAAGAAAAAATATAGATAGTTCTGTGCGATGTCAAATTGTTTGTGGAAGACTGTTCCGAGAGACAGGGAATGACCTACAGAAGGGCCCCTCTCCCCAGGTTCTGGGCTTGGTCTTCAGTGGCAGATGTAGGAGATTGGTGTTGACCAGAAGCAGTGGGGTGAAGTATAGTGGTGAAGAAGTTCTGTAAGATAGGAGGGCCTGGTTATGGAAGGCTTTGAAATGAATATGTTGAGTGATGGGATGCCATTGAAGGTTCTTAGGAAAAGGGGTCATACGATCGTTGGTTCAGGACTGGGTGAGGTGATGTGCAGCTGAGTTCTAGATGTACAAAAGTTCATCAAAGAATCTGGAAGATGAATCATATAGGATGCTGTTACATTGGGTAGGGGATAAATGTGGATCAAATTTTTAGTTGTAGCAAAGGAAAGAGAAGACCAGAGGTTAGCAATGTTTTCAGTTGGAAAAAGGGAGGTTTAGAGATCTTGCTGATGTGGTTCATGAATGTCTGGAGCTTTTGGAGGCGACTTTAAAGAGGAGTGATTCAGTGGGCGGCAGAGGTTGTGAGATACAGAGATTTAGGTCCAAATATTAACAAGTCAGATTCAGTGTAGTTGACCTGGAGAACATCGGGATAAGTCCATGATTTTATTTCAGTGAGGCATCTGGTGAATATGGATTGGGTTGTGGGGTTATTGATTTGGAGATGTACAGAAAGTCCAAAATGATTCACAACTCTGGTAGATTTCGGTTTTAAGAAGTATTTTAATTTTAACAGCATTTTCTTCTGATGTTGATAATATTTACATTTGGAGTTGCCCTGCCAGTTCTATCTTGAATCTGATAATCTGTGCAGGGACCTTAAGATTAATTCAATTTAGTTCAATTCAGTTTTATTTATATAGCGCCAATTCACAACACATGTTGTCTCAAGGCACTTCACAAAAGTCTGGTACATACATTCCAATTAGCCCTAACCATTGAACAGTGCAGTCAGAGTTAGTTACTTATTCAAATTGGATAACAAGTTTTTCTGTCTAAGGAAACCCAGCAGATTGCATCCAGTCAGTTACTTGCAGCATTCCCTCATCCTGAGCATGCATATAGCGACAGTGGAGAGGAAAAACTCCCTTTAAACAGGAAGAAACCTCCAGCAGAACCAGGCTCAGATTAGAGTAGTGGCAAGGAGCTCTTACAACTACAAAGATTTATATATCCCCCAGCTTATCACCAATCATACATTGTCAAAACCCCAGTAAAAACATGCACAAAACAGCCATTATAAGATTATTGCTGTAATGCTAATAAAGATTTCCTCATTGGTTATTGAGAAGGATATAAATGATTTTTGACATTCTGACATACCTTTTACTAATTTTGCAATGTTGTATTATCTTTTAAAATGTCACTGTCTCATTGCTTAAACCTTCTTGGTTGAATTAACATAATTTAAGACCTAAATCTGCCAGGGTTATGAATAATTGTTGACTTTACGATAGACCTGGAAATTGAAGGCATTTCAGTGGAAATTTTATGGCCAGAAATGATAAATGATAGTAGTTGAGATGAGAAATATTGTCTGTGAGAGATAGGATCCGAATGAGGACAGAGCAGAAGTCGTGATACATTTTGAATATGCTCCATGAACAGCTTTAGATTTGTCATGTGCATAGTTATATTTAGAGTAACTAGATTTTGACAATGTCCTATAAAAGGGTTATCAATATGCATTATTTTTGCCTTTGGGCACCAGGAGATTCCTACAAGACAAGTGGGTCAAAGTATTAGAATTGCATGAGTGCCAGCTGGCTGTGCATCCTATTCAAACTCCTTGAGTTGAATCACAGGCCTTACAAAAGGCACAGTGCCATCAATACTTTCCCTCTGGGTTTTTTTAGCCAGAGATTATTCGGTGTTCCAGAATTGTCAGATATTTTCCCCTGCATACATTAAGCAAGAAAAGTAAAAGTCAGTTGTCTGGTGACAGATATGTTGGTTTTTTTTCTGGGCAGTAGACAGCACATCTGGGGAATCTAATATGGTGAGCTTCCCCTCAGCTCTGGCACAGAATAAGGGGGAATAAAAGAAAGATGAAATCATTTACTGTTCCAAATAAGGCTGTTATTCTTCATAACAAGAAACTCTTACAAATTTTGTTTTTTCGTTTGGTACATCACTTTATAAAACAGCATGGGGTACATTCATATAAGGTGAGGACAGAGTAATTAAAAGACACAAAAAGCACAGCCTGTCAGTTTCAAAGTAAAATTGTGTTGAGACATCAAGAAAAGAGTTTTGCTAACCTTTTGTACCAGTTTGTACAGTCTTGTTTTTAAGTGTTACATAAATTATTGTAAATAAACTCGGTAAAACACAGGATATCTTGCTTTATTCTCAGAAGTACTTGCACAAACACTGGGCACATTCACTGAACATGTTTTTTCTTTGTCTCTCAAAGTCCAGAGGTGAACTTCCGCTTGTTTAAAAACTATAAACCCTTCTACGCTTGATTTGGCAAGTAAAAGACAAATAGGTTATTACCAACCTCAGGGTCACCCATCCTTTAATATTATACAGCAAAAGTCTTTGCCCATGGCCCAAAGAGACCATCTGGAAAAGAATCAAATGCAGAGAAATGAAACACCCAAAACACTGAACAAGAAAACAAACTCCCACTGCAGATAGTGGTGCTGATATCGCTGTCGGACAACCCATATTTCATTTAGTATCTCAAACTTTGCCCTCTCCCGGATCTTTGCTGTTCCTATAAACCATTGAATGGGAAATTAGAAACAATCACTTTCCTTAAACAATAATGGGAGAGAGAAAATCAACAAGGTGTCATCTGTTGCAGTGAGGAAACCTACCAATGAGGTTTGAAGGAACTCCCTGAGGAGTTAAAGCAGATCAGGCCTGCAGGAGTCAGGGGTGGTGCAACATGTGTGAGGTGTGGAGATGAATGCTTATCGAGTCAGCAGAAAAGCCTACAAAATAAATATCTTTTAAAAGTTCACATCTTCTTCTAACAGAGCAGTTGGACTATCAATCCTAAGTGCAGACATCCAGCCATGTTGCCAAAGATTCTGTTAAAGATCCAACAGTTTATAAGTTTAAAAATGCTTAGGTCCTTTGCCAAGTGCTTTTGTTTCTTATACATATACGGTGTACAAACTCATGTATTGTGGTACATTTCTGACAAGGCTGATACAACAGGTAGGAACAATTTAGGTTAAAATCAAAACTTGCAACCTGATACATTATGAGAGTTTTCTGTTTTGTTTTGTTTTTGCGGTTTATTTAGTGTATTTGACGGAACACCGTTTTACTGTTTTAGGTATTCAGCATGTTATTTCCAGTATTTACAATAGCACGTCTTGCCCTGAAGTTGCATACAGGAATGTTTTGGGACTTCTCTAACCTGTAGGCTAGTGTTTGTGCACAATGTGCTGACCTTTTGAATTCCCACATCTATGTTCCTCAAGCAGGATGAAAGCAAGGTCAAAGGAGTGTGTATACACACCCAGGTATCCTGTTGTTATAGGCGGGGAAGTCCATTCTATAGGAGCACATGGTTTAAGTGACTTGGATTTTGTTCTCTTATGCAACATTCTTAAAACGTGTGTGTATTAATGATGCATCAGCCACTAAAAGGTATATGTTCATGCTGAGAATATTGTACTACTGGGTAGGTCTGCATACACTGGAAATAGGGTGCCGTGTTAATGTATTAATTTTTACTGTTTTGTCATGTCACAGCCACAAATTTCAATGCATTTTTTTGAAACTGGCAAGTCATCACAAAGAAGCACATAAATGAGAAGAGGAAAAAAGCATGCCTTTCAACATTATTTGAAAAACAGAAATCTGAACAGTGTGGCGTGTATTTGCATGCACCCCTTTGTACTCCGACCCCTCTAAATGATGGATGGTTTTCTTCACCATAGGCAGGGTAACTGGTCAGAGTTGATGGAAGGAGGGTCAGGCCTAAATCCAATTGAGAATGTGGTGCAAGACATGAAAATGTATGTTCACAGACACTCTATCCAATTTGACTGAGCCAATACTATGGGAAGAAACTTGTGCCAACAGAAACTGAATTTGAAAATCTGTATTTGCGTAATTTGAAATTAAATTAATTGGTTTGAAAAATAATTTCACTAAACTGAAATTGAATTTAATAGTTTGAAACTGAATTTGTTTGCTTTAAGTTTCTTCACATACAATACATTTTGCATTGAAAAATAGGGAGAAAAATCAGTTTATAGATGCAAAACTAGTAACAGCCAAAGGTTGTTATGGAAGGTTCTGACCCAGTGGGGCTGAATACCAATGGGTTAAATATTTTTCATTTGTAAAAAAAAAAAAAAATGAAAGCCATGAATCCTTTTCGTTCCATATCACAATTATGCACTAGTTTTTGCTGGTCTATCAGTTAGGGAGGGTTGCTCACTGGATCACTGGAAGAATTCAATTGCCCCACCCTGCCACATGTGCTCTTGGGCAAGGCACCTAACTGCAAGTTGCCTAACATTCATAGTATAGGCGGATGGATGTGTGTGTGTTGTTAATATAACTCTAGTAATAAAACACTTTGATTGCCTTACTAAAGAAGCACATTCGTGATTTTAACATGAGAAAATGTGAACAAGTTCAAGGGGTTTGTAGACTTTTTCAACAGCTTCCGTCAAATAATGTAAAGCATTAAATTTACTAGAAAATTGGAAGCGTACATGCAGCCTTTTTCCATTCTAGGTTTTTGCCTTGTACAGACTTGACAGTTCTATATGAAACAGAAAACTGTCAGTTCTTGACCTTATTTTGCCTAAAAAAGGCAAAGAACTTTTGGTAGATTTAATGCACCAAGTTGGGACATATGAGTTTAACGATGAGCCCTGTTGGTTCTGACCTTTTCTTCCAGCCTGACACAGTGATTCCCCCAACAGTATGGGGGCTTGTGTCCTTATATGGTTGTCTGTTATTGTTCACAAACACAAGCTACTCATTCACTCAGGTCCTCAGGAGACCAAATCAAATTACCAACACATATCTCCCACAATCTACTGCGACAGGATCACCCTTCAGGCAGGGTTGAAAGGGATGCAGCAATAGACAACCAAGGGAAAAGCAGCAGGATGGAGTGGTGTGGGGGATAGAGAGGAGAGCCGGCACTATGGGTGGGGGGGGATCCAAACTGTTGTAAGCGTGTCGACAAAAGGCGGTTTAATTGATTCCATGGCATCTCATCAATTTTGATCAAAATGAAATGAGCCTCTGTATGTCTGAAAAGGTTAAAACAAATTAAACGAGGAAATAACAGCTGGTAATCACAGTTAGTCTAACAGGGAGCCTTTGATGAGATTGTCTCTCCACACTTCATTTCAACCTCCTTTGTGCCCTACATGCATTTTTGTGTTTCTATTAATATTGGCATGCATATTAACATGATGCTCACAACCATGTACAAAAATCAGAGCCCATGACCAATGAAAAAAAATACATTTGAGTACTTTGCTATACAAAAGAAACTTTATTGTAAAACATTTAATTTGGAAATAATAAAAACATAGAGAAAATTTTGAAATGCACTACTTTGTGTTCCCTAAATTGAGAAAGCCAATGAATATATGCTTTGCCAAATGGTCTTTTTCACATAGATGTGCTAATGACACACTCTATTTCTATCTCATCTCATAAAGGTTGGGTCATACAGATACTGAATGAGGAAATTGAACTGTACACAATCATGCATTCTGTAAAGATGATTAGAATTGTCTGGTCTTTGAGCAAATGTTTTAATTTCATATCAGCAACAAAAACAATAATAATAAAATAACAAGACACATAGAACTTATTGGCCCTACTGCACTCACAGCCATACCAGTAGCAAATACTAAATATAATACCCAACATCTTCTGTATTCTACATCTTTCTGTATTCTACATGTGCATGTGTGTAATTGTGATTTTGCCTGCTTCAATGTATAAACAAAACAGCCAATTTCCTAAACTTTAATTTATCTTATTTTTCCATTATATTTTGTCTGTTTGTTAAATTCTTGTGTATAAAATAAAATGTATTATTTTTTTTATTTTTTAGCTTGATTTTAATGCATTTTTAACATTACTTTGGACTTCACATAAATTAAATATAAATCAGTGTTTTATCTCTATTTATACAGGGGTTGGACAATGAAACTGAAACACCTGGTTTTAGACCACAATCATTTATTAGTATGGTGTAGGGCCTCCTTTTGCAGCCAATACAGCGTCAATTCATCTTGGGAATGACATATACAAGTCCTGCACAGTGGTCAGAGGGATTTTAAGCCATTCTTTTTGCAGGATAGTGGCCAGGTCACTACATGATACTGGAGGAGGAAAACGTTTCCTGACTCGCTCCTCCAAACACCCCAAAGTGGCTCAATAATATTTAGATCTGGGGGACTGTGCAGGCCATGGGAGATGTTCAACTTCACTTTCATGTTCATCAAACCAATCTTCACCAGTCTTGCAGTGTCTATTGGTGCAATTGTCATCCTGATACACGCAACCGCCTTCAGGATACAATGTTTGAACCCATTGGATGCACATGGTCCTCAAGAATGGTTCGGTAGTCCTTGGCAGTGACGCGCCCATCTAGCACAGTATTGGGCCAAGGGAATGCCATGGATATGGCAGCCCAAACCATCACTGATCCACCCCCATGCTTCATTCTGGGCATGCAACAGTCTGGGTGGTACGCTTCTTTGGGGCTTCTCCACACCGTAACTCTCCCGGATGTGGGGAAAACAGTAAAGGTGGGAACTCATCAGAGAACAATACATGTTTCACATTGTCCACAGCCCAAGTATTTGCGCTCCTTGCACCATTGAAACCGACGTTTGGCATTGGCATGAGTGACCAAAGGTTTGGCTATAGCAGCCGGGCCGTGTATATTGACCCTGTGGAGCTCCCCACGGACAGTTCTGGTGAAACAGGGGAGTTGAGGTGTCACATTTAATTTTTGCCGTGATTTGGGCAGCCGTGGTTTTTAAGTCTTTTGGATATAATCGGGGTTAGCACCCAAACATCCCTTCAGACAAGCTTCCTCTTGCGTCCACAGTTAATCCTGTTGGATGTGGTTCGTCCTTCTTGGTGGTATGCTGACATTACCCTGGATACCGTGGCTCTTGATACATCACAAAGACTTGCTGTCTTGGTCGCAGATGCGCCAGCAAGACGTGCACCAACAATTTGTCCTCTTTTGAACTCTGGTATGTCACCCATAATGTTGTGTGCATTTCAATATTTTGAGCAAAACTGTGCTCTTACCCTGCTAATTGAACCTTCACACTCTGCTCTTACTGGTGCAATGTTCAATCAATGAAAACTGGCTACCAGGCTGTACCAATTTAACCATGAAACCTCCCACAGTAAAATGACAGGTGTTTCAGTTTCATTGTCCAACCCCTGTATGTCTTATGGTTAAGGTTTTTAAGTGTATAACAGCATTTACAGTTCCAGATTTTTTATGCTTAAATCCATCTCTGGTGTTTTCTCGTTCATGATTGTATTTTCCTAATTATTTTCCTATATTTTATACGACTTTTTATTTCAGCTGTGCAATGATTATGACAAAATATTTGCTTAGTTTGTTGATGGTTGTTTGCATTCGTGTTTCCTTTTCTAACTCCTGTAAAGCTGTTTGTGTTACATGTTATTGTAAGAAACGTTCTATAGAAATAATATCTGAATGATTGATACATGTCTGAATGGGTTTGCATGTAAATGTGCACAGAAGTGGGGATAGACGCTGTCTGTTGTAAAACTGTTGGAGTAGCCTGAGAGGGAAAAGAGAGCACCCCCAAAAATCCTGGGAGACACCCCCTCCAGGGTTGCAAGCAGGACAAAAAACACAGGTTCTAGGATCAAATCCCAGCTGGGGCTTTTCTGTTTAGTTTACATGCCCCCTCCCGTGAACCTATGGGTTCCTTAAAGGTACTCAAGCTTCCTCCCACAGTTGAAAGATATGCATCTTAGAATATTTGGCCACTCTAATTTCGAAGTAGGTGAAAGTGTGGTGGAGTGAAACCCACTGAACGTTGGAGATGGGCACCAGCAACCCCCCGCCCTTCCCATGACCCTAAATAGGATTAAGCAGGTAAAGACAGTGGATGGATTAATGTGTTTGCTTTATGATCTCAAACTAGTAAGATATTGAGTTGAGAAAATAAATCATTTGGGTTCATTGTCCCCTCTAGCTTTCATGCATTTGCTAAAAATTAAATGCCTAGGGTTAGAGTTCACCAAAAATACATTCATTGTTTACCCAAATACTTTTTTATAAGGAACAACACCAAGTATCAGGAGGACATCAGACATAGAGACACTAATTCTCATTTTACAAATGTATGTGTCACATTAAATCTAATTGTGTTTTCTAAAGCACAAATGACATTAAAACTCACAGAGCTGGATGGACACATTAGATACAGAGAACAGCTAACTACTGGCACCTTGTGGTTGTTTTAAAGAAAGCATTGCAGCTGCAGTCTGATGAAAAGTAATCACAAGTTCCCGGTTAATGAAAAACAAGCAAAAAAAGAAATCAGACAAACTGCACAAAAAAAAGAGAAACAATGAGCTAGTATTCTGTTCTTTTATTTTAAAAAGCAAACTTTGCAATGTTCACAAATAACATACAGCTCACATAATTGCAATACGCTTCACTAAATAAATAACAATATGGCTTGTTAAGACTCAAAGCATACCCCGCTGGAATATGCTACTGTGAAGAAGCACTGTTGGCTTTTTGCTCACAAATTGCCCTATTTTCAATGCTTGATTTGCTTTAGTCAACTTAAAGCAGCACAGGCACAGTGCTGTCTCAGCAACAACTGTCTTCAGTAGAAATGCAAATAGGTACATATGC
Organism: Crenichthys baileyi; assembly: GCA_036173005.1. Taxonomy (NCBI): domain Eukaryota; kingdom Metazoa; phylum Chordata; class Actinopteri; order Cyprinodontiformes; family Goodeidae; genus Crenichthys; species Crenichthys baileyi. The sequence continues at coordinate 332,794 of JAHHUM010000618.1, read as the reverse complement.
AAAGCAAACTTCTGGCTAATTACATGGACGTCTTACAAGGTTTTTGTCCCTGAGCGCTGCAAAAAAGTGTATGGCGCAGCATCTATGCTCATTGCAAACATAGCTTTAGTACAGAATATAACTCTGGCTCACCAGACTGGAAAGCTCTTACTGCAGCTTACTGAACACTAATTATACAACAACACAGAAGCACAGAGACTCTTTGCTTATGATTAAAGATATGTTGGTTTGGCAAATTTTTCCTGTCATGTAAATACAAACCACAAAGACAAAGGATAGGGTATATGGGGCTGTGTTCATCTCAGTGCAACAAAGAGTGAGGCTACAAAACAAATTTAAAAATAAGATTCAAGTATATAACTCTGTAAGACTGACTAACTCCTGCTGGGTTTAGATGGTTTTTAACCGAAATATTAATTTGATTTTACTTCATTTCATCCTATAACAAGTACTCCTTATGTGATGACTCATTTAAAATCTAAAAGGCACTACTTTTTAAAAACAAAAGCATTCTACAACCAATTGCATGCATTTTTATATTAGAAGGCAACATGTTGGCATGTTGCAGCCTTGCATTTGTTTTATGTTTGTTTGTCGAGCAAAGATTACAGTTATCATTAGTCTCAGTCATCTTTTTTGTCAGAGCTGCTGTCCTCAGTTGTTTGCATTGAACTGCACTCCCCGGCTAATTCCAGATCACCCGGCATCGCCTCTTGGATCGCCTGGTATCTCTGAAGCTCCAGGTAGGTCGTGAAGAGTTTGGCATACTCAGGGTGGTTAGAGGCAAAAGCCTGAAATTCATCTGAAGAAACACAAGCAAAATAACAAAGAATAACCATTAATATCCAGTGGAGCTAGATGCATGGCTGAAACTAAAAGTGGTAATAAATGGTAATAAATTATTTACTGCACACATTGTAACGTCCTTGCCAAAACACTTGTAAAAACACATCTAGAGCATCTAAATACTGAAATGTAGCTTGATGTTACAGATCTGGCAAAATCCACTCACTGAAAGTCACAAAACCAGAAGAATCGGCATCAATCTCCTTGAAGAGTTTGGCCATGTTCAGGTCTGACACACCCAGAGCAGAACGCAGCAGAGCGTTAAACTCATCGAGGGTGATTTTCCCATCTTCATCTGTATCAAACAACTGCAAGCAAACAGGAGCTAAGTTTATGTTTCTTTCAAATGTTAGCAAACATGGAAGAAAATGATTAAAAACCGGGAGGGTTTTAGGAGATAAAATACAGGGGTTTACATTTTACAATTATGATGGGAAAAGCTTTCAGGTACAGTGAATAAATGCAAAAAAAAAAAAATGCTTGTTCAAATTTATATCTGGTCTCATGTCTGGCAAAATGACTCCAGGAGACACTCTTTGTTAGCTTGATGTTGTCCATGCCTGTCTCTGTTTTCCTGCTGTTTCTGACTGCTGTGCACAGACAGTAAAGGCAGAGCTGGGAGCAGAATCTTTGTATTTTCAGCTTTTTTTTATCATTATTTACTGGTAAAATCTTATTAAAAATAATAGCAGCAGGAAACTGATCTAATAGAAACATGTCAGATGAATACAGAATTGCAAAAAAAAAAAACACTAATTTTGAAGGGGTCTCCCTATTCAAATACCAATAGGTTAGAGCCAGTGTGAATATTTTTCCCCATCCTACCTGGAAAGCCATTTGTAGAACATCTTCAGTGTTCGCTGGTCGACACAAGATGTTGACACCGATAACATACTCCCTAAAGTCGATGGTGCCATCCCTGTTCTGTGAGTGTGAGAGACAAGCAACGTTTACCATGTTGCAAATTCCTATATTACCTATTATCTATCATCTGGAATTCATTGATTATCATCATATATTTGATTTGAAATATATTTCAGTTGCATGTAGTGAGTCAGTTGTCAATCTAAATTGTAGGGTTTCTTACAAGATGCAGTATTTACAGATGACTTGTGGAAGAAATACAAACTCATAATAATAGCTTAGACCTTTCCAGATTATGTCATATGCTGACAACAAGGGCTTTGCAAGAAGAGCTTCACTTTGATGAGAAACATGTGTCAACCTTGTAAGGAAGGAAAAAGCGTAGGAACAACCCACACCAACCCAAATCAGGTAGGGGAGGAATGCAGTGCTGCTTTGCTCAGTGCAGCACAGTCCGGCACTCACTCTGGTATCTCATTAAAACAAATTTTAACCATAGAAACAGTGGAGGAAAGTTTAAACGGTTTTGAGACAAATTCGGTCTACTTTAATACTGAAACCTGCCCCATGCCTAACTACAACTCAGGCTTTTTAGAAATAGTACTATTCAGTGGTCAAAGCTGCATTGGGGCATAAACCCTCACCCTGTCAAACAATGCAAACAGCTCCTCAAGAACCGGGTTGACCGGTAGCTTCAGGATCCTGGCGAACTCCTCAATGGTTATGCGTCCTCCCTTGCAGGAGGAGGCCATGGATGCAAATCCCTCAAGTTCCTTCTTCACACTGTCCCACTTCAAACTACAAGAACAAAGTAAAAAAGATTAGTATTTTTATCATTTTCGGATATAACAAACTGGCACTGAAAAAAACAGATAGCGTAGGAAGGGGGCCAGTTGTTGTTCTTACTTGAGTTTGCGACTAATCTTGGTGAACTCCACCAGGCCAGCCTCCATGGGAAGTGTTAGCTCTCCAGCTGAGATCATGAGGCGACAATCTTCATAAGTGTGGTCTGTCACTGGAACGCCCAAAACCCTGTAGTTAAAAGGCTTAGCAATCAGCCTGAATGCTTTTAGAAGATGGTGTGAGGAAAATTTAGATATGAAGACAGTATTGGTTAAAGGATCAAACGCAGTATGCTCTGACGTGTTTCTAATCAATGAACTTCATAATCCTTCACTTATTGTACAAATATAACCTTTCAGTTTCTATTGAGTCTTGTTCCTCTATGTGCTCAAGGATAAAAAGTGAAATGGGCAATTCAAAGCAAGGGAAGTGTTTTGTATAGCAGCTTTAAACAACAGAAAAGTGACTTCCTTGAGACCTAAAAGACATATGGACAATGAGCACTCACTTGGCCATAGCGTCTCTCACTCTGCTGGCAAACAGAGCGGGGCTTTTCTTTTCATCCTCTGTGGGGAGGTGTGGTGGCAGGAACTGGAAAACAGAACAAACAGGAGAAAAGGGTTGCAAGGAAGGTCAAGCAGAAAGCAAACCTCTAAACCAGATACGCTGTTACCTCAACCTCCACTGTGGTGTAGAGCTGGCACAAAGTTAGCAGCAGCAGCATCTTCCTATTCGTAATACAAGAAGGACAGTCTAGTGCATACAGCATATTCAGTTGGGGAATATAGAAAATGCTGTTAGTGCTTCGTCTTTAAAATGTTCCCGGATATATAAACATGAACATAGATTTCATGTGGCATTGTGTTCCAAGGAACCAAATCTAAACTCGCATACTATTAAACCTATAGATTAAACTGCATCAATTTAACAGCACTTTGAATCATGCTCACGAGCTGAAACCTTGCCAAGTCCAGGTCACTGTATCCTAAAGAGCAAACATAACATACAAAAATGTCAGAAATGCATAGAAAAACATAATCATAAAAAAACATAATCTAAAACAACACCGAGAACCAATATAATTTGTTGAAATGAAGTAAACCTCTGCTTGCTCACTTGCATCACAAGGGGGTTATGGGCTCAAACTGTTCATTTTATGATTTTTTGTGAGTGTTAAATATTACTTTTCCGTTGTGATGGTACTACATCAGGTTGGAACGTACGCACATCGTCGTCATATTGTGCGAGGATTGCTGGAAAGATTGTTCATTTGGCCTGTTTTGGTCCCACTCTAATTGAGGCGGTGATTTTGGTCAGAATTGTAAGTCAGCCCAGTTGCTCAGATAAGAAGTAACCAGCCAGCACTGGGACAGAACCAGGATGCATGACTATTAAACCAAGACTCATAGCAGCTCTAACCTTTTCTTATCTTAGTATTTGCGATTTATTCTGTTTTTACTTTTAGTTTCATTTATATGTTTTAGATCTTTTAAGAATTTTAATATCAGATAAAGATAACCTGAGTAAACATAACATGCTGTTTTCAAAGAAACAAAACCTAACAATGCAGACTAACTTATGGAGTAGACCACATTGACCTAATTTTCAGTAGTATAACATTTTTCTATGAAAAATGTTTTTTATTGGTCTTATGTATCAGAAAATGAATCAGTCTCCCACTAGCTGTGAGAAAAGATATTTAAAATAAAAAATGCCACAAACATAATGAATCTATATAACATGAGTTTCACATTTTGAACTTATTTTTGATTTACTCTAATTTACTGGGATGCACTTTTTTGGCATGACAATAGTGAATGAACTTACTGTAAAGTCATTTTAGTCACTGCTGAAGCTCTCTGCCATTAATCAATATCCAGCTGATCGTATTGCACAGTATTGCAATACGGTCAGAGAGTATATCTGTTCTGTATCACCACCAAAATGCCTGAGCATTATTATAACACTTAAAGAGATGAGTTAGTGTAAAGCAAACATACATACTCACCAGTTTGTTGGGATATCTAATGAGGACAGGCTGCACAGGGACCCCTGGAATAAAGGCACCTGCAAATGAGATGAGATAGTTATTACTGTAGACTGACAAATATGTAGCTTTAATTTATGTTTGTATTTTTGCTCAGTGGGTTAGATTTAAGCTTAAAAGGCTGCATGTGCTAAAACACAGAAGCAGAAGAAGAAAACATTGAACAGGAAGTGAAGTGTCTGCTTGGCAGTTTTTTTTTCTTTGCTTATTATCCTTTATTTTGTTTCTATTTTGTCACATTTACATGTTTCAGAGAGCAGATTTTAATATCAGACAAAGATATCCTGAGTGAAAGCAGTATGCACTTTTCAAATGATAAGGGGAAAACGTTATCCCAACCAAATTGTCCCAATGTGAAGAAGTCATTTGCAGTTACTGGCACTGAGTTGATATATGGCTGTAGAGGAATTTTTGCCTACTCTTTGCAGAATTATTTATTCAGCCAAACTGGAGGCTTTTTGAACATGCACATCCTTTTTAACATTATACCATAACATCTTAGGAGGATTGGGCAGCAGACGAAGGTGGAACCCATCTCCTCAAGAGGGGCTGGACTCTCTTCTACTCTGGAGTGGCCCACGGGAAGAGGCGGCAGGCTGGGGTGGGTTTGCTTGTTGCCCCCCAGCTCAGCTGTTGGGGTTTACCCCAGTGGATGAGAGGGTCGCATCCCTGCGCATTCGGGTTGGGGACAGGTCTCTGACTGTCGTTTCGGCCTATAGGCCAAGCGGTTGTGCGGAGAACCCAGCCTTCTTGACATCCCTGTCGGGGGTGCTGCATAGTGCCCCTCCTGGGGACTCCATTATTCTGCTGGGAGAATTCAGTGCCTCTGGACTGGCAAACTGGGGGTGTGCCCCCCCTTCATACTGGAGGGTGTGTTCTAACTAAAGGGGGATCACAATCCTCAGCCTCCCTGGTAAGGCCTACGCCAGGGTATTAGAGAGGGGAGTCCGGCCGATAGTCAAACCAGGAGGAGCAGTGTGGTTTTCGTCCCGGCCGTGGAACACTGGACCAGCTCTACACCCTCTGCAGGGTACTCGAGGGTTCATGGGAGTTTGCCCAACCGCTCCACATGTGTTTTGTGGACCTGGAGAAGGTATTCGAGTGTGTCCCTCGTGGTGCCCTGTCTGGGGTGCTCCAGGAGTACGGAGTGGGGGGCCCTTTTTTAGGCGCCATCCGGTCTTTGTACAAGCGGAGCAGGAGTTTGGTCCGCATTGCCGGCACCAAATCAGACCTGTTCCCGGTGCATGTTGGACTTCGGCAGGGCTGCCCTTTGTCACTGGTCCTGTTCATAACTTTTATGACAGGATTTCTAGGCGCAGCCAATGGATGGAGGGGATCTGGTTTGGGAACCAAGGGATTTCGTCTCTTCTTTTTGCAGATAACATGGTCCTGCTGGCCCCCTCTAGCCAAAACCTACAGCATGCGCTGGGGCGGTTCGCAGCCGAGTGTGAAGTGGCTGGGATGAAGATCAGCTCCTCCAAGTCCAAGCCTCTCAACCAGAAAAGGGTGGCTTGTCCTCTTCATGTTGGAGGGGAGTTCCTGCCTCAAGTGGAGGAGTTCTAGTACCTTGGGGTCTTGTTCATAGGAAGAATGGAGCGGGAGATCGACAGACGGATTGGTGTGGCTGCCACAGTAATGGGGATACTGAGCAGGTCCGTTGTGGTGAAGAGAGAGCTGAGCCAAAAAGCGAAGCTCTAGATTTACCGGTCGGTCTATGTTCCTACCCACACCTATGAGCATGAACTTTGGGTCATGACCAAAAGAACAAGATCCAGGATACAAGCGGCTGAAATGAGCTTCCTCTGTAGGGTGGCCGGGCACTCCCTTAGAGATAGGGTGAGGAGCTTGGCTATCCAGTAGGAGCTCGGAGTAGAGCCGCTGCTCCTCCACAACAAGAGGAGCCAGTTGAGGTGGCTCGGGCATCTATACCGGATGCCTCCTGTTCCAGAAACGTCCCACCGGGAGGAGGCTCAGGGGACGACCCAGGACACGCTGGAGGGACTATGTCTCTCAGCTGGTCTGGGAAAGCCTTGGGCTCCCCCCGGAGGAGCTGGAGGAGGTGTCTGGGGAGAGGGACGTCTGGGTGTCACTACTGAGTCTGCTGACCCCGCGACCCGGTCCCAGATGAAGCAGAAGACAACGAGTTCACAAAAACAATTATATTATATTAAGAAATTAATATGTCATTTAAACTTGCCTTGTTTAAAAGTGATAAGACATGAACGATTTGTACATGTTCCCTCTGGAAATATCAGGACCTAAAGGACAAAACATTGTTTTTAATGTTTTTTTTATATCTATATATATATATATATTATATATATATATATATATATATATATATGTACACATATATATAAATCTGAAGGAATATATAGTATATATATATATATATATATATATATATATATATATATATATTATATAATATATATATTATTATATATATATATATATATATATATTATGTACACATATATATATAAATCTGAAGGAATTGTGGTTACTGAAGTGTGTAACTTCCTGCCTTTGTTGTGCTTACAAACCTGCGGCCATTGGCCTTCAGACTTAGCTCTACTTTCAATCGCCAGGATTGTGTTCTTCCTGGAGTCTGGGTCCGTTCTAGAGACCAGCACTGGTTGGACACAGCGGATAAACCCTGCAGAGACAGTTAAACATCAGTAACATTAAAACATACAGGAAGATACGGCAAAACAATTTTATTTTTTTCTCTTTCTTTAAGTTTGCATTGTACTGAAAGGAAGCAAGCCCTTTGTGACTGTTTACAATGGAGTCTGGAACACGTTTCTTTACAAAGGCTAATGTATCAGCGATGTCTCTATTAATGTTGGCTTAATACTGAGAGCACAATTGTCAATCATACATGCCTTCTGCAATTAAAATACTGTAAAAGAGAGTGTGAAATTGTGCTGTCAGATGAAGACAAAAAAACAACCTAAAATAGTTTCACACTCGGTTTCACACTTCATTCCCTCAAGCACACATGCCCCAAAGTTCCTTTCTTCAAACATCAGCATGATTGAGAAATGTCTTACTGCCAAAGATGGGCGTAGCCAGGTTCTCGATCCGAGAGACAGTGGAGGGCAGGCCAGATACAACGCATGCAATCCCATCGAAAAAGGTGGAGTGGGGGGCCACGGCCAGAATGGGGGCCTCATTGCTGCTAACCTGTTTACCTTTCACCACAACTCTGAAACCCATGGAGAAGTAGTAGGCCCTCCCCAAGGCAGCCATCAGTCTTTTACACATGAACCTATAAATGGTGGGTAAAAAAGCAGGCATGCATTTCATTAGCATTTTTCAGGATCTCTCTTTGGTAATTATTTCAGTGACTCTGAAGTCATTAAGAAACAGACTAAGTTACAAAATGTAGCCTCTATATTTGCAATAAATTTTACTTCCTCAGTCAAGAGACAAAGTAGGAAGTGACACTGCAGACTGAAACACAAAGCTTAAATGATAAATGTCAGTGTGGAGCTTTTCCAACCATAAATATTTAAAGCTCTAATAATTGGGCTCCACTGGGCAGGAAGCTTAATGCAATGTGGTGGTAATTTTAAGAAAAGCTTAACCCTGACATGGGATATTGTATTATGTACAGGGCACAGATTACTTTGTTGTATTGTAACACCAAAAGGCTTCTATATCTACACTGATCAGGCATAACATGATAACTACTGACAGGTGAAGTGAATAACACTGATCTTCTCTTCACCATGGAACAAGCTGGTTGATAGGATAAACTGGGCAGTAAGTGAACATTTGAACCTTAAAGTTGATGTGGTAGAATCAGAAATAAAATTGGTTAGAGTAAGATTATGAGTTTTACAATGGCCACATTGTGATGGTTACACAACTGGGTCAGAGCATCTCTAAAACTGCAGGTCTTAAAGTATGGTCCCAGTGGTCCAAGAAAGAAACAGCGGTGAACAAGCAACAGGGTCATGGGGGGCTCATTGGTGGACGTAGAGAGGGAAATCTGACCCCTGTGGTCTGATTCATGAGATAAACTACAGTAGCTCAAATTATTGAAGCATGTATGGCTGGTTCTGATAAAGGGGTGTCAGAAGACACATGTTTTGCATCAGTTTGTTGCACATGGGGCTGAAGAGCCGCAGGCTTGCAGATCCTGCAGATCTGCTACTAACATCCTTGTGCCAGATCTCATGACACACCTTAAGAGGTCTGGCGGAGAACAAGTCTTGATAAATTATGATGTTTTGACGACAAAAGAAAGAGAAACAGACTATCAGGTAGATGGTCATAATATAATCCCTGATCAGTGTAAATACCTATCATTTTTGCATGTCGTGAACTGTTCTTACTTGCTTTCGACGTGCCCGCACAGTATCTCCTTACACTTATTGAGAGAGCAGTGGTCACAAGATCTGTGTGAAGCTTCAACTTTTGCAATGTCTTGTTCTAGCTTGTTTAGGACATTGGAGTAAAATAAAGCTACATTCACCTCTTATTTTAATTGTCCTACCTTACACACAGAAAGACACATTCAAGTGATAATTTACTGAAAATATCCTAACAACATTTTTAGACATTTGAAAAGTGACAATTTTAGGTAAAAGCAGGAATTGCCTTTTGAGTTCCCCTTAAGCACCGTTATAATAATACTATTTCCTTTCTGAGAGCTGTAGGAAGCTGAGGTAATGTTTGTGGGGCAGATATGATCTTGCAAGAGATGATTCAGCAGAAGAGCGTGCACCATTTTTTAAGCCACGTCAGCTGCTAATATTTTGAGAAAGTGCATACTTTTACAATGTCCATTTTATGAATTTGCAAAAAAAACATCTAGTTTTAGAACAACTCTCATTTAGTGGTTAAACAAAAGATGTTGTGTGGTTCTAATGTATTTCTTCATTGGTATGTTTTGGTGAGCTTACAGTTTCGATGGTGATACACTGATGGCCTTGGTATTTGTTAGTATCATTAAAAAATGAATAGAAATTACTTGTAATTAGTTATTTTTATGTCAATTAAAAACTCAGCAGGTCTGCAGTAATCCATTATACAAAAAATATTTACAGGGCTTTTAATCATGATGAGCAGAAAACAAAATGATAACATTTTTATTAATAGTTGGAGATACAACTGTTTATTTCTAGGGCAGCAGCTGGGTGAATTTGCATACACAAATGTAAGCCCACACAAACCTGATAATTAACAAATTATCTAGAATGTAACATAGCTAGTGAATGGTTATTTTACATGTGTTTGTATTTTCACATTTCTATTGTTCTAGGGACTGTGTTGGGTTTCTGTTTTGAGTCAGTTGTACAATTGCCAGAAATATTTAACACTGTATAGTTAGTAGGTAATAAGCATGGTTTCTAGTACCCCAAGGTTTTAAAAACCCATGCTTTGAAAACCGCTAAGCACTTCCGTCTTGCCTACAGTTTAATCTCAGATTAATGCCTGTGCAAAGCTGGGCCGAATTTCTTTCTAGCTGTATGAAGCATAAAGTAGTACAGTGCTGCCTATCCTACACATATTGCTGCACACTGCTGGTCAGATGGCTGAAAGAAGTCCTCAATACTTTTCGTGCATGACCTAAATTCTGATGTCTGGAAATATTTTGGGTTGTGAAAAACTAACACAGTCGGAGTGTGAAAACCAAAAGGGAGCACCACCAATCATTTGTTAAGCAACAAGCAGCTTGTCTGTCAAGCAGTTGACTGCAGGCTGGCTGCCTGAGCTGACAACTTAATTAAAATTAATAAACTAGGGAATATCAACTGGTTATACTTGTGTTACTCTACAGAGTGACGTTCTCTGTTTAACTGTGTTTCTCTCCAAAGACAAAGCCGCTAATGGAACTACTTCTGGCATTAACATTTGTACTTTTTCTTTAAAAGAGAAAGTACTCCTGAACCACAGCTTGTGTGTTTGTTTGTGTCTGCTCCGTCCTCTCAAACCCTGGTCGGCTGCAGCGGTGTCATGCTGAGAGAGGTTCTGTTGGAGGTGTCTTCAGGGTAAAACAGAGTTGTTCCTTTCCACTGTCACCACATGCTTGCTCAGTAAATGGGATTGCTGTAAGGTCAGTGACTCAATGCAATTAGGTGAGCTTCCGTTGCTAACTTTTTACCAACTGACATTATAACCTGAAGTTAACTGCATATTATTACGACTTGGAATGTGTATGTTTTTGGAATAGAATTTGACCTGTTTGTCTTATAAAGAGACTCAAGAATGACATATTTTGGGAACTAATGCTATATAAATAAAATAACTATCATTGAAATAAAGAGCAGCGTTACAAAAATGTATAGTAGTCTGTGTAATGAGCATTTCAAAACTAATCCTAAGTTTAGTGGGCATTTATTCTATGTGAGTCTCAGCCTGTGTATAAAAATCTAATTACTATAATAATAAACACATGTGAGATTTAACAACACTGTAATAATCAATTTAGATTATTTTAACAATATTATACTGGCCCATGACAACTGAGGAAATTATGATGCTGTTTTTTATACTGGCCAAAATCCTTTTGGTACTTTTTAGTCATTGCAGTTTCTCATCTTTGTTTTAAATGGCAAACTTAGAGAGAGTGTCATGGTCGGGGTCCCTCCAGGCAGGGGTAACTCATTTGGAGGCTAAATTGAAGCGGGTTGGCATGAGTTACCGTCTCCAGCCTGTCATTGGCTCCACTGTGCCTTTCAGAGGTTGATTGAAGGTGATTACGAACGCCACAGGCCATGTCACCATCAGAACCAGAGACATGAAGATGACCCGAAGTGGGACCAGGAAGATTCCCAGCAGGAGACACTACATGGAGAGGGGTCATAAAGACATATAAGAACCAGCGCGACTGCGGCCTAAATCACACATGAATTCAACGAGAAAAAAACATGTTTCACCACATAATTCCCAGTAACCGATTAGTGCTCTTGAAAGCACACAATCACCGTCATTGTTGGTGCATCAGGCCGATTGTTAAAGGCGATTATAGGCCCTGCATGTTTACTGTGTGTTTCTGTGTGTGTGTGTTTTCACACATCTAAACAACGTGAGCGCTGCGTCCCCAAAAGCGACAACTACGACTTCAAAGCCTGTGAAGACCACTAGATCAACCACCGTTATACTCACTTTAATTACTGCAGTTTTGGTTAATTTTGTGTCTTGAACGAACGGGTTGATGACCGTAGGCAGGAGCAGAGACTGTTGTCTCGGCAGGGCGAACACTCGCTGCGACGGCATCTTGTACACTCCTCGGTGAAACAGGCAGTCACTGCGCCGTTATGTTATAATCGCACTTCCTTTAACTGCCGGGGTTTGTTCTCTTTTTGCCCGTATCAGACGACCGGTGCAGCTCACACTAACAGACCTACAGTGGTCTGACTACGAAGCTCCACCTCCAACTTGACTGAAGCCGATTTTGGACCCATGTTTTTTTCTGACTTACTTGAGAACATTGTCGTTTCATGCCTCTCCCTTCCAATTTTAATGCATTATATTTCACAAACACAGAAGAGACAATAGCAGTATTAGAACACGTTGTGAATGTAGGCTTTAACGACTGTAAACATATTCCTACAGATTGCCACAAGATGGCGCAATTTCACACAAACTTTTAGTTCCACCGCGAATGAAAGTCTTCTTTTGGGTCTCTTATGGCAAGCGGTTTGTGTATGTATACAATATCCCACATGCCGTACTCTTAGTTGGTTGAAAAGTTAGTTATTCTCTTCTACTGACACTGGGGCCACCTCTGACTTTTAACCATATGGCTTTTAATACTTATAAATCAATACTAATAAATATATAGAATATTTAAATAACCTGCCTTTAATAAGGGCCGAGTGAATTTTTTTGAGGTTTAAAACCTCTTGTTTTTGGACTAAAACATCTAATATGGTTGACAATGTGACAGTATGCCCCGTTTTACCTTAGGATGAACATCTCTTTCATGTTTGCCCTTTTAATTACTTTTTTAATGGATGGGGGTAAAAGGAGCTGTAATCTTGTTAAAATATCAAATGGATAAGAATTACCCAGTCCTACTGTTCCTGGAACCCACTATATATCACCTAGCCAGCAACTTTATGTGGAAATGAGGGTGTTTTTTAACATAAATGTCTCCCTTAGTGCCTGCTCCTTTTCTCAAAGCCATCTTTACAAGAATGGATGTAGTCATAGTTTTCCTCAATGTCCTCCTGTTCTTCGAAGTTGATGTTTATTTGCACCCTCTTTACAATCTGGTTCTGAACTCTACAAATGAAGGCCTTGCAGATATCCACTCCCTGAATGAAAGAGACCATGACTCCTACCTTAAAGCACAGAATTTGTGCTTAAAAAGAAAATATTTTTTGTTGGAAATGCATGATTGACTAAAGGACAAGTGTTCCAATTTTCCCAGAAGCTGAAATTTGCTATGTAAAAGTAAAAAAAAAAAAACCTAATTGTTTGAATTTGCAGTGGGAGAGTTGGAGGTTTCTTGCCAATGAAATTCCAGTATGCCTCATACAAAAACAACTGTATGTACTGTGTAGCCTCCTTTGGTGAACATTAAGCTGCATCATTAGTGCAAGCACAAGTTGCAAAGACACTGCAGAGTCACCCTGGTCACTGAGTATTAGTTAGCAACCCTTTGGTTTCTGGTTTGTTTTTTTGTTTATAAAGGGCAAACAGCATAACTAGCTGATATATATGTAACTACTAAAATATTCATCAAAGGTTTCTTCTGATACCCATTACAGGCTGCCAAAGTACCACCAGTGATATTCAGTATTTGACAAAGTTTTAGTGAGTCACGTTTGTTGTAAGCATTAGCTGCAAATCCATTTACATAAATGTTTTGTAAGTCAGTCAGTCAGTCAGTCAGTCATTTTCTACCGCGTATTCCATAGTGGGTCGCGGGGAAGCTGGTACCTATCTCCAGCAGTCTATGGGCGAGAGGCGGGGTACACCCTGGACAGGTCGCCAGTCCATCGCAGGGCAACACACAAACAACCATGCACACACTAATTCATACACCTAAGGGCAATTTTAGAGTGAATTTATTTAAAATTATTTTCTCAGAGATCATACAGCTCATATTTGATAACTAACAAGGATTTTTTTTGTACTCGTACTCATCGTCTTCCGCCTCATCTGGGTCCAGGTCGCGGGGGCAGCAGACTCAGTAGAGACGCCTAGACCTCCGTTTCCCCAGACACCTCCTCCAGTTCCTGCGGGGGGAGCCCAAGGTGTCACCAGGCCAGCCAAGAGACATAGTCCCTCCAGTGTGTCTTGGGCCATCCCCTGAGCCTCCTCCCGGTGGGACGTACCTGGAACACCTCCCGCGGGAGGCATCCGATGCTCGAGCCACCTCAACTGACTCCTCTCGATGTGGTGGAGCAGCGGCTCTACTCCAAGCTCCTCACCCTATCTCTAAGGGAGTGCCCAGCCACCTTGCCGAGGAAGCTTATTTCCGCTGCTTGTATACGTGATCTTGCTCTTTCGGTCATGACCCAAAGTTCATGCTTATAGGTGAGGGTAGGAACGTAGACTGACTGCTAAATTTCTTCACCACAATGGACTGGCACAGCATTCCCATTACTGCGGCAGCCGCACCGATCCGTCTGTCGATCTCCCACTCCGTTCGTCCCTCACTCGTTAACAAAACCCAGAGATATCTGAACTCCTCCACTTGAGGCAGGAACTCCCCTCCAACCTTAAGCCACCCTTTTCCGGTCGAGAACCATGGCCTCGGGGGAGCTGATCCTCTGCCGAGCCGCTTCACGATCGGCAGTGAGCCACCCCAGTGCATGCTGTAAGTTTTGGCTAGAGGGGGCCGGCAGGACCATGTCACCGGCCACTTTATTAGGTACACCTGTCCAACTGCTCAATAACGCAAATTTCTAATCAGCTAATCACATGTCAGCAACTCAATGCATTTAGGCATGTAGATATGGGCAAGACGATCTGCTGCAGTTCAAACCGAGCATCAGAATGGGGAAGAAAGGTGATTTAAATGACTTTGAACGTGGCATGGTTGTTGGTGCCAGATGGGATGGTCTGAGTATTTCAGAAACTGCTGATCTACTGGGATTTTCACGCACTACCATCTCTAGGGTTTACAGAGAATGGTCCGAAAAAGAGAAAATATCCAGTGAGCAGCAGTTCTGTGGGCACAAATGCCTTGTTGATGCCAGAGGTCAAAGGAGAACGCACAACATGTCAAACGTTGAGGCAGATGGGCTACAGCAGCAGAAGACCACACCGGGTGCCACTCCTGTCAGCTAAGAACGGGAAACTGAGGCTACAATTCGCGCAGGCTCACCAAAATTGGACAATAGAAGATTGGAAAAATGTTGCCTGGTCTGAAGAGTCTCGATTTCTGCGGCGACATTCGGATGGTAGGGTCAGAATTTGGCGTCAACAACATGAAAGCATGGATCCATCCTGCCTTGTATCATTGGTTCAGGCTGGTGGTGGTGGTGTAATGGTGTGGGGGATATTTTCTTGGCACACTTTGGGCCCCTTAGTCCCAATTCAGCATTGTGTCAATGCCACAGCCTACCTGAGTATTGTTGCTGACCATGTCCATCCCTTTATGACCACAGTGTACCCATCTTCTGATGGTTACATCCAGCAGGATAACGCGCCATGTCCTAAAGCACAAATCATCTTAGACTGGTTTCTTGAACATGACAATGAGTTCA
This sequence comes from Crenichthys baileyi, assembly GCA_036173005.1. Classification (NCBI taxonomy): domain Eukaryota; kingdom Metazoa; phylum Chordata; class Actinopteri; order Cyprinodontiformes; family Goodeidae; genus Crenichthys; species Crenichthys baileyi. Next base: position 317,515 of record JAHHUM010000618.1, on the reverse strand, counting down.
CTGTACTCAAATGTACTGTACTCCACAGTCACCAGATTTCAATCCAATAGAGTACCTTTGGGAAGTTGTGGAATGGGAGATTCGCATCATGGATGTGCAGCCGACAAATCTGCAGCATCTGTGTGATGCTGATCATGTAAATATAGACCAAACTCTCTGAGTAATGTTTCCAGTACCTTTTTGAATCTATGCCACGAAGGATTAAGGCAGTTCTGAAGGCAAAAGGGATTCTAACCCGGTACTAACAAGGTGTACCTAATAAAATGGATGGTGAGTGTATATTAAGCTTTGAAAAATAACAAGATTGTTGTGTTCTTGGGTCAATGTCCTTTGTTATATCATCTTGTTAACTACATTTAAAAGAAGACTGCAAACAAGTCTTTAGTTAAATGAAGAGAGTGCATACAAATTGCTGTTTTATTTTCTTACCAAGAATAATAATTATTTTCTTTTTTATCCTTGTTTTTACAATACTGGACCCATTTTTTTGCCCTAGCCAAAAACCTCTAACTTTATTATATACTAAACACACTTTCTTCTGCTTTGCTCTAAGCTCTTAAGATATCAAGTGTGATTTTTTTTTAATCTCTGTGACTTCCTTTTTAGTGCCCATTCAAGATGTGTTTTTGTAAAAATCCTTAATGATATAAACAATAATAAAACATGAATTTCAATATCCTTAGCAGTGTGCGACTCTCTATGACCACAAATATGCTTTTACAGTTGCTACATTGTTCCTCAATTTACAAGCTTAAATGTGATGAATCGTAATTGTGTCATTCCCAAGTGTTTGCAAAACATAGAGTTAAAATAACCATGTTTATTGATGTCAGTGGCAAAGTGCACAAGCTTTAGAAAAAAATACAAGATCTAATGACTATATTGTTAAAACCTAAAAAAAAACAAATCTTAACATGGAAAACACAAGTAAACAAAACTACTGCAGTATTCTTGTTATTGTTCCATCATGGAGCAAACCTATATAGCTTCTAGAGGCAACCCGTGCCTTTTCGTATACAAAGTGCTAACCAAAGAAAGAATAACAAGCCTTTGATCGCTACTTTCTAACATCCAGATGGTACTAAGTACTCCCATAAAGAAAAAAATACAAAATACACACTATAAATGTAAGACTATATGCAAAAAGCTAATTCTGAAAGCACCATTCTCGGTCACATTGTGCATGTACATTTTTTGCACAACAAGGAGAAAATTAATACAACTGATACATTTATATAAAGCTTTTTACACTGGATGTAGAAGTAATCCGTAGCCAGTATTTTTAGAATTTTTAGAATCAGAATTAGCAAAAATAGCCTCTTGGCATAATATAACACTGCAATGCAGTGTGGACATACCTGATGTCTGTCTTCCTAAAAAAATAAACTAACCAAAAACATAGAAAAATAAAAAAAGGGGTCCATATCTTTTTTTTTTTAAATGTGCATCAAAGTCATATAATTACAAAATCACATAAAAATAAAGCAATTTACCAGATGCATACATTTAGCCCATGTAAAAGGTCTTGAAATACCATTCTACAAAGCTGAGACTGGTTATACAGGCTGGAGGTACATGTGTCCAACAGAAGCGTGCAGAGTTGCTAGGCTAAAAATGTATAACAGTGTGCACTGCAGCAACCTCAGGTTGTGTGGGATTAACATGGATGACCTCACAAGACCACCATCACCTGCTGTGAAACATTTTGGTAAATGTTCAGCAACCAAGCCAGTCCTTTGTGATTTCTCCCAACTTGACAATCTTCAAACTGCTGTCTTCTAGTTTGAAATAGTGGTTTCCTTTGAAGAAGTAGCTATAATCTGCAAAGAGATAAGCATAACATCCACGATGTTAATTAGTAAGTTTTATTTTAAACTTCTTGTCTTAAACAAGGGGAACTCTGAAGTAATAATGTGAAATAATTATGGTTCTTTAAAATTATTAAAAGAGTACAATCATGATTTAAGCCAAAGACATACCCAATCAATGTCCACTGAAGTTAAAATTTGAGACTCCCTTCCTGTGAAATATGTTGATTAAGCAGTACACAAAGGCACGTCTGTAGTTGGTCACAGACCTGCTTTATATAAATGTGTGTTTGTGATGCTTGTGTGTATGTTAGTAGAGCAGCAATGGAAAACTCCAGGGCAAAAATTAGCATGGCCTCTAAAACCTCATGGACACATGGCTGACTGTTAAGTTGACGTTTAATACTAATTCTTAAAAGTTCACCTCTATGTAGAGTTCATACCAGATATGTCCATACACTGTATAAACCGTAGACAGATAAGATTTGTTTTTCTCACTGTCTGACTTTTAATCTGAAAAACGTTTCCTGTTTTAGGAATGGCATCAGATTCTGTCAATTCAAAACATTTGAGTGAATTGGAGGCACACTTGTGGATGTAGTTTAAGGGAAGATCTTAAACAAACAGTCCTCTTATGTGGCATCATGAAAAATCAAATACAATCAGTAAAGATATCGGCAAACCAACTGTGAAACTCCACAAGTCTGGTTCATCCTATGGTACAATTTTCTGTTTGCTGAAGGTGCCATGTTTATCTGTTCAAACAATTATACAAAAGTATCAACACCATGTCAAGTATGGGGGTGGCAGCATCGTGTCGGGGCGTCTTGTTGTCGGTGTTCCATCACACCACTTCTGTAAGGAAGAATAGGCCAAAACCATAGCAAATAAATAGCAAGAGGCTTGTGGAAGGATAGTGTAAGGCATACTGCTTGGCTCTAGTCATAAAGGAAAGGAAATGTTAATTAACTAGAAATTTTAAAAATTTCTAGAAATTTCAAAACAATTTCAATAATTTTCTAAAAGTTATCTCTTTGCTCTGGCATTTAGTAAAAAGAAATAACTTTGGTCTTCTTCCCAACTGACCTAAAACAGCAAAACCTTTTTTTTCTTTGGTACCATGTCCTGTCCGGCAGAGAAGTACTCAGAATTGTTGTATGAGTGCCAGGAAAAAGCCCACCAGATTTACTTTCACAAGTGGAGCATTACAGCTAACGCTTTAAAGCTCTGCTTGATATTCATAAAAAGAAACTTTATTAGAAACTGCTTTGGGGGATTTTTTTCAATTGTTACGGACACGGAGACAGAAATGGAAAGGAAAAAAAAAGAAGCACTAAAGAGAGAAAGGGGAGCAAAAAGGAAAAGGGGAGAGAAGGAGAATAGAATGGAGGTAAGAAAGAAGGATAAAGAGAATACAAGACAACACCCTGCTTGCTTCTACACCTGCAGAAATATTCATATTACCAGCCTTTTTACCGAAAGGTGCACTGTACTTATGAATGCAAGATGTATTTAGTGGTAAATGCGGCTCAATATAGAATATTTGTGTATCTGGTAACACCTGAATCTAAACACCTGTGGGTCTGAGTGTGAGTGTGCATGTGCATACAAGGTTTCTCCATAAAAATATGCAATAGTGAGTGTGAGGAGCCACAGACCCGCCTCCCTGGAGCCGGGACAGATACGGAGGAGATCCAAGCCAGAGACATCCAAAGGCCCCTCAGAGCACAGGAACCCCAAGAGAACCACCGCCGGGACTACCATGATCCCCCCAGAGAGGAGCAGGGGAGAATCCCAGGGGAACCACCCAGCAGCCATAGTGCAGAAGCCCCAGAAAGCTGCAGCGACAAGCCCACAGGCCCCGCCGGCAGCCGTCTACGCTCAAGCAGATCCAGCCATGGATCCAGAGACCCGAGACCCCAGGACATACACCCCAGCCCGGGGGCGACACGCCCCAGGAACCCAGAGCCCCCAAGTCCATCCCAGATCCGCCCAGGAACAGCCCAGCCACCAGGCCAGTAACCTATGTCCGCCGGTACAGGCTCCCCAAAAGCATCACATGCAGCCGCCAGATGCCGCCCCAGAGAGCCACCAAAGCCCCCGCCCCAGTTGGGGCCACAGCCCCGGGCACCAGACCCCCCGGAGACCGCAGCCCAGAGACACCCCATACATAAGGCAGTGAAAACCATGTGAGCTGAATTTGTCTCTATGGTGACATCATCTAAGTTGCCTAATAAGCAAACTGAGGGGGAAGGTGATATATTACATCTCAGACACTTTGATAAGTCTTCACATATCAGGCGCCAGAACCTCTGAACAGGTGTACATAACCATAGTGGCTGGATGTAATTGTCAGGTATATTGCCTGTGCAGTGTAAGCAAGTATTAGATGTTGCAAAACCCATCCTGAACATCCGTTGACTTCTATAGTATAGTATACTCTATGAAGGAGTTTATATTGTATTAATTGTAGACTGGTGTTATTAGTCATTTTAAAAGTTCTGGAACATATCTGAGACCAAAATGTTTGGTCAAAGTTAACTGATAAGTCCACCTCCCATTTCATAATAGGAAGGGAAATTGATTTGTCTATATTAGACAGTGTCCTGTGTATCTTAGACATTAATTTGGGGGGGTTGAGCTTTAGGAACTCTAGTACACTTGAAGGCATTTTTAACCTACCGTTTTTAAGTCTAAACTTGTTTTTTTATTATTTATTATTTGTTGATATTCTAAAAATGTATTCTTGTCCATCCCATATTGTATAATTAATCTGTTAAATGGGATGAACTGAATTCCTTCAAATATATGTTCCAGGTATTCAATTCCTTTACTCCTCCAATCTGAAAAGTTTATCATATTATATTTTTGTAGGATGTCAGGGTTGTTCCAGATGGGTGTGCGTCCGCATGGGATTAGTGAAGACCCTGTTATTTTTAGATATTCCCACCATGCTGTCAGGGAGGTGCGGATATTGAGGCTTTTAAAGCATTCATGTCGTTTTATGTTTGAGCTAATAAATGGTAGATCTGAAATCTTAATATTATTGCATAATGTCTGTTCTACACCTAGTCCGGGTTCATCTAGAGGACTGTGTTTAAACCATTTTGAGACGTATTGTACCCTGTTGGCTAAAAGGTAATGATGAAAGTTAGGCAAATCTAGTCCTCCTTTATCTTTGGTCTTTTGCAGCATTTTTAAGCTAATACACGGGGGTTTATCTTTCCAAAGAAATCTAGTGATGGAGGAGTCCAGAGATCTAAACCAGTCAGATGACGGTTTATTTGGGATCATTGAGAATAAGTAATTGATTTTTGGCAAGACCATCATTTTTACTGAAGCAACCTTGCCCATGAGAGATATGTGTAGAGATTTCCATCTAGCGAGATCATCTTCCACTTTTTTTAAAAGTGGGATGTGGTTTAGTTTTGTGAAGTCTGCCAATTTAGGAGAAACATTTTTACCCAAGTATGTAATATTCCCTGACTGTAGTTGTATATTAATGGAATTGTGGAAAGAACAGTTAATTGGAAGAATTGTCGATTTCAACCAATTTATAGAATAATCCGAAATTCTTGAGAAAGAATTTATCAATCCAATTACCTGAGAGACAGAAGTTTGCGAATGCTGGAGAAAGAGTAATACATCATCTGCATAAAGACTGATTTTATGTTCAATATTCATGCATTTTATGATTGCTGCCATGAGTGGTTCAATAAAAATTGCAAATAATGAGTTAAGCTCATCTTGCCTCCAGTCAGCGTTCGTTCCGAGTTTTTCTGAACAGGGTAATGAGGAAGATGAGATCATTGGCTTAACTCATGTACCCTCAGAATATCATGATCTCAAGAGAGTCTTTAAAAGCAAGGCTTCGTCCTTACCACCTCACAGGCCTTATGACTGTGCTATCGACCTACTCCGCGGTTCCCCCCTACCCTCTAGCAGACTATATAATATCTCTCGTCCCAAACAGAAGTCTATGGAGAATTATATTAGTGAGTCTTTGTCTGCAGGAATAATTCGGCCATCTTTTTCACCCCCTGGGGCCGAATTTTTTTTCGTAGGGAAGAAGGATGGATCGTTAAGACCCTGCATTGACTATAGGGGCCTAAATCAGATCACTGTCAAGTACCCTCTTCCACTACTTTCCTCAGCTTTTGAACCAGTTCAGGGTCACAGTATTTTCCAAATTAGATCTGACAATTGCTTACCATCTTGTTAGGATCCAACAGGGGGGATGAGTGGAAGACGGCCTTCAAGACTCCACTCGGTCACTTTGAATACCTGGTCATGCCTTTTGGTCTCTGCAATGCCCCTGCTGTTTTCCAGGCCCCTGTTAATGACGTGCTTAGAGATTTTCGGAACATTTTTGTTTTTGTGTATCTGGACGATATTTTGATTTATTCAAAGGACATTGAGGAGCATCATCGCCATGTTCGTCAGGTACTTCAGCATCTTCTGGAAAACGGTCTTTTTGTGAAAGGTGAAAAGTGTGAGTTCCACCAAACCTCTGTCACCTTTTTGGGCTACATTCTCGAGGGTGGACAGGTACGATCTGACCCCAAGAAGATTAAGGCAGTCCTGTATTGGCCTGTACCAGACACCCGTAAAGCATTACAGAGGTTCCTTGGATTAGCAAACTTTTACAGATGTTTCATAAAAGATTACAGTCAGACAGCTGAACCCCTTACTACCTTAACCTCTTCTAAGGTTCCATTTTCCTGGCCACTTGAGGCTAATGAAGCGTTTCAGGCACTAAAAAGGAAGTTCTCTCAGGCTCCCATCTTAATTCACCCTGACTCTTCAAAACAGTTCATTTTAGAGGTCGATGCCTCTGATATTGGGGTTGGAGCAGTGTTGTCACAGAATTCTGAGGATGGGAGACTACATCCTTGTGCCTGCTTTTCACGTAGACTGAACAACGCAGAAAGAAATTATGACGTCGGAGATAGAGAGTTATTAGCCATTAAATTAGCTCTCGAAGAATGGCGCCACTGGCTTGAGGGCGCTGAACATCCTGTTCAAGTCTGGACGGACCATAAAAACTTGGCTTACATACAGTCAGCTAAGAGATTGAACCCAAGTCAGTCCTGGTGGTCTTTGTTCTTTTCACATTTTGATCTATGCATTTCTTTCAGACCTGGACCCAAGAACACTAAACCTGATGCCCTTTCCAGACAGTTTGCTGTTGATGATTCAGTAAAGGAGCCAGCTCCCATTCTACCGCCCAGTTGGACAGTTGGGGCACTCAGGTGGGAGATGGAAGACATTATCCTCAGAGCTCAACAACAGGAACCCGACCCTGGCACAGGACCACCCAATCGCACCTATGTCCCGCTTAAGGTTCGTTCCAGACTCATTGATTGGTTACACACAGCTAAGTTTTCTACTCATCCCGGAGTCAGCAGAACCATAGCTCTCATACCGAGAAGGTTTTGGTGGCCTTCAGTTCATAAGGACGTTAGGCCTGTACCACGTGTGCCAGAAACAAAACCAGTAATCAACCACCCGCAGGTCTCCTCCAACCTCTTAGCATTCCTAGCCATCCCTGGTCGCATATTGCTTTGGACTTTGTTACCGGTCTACCCCTATCCTCAGGTATGACTACCATTCTCACAATTGTTGACCGTTTCTCTAAAACGTGCCATCTCATCCCTCTCAGGAGACTTCTGTCAGCTCTGCAGACAGGTAAGCTTCTCACCAAACATGTTTTTCGTTTGCATGGATCCCACATGACAATCTGCCCGACCGAGGCCCGCAATTCATCTCTCAGGTCTGGAAGCAGTTCTGCTTAACTTTGGGAGTTAAGGTTTCATTAACCTCCCACTATCACCCTCAATCTAACGGACAAACAGACTCAACCAACAACTTGAATCCACTCTACGCTGTCTCATTTCTACTAACCCAGCAGACTGGTGCTCATACCTACCATGGGTTAAATATGAATTAAATTCTCTCGTTTCCTCTGCTACAGGATGTTCTCCCTTCGAAGCATCCCTTGGTTACCAGCTGCCTTTGTTTTCTGCTGATGAGACAGACATCACGTCCACCAACACATACGTCGCTGCAAATCCATCTGGAACTGCACCATCCAAATCCTCCAACGAACCGCAGAATGGAACAAGCGCTTCGCTGATCGAAGACGCCGACTATTGAATATTGGCCTGGCCAAAAGGTCTGGTTGTCAGCATGTGATGTACCACTTAAGTCTATGTCCTGAAAACTTTTGCCTCGTTTCATCGGATCTTATGAGATTGAGGCCGTGATCCGTCCCTCTGCGGTTCGCCTCCGTCTACCTGCAAGCCTTCGCATACACCCTATGTTCCATGTGTCCCAGATTAAACCTTGGATCTCTGACAACTGAGCAACCTCACTTCGCAAGCTAAGACTCTGAATCTCTCTACCCCTGGTGTTTCAAGCAACAGCAATTTAGTAAGCCATTTCTCAGATCTCTTTAATCAGTTGCTATATATTGTCCGTTTATTCACCAGTCCCTTCTCCTTTCTTCCCGTACAGTTGGTGTTTTCAGTTCTCGTCCCTGATTACTTTGCTGGCAATAAAAACACGTTAAACTTTACTTCTGAGTGTTTTCTGTATGTGGGTCAGAACTGTGTTGAAAATGACAATTCTAGTATTATGAAGTCCTAGATAATAACAAAATGACTTTTTTTTTTTTATCCAAGCAACACATGATCAGCATTGTGTTCTTTTAAGAACGTGCCTTGATATATTTGGCAAGGATTAGAAAAAACTTTGGCACAGCTGGACTGATGTGGCCTGAATGCCACAGCAGGACTTTATATTATGAGCTAATTAGCAGAATGACGGCATGCTAATACACTGAGAAACCTCAGCAGAACACCAACTACAACAGGCTAACATACTAAATTCAGAATGAACTTAATGGAGTTGCCAGCTTGGCTGTAGGCTTCCAGCTTTGTTGTACTGTAGTACTGTTAAAGCATGTGATTTCAAAAAGGTTTTTTTTTCATAAATGATCTGTGTTGCCCAGTATGCTGCCAAAAATCTGGACCTTAAAACAAAACTACCAACAAGAGATTTGCATATATTTAATATGACTTAAAAATGTAATGTAATTTACCAATTCCATTCAGACTGAAAGCCGAGTCAATGGCATCAGGGATACCATTCCAGGAGTCAGCAATAAGTTTGGGAAACCCAGGGTCCATTGCCTTACTATTTTCATCATATCTGTAAAAAAGGAACAATGTAAAATGAAAATGCATCCTTTTGGAGGGGCACAAGAAACTTACACTCACATTTTAATGGAGACTGCTGATAAAACACTGAGTCAACAATCAAAATTCCCATGCTGTGTAAGCACTAACAGATGTGGCATGGTTTATGGTGTTGTTCAGGTCTTACCAAACACTAACTTAATCCAGATGCAGCACCAGCACTGCGTTAAAAGGCTATGACATCAACTGTATAAGCTCAGTTGGGTGGGATGGTGGTTGCAGTTTTGCAAATAGCTGCATAAGATACCCCTGTCCTCACCTCCAGAATTTGTCGACAGAAAATAAGTAAGTCTTCCTGTTCTTTCTAAAGTTGAAGGCAGCATCGATCTGCTGGATGTCTGTGGGAAGGCCAAGGCTGGAGAGCCTCTTCGGGTAACCTCTTTCCAGCTCATCGGCTTTGTAAACCCACATCTCATCACCTGGGATCAAAGGAGGCACCCGCAGGGAAGAATTTGTGTTATACACAGCCCTTCATCAAGTTTTACTAATAGTAGATAACTTTTAAAAAGCACATGTTGGTCCTGTAAGCAGGATATTTCAATGATACATGTTTTGTGAAATTGTTGGACAGCTACTCCCAAAAGTTAACGTCCTCAAGGCTAATATATTGTTTAACTTTCCCCAGAATTCAGGAATATTTTCATATTAATGTAATGCTGAAAAATTTCTCAAAACCATTGATGACTATGGTGGAATATCTTAAATGCACGCTAGCAAGTGCTAGCCCAACATTCCTTTAACTCCTTGGTTTTAGAATTGGGTGATCAAGTGGTAAAATGGTGGTAAAGTAGTAAAGAGAACACTTTATGAATTATCTTATGAAGAAGATCAGCTTGAAAGGCTCAGATTGATTGTTGCCGAAGTATCTTTTGTTTTTTTTGAAAACCTGAGAAGAAGACTGTTTTCTCCTCCACTGGGTTTTCATAGGCAGCGTCTATCTTCGCAGGCAGGTCAGGCCAGTAGGTGGCCACTAGCATAGGGCCACTGGGTTTGCTTCTGAAGTTGACTGACCTGAAAAGGAACCTGTCAGAGAGAGAACAAGTGGGTGAAGGATCATGCAATAGACAAGACATTAGAAATTAGTATGATAGGAAAACTGACACAGAGGGGCTGATCAGATGGTGGGGGCAGAAATGTGCAAGTGAGTTCTGAAGTTTAGTGCAAGAGCTTCACTGGGCCAGCCAGCCACAATGGCCTGATTCATGAGCATCTGGTTCTCATTAGAACTGAGGCTGCATACGCCAGCAGAACAAGACCCATCCTGCCTGGATTTCCAATACGCAGCTGCAAAATAACAGCAGCAACTCCCCGAACTTTTTTCCACTGACCTATTTTTTAAACAGAAAAAGAGTTGCCAATAGTAATAAATAGTTTGATCATTATTAAGTAAACACATAAAAAGCAGAAGTTAACTTTTTCTTCATTAAAAAAAGGGATGATGATCTCAACTAGCCTGTGTTAAGGCAATAATCCTCGATGATGCTGTTGATGATTTTAACTGATTTATATTCTTTCAGCAGGTTTACATATAACATTTTTATTTTTTGCCGCAGTTGAAGCCACAGATTCTGGAGATAAATTCATAAAAGCCCTAATTCTTAACAAAATCATAAAATATCTATAGAAAAAAATATTCAAGCTTTTACTGGCTTCTAGTAATTTTCCTTGTGATAGCATTGCCTTGCCTTATTTTTTTTTTTCTTTCAAACTAAATAATATGGGACTGATAATCTAATGCTCTATACGCAGTGCCCCAAAGGGGTTTAACTAACTTTAGCTGAATTTTTTATTTAAGCATTGTATCTTTATGTCCAACCAAATAGGTTGGGCTAGGGTTGGGTTAGGATTAACGCAGGGCAGATATATGATAATGTGATTGGGGTATAAAAATTATGACAAAATAATTATTTGGTGTAAACTTTGTTTTAATTCAATGGTAAATTTGACAAACATTGACCATGGTCCTATGGATGCAGCACTACTTTTCACAATAATAACTATATGTAACAGACAGAGAATAATGCTTTGGCAGCTATATATAGAAATTAGAGTTTTCAAATGCCTCAGAGCACAGTATAATTATCTCTGTAGTAAGCTTTGTGCGCAGCCTATTATTAGTAATGTCTTTGCAAAATAAGAGATGGGGACTTTCTTAGCCATCAGGACAACTAACCTTTACAATGTCCTAAATGAGCTTGTATAGATCAATAATATGATCAAACCAGACAGTACTTCTCATTGTTTCTTTCAAAATTTTATTTAGAACAGCATGAGTTTCTTTAGTTGTTTCTGTTTGCCCAAGTTGATCTAGTTATTGTAAAGTATTTTCTATGTCTGTCAGCTACAGTGGAGTTATTAGTGGTATTATATCAAATTGCACTGAAATTCAATATTTCTAATTGTGAAACCATTCATACATGTTCGTTTACCTAAATGCATGAGCAGATGTTACTAGCAATGAGTTTAATCATTAGGTTTCTCAAGCTGTTTCTATGCAACAGACTTTATAATAGTGTTTTCCTTAAGCCTCTAGACAGACAGACAGACACAAGTTTATGCTGAGCTCAGGGAGTGCTAGGAGCATTACTCACTGCACCGTGTTAAGATTTGTGGGACATCATTCACGTGCTGATTCAGCATAAAAGCAGACTCCAGTTTTATAATGAAAGACTCAAAAAAATCTTTAGCACTACAGGCATGGCAGCATTTTTTTTAAGCTATAAAACTTTGCTTGTACCAAGGCTCTAAAATATAAAACACTAATTTAACTTTCTGGAACTTTTTGGAAGGGGTCACATTTTAAACAAAAACTTTCCTAAAATGTATAGGGCTAAAATAGCAAGAAAACACTGCAATGACGTTTGTGTGATTCAACAAAACAAAACTTCCTAGCATGGTCAAACATGAAGGGAAGAAATTATGTAGCTCTAATATACTGTACAAACTGTTTGCTTCCTTTCTTTCCCTGCCTAAATCTTCAGCTCTCTGAAGCTTTGAAGGAATTTAAGTTTCAGCTCAGCTTGATTTCAAACAACTGAGCCAATGTTTCATGGTCCAAAAAGCACTCTTTGAGCTGTGCTGCTCTGGTGCCTGCTTTAAATGTGTGGAGAGGGCCCATTACAAACTAAAAAGTAATTCTGCAATAAACCAGGATCTGTGAACAAGACTGGCTTGTTTCTTTCAGTTTCTAACCCAATAGTTTCAAGTTGGGGAAAACAAAGCTAACCAAATCATCAGCTTTTTTTTACCCATTAACCAAATGTTGACAGATATACAATGCCATGAGCCTTCCTGTTTTCTAAAAATTCCTGTTTAAATCTGGGGGATGCAAACAACTTTTGTGTTCACCTTTAAGCAGGAAAGTGCAAAGACCCACAAAGACCATTGGCCAAACTGTGGTACTTCTGAATCTACTCACACAGATGCTCAGCTTGATGAGCTTTATAAAACACTGGATGTACTGGCGCCAGTGGAGGACAAGATTGTAGACTGTGTTGATGACTAATGACTATTTTGTTTGTCACTGCATGAAACAAGGAGTAGCCTGCTGTTCTCTTCCTCCCAATTATCACATTCTTTACAGTATAATAAAAAAATCATTAAATCAGTATATCATGTCAGTCTATTGAGTTTTGATTAAGTAAAATGATAAAGCCCTAAGCCGTCTATTGCGTCTATAACTGTGACCAGTGGCAGTTTTTGACATGGATCATCTAGGCATTTATTAGCTGGCATTATTCCGTTTATGCTGTAGTCATAGTTTGGGGTGACAGAAGGTGGGGCACACCATGACAAGAACCGCCAAAGATAGTGACAATGAACACCCAAATCTATAATTTAACAGATTTTAACTGTCTCGTCTAACTACCTTAAAAAGGCTCTTGTTGGGCTCTAAGAATTAGCCTCAAAAAGCCCTTGCCCCACACTGATGCTATCCTGACTCTAAACAAATGCAGGAATGTTATGAACTTGAAGTGTTATGCTCAAAAAAGTCTGAATGCCTGTGACTATTAAAGTGTCTGTTTTATGAAAGGTCTTATATTGTTAATGTTAGAAACTCAGAAAAGCTTTATTTTTAATAATTTATAATTAGCTAACTTTAAATACTGATTAATGTGTTAAGTTCCACCAGGAAACAATGTTTTATCTACATTAACACTTCTGTCTCTTCTTGAGTTAAAACAATTTGATTGAACAAATACTAGAATGCAATTTCTTTTATAGCTGTGGAAATGTGATGTGGTCACACACCAACCAAAATGCACATATAATTTTTTTATTAGGTGTCTTACCCCAGAAGCTGCCCAGAGATGGGGTGCTGACAGAAAAGAAACATAGAGAATCCAAAAGCCAACAAGTGAAGACCCATCCTACCTTAATTATAGGTAATCATATTTTGGCTGCAATATTGTTTTAGAGCACTGAATGCTTTGTTGTGTAAAGTTCCAGCAGTTTGTTTTGTTCTCCTCTATGCTTCTCACATGTTCAGCAACACTAACTTCCTGAGCATTTTATATTCATTTTTAGTTCAGGTCAGGAATAATTCAGAGTGGGAAACTCTCCAAACATCCAACGGCCCAGGCCAGGTAAGCTAGCCTCTACCTCCCGGACACTGTGACCTCTCTGGCCAGAACAGTTGCTGTACTGTGATTCCTCTGCCAGCTGAGCATAAAAATAGGACTGAGAGAGCCACAAACCTGCAGCGATCTATTCAATTTGTGGGTAGGCCAACATTCTGACTAAGGAACAACAAAGAAGGCACTCTCTTATCGTATTCTATTGTGGCGGCTCTGAGTATTAATGTCTTAAGATGCTATGGACCCTTTGAAGTTCTCCTTTTCCTCTCTCACTCTATCCCCCGGAAATTTACCATAAGGTACTAGAAATGAAAATCTGGCCCGGGCCCTTCCTTTAAGCTTGAGAGAAACACCAGTAAAACTTTTAAATAACGTTTAAATAGCTTGTTTCATATTCATAGTTGTGGGGTAGACTTAGTATTACCATCTTCATTTTATTATGTTGGTTTTTGTGTTTCTTTTACTGAAATAAATCAACATAAAATTGACCTTAGTGCCAATAATAAATATAACCCTTAATGAAGTGTAATTTTTTTTAAATTGTGAATCAAATTCTAGCTTTGATAAAAATTCAGAATGACCTTTCTTCTTTAAATGTGTCATCATTTCCTGGGACAGGTAAATAATTCATCCTTCAGAATGGATTTTTAAACTATTTTTGAAAGTTTATGTGACAGATTATGTAACTGATTTACATAGATTAATATAGATTAAATGACTCATCAAATTTGCATAAGAATTCCCAGAATTTATTAAAACAACATGTCTACAACTCAAAATGTCTATTGATTATGTAGGCAACCATATTTTAAGCTATTACCTGTCTTTGAAGAAAAAAGTCTCTCCTCTGATTTGTGCAACAGCATCAAAGATAACTGGCTCTTTACAAATGTCCATTGGAGTGACAGGACCCTGGGTTGGAGGCAAAGGCTTGTCGGTGGGAACACCTGTCGGATATACCAGGAAATTTTACTCTTACTCTACTCTGCTTGTTCCTCAGTTAAGAAAAGAATGCTTTTTTGGAAATGGTTTGAAATGTATTTTCACCATAGAGCTCTTGGATGCCTTGGATGTCATCATGAGAAAGTCTGAAGTCTTTGGTAAAAGTATAGATGGGAGCCATCAGAGCTCCTGGGTCCTGAGAATGCTCCAAACCAAGGGCGTGACCGAACTCATGGGCTGCCACCAGGAACAAGCTGTAACCTGAAAACAAATGAGATCAAAAAAGATTGTGAGTCATCTTTTATTTGGTTTTAAAGTAAATGAGGCAGATTTAGGACTGGAATTTCCCTCTTTACCATTACAGATGTCTAAATTTATGCTGGTCGTTGTTTTTGTGAACCTTTTTAGAATTAAACTTGAAGCAGACGTCAAAATATCGTTCCTTGTTCTGTGTGGTCTTTACACATGTTAATGTCTACACCAACAGGCTACAAGTACAATTTGTCAAAGCTGCCGCACCTTGGTCAGGACAGAAACCCCATTTCCGGTCATCATCGTAGTTCTTAGTGGTAGCACACCACATCTTCCCATCACTGCGTCCAGAGGTAGTGCAGGAATCATAGCTGTCTCCAAGAAAGATGAAAGGAAAGACGCAGGGGCTTCCCTCTGCATTTCCTCCCACTGTTGACATTGCTGAAAACCGCAGTGGATTATTTAATAGGTTTGTGTGCAGTAAACCTTAAAGTCTCATAAACTGATTGAAATGTCAAACTGTGTTTCAAACAAAGTTGGGTTTCCAGGCTGTACTCTGAAACAAGTGTGGATGAAGTGAAAAGCAAGTAGCACAACACAAATAACGCCATCAGCTAATCCACACCAGGAACCTAATCAAAAAAAAGAAAAAATATAAGTCAGAATGATCTTATTGTTATCTGTCTGAAACTCTTAACCTACTTCTCTATCTAAACCATTAAAGAGATTTTTCACTAACTGAATGGAACGTAAAGCAAAGCAGTGCACATTGAAATTGTTTAACTGTGATTAAGCTAACCACAAGCAAGGCTGAGAAGCCCCAGCGGGAGAATTCCTGCAGAGCAACAATATAAAGGCATTACACAATGCCCAAAAAGATAAACACACAAGTAATTTCGCCTATACCCACCTAAAAAAACACAACATGGGAATCTCAAAACAGTATGAAAACACTGTAATCATCACTGCCACTTAAAAAGTCTTACAAAATTTGAGATTGCATAATAGTGGGTTGATGTAGAGTGTGCAATTCAAGGAGCAGAAGACAGCACTTACCAGTTTCAGGGCAGAAGCCATAGGATTTGTCACGGTCATAGTCCTCAGTGGTGGCACACCAGCGATATCCATCATCCCTGCCCTGAGTGGTGCAGCTGTCATAACTTTCCCCCTGAAAGTTGAAGGGGAATTTACAAGGAGCCCCATCTCCATTACCACCAAGGGTGAAAAGTACTGTAAAAAGAGAAAAAATAAGTATATTTAAGCTTTGCAGATGCCCTAAAGACATTACACACCGTAACTAGAAACTTCAGTATAACATGCCATGAGAGATAATGTAAGACAAAGTACCCAGAGAACAGAGGAAATACAAAGAAACCATTTCCACATAAATATTACTAAGAGCTTAACAGAATAAGCAATTCTAGTACAAACATTGCCCAAACATGTTCACATCATCTAAAACAACTTAGTACATGTGTACTTTGGTAGTTGGTTGGACCAGGTATGCATCAATGTTTATACCATGAACACCAGAGATACACAAAGTGGTTAGTAAAGCGCAGTGTTCTAAAGTGTGGCAGAAACTTGGAAAAGAAATTTTCCATAATTACTCCAAAGCAAGACAATAACATGTTCTCCTGGCATACAGTTTAACCTTCTTTCTTCCTGTCCAAAACCACGAAATAGTTTTGAGAGTGGAAATCATTGTATTAATATTGCTTTAAAGTTTGAAATGCAACTTGGCTACACCATCTGAGGTAAAGAGGTCACAAAGTAATGGTGTCTCAGAGAATTTAAGCTGACGTGTATAAGGAGACTCTGCCAAGCCTTTATGATTTCAAAATTTAGGAAGTATGTGACAAGCTTACATTCGTGAGGGCAGAAGCCATATTTGCCATCTTCATCAAAATTGTAGGTGGTGGAGCACCACAGAAATCCATCATCTCGACCCTGAGGCGTACAGCTGTTGTACTCGGTGCCCATGAACAGGAAGGGGAACTTACAGAACTCTCCATCAGCATTGCCAAACTTCACTTTCACCACTGTAGAAAAGAGAGTTGTCTTGTTAATGAGAGGAGGAGTGAACGCTGCAAGTCAATGACTGAATGCAATCTGCTGCGTTTCCTTGGGTAGAAAATCTTTAAACCAATTTGAATATTAAACTGAATTTAACTGCACTGTTTGAGAAATAGGATCAATTTGGATTGTATGTACTTAACTTGAAATCTGTCTGTATGGTTTGATTGCATTGACTAGTGGCGACGTGTTGTGAATTGGCACTATATAAATAAAAGGAACCAATTTCATGATGTATTAACTGTCTTATTCACATAATATTAGTTATTTGCAAAGAAATAAAGCAGATAACCTTTATTCAATTCCTCTTTACTTGTGACAATGACCATAAAGGGTATTCTAAATTTCAGGCGACTCTTATTATCTTAAGCTGCTATTTACAAGAAACAAATGGAAAACATTGCAAAAACCAGTAGTAAAATACTTTATAATACAACACTATGAAAAAAGAACATTTACAATGCAGACTATTTTAAATCAAGAGATCAAAATTAAATTAATTTATTAACGAATAAAACTTGGAGCAAATATATCTGGGTCACTGAGTGTAATTCCAAAATGTCTGCAATGGAGATTTTATTTCTTCTAATCATCTTCCAATTGGCCTCCACTTCAAATATCAGGTACCAGTAAATTCAAACAAAGATTAAATAATCGAAACAAAGTAGCTGAAATGATGCCTTAGGATTATCAATTTAAAAATCTCATGAAATATACTATAGCAGTTAAATGTGCAACAATACCTTTTCAATTACTTATTTTTTTCATTTTTAATTGTCGATTGAGAAACCCACCAACTGAGAGCAAAGAGAGAAAATCTACACCAAAGATCAGTCTCTAGTTTCCACTGCAAGAACCAGGCTTATTTTCTGTGTCCATGATTTTATTTCTGTTAGTGTTAGTCCCAGGACCCAGTCAGATTGCAAAGGTAGAAATCTAGCCCAGGATGGCTGAATATTCCCAGCATTTTATTTCAGTCATCTCCCATTGGACATTCCTCTACAGCTCATATTTTCTGTTAGGTTTTAACTTTATAACAAAAGTATTTAGTATTATTAGTTAGACAACATTAACTCAGTCATATTAAAGTTCTTTAAATATATGAATAAAGTCAGTGTGGAGAAAATTACCCATGAACTTGCGCTTTCAGCCATTTCTAGAGGTGAAGTGAGGAAACTCTTTATTCAGGCGATTAAAACTAATCATTTTTAGAGTTTTATACAGTTTAAGTTCCGAAATACGAACTAAAACAGTCACATCCCCATTAAAGCGTGCATCATTAACCAACGTCAAGTTTCAAAGAAACAAAGTAGGTAATGCTGTTGTGTGTGGTTAATGTTCTTAGGGACACAATGTACAAGCTTTAATTATTGAAAAAACATCTGTGAATATTAAATAAAACTATAATTTCATAAAACAATTATCTGGCAAAGGTGATTTTGAGTTGGTTTTAAAGTATAACTACTGTGAAATAAACAAAAGTTATAACTGTGGAATACCATATTGTAATCCTGACCGGAGCTCTCTCTCTCTTCTCACTTTAAACGCAAGTAGATACAGAAGTTCGCCTTAGCAAAATTAATTCACAATTTGCTAAAGTAACACGTTTCCATAAAGTCGTGAGTGACTCTGCATAATTTATAAAGTTTACCTGCTCTGACAAAATCTTTGATTATCATTCCAAATTTGGACACCAATTTATGCACCAAAACATTTGAAAAAAAGTCTTTATCTTAGAATTTTCTGTGATGTTTTTTAAGAAAAGCATGTATTGAACAATCAAAAAATGTTATATGTCTGGCTCACGCTCAAAGGTATAATTTTTATGAGATACTGAAGTATTTGTATGCTATGCTTTGTGCAACACCGTCATAAGTTAAACCCACGTGTTTTGAAAGTCATTTAGGACTATTTTAATTAAAAATTGTGCTTACAGGGGTTGAATGGATACATTACTTTTTATTGCAGATCATGATATAAATGTTATGATTGCAGTAACAGGATTGCAGTAACAGAGTTGAAAATCCATGCAAATGTTAGTGTTTGTAGGACTGTCTGCTAGCTGTACAACGTAATGCCAAAGTTAAAGTCAAGACTTTGTTATACTAATAAATAAAGTTTTAAAAAAGCCTTTTAATTAACTTGTTTTTATTATGTAAACATGGGTAACTGGGTTATGCTATTTAGAATGACAAACTCAGCAAAGGCTGAAAAGATTTAGAAAATATGAAAAAGTAGAGGAGAGGACTGAGCTTTCACCTACCCAGTGAGTTGCACACGTTATGGAGCACAACTTCAGTTTGTTTTTTACTATTACTGTATATAAAATATTTGTCCATTTAACTAATTGCTCTAACAATTACAAGAAACACATTTCAACAAATTCACAGGAAAGTTATTTTTTAAACCATATGTTAACGAGGTTTTTTATATGATTTTAATCAAAAGGGTGATACAAGAGAAAAACTCCATTTAAGGGGTATTTTGAATATTTTGGAAAATATTAACTATATTTACATTTTGTCACATGCAGGACATATATTATTGAAAAAAAACGGTGTATGTGTTTTTGTTTTGTATATAAATTATTACAAATTGTATGGGTTGGACAGAAAATGTCAATTTTGGAAAAGGCCTTTTTATTTATGAAAGTCATAGCACTCCATTTTACAACATGACTACCTTTCTCTCTCTGGGTCTGTGTTTCAGTTCCTTAAATTTTGTGTTTTTAATTGCTTTCTTGTCTGTTTTTGCATTGGGCAATGGTCTGTGTCCCCAAATCACAAGAGATGAGGCAACAATGCTTCTGCTGCAGGAGGACCAGGTAACTTTGACAGTATAAAAAGAGTATGCAAAAAAATGTAGTGAAGGCTGTATTACCATTGCCCTCTCCCAGGGTCCACTGCTCATCATCATCAAAATGGGAATCTCCCCCAATTCCTGGTCCCGGAGCAAAGGCATGAGCCAAGAGGCCATCTTTGCCATCAAAAGGATAACCGTCTCCATGTTCTGTTGATAACACATCGGAACAAAGTTAGAAAATGCGTAAAAAACAACTCTTTTTTTTTTTACATTAATATAATTATTACAGTCCTCACAACAATGATCCTCTGAAGCACTTTTGTTTGTCTTTAACTGTAATTACTAGATTCTTTCTCAAAGTGGTTGGCTATGGCTAGAAAGAGTGATTTACAGCACTGTAAGTAAATATCAAGTGCGTATTTTAGCTGGAATGACTGGAATGATCTGTGCAAAAACCACAGTTCCCACTGTTTTATTATGTGCTCCTTAAATATAGAATGGTTTGGTGCAGAGTCACCATAATAACCTGTGTGTTATTGGACTGTGCAAAACACTCTACAGGCATCTGAACTTTGGCTCAATGTTTTCTGGATAGGGAGGTGCTTAAACAGCTATTATGGACGAATACAAAAATCAGCACTGCATATTAGCCATTTAAAACCTAATTTACATTTCAATACACAGCATACCATTGCGGCCGAAATTAACCATGATGTCAGCCTCTCCATCCATAATGCGGGTGAAAGAAAGTGGTGTGACGTCACTCCATACTTTAAAGGCTCTGTAGAAAGCATCATTTATGACTTCCTCATCCAGGTCAGGAGTGTATCCCAGGATTCTACAATGAAATGACAATGTGCTAATTCAAATTAGATTACAAATGCAGACAAATTCCAGGAAAAGACAAAATATCCCATGAAAGTTTAAAATTGCTCTGTTCCCTTCTTAAAATGATGGGGGGAAAAAAAAGCTGGACAGTATGAGTCATCTGTAAAAGCATTTCCTGAAACTCCTGAAATTCAAAAACTAACCCCAAATCTATTGGCTCAATCTACTGTGTCATTTTGTTTTTGATCAGTAAGTCAAAGTAAGACTTTGTAGTTGGTATTGTTTTTGTCTAGTGGTTTTCTATACAAACACAATAACAGGCATGCTGTAATGACCATGTCACATAAAACCTTACTTATACAAATAAAATATATCTAAATCTAAAGCAGGATCATAGCAAAGTTCTTGATACATACTGCATAGGAATGCATGTTATAAGAGAAGCACAAAATATAAGCACTTTAGACTGTTGGAAGCTGTTGGGGGTGAATGGAGACTTGGGGGAGTTTTTGCAGTGTCAGTGGGGAGCAAGTACCATGTTACATCTGAAATGCCTTGATTTACCTAAAGCTTTTTTGTGAGATTAAAAAAAGGAAATATCATATGGTAGCAACTACAGTGGAGTAGCCAAATGGACCCATGGGTCTTTTTTATAGGTCCCTTTAATGCTGACAAGCAAGTTGATGTTCAATTATTTGACAAATGCACAATTATGAAGTAAGAAATGTGTTGCTAAAGCCATTTTACTAGAACATGTGCAGAAATCAATAAAACATGACAATTTAAATACAGAATATAGGAATGCTATGGGTCTGACCTGTAGGTAACGTCCTTCTTCTGCCACTTGGGTCTCCTGTGGAAGAAGTTGTAATTGGCCACATCTGGGACACCGCAGCGGGGCTTTTTCATGATCTCCACCGTTTTGGCATCTATTTCTCCAGTTTCTTGCAAGGAGAAGAACTTCTGCATTTTTTTCAATGTGTCTTTGAGCACCATAAGGTTGCATCTGTCTTGTGGGCATCCATAAAACTTATTCAGATAGTGCTACAGGAAAGGTGCAAAATAAAAATAAAAACAAAAACAAATCAAATCCTCCCAAAATAAAACCAATAGCTCTCTGTTCTAAATATCACACAACGGTCTGCGCGTATAAAAGCAAAGCTTTTTTCAGAAGCTTTTGGATGTATATTTGGAAAAACAAATTCAAAAAGAAACTCACCAGAGCAACTTCTTTGTCTGTTCTCGGGGAATCGTCTCCGGGAAACCTGATTAAAGGAGACGGACGAGCCTTTGTTGCTTGAAACACGATGAACTGAAGCAAAAAAACTTTTAAAATAACCCGACGACAGCTAAATATCGTCTGGAAGCCCATTTTCGCAAGCCAACGCTCTCATATGTTTGGGGAATGAAGCTGCTTCGGAATGGTTGCTTTCAGTCTTTCAGCTTGTGCTGCGTTTGCTCTTCAGCAGATTTTTTTCCCCTTTAGCGGGACGTCCTGCACAGCGGCTGCATGAACTTTCAAAGTTGTGTTAATGCATTTTTTCTCAGACGCTTTCTGCGCAGTCTCCAGGCTCAGTTGGTGCGGGGGAGAAATACATTTTTGGTAGCATGTATCACTGAAGATTGTCCCTCAAAGACCAAAACAAGCAAGGAAAGGGTTTAATTTCAGACAGTGAAAAAGTGGTTAATGCAATCTGCACGCAAAATGTTTTACCACTGACCAAACAGCTGAGGTAATGTTTTTCACTGAATAAACACAGCCCGGATGGAAACGATTTATTTTCCGAAGGCAGAGTTATAGCCCTACTCCGTGGTGATAACGCTGCTTTGCAACTATTTCAGCATTTTTCAGTCTGATCCTATAAAGCAAAGCTTACAAACGTGTGTGTCTCATTCTAGAGTTACAGTCCCAAAACAGTTTGTGTTTTAAATTGCTAGAATTGGCTGGTGACAATATCATGCACATCTGTTTATTTCAGCATGTCTTCTCCCCCTTCTTAAACATTTTTCAACGTTTTCACACCATCTGGGAAACAGTTTTTCACTTGAAGGGAGCTATTGTTGTATCCCTAAAGAAAATATATTGTTCTAAAATTGTTAATTTCTTATGTGCATCTCAATAAATTAGAATAATTTAAAAAAGTAAAACAAATAGACAAAATTTTGTTCCTCTAAAAATATTAGCATTACACTAGACCAGTGGCGATTGCTCTAAGACTGCAAGGGAAGCTCAGCTTCCCCTAAAATTTCAAAAAATAAGTGATCAAATATATACTGTTGTGTGTACATGTCATTGACTAAATATGCGCTACAACGCGCTCAACTTTTGTTCAGAATCAGCTTCTTATCACTGGTAACGACGCGGCTTTCCTCTCACTCATTCCCGCAGCTTCACCGTGCTTTTAACAGTAAGTTCAATAGCGAAGCAAAAATGCTGGGCTTTGTCCCGCCCATCGGACGCTCAGCGTCTCTGGGGGTCTATGGGGCAGTGGGCTGGCCTCGGCTGGCCCGGACGCTCAGCTTCTGCATGATGATTGGATGATCTGTCTGAGGCTGAATCCCTTTTTGATTGACAGCAAAATGAGCGAATCAGCGATCTTGAAATTGAGCTTCCCCTCCTTGAAAGACCAGCATCCGCCACTGCACTAGACCAATATAAATGAACTAGACCAATATAAATGATTATTTGGCCTTTATGTGGAATACATAATCATAAGTAAGACTGATTAGACAGTTGTCCAGCAGTCATTGACACCAACACGGTAAGCCACAAAAGGCAGGTTGTAAAAGAAACTGGAAGTTTGCATTCAATCGGAAGTTTAGGTGGAATGACAAAGTGAGATAAAAATAGGGCTGAAATATTGCATAGAAAAAGTGGAGAAGCACAGAATCCAAGATGCTTGAGGTCTAATGTAAAGTTTCCACAACTAGTCAGAATCAAACAGTGCATTTGTGTGCACAAACAATTTATAAACTTCAGAGGAAAATAAGCATAAAGGAGCAATTATACATGTATGTGTTTGAACACCCATTTTTTTTTTTATAAAAAAGAAAGTCAGTTTGCGGTAGTGCAAACATGCTTATTTTGTTTAAAAGAGTAGCGGACTACTCTGAATGTAAAGTGTTCACTGTGTTCATCAGAGAGATAGTTTCGGGAGCTGTCTCTGTGGCGGCTGGTTTTTGCCAATAACGGTCTGTAGCACTGACCTGAAGATAAAAGTCTAAACAGTTTGTGACCAGGAAGTGTGGGATCTGCAGAGATGTTAGCTGCCCTTTTCCTACACTAACTTGACACTTGCCCACACTTATGAGTACCAAATAGCTAATTTAATTACCATGGTGTCACTGTGCTTGACTGACCAGCAAACTAGCCTCAACTAACCCTAGGAAATATATGGGATATTGTGAAGATAAAGATGAGAAACACAAGACTTAAGACTGCAGACAAGCGGAAGGCAGCTATCAAAGCAACCTGAGATTCCTTAACATCTCAGAAGAGCTAGAAGCTGATCATCTCCATGCCATGTCGCACTGATGCAGTAATTTATGCAAAAGGAGCCAAACCAAGTATTCAGTTATATACTGTATAGCATATGGAAATACTGTTACATATGTAAACACTACTGTACTTAAAAAAATAAACGTTTTTTCATTAATCTTATGCAACTTTTAATTTTAATTATTTTTTCATTAGCCATAAGAAATAATCATCAAAATGTACAGAAATGAACACCTAAAATGTGTTATTAGACCTGTGGTGTTACCAACAGGTCCTTTGGTTGTACAGTAGGTTATTTTAGTGGTTGTGATTTCTACAGACTGAAACAGATGCTATGAAGCCTATCTGGAGAGTTTAAAAGGGATAGAGTAATCTCTTTGTAAATGTTTATTGAGCCATTCCTGTAAACTTCTCCAGTAGAGAAGTGGCTAGGAGCACTGCTTTTATGAGGGATATAAATGCTCAGAAAAAAATTTCATTTATGAGAAGATTCAAACTCAAAACACTTGCGAAAGCCAGGATGTAGGTTTTCCCAGAGTAATTGTGTTGTAACAAAGACACAAAGTGCTGATTTAATTTATAGCCTCTGGAAAAAATTGGTGTATGGTTGAATGCTTCTAGAAAACCCCAACAACATTTGGCTGCAGACAGACAACTCTTGAAAATAGTGTTATGTTGACATCTGCTGGTACCATGTAAAAACCTTTTTTTGCTCTCTAGTGTTTGTTACAGGCATAGCATGACTTTGTTTCCTGCGGTCCTCTTTGCTGAGCTGCAGACTACAGCAAAGATTGGATATTTTTACTGTAACTCTCTTTGACATCTTTTTGTGTATGCTCTCATGTTGCATTAGTCTAAATAACAAATGAGAGCAGATCTTAACAGAAAGAGCCAAATGACATAATTATTTCTTCTTTGTTCTTTTTCTCCACAAAACAAGATCTGTCAGATGGATTTCTCACAAACAGGGTTTTGTGGTATATCTAGCAGAGCAATTTCCCTTCCCTTTAGCCAAAGTACAGTTAATATTTCATAGCTGGGACTGCTGTTGGTGGTTCCTGGATGGATTTAACATCCATTTGCCAACAATATCCAGGGCCTGTCACTTTGGTGCAGAAGCTTGATTTTATGCACTGATACATGCTGCCATCTCCTCCAACTGACACACTCACAGTGATCTCTCACAGAGCTGGGGGAACAGAATGGCTGCCTATTAAATGTACATGGGGACTGCCTCTCCAAATAGAAAACGCTGTGAGATGTGAAAAGTTGAGACACAGCTACAGTAACTGAATGCCTTTGTGCATATGAATACAATTTTGCTGGAGAAAGTGGTATAAAGAGATTGAGATGATAACATTTAATTTGCATGTAAATTGTTTTCTTATTTTCGATGCTGCTGTTTTTAAAGGGAGGTGTGTTGTTGTTGACTGTCGACACATCTTCCCCATTTGTATTTGTTTATGGATGGAATGGTGAATTTAAATTAGATCATGCTGCTATTGAATGCTTCGCATTCATACATGTGATCTATACCATTATAAAAAAAATACATGAGCAGGCTTAATTTCTAACTGTTTTGGTATTGATAAACTTATGCACACTCACTAGCCATTTTATTATATGCACCGTGCAAGTACAATGTTGGACCTCCTTTAGCTTTCAATACTGCCTTATTCCTTTGTGGAATAGATGCAACAAGGTGTCAGAAAAAAAATCCTCAGAGAGAGAGAGACATCCATCCATCCATCCATCCATCCATCCATCCATCCATCCATCCATCCATCCATCCATCCATCCATCCATCCATCCATCCATCCATCCATCCATCCATCCATCGCAGGGGCAGCAGCCCAAGCAGAGACACCCAGCTTTCCTCTCCACAGCCACTTGGGCCAGCTCGTGTGGGGGAATCCCAAGGCGTTCCCAGGCCACCCGAGAAACATGGTCCCTCCAGTGTGTCCTGGGTCTTCCTGTGGGCCTCCTACCGGTGGGACGTGCCCAGAACACCTCACCAGGGAGGCGTCCAGGAGGCATCCTAGCCAGATGCCCGAGCCACCTCAATTGGCTCCTCTCGACGAGGAGAAGCAGCGGCTCTACTCTGAGTCCCTCCTGGACAACCAAGCTTCTCACCCTGTCTCTAAGGAAAGGGCCAGACACCCTGCGGAGGAAACTCATTTCGGCCGCTTGTATCCATGATCTCGTTCTTTCGGTCATGACCCACAGCTCATGACCATAGATGAGGGTAGGAATGTAGATCGACCAGTAAATTGAGAGCTTCGCTTTTTGACTCGGCTCTCTCTTCACCAGGACAGACCGGTACAGCGCCCGCATCACTGCTGATGCAGCACCAATCCGTCTATCGATCTCCCGCTCCATTTTACCCTAATCCGTGAACAAGACTACTAGGCGGAGGGAGGCTACCCTTTCGTTCACCGGGTTGAACACCAACGTACAGACGCTGAGATGGGGACCAAGTATGCCCACCCCAGCTCGGTCCCTCTCACCAGAGTTTAAGAGTGTCCAACCCCTCTCAAGGAGACTAGTTCCAGAGCCAGAGCCATGCGTCGAGTTGAGCCCGACTATTTCTAGCCAGAACCTCTCTACCTCACACACCAACTCAGGCTCCTTCCCCACCAGAGAGGTGATATTCCACGTCCCAAGAGCCAGCTTCTGCAGCCGAGGATCAGACCGCCAAGGTGGCCGGCTTTGGCCAACATCCATAACACATTGCATCCGAACCCTTCAGCCCTTCCCACGGGTGGTGAGTCCATCGGAAGGGGGACCCACGTTTCCTCTTCAGACTGTGCCCGGCCAGGCTCCATGGGTGAAAGCCAGGCCACCAGGCGCTCGCCAGCGTGCCCCACCTCCAGGCCTCCAGAGTGGCCTCCAGAGTGGGTCTTCAGAGACATATTTATAGTTTTTGACATCATGGCTTCATGCTGAAATGAACGGTTTTGGACTGTGATCTGGTGACTGTGGTGGCCATTGGAGTTCAGTGAACTTGTCATGTTAAAGAGACCAGTTTAAGATGATTTGAGCTTTGTGACATGGTTCCCTTTCCTGCTGGAAGTAGCTATCAGAAAATCAACACACTGTGGTCATAAAAGGATGGACCAAGCTGTGGTGTTTAAACAAAGTTCAGTTGGAACTAAGTGGCTGAGAAAATGTCCCCGACACCATGACACTTCTACCACCTGCCTAACCCGTTAATATAAAGTAGGCAGGATCCATGCTTTCATGTTGACCCTACCATTTCAATGTTACAGCTAAAGTGGAGACTAATTGGTCCAGGTAGCCACAATAAGTGGCACCTGGCATGGCCTTCAGCTGCTGCAGCCTGTCTGCATCAAGGTTTGAAATGTTGAGCATAACTTGGTTGTTACGAGTGGTTGTATGAGCTACAAAGGGCTTTCTATCATCTCAAACATTTCAAACATATTATCTGGTCAGTAAATTCTCTTCTGACCAGGACATGTATATCTTCATAGATGCCGATCACTTGATCGTTTCTCACTCTCTGTAAAACACAAGAAACAGTTTGTGTGTAAAAATCCCAGGATGTCAGCAATTTTTGAAACACACACACCAGCTTTTTTGGCACTAACAACCATGCCACATTTAAAGAAGTCCCCTAAATCTCCTGTCTTCCCAGTAAATGCTCGTTTTGAACTTTAGCAAGGTGTCTTCACCACACCTTCATGCCTAAATGCATAGAGCTGCTGCCATGTAATTTGTTGAATAGCCACTTTCGATAACAAGCAATTCAACAGGTGAATCCCATGAAGTGACACTAGTTCCTAATTTACTAGTTTTTTATTTTCTTTCAACAAAAAACTTGGTCCAGCTCATCTGTAATATGCTATAATATGTTTGCTGCTGTCCTGCACATAACAAACTCATGTCATAATTATAAGCAAGCTGCTTCCTTCAACTTGCCAGTGAGAGCTTCTCTTGCAACTGGGAATGGGACATTCTGGACACGGAGACCAGTCTTATCATGATTTTCCAGCTGGCTCTGGATCTTCAAGCCAAGTGATTGACCCCCATCCAGCTGAACAGACTGCAGGCCTAGATGTCACCCTCTACCCCACCTTACCATTAGGTCCTCTGGCTCTTTCAAGGACCCCGGCAGATTCTCTGATGGGTCATCAAACCTAAGTCCCTCTATGGTGCCAAGGTCATGAATGACAGATATCACAGCCGCCCCCAGCTGCTCCTCTAAGTCCCCATCCAAAGGTGTTTGATGTGTTTAAAAGGGAAGTGTTATTCGCTATGTTGTTTGGATATATAGTGAGCCTGAATGTGTAGTTAACACTGACGATGAGTGGTTTAGAATCAGTCCATTGGCATTGTTTGCTTTATTGCTTTGCAGGAGTAATTAACCAATGGTTGCTGAGTAAATGAATGCAGTAACAGCTCTGTCAATAAATCTGATTCAAGATAACTTAATTTGGCTAAGCACTGTGTTACAGAAATTGTGACACATATTATATCACTCAGATTGAAACATTCTGATGATGAATTATTGAACACAAATCCATTATCTTGAACATATTTTATTTATGAATGCACCAAGACACTGGAGGACTTTAACACTGCAGGATAATTATTGTTCCACATTGTGTCCCCACTTCTCTCACAGATGCACAGCCAGAGAAAACTGCAATGAATCAAAGAATTGTGAGTTTTGATTGACATTCTTTGTGTGTGCAGGAGGCCCAAAGCAACATTAGCCGAATTGCCTTGTTTAATGCTTTCTCACACATTCTGTTTCTCTTTTAGCACGCCTTGTAAACACTGATGCAATAATGCATTCCATTATACCGAGGAGAGGGGATGAGTGTCTCGGGTGGCTCCTCTCCATCTCAATAATAGGTCAACAGCTGTATTTAAAAAATTAATCACATTCTTGGCAGTTGCAAAGGTTAGCTGCAGCACTCTGAGATGCAATATTGGAAGCTCAGATCAGCAGCAAGTCTCGGCGGAGATGGGGAAGACTCGTCTTTGATGAGTACAGCATGTAAATGATTTGTGTGTGTTTATAGGACACGGGGCTGGCCCTGCCTCACTCCAATGACAGTAGCGTCGACACCACTCTGTGGCAGAGGCTGGCAACAGCATATGGAAATAAGCAAGTGGGAAGGGTTGACCTCACTGCAGCGCTGCACAGTTTGTACTCTCTTTCAGAAAACTTCATGTTTTTCTTTTAACTTGCTGAGACTATATATGTTCGTTCTTGCATGCAAAGATATCCACAGTTTTCAAATATTTTGCTATCAGAGATACATTGCATTGCTTAGGCTCTTTCTGAGACTATATAATACAAGGCTGCCAGCCAGCAAAGCCTGCATGTGGTACAGTTTCTATCTGAGCTATGAGTTCTCACATTGAGGCCTACAAAACAAGTAATTAGTAATTCAGTGTTCCTTATCAAGCTCTTTGTGAGATCTTTTAAGAAATTAAAATATTGATGTCTCCCTTACGTCAAAGACAAATTACTCTCACAGATATCTGGAGGTGCGAGGACATGATTATGAAACATGAATGTCTACCTTGGATTGCTTTTAGTTATTCTGAAATATTTACAGTGGTGTTGTGCTGTGCTGTGGCTCCTTGCTTGTTGCGTGTAGGATGACACTCAGAGCTGAATTTTTCATTAAGGCTCTGATTTAGCCGTCACAGCAAATGGATAGTCTGTATAAGTCTGGAACAGTGCTACCTGGATTAATAAATAAAAAGGAAATTCTGCATGATGGAAATGAGCGAAAGCATTGTAATGCTGCCATGAGCACAATGCTCTTCCCAGTTCTGAGAGCTGTGCATTACGTATAGTGCTTCAGAAGCTTTTGCTTTTGTATTACTTTCTTTAGGTAGGCTATGTATATAAGTAAACCAAGGGATAAAATAAAATTTTACCCATTTATGACATCCGCCAACACAACAATTTATTTGTTAACATTTTAGCTCATAATCTGAGGATGCCACCTGGGCCACAGTTCGCATATTATCTAGACTTTTTAATGCACGTTGTGATTTCTATTTTTTTCATTTATTTTACCCTTGGAGTGTAATTAGTACTAAAAAAAACAATCACCTGTTAAGTAATTATCCATTAAATTAGAATGAGAATAGTGTTCCCAAAACAAAAGAAACCCTTTGGGAAATCATATTCATCAGCTCTGATTTCTTTTCACTGATTAAAGAAAGGAGATGACTAGGCCTGGCAGGAAGGTTCCTGGCTCCTTTAAACTGCTTAGTCTCCTTTTAACATGCTGCGTTCGTATTTGCCAAAACAAAAAAACAAATAAATAAATGTTGTTTACAGTCATTCAAAACTCAATACTTAAAAATTGCCTACATTTTTTGTGCTGATAGTTGGCAGACCTTGTCATCATATATTAGAGACTAAGAAACCTAAAATGAATGAAGCATAAATAAATCTTCATCGTCATTTTTTTATTTCAAGGCATGAAATGTAATTTTGTAATGCACTTTTCTGAAACTCAAAAAGCCTTTTTAGTCACTCCCACTGAAATAGGGAGGCACTACCATAAACGGATGATGATGAATCCTCTGTAACTGCACCGTCTAAAAATCTCTCAAAATAATCACAGAACAGACTGTTTTCCTTTCAATAAAGATATTTCCAATAGGAAAGTGTGGTTGTTCAGTGGCAACACAGAAAAAAGATGGAGATACCAGTTTCACAACTAGGTAATCTATGCAGGAAACAAACACGAAGAGAAAATGGATTCCTACTTACACCCCAAAAAAACATCTTTGCTGGAAACATTTTTTTTTTTTACCTAACATGATTATGACACATTTGAAATCCTTGATTAAAACATAAATATAATCCAAACCCAAAGAGAACGGACAAAAACAACCATTCCATTGGCTGGGACAGATAATTCAAGCAAGGAGTAAATAGTTTATCAGGTAAAAAAAACAAACAAAAAAACTATTCTTTTTATAGCAGTTTAATTAATAGCAGTTTTACCTTTCTGTCCTCTGTCAGTACAAAATATTTGCTGATATACTATGATCACACTTTCCGTGCCAAATAATCCTCCTGTTTGCCAAAAAATATTTTCAGTGGCAACAGTTTTTTTTTTCTGTGCCTGAGCCAAATGAATTAGTGTTTAACTGCAGCTGCAGTCTGATTACATATTAGTATTTTAACCTCCCCTCCATGCACCACATTTGTAGCATTAGCTTAAAATGACTTTTTGAGACCAAACAACATGTTATTGTAAGAAAATCTACTGTTGATGGACTGATAGAGTTTGAGTGGCATGTTAGAAAGTGTTGTCGGATTAATGTCCTGACAGTTACATTACAATGACTGATTACTATGAGAAAAAGTGACACTTGCATATGTACACTGGATGAGTTGCTTTCATAAAATAGGCTATGTTGGTAATTTGTTGGGAGCATGCATGTGCACATCAGAATACTATTGCTTGTCAGAAATTATTGTCAAAAATTTTGTACTGTGAATAACAGTTTTGTCACAAGTGACTCTTTGCCTTGTTGTTGAATTATGGGCAGACTGGGCTTATCACAGAGTGCTTTTAAGGCCCTCCATGGGATACCAGTTTACTAAATCTCTTCGAGCTACAACACTCAGACAACATTTCTCCAGGCCTCCTCCTACCTCATGGATAAATTGCAAAATAAATGATGTTCACTTTTGAACTCAAATTCGAGTTGGAGACTTTGCTATCACTACTTTTTTCTCGGTTGGACATTGTATTATGGATCAATGTCCGAGTTCAGCGTTACAAAGCAGAGCTGACACTCAGAAGACCAGACAGTCTCAGTTCGATTTGACACGTACCTCACAATGGGTTTCAACAACTGGATCTGATTTAACGTTTTTCCTTTTGGCCTTTGCCCCCAAAATCAGACATCAGTCAGTTTTAAAGCGGATCAAACCAATCCCACAGTGACCTTACCGAACTTGCCTGTTACCGAACTTGAAAGATAACGGTAATGATCTTAAAGCTCCAGAGGTCATTCATTATTATGGTTTGGACAAACCCTTCACAAATTCCAGACAAAAGTGAATTTCCTATTCCTCACCAATAACAAGCTCTATGTCACCTCTAAATGCAAGAAAGCATGATTCAATTAAAGGTCTTTTCCCTCTCTTTTTTTCCAGTTTGACCCTATGTCACCTTGTTAGTAACAGATACTTGGATTACAGTTTTTCAGGTAATGCCTTGTGGGCCTCCTGGAAACACACAACAGACTGACTACACCGCATGAAGCCTTTGAAGATTTTGCCACTATCCACACAGTTCCTTTAGAGATATAGAGTAAAAAGGAAAGAGAAAGAACAATTTTAGCTGCAGTAACAAAGGTGTCCAAAGAGTTCCCAGTCCCTGAAAAACGACCTTGTTAAGTGGTGTGACAGCAGAGTTGTGCTAGTGCCTGAGCCTTACGGAAACAGTGCCTCCTCCCGTTGCTATTACCTTTGATCTGAGTCGTGTTGTCGGGCTGTCTCTGCAGCTAACAGTTGTCCTGTATTTTAAATACCGGATAGTATGTGTGCCACCTATGTCCGTGTTTGCAGGATATTGAAAAAGACCCTTGGCAGGAAGCTGAGGCCCACTAGCCATTTGAGAGTTCCACTCATGCTGTTCCTTATGACCATCTCACATTTCTGTCTACATCCTAATAAACAACCAAGTCAGTGTTACAATATGTGACATTCAATAGACTCATTTGCTTTTAATCATACCCCAAAATAGGTAAAAGCTGAACAGTGTCCTAGTTTATGTTTAAGGGTAATAATAATGATAATTTTAATCACAAAAAATTCTAGGAGCATGATATTGATAGATTTAAAACATAGCCTTGTTGCCATTACTATGCAAACCAGAAAGATGGCTTACATTTAATTTATACAATACTCCCAGAAGAATGATTTTTTTTCTTCATTTTTTTTACAGAGGGATCTTGGTGGTTATAAAGAAATTTACTTTGTCTCTTTCCTAAGTACACCAATGCATCAAGCCATTATCTCTGTAATAGATGAATTATAGTTGATATTACACCAGACAAATGTATTCATATTGCATAGTTTTCTAATTTTTCCTGTCTGACCATCTGTGTGCAATACTTCTTACCAAGATTAATCCGCTGATCCTACAGGGATAGAGGGCAGATGATTTTTTTCTCCTCTCACACACAATAA
The DNA here is from genome assembly GCA_036173005.1 of Crenichthys baileyi. Taxonomy (NCBI): domain Eukaryota; kingdom Metazoa; phylum Chordata; class Actinopteri; order Cyprinodontiformes; family Goodeidae; genus Crenichthys; species Crenichthys baileyi. The sequence goes on along the minus strand of JAHHUM010000618.1, from coordinate 284,267 downwards.
TAAGTAAGAACTGATATCAAAGCATAATCCACTATATTGTATTTCAGATCTTTGTAATGTATCAGGGACAGTGCTTTCCATAACTGGGCCATATTGTGAGATGACTTTATCCTGTACTTAATTTGTGCGTGAGTGTGCGTGTGTGAATGTGTTGAAACTGGGCATATTGGGACAGACTGTGGCCAGAAAAGTCCAATATAGAACATTTAGAAAATTACTTGCTTATGAAATAGTACTTTGTGTCCTTGGATCAGAGCAGTAAATCAGTTAAGGAAAATGGCTCTTGATAGGATTGGGGGGAGAAGAGTGGGTAACCTGGACAATATGGGGATTCTCAGACCTGGCTGATCAGTGAATAAAAGGGCAAAGGTCTGATTTACATTTATCCTCTTTATAACAGACAGCTTCAGAATGTGATTTCAAATAAGTTATTTTCTGTACTTAGTGTCTCAGGGTCATAGTGGTGACTAAAATAATATGTATAGAACTGCTCAACACAGCATTTGGCCCCTAATAGTTTCTGCCCTACATGTAGCATCCTAAATTCATTTTTGTAGAACACTTGTCTTTCTCAAGGCGTTAAACAGGACGAATGGATGCACAGACAGATTGCAAACTAGAGTTAATGATCGGCCTGTCAAGCAGAATCTTTATTACTTAATCTCTGGGTCATGCCATACACGATCAAAGCACAGCAAATGCAAAGCTGTATTGATTTCTGCAGCCGTGCCCTCAGACTTACACTACTCCTTTTAGAGCAACTCACTTTTTTAATCGCACATTCATTGTGTTTGAAACAATCTAGGGATAAATATCATCATTTAGTTTTTCTATAAGCAAAATCGAGATAACATGTTAGTTTTTCTCTTTGCTTACTAATCTTAAAGTAACTAAAATATGATTTATTCTTGGTATTTTTAATTATAAATCTAAATAAATATATTTTATTATAAGTCTAAATACCTCGTGTGATTTGAAATGTGTCGATTTAAGATTATCGGATTTAAAAAGACACTAAGCTACAACAGATGGTTTTGTCTATAATGAATGAGTCACATATGGTTATCCTTTTAAAATCCATCCACATATCTTATATTCTAAAATATAATGGACAAGTTACTCTTAGCATACTCATTACTCACTGTAGTTTCAACTTTGTAATCTAAAATCCTTTCCTCACAAATAGGCTGTCTCTAACAAAACATAAAATTACGTAGTGTTACAGTAACCGATACAGCTATAATCAAGAAGACTGCATTAGCTTGAATAAAATACCTGTTATTATTTTTTTTAAAAACACTCTGCTCTACTGCAGTGAAATCAATTTACAATACCCTTCTTGATATGCAAGCAGCCGGAGCAAACTCTTTGTCACATGGAAACATTGTGATTAAGACAGTGAGTGGGAAATGAAAATGAATTTCTTCAGCTCTGGAGCGGTGGTGTGTAGAACTATCATAGGTCAACCCACCCAAAGGCGCCTGGTATGGGCAAAGTAATTTATGTAATACATTATCCATATATTGATGTATTTGAAGACTTATGAATAGAGATGCTCTTTCTGGAAAATAATTAAAAGTATAATAGAACATGGTAAAACAAAAATAATTCTTTATACACGCACACATATGCACACACATGCACACACATATATATATATGTAGATATATAGATATACATTTACCACACTTTCCACTGTGCTTTGATATCCCTAATTTTCAATTTGCTCAACATGGACAAACACAGAACAGTCTTGCCAGATGTGCCACAATGAACAGATATATTGCTTATTTTCTTTGTACAGGTTTTTCGAGAAATATTTTATAACAGTTCTACGCATATGATGTGTTTTAAATGTACAGTCCTATTTAAATCTATTTTTGGCCACTCAGGGGCAGCAGACACAAGGCTACATATAACACCCAGGTTTGTGAATGATATGAGAAAAAAAAATATGTGTGCAGTAAAAACCCCTGGAGATATGCAAAACAATGTAAATACACAAAGGTTTAATTTTAATGAATTTTAAGGGATATTAAGATGTAGGTTATCCAGAATGGAGTTTGAAAAGACATGTGGACAAGTCAAAATCTAAAAAGGGAGCAAACCAGAGTAGCAGCACTGTTCAGGAGGACAGCCTTGAGGTTCAGTAGAGAGCCCACTCCAGAGACCAGGTAGGGAGTTATAGGTAGACCATGCTAGAGGTAGATGGCATGACAATAGATGCAGGAATGTCTCCAGAGACTAGCGAAGTCTCACTGGGCAATCCTATGACCTCTGTTTAAGCAACATTGCCTGACCACAGAACTTAAGAGAGAGAAAGCTTTGCAGATCCCAGGACTTGGTCTGGTGGGTAATCAACAAATGTATGGTTTGATTGTCAGATAAATGGGAAAAAAAAGTTTAAGAGAAATCTTGCAAAATCCCTGCAAATAAACTTGGCGAGAGATCTCTTGGAGCCACCCAAATATTGGATTAAGATTGCCCTTGACCCCTACAAAGACTGCGAGTTACCTTGGACCTTTTAGGAGAATTACAAAGGAGCACATTTGATTCTCTTGGAGACTAGCTGCTTTGTATCGTGAAGGTTTCTAGGGATTTAGCTAAGAGCTGTCCAGGGTATCAAAGGTTATCCACTTGATAAAAAGGGGAAAATCTGTCAGGTTTTGCAAAGACTAAGTTAAAGATATTTACAAAGTAAGAGGGAATGATTCCTATGAAGACAATGACAATGGAAATGTGTCATGGTAACCCTGATCAGATTTAAACATCAATAACTAAAGCGAAAACTCTTGCTTGAAATATTTGTCATTGTTTGCCTTCTGCAACAGTAAATACATTTTAAATACAACTATATGTGCTCTTCTTATTCCCAGAAAGTAGCAAGACTATTTAGTCTCTGTGTAGATGGCACCCTTCCGTTTTCTAATTGATGACCATTGGGTGCAGTCTGAAGGAAGCAGAACTGGCCAGCACATGGGAGGAAACCGCTGCCAAGACAGATTTTCTATCAGATTGCTCTTTGAACTTCAGGCTTATGAGCTGCTGACAAACTCAGACTCTGCATGGCAGCTTACCACAGAGCCCCTCACCTTCCTTCCTTGGCTCAATCCCTGAGAGCTTGTGAAATATACAAAGTCAACACTGAAGCCTAAAGAAAGGAAATATCCTGCTGTTTTCCTTCTCAAATGTGTACAATCTCAAGTACTCAGTGATTCCGCCCTTAACTCTAAATGGAAACAGTGTTTCTTCTTTTCACCTAGCAGCAAAACACCTAGCGTGTCAGAACACTTTTTCCTGAATAATTCTGGGCCTGAGAGGGTCACTTTCTTTTTTGCCTGCACCCCATTGGACTTCATTAAAAAAACTTATTGGCTGCACATGGCCAAAGTACACTGTGTGTTTTCCTTGTGGATAAGGTGCTGAGGAAATTACTATCGTAAGACAAGAGCTGAAGGCTATTTCCTCGACTTGCTTTGCACGCGTGGCATGGCGTCAGCCCAGTGGGGTGGGGAATAATGCAGCTTAGTCAGAGTAGGGCCTGAGCCTGGTAGGACCTCCTCCTTCACTGAAAACTGATATCTAAACTGAGCCGGACACTGAACCATGAGGGATATCAGAAGTCATCCTTTGGGAGATTAGCAGTGTAACCCTGGCCTTGTAGTAACCTTGTCTTCATGCACTAAACTAATAGTATCGTTACAAATCTAGAATAGAAAAATTAAATTAAACATTTCCAGAACGTGGCTACCGTGAAGGTTAGACATACAGTTAAACATGTGCTCTTTGTCAATTTAATAGTTTCAACACAATATAAATGATTTGGTCTTTGCCTTTCGTAGCTATATCTTAAAGCACCAATTTTTTTCAAGACTTTTTCAGTCCTTCATACCTTTGTAGAAAAAAAAAATATAAATACAATTACAACATGCTTAGCAGCTGGTTTAAGATATTTGTGTTTCAAGATGCAACTTTGCAAACCTGAGTTTACAATATTATTTAGGTGAGATTAATCTTTCTTTTGACAACCTTTCCAAACAACCCATACTTGTTCAGACTTTTTGAAATTGTACTGCCATAAACTCTAACATTTAATATGCTGACTGAGGTCTTTAGGGTGTGAGAGGTTGCTCTTGTTTTCTTGTTTTATCTTTTGTTGCAATTTCTCTGGTGTGACCTTGGTTGAATTTGTTGGGCTAATTAACATTAGTCTTAAAAGATTTTGGCCTCTCAATGCTTCTTCTTATTGTTCTTATTGTGTTAAAAGACCTGTATGCTGCAAACCAAATAACTGCCAAAACATTTGCTTTTGTACATATGGACACACATGATGAAGATCAATTAAGGAATTTCATTTGATTTGTAACACTTGGCTGCTACCTCAGCCCAATCTTGACTAATGTACAGTAATAGGAGGCAGTTTTACTTTGCAGTATGGTATATATATATATATATATATATATATACACACTCACACACCCACTGTATGTACTGTAGAATATATAAAATTGCCATTAATGCAGCAATAGTGATGTAAAAGACAATGCAGCAATAATAAACACTCCTGGACATTTTTCTTAACAGAGATGTTGACAACTTCTAATATTAAGTATATGTCTTTTTATGTCTGTACTCTTGTGCCTCAGGTGAAGATGAAAAGTCTTTTTGGCCTTGTAACCCCACTTCCATTGCCGGTAATCACCCTAGAGCCCTGTAATCCCTGGAGCATGCAGATGCCGCTAGGGGAATATTACTGTTCATAATATTAATCTGCTTGGAAATTCCTTTCTGTTACCAAGATGAGGGGCCTTGTGCACCATGTTCCTAAGGGTATTAAGTGTGCTACACAGGATTCATTGAGAGGTAGATTCTGACTCGTCAGGGATCAGGACCAGTCTGAGGTTGTATCGTCTCTTTAAGGAACACCCATGAGCATGCAAAACCCATCTCCATATTGCTACAAACACACTGAACATGAAAGATGCTGTGCTAAAGCATTGCGTCAAATCTAAATCTAGCCCACATGAATCATGTCAGACTCATCCAGAGGCGGGTTAAAGCCTCTTTAAAGTGCTCTGTCCCCGGCTGTTATACCTGTCTTAGGAGCAGGTAAACCCCTGTGCCACAGGGCTAGGAGAGCACCATGGTCTCTATTAGCTGATCAAAGGCTCACCACCACCACATACTTCTAAATTCACCAAGAGACAAATGAATCTGAATCCACCAGATGGATTTGAACCCATTTTGACTCCAGCTGCTATTCTTCCCACAATACCTGGAATTAGTGCATTGTGCCATTTGTTGTACTCCGCTTTGCACCAGTGTGGATTCATGGCTTTTTAAATTGCCTGAGCACAACAATGTAATCATACCAAGCCTCTGGGAATTTATTATTAAAAATGCAAGGCTAATGACAACGATTACATTAATCACACAGTATTTGTCTTTGAGGTGTAGAGACACAGAATATTTAGCTAATATGAGTTATTAGGCAACTCTGATGACCGTTTTCCCAAATGATTAATTTCCCAGCTTTTCTCATTTTCACAGTGATGCGGTTCATCATCACTTGAATATATATTTTTACCAACACATGGGGAGCGAGTTTAATGTGCAAAAACTACACAGTGTCCTTGCCCTATACTTGTTTGAGTTGTCTGAGCTGGTGTTGGATTAAATGCAGTCCACTGTGTGACTAGAAACATTTATAAAATCGGGAAGTGAGTTGGCGGCATGTGAAATCTGGCTGTAGGATTGACACTTACACATGCCTGCAGATGCCTTTGAGATGGATGTACCATTTGTCAAGTTTCAAACAGAACGCTGCAGAGAAACTCCAGCTCCTCTCCACATAACTAAACTTAGGATGAGATAAATAAAGGTGTCCATAAAAATACACTCATATTCTTTTGATGTCTCTGAAATGCATTTTCAATTATATAGGCAGTGTTGCATGTAAAGCTGTTTGTTCAGTTTCCTGAACCGAATCACCAAGCTAAGAACTTGCAGTGGAAAGTCATTCTCCTGAAGCACTGAGGCTTTACATGCCAGGTGCCACTGCTTTCACAGGAGATTGGAGGGAAATCTGCATTATTTACACATTAGGTGTCTCTGTTTTTGATCTTGTACAGAGGAACAAAGAAAGATGGAGGAATATGTAATGCAGTGTATTGATCAGTGTTAGCTGATGTTTCATTGTCATTCCCCACCAAGTGTGGCTTGGATTGACCCTTAGCTACCCTCTACAGGGGTATTAGTCACCATTAGCCAGACTGAGGTCACCTTGCAATGAGCCAGATGTCTCTGTGGCGGTGACACTGTCATGGTGTTAGTCTGCATATGCAGACTTGTATCTTAACCTTGACAAAAGAAAATGTATTTTGCGGTAGTTAAAGATTTCCAATGGGGCCGTACAGAATAAGGCTATGGGGATTTTGCTGTCCAATCCCCTCCACTTGTCCTGCCGGCTGCCCTGTTAGCTATCAGTATGAATGCAGACCACCAGCCATGCATTAACTGCATAATTATTCCATTTCCAAGATAAATCTGGTGTATAGTGTCATATCCATCATGTCTGTCACCCCCTACATGGAGTGTAGGGCACTAAATGAAAGCCTTTTTGCTCATATGCACTTCTATATAGTCATCAATTTTGAGCAGTCTATTCATTGTTTGCTTTGACAGACGTGAGCTAATAATGAATGATCAAGCAATGTCCCTCAAACAAGAACAGCCACCATAAGCATCCACAGGCGGGAAGGAGGAGGAGACAAGCAGTGTTTGAAATGTCATTCCCAAACACACAAACTAAAGATACAGCTATAGAGGCAATCCTCTTTTGCATTAGCCCTTATTCTTTTCAAGGTTGCTGTCCTGCCAATGAGGACAATGTCAGAAATTTGTTGCGATCAATATTTGACAGTATGTCTAATCAACAGAGTGACCAGGGTACAAGTGTTAACAAAGGGCCTAGGCCACACCGACGCGGGTTTATAGCTTGTATACACTGGAATATGATGTGAAAACAGTGGTTCTGTCGTCAGATGGTGCTCAAAGTGGAGCTGTGATCCTTGTCCCCGCCTTGTTTCACAATAAATAACATTGCTTGTCCACTCAGGCAGACATGAAAAAGAGATTTCAGCATTTGCCAGGGGATGATGTTTTTTCCTCAATTTATCATGTGTTATTCCATTTAACATGGGATTAAGCATGTTACTGCTGATTTAAAACTGAAGTAGGCCTTCTGGGCTGATTGGAAGCAAAGAGGGTTATGTGATGTACATAATAAAAATATTCCAGCAATATTGGGGTTATTTTGAAAGGCTTAGTTGAGAATATTAGACTAAGAGCTTTACACTACTTTTTACTTGAGGGACTTTGATTTAAAGAGACTATAAGAGACCTCTGTTTAGTCCGATGTTATGTGAACTGAAATATTGCACATGTGGATATTATTTTTTGGTGGTGTGATGATTAACAGCCTTACAAGCTTTAATTTAAAATGACACACAAACATATTTCAGTATATTTATCGAATACAAAAGAATCTCACAGTTTCATGTCTGATATTATACTTTTATAAACATGTTTTGAAATGTATATAACCTTGTAAACCTTGTACTAGAATGTTTATGCCATATACCCAGATATGTGGTAAACAAACAAAGTCTCCACTAAAGAAATGCACAAAAGACCAAACGCTACTTTAGGTTTCTGAGAGATATGCCATGTATTACATGCTTGACTGCCACGGTTGCATTAACAGTAATTGATTCTTTTCAATGATTTTATATTCTGGGGTGCCTGCTGGCATTGCACGTTTAAAGGGAGTGCGGGCATGTCACGCATGGCTTACCTCAACAGATATGGTGTTTTTTTTTAAAATTTTAAATTTCCACCCTTTTCGGGGCACCTACCCAAGGGGGGTTAATTTCCCCCAAATTCCTGCTGGGGTTTTTTCCCCACGGGGATTTTTGGGCGATGATTAAATTTTTTTTTCCTTTTCCCAAATCTCTTTGTATAATGATACATACACTGTTCTCATGTATACTCTCATCAGGCATGTCACTTGGCAGTGGTAATGTAGGTAGAAATTTAATATTAAACTTTTTTTTTTTTGAGAATCTCTGCCGGGACTTTTTACTTTTAGGCATATTTGTTTATTTTGCAACAAGTCTAAATCTACTTTTTAATGATAAATTCAGATCGCAACTATTTGAGTTATTTAACATCTGATCTGAGAAGTAGGATTTTTTGTACATTTTGTACATACATTCCTAGGGTATTTGGAGTGCTGTTAGGCTTAGTGAATTTTTTTCATGTTCTTAGATAAGTTTTACAAAGTGACATAAAAATCACATAAATTAAATAAAGTGGCCTAAAAATAAAATCTTTTTATTTCTGTTAAAAGACAAACATCTGTCTTTTATAGAAGCTGTGGACAACTGATGTAATTTTAAAAGTAGTTATCTAAACAAAAAGAAATAAAAACATGAATTACTTTTATCAAAAACTCTAACAACCAAACATGTATTTGTAAAATGTAGTAGAAATATAAAAGATACGTGTAAAGTAATCCAGTTTTTTTGCAGATATGTAAGCATCTCACACAATGTCATCTTGGTCAAACTCAAGCTTCCAAGCAGAAGTATTTTAATGATTTTATCTTAATCTAGAACTGTTTTGGCATTTTTCTGTTTTGTTTCCATGCAGTGCCTTGCAAAACCTCCTTAAACATTTTAAATTTTTTTCACGTTACAGGTTCTATGTGCTTTATGGGGAATTAATGTGGTAAACCAAGTAAAATGCATAGAAATGATTTATGGCTGTCTTTTCTTTTTACAAATAAAAATCTACAAAAAAAAGGAGTTCATTTGTATTTAATCACCCATTATTCTGATTACCCTAAAGAAAATCAAATGCAAAGAGCCTACAGAAGTCATCGCTTTAGCATATGGAGTCTACCTTTGTATAATTTATTTTCAGTATAAATGCAACTGTGTTATGAAGGTCTAAGAAGTTTATTAGAGAACAATAGTAAACTACCAGCATCATGAAGATCAAGGAACACACCACACAGATCAGGGATATAGTTGTGAAGAAGTGTAGGTGAGGGTTAGGATATAATTCAATATCCCAATCTTTCAACATCTTATGGAGCACTCTTCCATCTGTCATTTGAAAATGGAAAGAGCATGGCACAACTCCAAACCTATTATGACATGGCAAACAATTACTTTCATCCATTCACCATCCACCATGACAGCATTATGCTGTGATGATGCACTTCTTCAGCAGGGGCAATGATGAGAAGATGGATAAAGCTAAATACAAGACAATCCTGGAAGTAACCTGTAAGAGACTGCAAAGGCTTGGGACTGAGACAAAGTGTCAGGAAACAATGTCTCTAAAAGAAAGCCAAAGCTACGACAGAGTGGTTCAGATCAAAGCATATTCTTGGGTAAAATGGCTCAGATTCTACATTTAACTAAGTTAAGCCTTAAAAATTGATGTTCAGAGATATTCTCTATCCCATCTCACTGTGCCGAGCTGTTTTGCAAAGGATATTAGGCAAAAATGTCAATCTCTAGCTTTGTATAGCTGTTAGAGGAATACCTAAAAAGATTTTTTTCACTTATAAAATATAAAGGGAGGGATTTTTAGAAAAAAGAGAAAACCTTTAAAGGATTTTATATTCAAAAGTCAGAATGTGATTAGTTGATGTAGACATAGCTGACCAAACCATGAAAAAATAAACTCTTCTCCAGAAAATGAGGGACGTTGGAAATATGCTGCAGCTCCCTTATATGCAGCCCTTATCTGTATTGTACTAGTAAACAACTGAGAAGTTATTTTGGAAATGAAGCAATTAAGCAGTTTCAAAATGAACACAACCCCCTTGTAAACCAGCACATAGCGATGTCATTTGCATGCCTTTGAATAAGTAATCTCTGAGGGGAGTTCCTTCAGCTGCAATCCTCAATGCTATGCTGTCTTTGTTTTAAACACAGCACACAAACAAAACAAAAACATCTTGGGTCCACAGTTGCTTTAGATCCTCCTCACTATCACACCTCAGATAGTCAGATGACCTACAGCTGGCAGGCAGCGACTCCAAAGGGCCGTCAGCCCAGCCAACAAAGAAAACGTAAGGTTGAGGGGTGCCCTTTTTTTTAGATAAATAAAAATGGTTAAAAAAACTAAGTTGCATCCTCAACTGAGCCAAGATCTTAATTAGAATCACCATCCATCATGGTCATAGCTTTTCTATTCATCCAGCTGATTAGGGACATGACAAATGAATGTGGGAATAAACGGAGTGTCAGGCTACGAAGGGAGATGGATGTTCTCTCAGCAGGGAGGAGTAGGGACAAGTACAGTTAGCGTTGGCAAGTGGCCACAGTTTCTGAGCTTCCACTCGTCACCCCGAGAGCAATCGGCAGCAATACTCCCACCGGCTCTGGTCCGTCTGTCACCCTCCCTTTTACTATTTATTAGTTAATGAACAACATTACACATCGGTCCACCTTCATCCCCTCCAGCACATGCCTCCGCAACCCCAGCTCACCTCCCTGACCTGAAGTACCTTGATGTCAGTCAAAGTCAATTTTATATTTATGAAAGGCCTCTTTGCTGATATTTCTCTTCACAGCTACCATAGTGAGGAAGAGTGAACAATGAATAAGTGCTGGTTGTACTGGTTGTTGCTGGTGTGTAATTATAAAATGGACAAGCTGTACATTAGCCGAGTCTTATCAGTGAATATATTAAACACTATTTAGCAGGATGCTGTGTTTTCTCCTGCTCTGCTGTGCTCTCGACAGGAGACGGGTTGCTGTGCCCATTGAAGTGTAAAGTAGAATTAGCACAGGGAAGCATTGTTGAGATAGACAACAGACAGTGTTTGACTGACACATTGTAAGCTCTTTCCTTCTCAGACATTATTAGCAAACTCACATTGATCCTATTATGCAGCACACAATTGATATCCTAGAAATGAGAAAAAAAAAATAATAATGCCATCAAGATTAACAATCTCCCCACAATTTATTTCTTCCTCGGCAGTCCTACTTTTGCACAGAAGTGGCTCTCATATAAATCTGAATTGGTTTTTAAATGATTGGAGTGCCTCAGCTCACTCTGGCTAAACAATGAATTTTCATTGGATCCATTGAGATGAAGTTAGCTTATAAATTACTCCAATATCCAATTTAATAACTCTGATTTTCCCTTTATTGTTTTCTCTGTTTGCATTGTACTCTTATAAATGATTTAACCGGGCTGAATAGCTGGCTGACACAGACAGGAGTTCTGCAGCCTTTCCCAACAAAGACACTAAAAAGAGCTTGCATTGGTGACTGAAACTCAGAGTGGAGCACAATAAGAAAATGATAAGCAGCATTACAGAATAAATTACTATTTGTTCCACCTCAAGAGATTACACTGGCATGAAACAGTTTGACAAATTTTCAACCAATATCATGATTTCTATGAAAAATGCCTGTTAAGAAAGCTTTTAAACTTATAAATATCGGAGGCAAGTTAGGTCTGTGTTAATTATTTTAATGTCTATAACTTGATAAGTCTCTTCATCTGTTAAAATCAACCTAAAGAGTGAGCAGATAGTCTTTTTATTGAGATATTTTTTACATACTAAGTAAAGCAAGAGAAGATTCCTGTATATTGGCCTGAATTCAATATTGATCTACACACTGCTTATTAATGAAAGACACTGACACTCAAAACAACAACTATTTAAATGCACAAATTAGAAATATAAGCATTACCAGGAGAGTCGACTTTGATGGTGCATTTTTTTTTTTTTACCTAATTTTAATCTAAGAGGTAATATTGAGAAAAGAATGACCAATAAAAAAAGTCTTGAGGCCCCCATCAGTCAACTTAATCAAAACCAGACCACAGCTTTAGTAGAATGACATAAATGCCTTATCAGCCTGGTTTCTGCGGATATGCGGTTCTGACATCATCTCACAGTCTCAGCACAAGCAGCTGTCCAATCAGCCTGGAGGTTGCTCTAGCAGGTGATCAACTAGGGAGTTTTTAAACCCAGGGATGTCATCAATCGGATAAGGGTTTGCTTTCAAATAATCTATGACCCATTAGAGTGACCTACAGACATAGATAGATAGATAGATAGATAGATAGATAGATAGATAGATAGATAGATAGATAGATAGATAGATAGATAGATAGATAGATAGATAGATAGATAGATAGATAGATAGATAGATAGATAGATAGATAGATAGATAGATAGATAGATTCATTTATACTTTATCTGACAGTGGTATGCTTTGCATATGAAGACCTCGTCTTCTCTAAAAGCAACAATGTCAGTGGTGTCATTTCAAATTTTATGCCATACAGTGATTGAGCTGCATAAACAACCTGCAGTGGAAGTTGGATTCACTGTCACATCCAGATGCTTTAGTTTGAGAAACAAAGAGAGCGGAAAAAGGGATTGTGATCGCTGTTTCATGGCATATTGGAACAAAAGCCTGAGCTGAATGATTTATCTTTTTCCCCCTCTTTGAAGCTAAGAAACACTGTCTCCCCACTGCCTGCGTTTGAGCTGCGCTGGCAGAGTACCTGGGGAGGGCAGCGGCATGCAAGACAGTAGGCTATGAAGCTCGTGTCCCCATATTTAGGCTGCACAGAGAGAATGTGAATACAAAAGAGAAAGCGAGTACAGCATTTTTGGCCTGAGGCTATCTTGTGTAGGGCTCCCTGGGCTTGAACAATGTGCGTCAGACATTTTTCGAAACACAGATGCATTTTGTTACAGAAGAAAGGAATAGTTGGGAAGTAATGGCAACTCATGAAAATTAAAAAAAGAACGAAAGGCTCTGCAGCATACCATGTTTTACCACCTCCCTGGATGATTACATTCCACTATAATACAGTATGCTTGTTTTTGGTTTGCTAGTATTAAAACTGAAAGGCAGCGTTAAATAAGGCCATTTGATAAAAATCTTTCACTTGACACTCCCTCTGATACCCTACAATGCATGATGCTTTAGATGAGCTCTTCAACGCTTAGGTGTCATCTCTGTTAGACTTTTTATTAATTCATTTTATTTTGAATAAAAAACCTGATTTCCCTTATTTATTCTGGAGATGCCATATTCAGATGACATCTGTTATGTTATAAATTTCACATAAATCTTAAGCTTCTCCATGCTTAAAATTAAGCTTCATTCAAGCAGAATTAATGAAACATGATTGTAATTCCCTCACGTGGAAAAGGCTGTCATACAAAATTGAGGTGCTTAAAGTCACTGTGTAATCTCACTGTCTGCCAGGGGAGGGCGGCGAGAAATCCCAACGTAAAACAATGTGTTGAGATCAGAAGCCTTTGCAGGATCTGGCAGGTTAAGAAGACAGGGAAAGTGTAAAAAAAAAATTGAAAAAAAGAATCACTTCTCCTCAGCAGAGAAAAGTTACAGATTTATGTTGTGTACATAATTAATGTAGTTTGCATTAATTAGGAATCAAAATGATCATGTTTGCCAGGTTTTTGATGACAGTGTATGTGTCACGATGTGTGGCATTGTATAAACAACACAGCTGACAACATCACTAAATGTGGTTTAAGAATGAAGAATGAATAAAAAAATCTGTAGCTTGTACTCACTTTTACAATTTACCATTTGTATTGCCATGTCACATTAGCTGGTTTTGTTTGAAAGTGAAAATGACAGTCTCAGTGTTCCAAACTGAAAATCCATTGACCTGAAAAAGACTTTTGACTTTTGAGTACTTAACTCTGTTTAATAAGACTTGCAGCTGATTTTATTGCTGATTCAGTTACTCATATTTTTAATATGGAGGCACCAGACCCAACAATGCAGATGACATGAAGGTCACTATCAAAGCTACCTGGGGCTTCCATTGCATCTTAGCAGTTCCACAGGCTAATCGCCTCCATGCCACACCACATTAATGCACTAATTCATGCAAAAGGAGCCCCAACCAAGTACAGAGTGCACTGAAAAAATAGACCTTTCAGAAGCCTGACATTTCACTTTAAAATATCCTTTTTATTGACCTTATGTAACATTCAAATTTTCTGAAAACACTGGATTTTAGGTTTTAATTATTCGTAAGCCATAATCATCAAAATTAAGAGAAATAAAGGTTTGAAATATTTCACTCTACGTAACGAATCTGTCTAATATATGAATTTTACTTTCTGAAATCAGTGGCAAAAAGTATATATATTTTTTATTATATTCAATTTTATTTTAGATGTACCTGTATGTATAAGTCTAAGGGTTCAAGACTTGTGTTGCTAAAGAGGCCAACTGCTATTCTAAAGCAAGACCTTGCATCTGTTTTATGTTTTCATTTGTTCATGTAGTTTGCGCTCAATATCAAACTTTCAGTTTGTTCCTTGTAACTTGTAAATTGTATTCTTACTAGGTCTCCCTTAAAAAAAGAGATCCTAATCTCAAAGGATTTCCTAGATCGATAAAGGTTAAATTAAGCATTTCAGTCATTGCAATGAAAGCTCCAGGTTCCATGGCTTGCCAGCCACTGCACACTGAAGGCTTTTGCTATATTTGGTAGTTTTTGCTATACCTCCACCACAGTGTCATCTCGTCACCTGGCTGGGTTTGTTACACACCTGCCCTGTGACTGACAAGTCTCCAAAATAAAGTAATTTTGTAAAATCGTTTTGTTGTGCCAAAGCCAGACACAGTTTTCGCTCTGAGGTATTGCTCAGTGACAAGAAATGAACTTCATCATCACATCAGTTATGATTATCGGGGCTGCTGGAGTTTTTCTGCAAAGCTCCATCCACCAGTGCTGTTCCAACCCAGCCTAATTATTTCTTCTTGCTGAGCATCACAAGAGGAGTGAATGACACAAAAACACAACTAAAAACTGGGATAGACCTCATCATTGCTTGGCTGCGCCCACGACTTAATTAATATTCGCTTGGAGCCTGGCTCCTTTGTTCCCTCTGTATTGCAGCAATGTTCATCAGAAGTGAGCAAGAGTATAGATAATGGAGTGCAAACACTTCCTCTGGTGAAGCTTGCCCTTTCTCTAGAGGTTTACCCTACTTTACTTTTCAAACTGACAGAAATGGGTTCTATCAAGTCTGCTACAGCATCACTTCATTAGAAAGGAAGCCCGCTTTAAAAACAAACAAACAATGAACCCACCCCTCCTTAGTCCCACTCCCACCCTCAAAAAATCAGGCACACACACTTGCCACCCCACCCTATCAAAATGTGTCACATCCCAGGCAATCTGTAATTTTGGACTCCAGGGGTTAATTGCCTGCCATGGCATCAAAGGATAGTTTTGATGTGCTTTTTGAAGGCTGTCTTTAACCAACCTAGGGAGTAAAAGAGAGATGGGAGTGAAAAGATATGGTGAGAGCAGAAGGAGAGGAGGGCACATGAGATTTGACTCGCGGCATAGCAGCGCAGGCGTCTCCTCAGGTAATCCTGTCTCTCAAAGGCATTATTGAATTTTCTTGTTTTTCTTCTTCTCTTTGTCAAGGCAGGGAGGAGAGAGTGTGTGCACAGGGAGGAGTGGGTAAAGGGGGTGTTAAACAGAGTGAGCCTGACTTCTGAAGGGTCTGCAGCGGGTGCTTGATTCTCATTCACCTCTGCAGATCCACGTCAAAACACAGCCAGACCTTTTAAGGCGCCTGGCTTTGAAGTGAGAGGAGAGCCTCAAATCCATGCTCTCTGCCACATATGCCCAGTTTGAAAAATTAGCAGCCATGTGCGTCTCCCTATTTCTTTGAAGTTCCACGGACCTCTCGTCTATCCATGTTCTAACAGAGAAATCACAAAGTATGCAGCCTGACTCCAAGATTAAGGCTAATGATCGTGCTGAATTGTAGGGCAGGGAATGTGCCTCATCTCTGTCAGACCGTGAAAAACCTCTGCCTTGTTAACACTGTTTACCTAACTCTTCAGAAAATCTCTGTTCTGTTTTAAGGCTGAAACAACCACTTGAAGAACCAGTTGTGACAAAACCCTTCTGTGATCTGCCTGACGTCAGTCTAAAAAGGGGCAAGTGGCTTGAACCAGCAGCTGCACAAGGCTAAGATGTTAACTTATTTTCCTCTTTATTAATAAAATCTGTCTTGAGCTGGTCCTACCCAGTACCCAGATGTTGCAAATAAGAAATTAGCTGTGTCTAACTTGTCGGATATAAAGTTACTTTATATTTGCGGACCAAGTGCAGCATTGAAAGGCAGAGCATTTGCCCTGAAGGACAGTTACATAAAAAGAGCAACATGAATTTAGGGTGTAAAGGGTCTCAAGAAATCTCCTGTAAGCTCTTAAGAAAAAGGATTTAATGAATTACTACTTACAGATCAAGAAGCATGTGGACAATGACTATAGAACAAGTGTAATTAATAATGATGATGATTCAGACCTTTTGTTACTGGAATGGTAAATTAAGGGAGATCCTTAAAGAGAGTATTAACCAAACAATGTTCTGATTCTGCTTATCCTGTTGTAATCTGACCTGATTGGAAGGGTTTGATTAAAAGTGAAGGGGGCCACACGCCACCTAATCCCTGCAGAACAACTCATTATGACCCCATCTAACCTCCTCAATTGCCATATGTATCCCTCCTGTCAAGATAGCGCACAGTACCAGACGGTTGTGCATGCTGTGCAGCAGTTCAGGGCCGCTAATCCCCAAGCTTGTCTAGTCCCCTTTCCCTCTTATCCTCATCAATGGGACTTTTTCTCCTCACAAGAAGATTTGGGAGATGACTGCTATTTTGGTGCTCAAAAGTGTAATAGCCCAGAGGGGCTGTGTAAACATTGTGGCTTAGCACTAACTGTCATAAGTGAGGCTTGGAGACAAGTCTCCTTACTTCTAAGGTAAGCAAATCCGCATGTTGTTACGAGGGAATCGACTGCGCTAAAGCCTTGCTTAGTGACACATCCTGTTGTCAGAGGGTTTGTCTAAACAGGTATCACAGCTGTAAGCTGTCGTATCACTGCACATCATCAACATCCTCTGAACTTACTGTCAGCACATCATCCACCCAGTTTATGAAGGAAACATCAGTTTCCAGGATTTTGGTGGAAGAAAAAAAGTCATTTTAATGTCAGTAACACAGAAATAACTTCAGGGCTCCACTACACATAGGTGCCTTCAAATAAACATGCATTTAAGTAAACCTCCCATCCTCAAGAGCGTCTTTAAGTTGTACCGTCTGCTCCCTGCCTCCCTAACTGCCTGCCATTTGGCATATGACTACAATAATCTACATCTTCAGGTAGAAATGTTTTTTTGTGCGTTAATGTTGGGGGGGAGGGGGTGACACTTGCTGTCAAAGTGGCTCCCAGTCAGTTTCATGTTTGTGAGCAAAGTAGTGTATGTTTGTATGAGTTTGTATGGTATTTTTTACATGGCACATATGTGTTCATATAAGTTTGAGGGTAAAGTCCTATTGCAGGAACTCTGCAGGGGGCCTGCCACGTGGCTCTGATCGGATGTCATTGAAGCCAGAGAGGAAGCTGTTGTGAGCAACTGGGTGCTGGGTGTGTCTGGTTCAGGTGTCAGAAAGAGAAGGGTAGAAAGATTAATGGCTTCCCTGAAATGAATGCCTCTCTCCAGATACTTTAACCCTGCCTATCAGGGAGGGGTCAGCTAACTAACCAGGGATTGCCTGGGACAGGTAGGGTGACTTTTTTAAAAGGCCTCTTTACTGATTGGTTTGTTGTGCCCTGTTGACGGGTCACTGAGTGATGGAGTGGCAAGGACAGCTACCTTCTTATAGCTGGCCTCTTGGAACAGCTCCCTCATTCATAGCTGTGTCTCTAGTAAACCTCTAGAGGTTTGCTGCATATTGAAAGACCTGAATATGTTGTCAATGGGTCCTAACATTCAGCTACTCTTATCTAAAAAGGATATGAAAGAAGGCTGAAACAGAAGCTTGAGAAGAGCGAAAATCAAATCTCTGGAAGGTGTTTAGGTTGCTAAGTTGAGTATTTTATAGACAATAATGACACATTACTCATGCTTGGAAGATTTCAAAAAAAGCCTACATTCTTTAAAGAATATGTTTTCATTATATTCAATTGACTTGCTAGGAAAGATTTTTCTGGTTGTATTTTAATGGTGGAGATTCAAGTGCTATTCAGATTTATTACACAAGATAAGGTCTAGGTTATATTGAGATTAGAGATTCTTTCTATTTGCTGCAACGTCTTATGTTAACACAGCTAAAAGTACATTAGATTACATTAACCTTCATTATTCGATTACTGTTATAACTTATCCAAATCAGTGATTACATTTACTTTCCCAGGAGCTGGTTACATTACAGTAAAACAAGCAGAAGGAGATTTCATTATTTTTCTCAATATCCAACAAATAATGTAAAAACTCATTAGAAAAAAAAAAAAAAAAAACAAGAATCAGTTTTTCTACCAAACAAACGTCTCTACTCACTACTGATTCCTACTGGGAAACTGGGAAGGGGAAAACAAACATACACCACTAACAGACAAACACTGCAAATTTTAACCTACATGCTATTGATTTAAAAAATCATTAATAACAAGGAAACTGTCAAAATTAACCTGGGGTGACTGTGGCTCAGTGGGTAGAGTAGTCATCTTGCAGTTCAAAAGTTGTGGCATCTACTCCTGCTTCCTTCTGCCACATGTTGATGTGCCCCTGGCCAAGTTGCCGCTAACTTACACGGGTCTCTGTGCATGATTGTGTGCATGTTTGTCAGTGCGACCGGGTGAATGTGGCTGTAGTGTAAAGCCCTTTGAGTGGTCTGTATGACAAATAAAAGCACTATACAATTTCAGTCCATTTAAAACAACAATAATTCTAATGAATTAAAAGTCTAACAAATATGAAGAGCTTATGAGCATCTCAGAGGGTGAATGGAATTTTTTACTGGTTTAATTCTGAATTCTGATACCTAATGTTGGTGTAGGAGAGAAAAGATGGCAAGGGAGATGTGGTCAATTCTTGGGACAATCTTTGTGACCAATTGATTTTGTCAGTATCTCACAGCTACCTCAGTAAAACCGAGGACATTGCTTTACTTGAGATCCCACTCGTTGCTGATGGTAGTTCTGACACTTGTCTCTCTGCTTGGATGATGGTCAAGTCTCAGCACTACAGCCAACCTGGGGACACTGAAAGTATTGAAGGCACCAGTGTGGTTTCATCTGACACTGTGCATGAATGTATAATTGTCCCAACCTTGGGTCACAGCAGAACCACATTGCTAATACGAACAGAAGCGCAGCCTTTGTAAAATTATTGAGTTTAGCTGAGAACGCCTTCAAATTGTGTAGAGGAATTTATAATCCAATACCAACAATATCCAACTGACCAACTTCACACAAACTTTCCACAACATGAAGACAAAGTAGAATGCTGAAAAACTGAACATTTAAGATAGACATACTTGGGGAAATGGGCAATGAACTCTTTCTCTAGGTCCGGTGAGAAAGCTTTTTGACAAGCCGTGGGTTGAATTCACTGACTCCAGAAGAGTTAAATTCCTGGGTAAACAGGGCAGGCAGGAATTTGTCAACCAAACAGACTCTATCTACGTATTGTTAAAATATTTCCTTTGGGGTTCAGTAAGACTCATCCAAGACAAAAATTAATATATCAAACTTAACAATAATATGTTACTAAACCCATAGAATCTTTGTCATCACAGACATTATTTTTGCATTCAATTCTCCTCCTGTATTCGTAAACATTTAGTCGCTTCATTGAACAGAACACACCATCTACACTTTTTTTTTTGCAGCACTAGTGGCCTTCATTTTTCCAGTATTTTTTGACAGTAGATAGACAGGAAATGGGAATGAAGAGATAGGGAAAGACATGTGACCATGTCACCAGGTCACCAGGTCCGGGACTCGAACCCACGACAGCCATGTTGAGGAGCAAGGCCTCCGTATATGGTTCACACACTTAACCCCCTACACCACCAGCACTGCAGCCCTCCATCTACACTCATGATAACTAAAATATTAACCCTTGGCCTTCTCTTAATGAACATCTGGGGAAGTTCTTTCAATACTCTTTGGAAAACCATTTCAGGTGACCTTCACCTCATGAAGCTCATCGAGAGACTGCCAAGAGTGCAAAGCAGTAATCAAAGCAAAGGGTGGCTATTTTAAGAACTCTAAAATATAAAAGATGTTAAGAGTTATTTCACACTTTTTTGTATTCATTCACATTCATTCGATGCCTTCACTGAGAATCTACAATGTAAATAGTCATGAAAATAAAGAAATACATTAAATTAGTGTATGTATCTAAATCATAAAGCATTCTGGATTACTAAATTAAACAAAATTTATTAATCTCTCTGCTTAGTCTTATCTGAGAGAACATTCCACATGCACTGTTAGGAATTGAGAAAATCAAACAGGACAACAGAAGCCAAACAAAGTCATAAACACCCCACGCTTTGAGATACTTAGATTGGTATGAGTGGATAGGTTTCTGCTTTTCCTACACCTGTGGTTCTATAAGGCCATTTGAAGTGTGTTTTGTGCCACATTATTTTCACTTCTTTATACACTAAATGCCAAATTCTTTGATCGTTGGCAAACTTTGCATGTAATTTGTGAATGCCTTTGAAGAAAAAAAAAACTCTAGTAATAATAAATAGTGCAATTTTAAATTAAATTATTATGCTTATTTGTGCCTGCCCATACCTTTGGGGTCTATGAAGGAAGATAAAAACTAAGCACTGCCAGCTTTGTGTAACGCTTATGAATTGCAAATTCATTGTGTGTTTTAGTGATGTTTAATTAGCAAAAGCAGCTCAGGGACGCTATCATTCGTGGAGCCAGGCACATACTCAGGCCTTCGGTAGGATTATTTAGGAGTCATACATATTGTTTTAGTGAGAAACGTCAGTCATCTCACCTTACAAGCTCACACTAGGTCAAGCATTTAAGAGCTCTTTGGCGTTGTTCAGTCCAAAAAGTTATTTGTCAAAACTCAACAAGATTATTTTTAAGTTGAATCTGAGTAGTAATATCCCTTTATTGACTGGCTGAGACACTTTTTTGTTTCGCATGTGTTTTCTGTTTTGGTTTGGTGCATCATCAGGAATATTAGGGGCCCTTATTAGATAAACATGTTGACAATTGGGGTATTGTGAACTTTGCTGCTGGTGACATTTATCTGTAACAAAGCAGTTACTTGAGCTGGACTCGCTGGACTTGCTTTCCATTCAGACTAGTGCTCAGTTGTCTTCACACAAGTTGCCCCTGGGCTGCCAGCCCACCCATGACGGGGGGCTCCATGAAGGAACTTGTTTGTAATTGCAACTGAGGAAAGGCTTCCTAAAAGCATTTTTCGCTTTAATGAAGTTACTGGCACCGGTAGGTTGGTGAGAAGCCAAAAGGTTTTAGTATTCTTTAGTAGTGCTCTAATATGATTTGTCTTGGCAACCAACAAAAAAAGTGTAATTGGCACAGAGAATAGCCATGAGCCGGAATCCCAATGCCAAATTTGTCATCTATGTTTTTTTACTTTAAGCTGGGGTTGGAAGAAAAATGTAATTAAGGCCATTGTTGCAGTTCTCTGTGGGAGAGCATTTACTTAAGCTAAGCCTTGTAATTATGAATGATACCCTCTTTGGCCTCCTTTACTTTCTATCCTTGTAGCAAAAATTGGATTTGTTCCACACACCCCTGCAAGACGCAAGATAATCTTAGACCCGAATTGTCATCACCTGCATTTACTGTGCGGAACACTGCATATCCTATTCATTTAGCCTATTCACTTAAAAGCTTGCTGTTCCATACAAGGAACTGTGCTAACAAGATGATCACAACAATTGACCGCCCTGCCTGCCGAGAGGCTGAGTGATTCCATCAGTGTTAAGTTACCTGGCTGCCCTCCCTGCTCACTGTACCTGTTGAGAAAGACATTAGTGCATTGGTACGGTAGGGCAAAAGAGGGTGGGATCACTAGGGAGGCTTTGGTTAAGGGTGTAAGGCTCCTCCAGGCTTGGGGGACTCTCTCTCACTGGGTGTTTTGCCTGACCTGGCAAGTTGGGCTGAAAACAGACTAGGCTTTCATTCCAACTGGCCCATTGGCTTCAGCTACTAATAAAGCTACCATTTGATCCCCTTGAATTTCTAAATCGTTTTCTCTTTGATTCCTTTAATACTCTGCTTGTTTTTCCAATTTCTTCTGAATGGGAGTACAGTTTCCATTCTCAGAGATGCACTGTTTTGTTATTAATGTATAAGTGTAAGTCTGTTTAGCAGTTTGTCAGCAAGAACCTAAATTCACTTATTTTCCCAGTTTTGTTCCTGGGAAGATATTGCCTAATTAATATTACTATTTGCTTTGTCATGAATGCTGTTTTCAGTTGTCTTCGTTTGTTTGAATGTGTAGGGGGCAAGAGAGAATAGGTTACTGTACCTGTCAAAATTTAAGTTTTTTAATAAAAAAGATCTTCATGTGTAATTTTCATTACTTTTGCACACACTGTCATATGTGGAGCCTTTAATAATAGTTTTGCTCAATATTAGAGTTACTATTTTCACACAGTGCAGAAAGACATAATAGATTAGAAAGTACCATATCAAATACACGCAGAGCAATGGGCTTGCTTCAACAGTATATTGAGATTAAAATCAAATAAAAGACTCAATAGATTTTGGTCATCAAAACATTATACGTTAACTTTAAAAACATAATTTTCTGCTGTAATAGCTGAACAGCACAAAGTCCACTGTTATGAGTGCACTGTGTTTGCTTCCCTCCACCTAACTAGTTATATAAGTTAGTCCACTAGTAGGTGTTCAAGGGCTTCATTAACTCAACACCCTTTAAGAAAACCAGGGAGATTCCTATGTTGAAATTTGTAATTATTTTTATTTATTTATTTAATACACAACTAAAAATAAAATATCTGCATCCACTGCTTTAAATAACAGCTTGTGCTCTCCGGTTCTAGACTTCTGAGTCAGAACAAGGTCAACGAGTTGCTTGTTTGTTCAGATGAGAAAACCGATGTGCATCTATTGTGTCAAACATATATGCTACATAGCTTTCATATTGCACATCTTTTGGTGTTGTCACATATGACATAAACAGCACAGTTTGGGTTAATTAGCTAAAGTTGTCTAGGCTCAAATATAAATCAAACCTGCCAATGGTTGATTTAGGATAGATTTGTTGGGTCATGGGTTTTTTTTCACCAAGCAAATGCAGGTTAGGTTTCAAAAATGGTTTAAAGTGACTATTTTCTACTGTTATGGCTTGAAAAAAGGCGATTAAAAATAATAATCCACAACCTTGATTACTAAACAAGTAACATTTGGATTAAAATTAATGATTTGTATTCATTATATTTTTTGTTTCATTTCCTATTAAAAAATGATCAGATAAAAATTCAATGTCTAATAAGACTTTAATTGACAATTCAATTTGGAATACAAAATTTATATATGGCACTGCATAAAATGATGCCTTCCGCTATTGACTTTATGACCAAATTGGTCAAATTGTGAAGATGAACATAGCTCATACTAGCTTGTGCTAGGCTAATATTATCTTAAAGCACAAGTCCTACTTCTTAGTCCAATTTTCTTTCCACAACAGAGTCATCTGTTAAAAATAATTGTGCTACCTCTTGACTCTTCTCAAACACAACAAACTAGGTCACAATGTTTAATCAATGTTTGGGTAAAACTATCCAGCTTCAGTCCAGACAGAATCAACCAAGGTCTTGGAATGAAGATATTTCCGTTTTTTATGCATTTTTTCTTTGTATAATATCCCTCTCATCGTACGTTATTCTTCTGGTATAAAGACAGCTAGAACAGATGTAATGCATCCATGTCTTCTTTTTAAAATATATTTTGATGTTAAACATTGTAGTAACTTTGGTTTTGTTTTTCATAGCACTGCAATGTGTTCGGCGAATCATACAATATTGATTTTCAAGATTTTCCCTGATTATTTCAAGCATGATTATAATATTAGGTGGGAAACGGGACACACACAGTTTATTTTTTTATTTTTTTATAACAAAATCTGACTAATAATGAAGTATATCTAGCACATGCAATGATCAAACCAAAATAAACGTCTGTTTTGACAT
Organism: Crenichthys baileyi; assembly: GCA_036173005.1. Lineage (NCBI taxonomy): Eukaryota > Metazoa > Chordata > Actinopteri > Cyprinodontiformes > Goodeidae > Crenichthys > Crenichthys baileyi. Next base: position 260,140 of record JAHHUM010000618.1, on the reverse strand, counting down.
TTAATTCTTCAAAGAAAAAGTGGCTCCCTTATTTTGGAGTTCCTGTATAATCTGTCTTTTCTTCTTTCAATTGTCTGCAGCTTTGCTCTGCTGTCCAAATGTCAGGGAAGCATTAACTCTGGCTGTGCTCACTCAGATCACAGAGAAAGTATTTCCTGACATGTGTTGATGCCCTGGCCTGCACCAGTGCCTGGGTCTGTGAGTTTGCCCATGGCACACAGCAGAACAGAGGGGGAATGAAAGAGCTCTTATGTTTGTGCCAGTCACATATGCCCTGCACCACCTCCCACCCATTTTACCGCCTGCTCTGTCTGCATTCCCCTCCGACACTGTCCGGGCTGGGCCCAGTGCAGACCTGCAGGTGGCCCCATTAGCAGGGAAAGTATGTCAGTGGAGCTGTGCAAGAAGTGTGAATGGAGCCGGCTGTTGCTAAATTATGGCTCTGCTATGTCAAGATTTACAGAAAAAAGGTTTCTGGACGATTTATATTACTGCAGCAATAGACACGTGGTGCGTGGTGTTAAACAAAATGTCTTTTTTTATTTACAATCTGTTCTTTTTAGTTAAAAGGTGACATTTTTTATTTCTGCGAAAAGAATGAGAATACAAGGTACATTAAGTTTTCAAAGTCAGTAAATTCAAAACTATGCTGGAAAAAAACCCATAGACAGAAAAAAGGAGGAGTCTGGGGTAAATTCAAGGGTCATGGTGATGAGTAAAGGTGAAGGGGGGGCTCATGGGAATGAGGCTCCCATGTTTGCACTGTGCACTACAGCATCCAGGTTCCAGCCAGGACAGGGCCTGGTCCAGCCTCGAAGCTATCTGTTCCACAAGCTTAGATCAAAGCAGTGGCACTGGCAAATACACCCGGGCTCCGGCAATGCTTTTGGTCCAGCAGCTGCTGGGCAGGAACAGGCCCAGAATGCCATGCTGCAGTTGGGGTAAAGAGCTGAAAGATTCATGGGCTGGATGTATCATTAACTCACTGCATGATTGATGTACAGCTTTACTAATAATGCTACGACTCAATAGCAGACAAGAAAAATGCAAACATTTCAAACACATTTTTTGTTTGCTCTTTTCTATGCCAGACAGACTGCAGGAAGGAACTGCCTGGCTCCTCTTTGAGTTTTATCCAAAACACCTTTGTGCTTCTTATGAGGAGAGAGAGGAAAATATTGATGTGATTTTTTTTTTCATCAAGGTGGCTATTTGGGTGGCTTTGCATCATACATGGACTTGCATCTTTACTTATTCATCCAATCCTCTCCCAGCACACAAAACAGCTGGAATATCTCAAGAGAAACCTGACTTCTATCAGCTGTAGCTTAATATAATCGTGTTTGTTTTCAGTATACATAGGTGTATCTCAGTAAATCAGAATAAAATTGAAAAGTTGGTATTTTTCAGTCATTCAATTCGAAAACTAGATCTTATACATTATGTTAATGCATTAGGGGGCTACATCTGTTATGTTTGATGATTAAGGCTTACACCTCATGAAAACCTATAATTGACTATAATTACTAAAATAGAAATACAGCAAGAACAATATAAAAAGGGTTTTAATTGCAGAAATAGCATGTTATGGCCATGTTATGGCTCAGGACATCATAGGAAAAACCCATGATTTGAAAGTTGTTCTGCAAATAGTCACTGACACCCTGCACAAGGAGGATAAGCCACTAAAGGTCATCTCTAAAAATGCTGGGTGTTTACAAAGCGCTGCATTCAAGCGTATTAATGGAAGGTAGAGTGGGAAGAGAAAGTGTGGTAGAAAAAGGTACACAAGCAACAGGGATAAGTGGATAACTGTCAAAAGCCCTAAAAGAATCTATGGAGTATTGTCAAGAGAAAAAAAATGAGCGACACAAGACCCGACGGGGCAGATGAAGGCTGCTATTAAAGTAACTTGGGCTTCCTTAACACCACAGGATGATCGCCATATAGTGTACATTGGATGGACATAGGTTTTAGTTGGCTGACTTTTCCATTATAAACAGAAGTATTTTATGTAATATTCTTATTCACTGAGAAATTAATTGTGGGTTTTCAAAAGCCACATGCCATAATTATGAAAATTAACAGAAAGAAATATTGCCCTGTGTGTATTGAATCAACTTTTTGAACTGAGTCACTGAAGCTAATAAACTTTGATGATATTCTACTTTATTGAGATATGCATGCATGTAAAGAAAAAAAAACAAATTCAAAATATCTAGTTTTGTTTTACCCAATATTTTGATTTCTCGAAAAACAATACCTCAGCACATATCTAAATTTTACAGCTAAGATGTAATCAGAAGTTATTATTTTTTTATTTTTTATTTTTTCTACATCTGAAAGCATCTAATCATTATTCAGTCAAAATCGCTGCATGACACGTCTTGTTGTTAGCTTGTACAGTCTGTCCAGTTGATCTAATTTATTTCCCATTTCAATAAAGGGCCTCCCGAGGCAAGGTAGTGCACAGAGACAGACATGCGAGCCCTTGACCGTCTGTGAGTGTCTACTCATTAATTAGGCCAGGGAATTCCACCGGCCCTCGTTCTGAGGGGGAGCAAAAGGTACCAGATGGACTCTGGGAGGGGTGTTAAAATGAAAAAAACAAAATGAACAGAAAAACAGGAAACACCCAGGAAGAGACATTAACAACCACTTGAAAAAAAAAAAAAACCTTTCTCCAAAGATCCACTATTTAGATTTTACATTCCAATTGTTTTGCAAAAATAATATCCAAATGAACAAATACATTTTAGAAACTGCTCCGAGACCCCTCAAAAGGGGAATTTGTACTTTCCTCTGGAAAAGGTTCATAATCTGCCAGAAAGCCAACTAGGCTGCACTTGACCCATTAATACCCTGTTTGCATTTTTCCGCAGTAAATCCTCCACCCTCTTTGAGTAAATGCCAAGTCAAAGGAGCTTAAGAAAAGATAGAGCAATGAATATGCCATTCATGAATGCAGTGTTGTTTTTCATGTTTCATATGTGACTTGATTTTATTTTTCTGTTTGTTTTTTTCACTTGAATTTTTTGGATTGGGATTTAAACGGCAAACCTTATTTGCAGTTTTCTTTCAGACTTTGCTCTTAAGGCACATATGAAGAGGTTTCCTGTTTTGATAAACAGTGCAAAAATCTAACACTGAAGAAAATGTGAGATCGAAAGCAAAAAGATCCTTATTTTTATCCACAAACAGCAGCATTCACAACATAAGGATTATATTTTAAACGAAACATAAAATTTAAACCTAAAAAATTAGGAGATTGCTTTTTTTTTCTACCCGGGATTTTCCTTTAATATTTAAAATTTTCCCAATAAAAAGGGGCAAGAAAAAAAAAGGGGCCCTCTTTGATGGGTTTTGACGAATATGAAAAAACAATTTTTATTTTGGAAAATTTGTAAAAAGAAAGGATAGTCCCAAGGGAAATGAGTTGAAAAGATTTTAGAAAAAAAGCTGCCCATGAAAAAACACATGGGGGAATTAGTTTGTAAAAGATAAATGGGCCCAGAGCGACCCGTAAGGGAAGAAAAAGCCCCTTGGAATTCCCCGGGTTTTTCGGGCCCTGTTTGACCCTTTCCGGTGAACAGCATGCCCTGCCCCGACCAAAACCGGCCCGGTCTCCTTAGTTAAAAACCCCCAAGCTGCCATGGGGAAATGTCCCCCAACCTGACTTTTTCGAAAAACGGGCCCGCCATTTGACAAATAGCTGGGGGTTTTTAAAACCTCCTGCTACACTGTCTGCTTTACTTGCCCCCATAAAGGGGAGGGGGCTAGGCTAAAGATTTTTGCGGTTTTTCCCAGAGACGGGGTTGGGGGGGCGGGGGGTGCTAAATCGAGGTCTCCATTAGGGGGGGGCAGGCTCCTACAAAGAGGGAGTACTGGTCATTGACAGAATGCTTCTTCTAGTTTTTGAGGCTTGATGCTCACTGGTGATTGGAGCTATCTAATGCTTCAGTATGCCCCCCAGTAGAATTTACTCCTACATGAAGAGGGGAAGTTATCTTTTTCGTAGCCCATCAGGGGTGCACACAACACACTGTAGCCATGGATAATAATGATAATATACTGTAAGCTGTCATCCTGCCTCACGACAAAGCTAGGTTAGTTTATTTCTAGATAATTAAAAGTGCATTATAAGAAAACCCAAAAAAAAAGGGAAAAAGGTAAGAAAAGGAAATTTTTTTAAATTTTTTTTGAAAAAAAGAAAAAACCCAAAACATTTTAAAACATCCCCTTTTGTGCCGTGTTTTGTTTTAAAACTGTGAACACTTATGGCAATCTTTTTAAGTTGGTAGCAGGCTGGTTTAGCAACATATTTTACCTAGTGAAGTGCTCATCTCTGACATATTTTTGGGACCAGAAGAACTGACAGATTTGCCAGCCCATAAACCCCCTGCCCCCCCTTGGGCGGCCCCCCAGCTCTCACCTTCAAATTGACAGCCAGCCCCTTATTCAGTTCTTCCACCGATATCTGTGGCGAACGCTGTGTGCCTCCTTCCCTCAACCTGAGTCTGTCTGTCCGCTCAGTGCCGGGCAGCCCCTCCTGCATCGCTTTCGTCTGCTCAGCTCTGACTTTCAGACTGCAGGTGGTGCTATGCCCCTCATGGAAAAAAGCCACAATTTTTGTATTCCAGTGCTAACATATCAAGTCCATAGAAATAACTTTAAAGCATCATATCTTACTATCAACCCTACAGTTACTTTTCCTTTTGCTTTCACCATGAGCTTCTGCTGACACGTTTAAAATGTAGAATTTATGTATAGTGATTCCCTGAGGCTCCTAAATGTTACTGTATCTGCATTGTGCACATACCTTTACAGTCTTGAATGTAAAAATAGTTGTGTGGAAGCTTCTGCCTGAATGTGTCTTTGAGATAGTGTCAGAGTTGGCCCAGTGACTGTTGCCATACCTTGATACCGGTGGGTCTTTAAGTGCTGGTGGTTGGCTGTTATTATGAGTCTGTATTGATTAATCCCTTCGCCTGTATAACCTCCAGCTAACTTTGAGGCGTCCCTAGTGTGCTTATGTTCTCAGCCGAGCACACGCTGTGATTAATGCCCATCTCTCGAGTCTAGCCGCCACTGAGCACCGTGTCAGGCCAGATTTGTCAGCTCACAACTATAGATTAGTCTATGCCTCTTCTTCAACTTCGGAGCCACCAGTGCCCTGTTGTGTAAATCTGTCCCTTCTTTCTCCTCTCACTTGGTTCTAGTCACAAAGGTTGGAAGATAGTAGAGGCATTAAACAATTCACTTAATAGATAAAGCTACAATCTGCTTGAATTTCTTTGCTCACACCTCCCCTTCATTTCCACACATCCTTCCTCCCTCTCATCTCTCGTATCTCCTGCTGCTGAAATAGAATTGGATCAAAGCGGGAAAGAAGGGGGTTGGAAAAGAGGAAGGGGTCCTCATTGGGTTTTGTTGAAATATTTATAGGTCAGGGTTGACTGGTTAAATTGAATATCTATGCTGATCTCACTTTCCTGTTTAACTTGTGCCTAGGCAAATATGTTTCCTTGGTGATAACCTTTTATGTACTAGTCTGACTTCATTGAAATGCATAAAGATAAAAATGTGTCACACATCACAGTCAAGCCAGGCAGCCTCGGATGCTCGATTATTCAAATGATAATTGACCCCACCTGTAGCTTGCTTATATTCAGTAGTCAATCACGCCATCCCCTGTTAAGATATGGGGAAAATAGGTTCTGTCATTTACATTACAAACCAGAACTGAATGTGGAGTACCCTAGGCGAGCCATTTGTGTGGAGAAGAATGGGAAAAATATGTGGCCAATTATGATTTCCAATCTTTTTAATAATTTAACTGCTTTTGATATGTGAATTACTGGCAGCATAGCTCTCAGTTCTCCACCCTGTTTATTTCCAGTGGTATTATATTCTCTCTAACAAATGACTAGATGTTAATCTTCATATATAATTTTCGTTTGTCTGAAATAATGACTTTTAGTGGCATGCTGTCACAGGCTGATAAATTGACAAGCAATATCATAGCACACAAGTCAACAAGGCAGAAATGTTTTTTAGCCAAGGCAAGAGCTTTTTTCTATCTCAGGGCACTCATAGTAATGAATGAATGCATATTCATGTATGGACAAACACACATACACACATGCATGTGAGCATATTTCACCATCTGATACCACTGCTGAGCACTCTTTGATCCTCATTGTGCAGAACATCACACCTGCGTTGGGTAATTCCTTCAAACTACAAACCCCAACGTGTTAGCTTCCCCTCAGCATCACCCTCTGTTTCTTTCTGATCTTTGCGAGCTCGAGCAACGTGTCCTAATGTTGTCAGTTTCATCTTAGAAAACACACAATATGGGTGCTATTTGCATAAATCTTCACACTGAAGGCGTGCAAGAGTGCTCTGCAACTGTGCCTGTTTGTTTAAAGTCAGCCAAAGCTCTATAATTAGCAGTGTTTAATTATGGAAATGGCTTCAGAGAAGAATTTCAAACGCGCTCCCCTTCCCTGGATCATTAGTCACAGGGGCAAAAAAATGAAATGCTTTCAGCAATGAAGGGTTCATATTTCAAGCTTATAGCTGCTAAAAGGGTGTACTCAGAAAATCAATTTTATGAAAGTCCGTTCAGCACTAAAGGGAGTTCCATGCAACTAAGCAATTTTGAAATAATGTCGGTGGGGACCTGATTCATGGATGCTAACAGGACTTTGCTCTCCTTGCCTGGGACATTATCCTCTAAGCTAGGGTCAGAGTTCAACCTCTGGTTTAAATCAACCTCTGTTTAGCATAACTCGATTCTTAAAGGGCTGCTGGCAACTCCACGCTGAATAGATAAGTAGTTGTCGGTGGGCAGAGAGCATGCAGTGTGGCAGATCAAAGTGTCTGAGTGCCACCTGAAGACTTTAGGGGCCAAAGTTCAGGTAAACTATAGTGTGAAACCTAACCTTGACCCCAAGAGGTGCTACTAACTTTAAACCACAACAATGATGTCTTAATTTGAGCCACAACCTCACACACTGACAGTAAACATACAATTTGCACATACCTCCCAGAGCACAGGCGCCCTCCAAGCTATAAATCCAGTCCCTGTTGCTTCTTTGATTGCCACACCCCCACCCTTCTCCCCCACATCAAGCTGGGTGTCATTCTCTTGTAGGAAGGATATGGACGACACATGTGCAGGAGATGTTTGGAGACAAATGGGAATGTCAGGTCTCCCAGCCTCTGCTTCAGGAAACCACATCTCCAGCACCCACAGGCTCTGTGGGAGGCTTTACGCTAATAGCTTTTTGTGGGGATTAGTGTCTTTTGGTGTGCGTCCTGGGTCTATAGTGGAGGCAGCAATGGTGGTGCTGGGGACACTTTGGTGCAGTGTTTAAGCTGGGAGGTCACATATAAAAACTGCTACAGCTGCACTGGGACGGCTGGCCCACACTTTTCACAGGGGATTCCCATTAGGCAGATTGATTGTTTCCTCTCCTCTCCTCCTTTGATTCATGCCTTCCATCTGAGTTTTAATGAGCCATCGGCCGTATGGCACCACTCAGGGCATCTGTGCATTGCCCTGCACTGTACTGTACACAGCTTATGGGAAGCACATCCTGCACTGTAAATGAACACACGCAGGACTGGTCACAGTCACACCTGGAGCATGTGCTGTCTGCAAACTATGTTTTCTGTTTGTTTGAAATGAATTGGACCTAAAAAAGGCTTAGCGTATCAGAGCAAAACTATTTTATGTATTCTCCTGCAGTAAAGAGGGGACATATCAACATCTACAGTGGCTTGTAAAAAGTATTTATACTTTATAATTGAACATTTTCTCATGTTTTTATGTTACAACTATAATTATAAATTTATCTCTTGGGAGAGTTTATGAAATAGACTGACACAAACTGGTGCCTGATAGTACAATGAAAGAAAAAAGCTACCTAGCATTCAAAATCTTAAAAGTGTGGAGTGCATATGTGTTCAGCCACTTTAAATCTGATAACCCAAAATAAAAATGCAACTAACCACTTGAGACAGTGTGTGGAGAGGACAACAATTGGGCTTTTAGGGGACAGTGGAAAAATATATATTTGAAAGTAAACTATAAAAAGTCCCATTTAAAATCAAACAACGGACCCAGAAAACATGTGGAATTGTAACATTTTGGTCTATGCAAAACACTGTGTGTGGATGAAATCTAACACCACATATCAGGCTAAAGACATCAACCCCAAGGTTAAATATGGTGGTGTGGGGGGGCTATTTCTTCAGCAGATACAGGGAAGCTGATACAATTACAAGATGTACAAGATGGATACAAGATGGAGCTAAAAAATGAATTAAGAAAACCTGTTAGAGACTGCAAAATATTAGAGAATGGGGAAGAGGTTGATCTTCCAGCAGTAGATACAGCTGGACCAAAGATGAAAAAAACATAAGAGGCAAAGATTTCATTTTTTACTTATAAAAGCCTAAAATACTTGCAGCTTTAGTTGCAGCAAAAGGTGGCTCTTCATAGTACTACATAGTTCTACTCAGGAGGGCTGAATAAAGGTGCATGTCACATTTTTGTAAGTGAAAAACCCTGAAAATCTTGTATCTTCTTCCTACCAATTCACAATAAGTCTGTTAGCCTGTCACATAAAATTACAATACAATGCATGTTTGTTTGTTGTGGTACTGTGACAAAATCTGAAAAAAATCCAATAATTATGAATAGTATTGCTAGGCATTGTATATAGCTTCTATCAACTTCTTGGCTGATATACACAGAATGCTAATATTTCTGGCATAATAAATACCTTTATATATACCTTAGTGCACCTTTGAGAATGAATTAACTCTGTTCTATAACAGTCTTTATGTTCCAAAGCAGGTCATAATCGCAAGTAATCTCTCTCAAATGAAACTTAACAGACAACTGATATTGATTCAAGCCTACATTTAAGAACATTCTATTCTGAATAATTTTATACCTTGGGAATTTAAGATTGTAAAGACTCCACAGAGAATCATTAAGCATGTTTGGAGACGCTCTAAAATCATTTTATGAAGCTGCAGCCCCCCTTCGTTCATAGTGCAGCTGAAGGACTCCCTTTCTTATTGTGTGGCAGCTTTGCACATCAAAATGCGTTGGAAATTTGTAGATCTCTGTCTGCCTCCTTCTAAAGAAAACACCATTTGCAAAGAGGAAGCATAAAATACTATTTGGCATCTATCCCCGCTGCCGGAGTCATGTCAAGAGATTTTACCTCACTGATTCAGACAGGCATATTTGTTCTGAAAATATGATATTAAATAAAATTCCCACCCTCAATTTGTGAGGGAAAGATAAATGATAAACTAGTCAGTGACTGAAGCAGGCTAGAGGGTAGAGCTCCTTCATTGAACTGTAGATGAACTGAGTGAGTTAAGGCAGAGTCATAAACACATGCTCCTCTGTGTTATTGATTGGGGAGAATAAATGACTGTTTGCTAAACATATTAGATCAGAGAAGATGAGGCTCTCACACTGATCGGGGTGATCTGCAGGGTGGCCCTGGATCTTGTCTTTTTGAATTTGTTTAACTGTGAGAGTGCATGTGAACTCTAGTAAATACTGTGTGTCATGTGTGTGCATATTTGTTTGTCTGCATTATTTTGTGAGTGCAGCTTTTGGTGTCTCCCTGCGCTCAGGTTGCATGTTCCGGTAAACCAGACTTTGCAAACTTGAGTTGTCTTTACCCTCTAACACCTTACGCAAATTTGAAATAGACACACATGGACACACACCTAGACAAACACACACTCACACAAACACAGTCTCACCTTGGCCAATTTGTGCTCACACAGCTTTGGCTGCTTCTACTCTGTATGTGGAGAAAACTGTCTCTAGAGGTCACTGCAGTTCCATGGGGGACAGACACAGCTGGGCCCAACAACATCCTGTTTGACAGAGCCACTCTTAGAACAGCCTAAAAGGAAAAGAAGAAAAAAGCTGGAAAAACTGCAGAAAATCAAAGTTTGAGAGTGCCAAACAGCCACACACAGACCAATGTGGTAAGACAAACCCTGTTCCCAGTTGGCAGTAAACACTCAAGTTTTTTTTTTTTGTTAATCCTAAAGAAGCTGTTTTGAAATTGAATAGTAAAAATTTCACACACACTGCTGGTAAACAAATATACATATCCTTCCACAACTGTTTTTTTTGTTTTTATAATTGCTGTAAACTACTAATTTATGCACATAGTGAATTAAGTTACTGGATTTTGATATCCAGATCATAAGCTCTCTCTAGGGCAGAGATGTTAAATTGGTGAAATTAGATGCCAGACTTTTCTCTGCCACAGACTCATGAGGATAAATATAAAAAACAGGAGCCTAATCCTTTGTTTAGCTTTGGTTTTGCTTTTAAAACTAATGTTTCAATCTGTAGGAGTCAAAAAGGAGGAAACATGCTGGCAGGCACCTCTCCCTTTACCAATTCTATTACACTGGGTTATTTTTAAAGGTTCCTTTCCTAAACATTTACTGTCAGTAGTACACGAAGAGCTGCTGTTCCATATGCTTTGTTTGCACTGTGGTTGTGGTCGAAGTCAGGCTGAACCCGCCTGCTTCCAGCTTCGTAGTCCACCATGCCAAGTTCAAAATTAGTAACAAATTTAATATGTGTTCCGCTGGCGTCCGCTGCTTTTTGCTGAGTGCAAAATGCTCTGATAGTTTGTTGCAGGGTCTCTCCCTCTGTGGAAGACCACAGCCAGGCCCAATATGGAAACTCCAGTTGGAGGAGATATAAAAAAGTAAAAGCAAAATCTAGAGCAGATGCTGACAACTTCTGCAGCTTTTAGGCAAAGAAAAGCTGAAGCACTAAAGCAAGACCACCAAGACAAACTCAGCTCTCACAGTGACTCTCTGTTGCTGGCAAATGCCATTGTGCATGGCCGCAACCTCAAACTATTAGCAGGACCTAAACGACAAAACCATGCTCCTGTTAATGTTATAATCACAGAGGGAAATGATTTATGGCATTTCATTTTAGGTAACACTCTCCTCATAATTTCCAGTATGGGGAAAAATATCTGTTTTCACCATGTGCACCCATTCACACCACCTTATAGACTATTAAAGCACAAGGACAATATTGCTGTTGTAAATTTTTGTTTCAAAGTAAAAACCATGAAACCTGCTGCAGGATTTCAGAAGTTGACAACAGTGAGAAAATGTGATTTTGACTGGCTTGGATTTGATGGCATAAACTTTAAAATAATTTCCAATAATGCACTTTTGTCAGTGTACCTCTGCTAGGCTTCCTTTGTCATCCATAACAGCCTTGGGATACAGAAGACTTGCAATGCATTGTACAAATGGGTGGGACTCGTCTGCTGCCGAGTATTTCATGTTCTCCAGATATTATAAGTGACATTTGTCCTTTATGTAACCATTTTGGAAGTTTAATTTATTTAACAGAACAAAGAAAACAACAGTAATATTTTAGGAGGCTGATTGTTAACTGAATTGCTCTTTGTGTCCTCGATTATTCTCCTGTGGCCATAAAAGCTGAGGGGCTGCTAATTCACTTTAATGTAGTTTGGCCTCTGACCAGTAGAGGGAGGTCACTGATTTATTTCAGCCATGTTCCAACAGGAATCTGCACTTGTCTCTTTGCTATTGGATTATTAGTGATTCTAAAGAAATATGTTAGTTATTATTTTTAGCAAACCACATCATGCATGCACAGTAGGCTCTTTGAAGGCTCATTTATTACAGAGGAGATAAGCATGTTGCAACAACCAGACTACTCTGGAGCAGGTCAGGAGTCCCCTATTAAAAGTGACTCCATGTTAGACCAGACATATTTTGTCAGGCCAACCTTTGAAAGGCAGGCGAGCCATGGCTTCTCGGTTTTGCCACATGAAAGTACAAATGGAAACATTTAGTGCTGGGAGCTGTATCAGTCATAGCTGGGATAAGATTGCCAATAAAAGGGGAGTAATTATTATGCTCCATAATTTGACACAGCTTGAGGGTTTTGGGCTGTTTGCTTGTGTTCTGTAAGAGTGAGAAAGAGAAATCCCACCCGTGAATAATGGGACCTGTGCTATTTTACGATCCCACTGTGTTTAAGAGAGAGAGAACTTTGAAGATTTGTGGTCTCTGTGTCATCTCTTTCTCTCGCTTACTTCCTCCACACCTTCTTCTTCAGTGCCTCAGCTGTTTACCTTTCTGCACTGGTAAAGTGTTGCAACACAAAACTCGTTTAAGCCTTTTCTTCCAATTCCACCACAATTTATGGTTTCAGCATTCATGCAGTTTGATAAGAGCTCCTTCGGCTTTTTTGTGAAAAACAAAGACAAATTCTGCATTTCATTTAGTTTTTACAGCAAACTTAAAAGCTTAAAATTTTTTTTACACACAATAAGCTTGCATCCAGTGTCATAAATCTCCTTTTGCTTTTTGATCTTCACATTTTCAAAGTGACTCCCTGTAAATTATTTTAAGTCAGTATGCACAGGTTTTGAAGCCACCAACATCACAGTAATGATACATTCTTTAATCATGAGGATGGTGTTCCTGGAAATGCCTCTGTATTCCTTGGTGTGTCTGCTTGATATATGAGAGCCATGAGTAACAGTAAGCTGAGCTGATGTAGACATCAGGCAGGTGTGCAGACTCTGTAAGCGAGAAACCATTTGACTTGCACAAAAACTGTATTATCTGTCACCGGAACTCCATACAGAGTGGTAAAACGCAACTATAGTCCATCGGAGACCTTTTCTGTTGACGCCATGCTGTTACATTGTCATGATGTTAGTTTGCTTGATAGTATTGGAAGTAATGTGGGAGGGGATACTTTGGTGTTCAGGTGGAAGAGGCAGTTCATTTTACTACAGGCGCTACTAGTCAGTGTGCTGCATGTCTGTAAGGAACAATAACTAAGATTGGGGTAGAAGCTACAAAATAGATGAGCTGCTGGTCTGACATGCTGATCTTCATGTGTCAGAGCCTCAGTGGTACTGGCAAAGACAATTGACATAGCAAGAAAATTGATAGTTCTGCCACCAACAGAATGCTTTTTTGCTAAACATTGTCCCAGTCTGCTGTCCAAATGACAAACTTTGCAGCTTGCCACCTGCACAGCTCCATGTAAAAGAAAGCATCATGACATGTTAAGTGTGATTTGTGCCCATGTCGTATGACGTGACAAGAGTGAGTTTCTGTGAGTTCCAGGCAAATTTTGAGTTTGAGAATGCCTTCTTTAGGTTTATTGCATTTCAGACTCCTGAGGAAGAAAAGGTGTTGTGTGGGTTTACTAAACAGATGTGTTGTGTCACAGGTCACAGTGATCATTATGTTTTTTTTCCTTTAATGCAATCATATTTTATTTAATTTTAGTCTTATTGAAGTTCAGGTCATTCCTGCACCATGCAGAGCATGACAGGACTTAATTGTTGGATATCAAGCTCACGATAGTCGTAATATCTGCCAATTTATTAATGGTGTTTGAGCCATAGGTTGAGGGGCAGTCAGAGGTGTTCAAGGTGTTGGACAGGGGTTGAAGATATAACCATGAGGTGCACCAGCGTTGAGGATGACGTCGCATGAGGTGTAATTATCCAGCCTTGCATGCTGAAGTCTGTTGAAACGTTCATCCATTGACTTCTCTGATTTGACATTGACAAGTTAAACACATATATAGATACATTTTGGGGGGGATTGGTTAGTAATCTAAATGGAATTTCTTCAACTTAGTTTTATTTTAAACAGTTTAACCCAAATAATGTACAAAATAATCCAAACAAATGAGTAAAAAAAGACCAAACAAAAAATAATTACTAATCATGTCATGGAGTTTTGAAACCTTAAGAAAAAATAATGGCATTTTACACTATGCCGAAACGACATACTGAGTGTGCGTTAACTACAGAATTTGTTGACTGTCATGTCAATGTCATTATTTATTAAACAGAGATGAAGCCAAAATGTGAAGAACTAGTTAATGCAAACATCTCTTAGAAAACAAAGCTTATTTAAAGCATATATGTGTATGAAATTTACAGTGTACATTGACAACTTAAAATAAAAGTGAAGTGAGGTGCCCACTGGCCCAGATAAGACCAAACCTGCCCATACCATGTAATTTCAGCATAATTTACATTTGATTCATCAAACTCTCTGTGATGTATTTAGATAACATTGCAGCAACCTTGCAAAAAATGCTTAAGTTAACTTATTGGCTGTCTCTTTTTTTGTATTCAATATTTCATACTTATAATCTATGTGTGTTCAAGTTATAGCACAACTAACCCTATTTGGGAGCTAAGCAAAGAATCAGCACCAAGCACCAAAAGCCACCAGATGCCCGACGTGAATGGGAAGAAAAACAGGAGGAGAGCCCGAGATTAAAAAATGAGATTCTGGGGATTATTAAAGGGCATTAAAATGGCACAGAAGATTATTCTGATGCTGGTGACGCTAACTTAAGGTCAGTAAGCAAGAACTGCCATTGCAACAGACAATCAGAATGCAACACTGGATATAACTGAAACAAAAACACTCTTAACCGTTTTTTTGATTAGACAGATTTTATGATTAAATATTCTTTCCGTTTGCTTCCGAGTAAGTTTAATGTTTCCATGTACACAATTTTTTTGTTTGAGTTGCTCTGAATAGTAACAGATGTCATATAGTTAGTGTGTATTTAGCAGTGTAACTAGTGACAACGGAGAAAACAACTCAAGGCAATTTTCAGTGCCTCACAAATATATTCATACCCTTCTAACTTTTCTAATTTTTTTCACAATAATAGACAGACAAAAATCAGTACATAACTATGAGTTTAATGAAGGACAATACATGTCTTACAAATTGTTTTACAAAAACAATTTGAGGGTGGAGTCTGGACTTGTAATCACCCCCCTCCTGCTCTGATGCTACAAAATAAATTCAGGTCTAACACATCAACTTCAGAAGTCACATATTTAGTATCATGTATAATTTAATCTCAGTTTAAATACAGCTGTTCGATGAAGACCGAGACATGTGTCAGACAGGTCAGGGATCCTGTTGAGAAGATCAAAGCAGGGTTAAAACATTTCATGAAGCACTATCCACAATCCATTATCTGAGAAAGGAACAGTATGGCAAAACTGTAGGCCAACCAGAGAGTAGGACAACAGCCCTAAACAAACACCCGGACCTACAATAACATGGTTTACAGTAAGTCAAAGCATATTCATGTATTTGAATGGCCCAGTCAAATCTGGGTCTAGCTCTTTTCATTCAATCTGACTGAGCTTGAACTATTTTACAAAGAAGCTAGAATATAAATTTCAGTTTCTAGATGAGCAAATTGGATAGAGATGTACCCCAAAAGACTTGCAGTGGTAACTGTAAGTATTCAAGCAGGGAATGGAATACTATTCCATATATTTCTATTTATTAACATTTGAAAACCAAGTATAATTTTCTTCCACTTCTCAGTCATGCACTTCTTTGTGTAGAACTTTCACGCAAAATCCCAATAAAATACATTGATATCTGTGGTTGTAATAAGCCAAAATGTTACAAAGTTTTGGATGGCAACTTTAATCTTCATTCTGTGAAAACACTTAAGCAAGTCAAAGTGATCTAGCGCACTTTGATAGGAGCTGAAACAGAAAACTTTAGATCTCACCAACATTTTACACAACACTTTATTCCTGCACTTGGCAGACAAGAGCAGACATCAGGCATAACTATAAGCAATAAGATCTACAAAAGAAGCAAGGCCCTGGGAAAATGGCAGCACTAACATTATTGTGTGCCCTGCTCCATATCTGGTACACTCAGAACATGCACAGGGCACATATGAATTGATAAAAGGAGCAGGAGTCGATCACACTTCTCCAGCATGTCCCCGATGATGGAACTGAGGCCTGAATTTTTGAACACAGAACAGAGGTCAAACCCAGGTTAGAGTTAGAAGCACGGGTTACAGTGCAACATCTACCCAGAGCACACAAAGGCAGCTTTTCATCCCCTCTCTGTCCATTTCACCAAGTCTGTAATTGTCTTTGACAAAACTCATTAGCAGAGACCTTGTAGCAACATCGACAATCAGAAATTCCATGGAAAGAGACATGCACAGAAACAATGTGACACACAAATTTCATTGCGCTTTTTGACAAAATGTAATGAACTGTGTACATTGTCCCCCTCATGTGAACTCTGAGCAATTGGTACAAAGACTTTGTTTTATCTGCCTTAGCTGCCCAGCGTGGGACACATCAAATGGCACCTCCATGCTGGCTCTTTTGTCAGACTAGAGGGCAAATTATTGTTTGTGATGCTGTTGTTGTTATTATGTCTCCTATTTATACAAAGAGGCCATTGATATAGTGTCATAATAATTCATATTATTTTACATCGCAGGCACATGCTCATTAAGTGGGTGCCTAAATGAAAAGTACACATAAAGATGGATGTTCCTTAATGCTGCTTTGTCAGAAGTTAACCTCTCATTGACCTTTAGCTTAGCATTCTACAACAAACTCAACATGAGACTGGTGTCAAGTCCTTCTTGAGCATGGTTCATCAAAAAAAAAATCATGAAATACACAAATCTTATTTTCATTTTTTTCTACTTTTCTGTACTATTTAACACATAACCTTGATATTATTAATACATAATTTTGTATGTTAAAAATTTATTTTTAAAGTGTTCATTATCCATCTGTTTGCATTTTGGTGTTAAGTTATATAAAAAACCATAATATTGGTATCCAGAGCTTTAAATGTGTATCCATTTATCTTGTTTGATGAAATACCAACTGTAAAAGTTTGAAATTCATGTAGTGTTTTAGTGCCTATCAAATATATTCATACCCAAACCTTTTCACATTTTTGTCATGTTACAAATATAAACTTTATTGGGTGGGTGATTTTATGTTATAGACCAACTAAAAGTAGCACTAATTGTGACATGGAAGGAAAAGGCTAGTTTTAGCAGCACCTGAACAACCTAGGTGAAACTCCTTGTTGCTCAGGTTGTATGATGTCCTGTTGGAACTTTTAATGTCCTGCAGCCTTTGGCAAGTTTTCTTTTAGGACGCCCCTGTATTTAACTTCATTCATCTTCTGATTCACTCTGATCAGCTTCTATGTTCCTGCTGAAGAAAAGCATCCCCTCACCATTATGCTACCGCCTGCATGTTTTTCATGTTGGGGTAGTGTGTTTAGTATGATGTGCAATGTTAGTTATCCTCCACACGAAATGTTTTGCATGTAGATCACAAAGTTCACTTATGGTCTTGTCTGATGAGAGCACTTTCTTTCACATGTTTGTTGTGTCCCATACATGTGTTGTGGCAAACTGTAAATTAGACTTTTTACAATGGCTGTCTTCTTGCCACTGTCACATAAAGGCCTGATTTGTGGAGTGCAGACCATTACTTGTCCTGCCAATAGATGCTTCCGCCTATGTCGTAGATCTCTGCATCTCCTCCAGAGATTCACATTTTGTCTGCTTTTCTAAATAATGCTCTTCTTGCCTAGCCTGTCAGTATAGGTTGACAGTCTTGTCTTGGTATGTTTGCTGTTGTTCCATACCTTTTCCATTTTCAGATAATGGATTGATAAGAAATCCATTAGATGTTTAAAACTTGTTTAACAACTTAACCCCACTTTAATCTTCTCCTTGACCTATCTGTTGTGTTTCTTTGTCTTTACGATCTTATTTGTTCAGAAATGTTCTCTATAAAACCTCTGGGGCCTTCCCAGAGTGACTTGATTGATACTGAGATTAAATTACACACAGGTGGGATCTATTAACTACTTAGGTGACTTCTTAAGGTGATTGGTTGCACTGGATGTTATTTGGGGATTTCAGAGTAAACACTGATTTAGCAGACCACCTGTCATTTGTAACAGTCAGATGGCCTGTGGACTTGAAAAGAGCATCGGGTGCAAAGCAGCAACTTGGCCCAAAAATGACCAATGATGTATGACAATATAAGAAGGGCAGTGGGGTGCCTTGAGGGGGCAACAGGGGATCTGTGTGTGGGTTTATGTGTATGTGTGTGGTGGCAGTATACATAATTTAGTATAAACATATGGAATATTTAAAGACTAAAATCATATTTGGGTATAGAGACGCCCTCTGATTTCATACAAGGGATGGTCACAGCTTAAAGTTGTCAAACCAATTTAAGCATTCATGTTTACCAAAGCTTGTTTTCTTTCATTCTTCTTTGCATATTTGTGCCTCATTCACAGATTATCAGAAATCTGTTTTGGATTATGCAAACACGCTTTCACAAGCACCCTCTAACCCCCCCACCACAACATAAAAAATGTAATTTACCAAGAGGAAGGCGTGTATTAGGGAGATTTCGCTGTGCATATACTCTACCTAAAGAACTTATTTTTTTTTTCTGTAATGCTGTAGTTTGTCACAGATTTTATGTCTCGTCTCAGATTAAAAGATGTCAAACAGAAAATCTTCTGCTTGCCCCCTCCTTTTGCTACCCATGACAGCAAAAATAGCTAAATGCCTATTTACTCATCCTTTTTGTCATTTTTAATAGATTTGATTTAGAAATAATTAAATAAATTACGTTCTCTATGCTTTATATATGTAAAAAAAAAAAAAATGATAATGTTTCCGACTAAGCAGCATGGAGCTGTTCTAATATACTCTAGTGGTTTAGACTTTTTAAATCGGTTCTATACTGTCTATAAAAGGATGCATATTGGACTTACTAATTGCTTCAGAGACACATCAGAGCCATCATCTAGCCAGTGCTGTCCCCCAGGTACATCACAATGGTAGTAATCACATTGTACATGCACCATTACCTTCAGAAGCATAAGGTAGCTTTTCTTTACTGCCTGCTGTTTAATCAAAATTGGTGTTAAATATCTGATACATGCCAACCCAACAAATTAATGTGGATGCGTCACGGATGATTATTGTTGAGGGGGACAGAAAGCGATCCCCATTAGCAGCATGTGATTACCACTCCCGCAGTAAAGGTTATGACCCATCTAGCTGGAAATTTCATATCATTTTTGCCTCGAGATAATTATTTTTTTCTTTGCACATTTTCATATCGCTTTGTTCCTAGGATATCTTGATTATACTTCAGTGCTACTGTATGTTAAGGCAAGTTCCCAGCATTTTGAGTCCTGCTATCTCTCACAGGTCTATTTCTATACACATGTGCATCTCAGTAAATCAAAATATCATGAATTGTTCAGTTTATGTCATAATTTAATTTTATACATTGGAACTCCTATTATATACGTTCCTTGCACATAGAGTTGTCATTTCTCAGAAAATACTACATGGGATAAATATGCAAAGTATTTTCAGTACAGATATGTCAGCCTACTGAAAAGTCTGTCATGAATTGTAGTTTATGCACTCAATACTTAGTCAGGGCTCCTTTTGCATGAATTACTGCGTTTCTTAAAACGACCAGCCTGTGTCTCTCCTGAAGTGCTATTTTAGCCTGTCTTGTTCCTCTTGACAGTATGCCATAGATATCTACGGGGTTTAAGTCAAGCAAATTTTCAAGCCAGTCAAGCACTTTGACACCATGGTCATAAACCAGGAATTGCTGCTTTTATCAGTGTGGACAGCTGCCAAGTCCTGTTGGAAATTTAAATCGGCAACAGAGTCAACAATGAAGTTTTCCAACATTTCCTGATAGACGACTCCACTGACTTTGGATTTGATAAATCACAGTGGACCGCCACCAGCACGACACATCTCCCCCATACCATCATTGGCAATGGAAAATATCACACTGGACCTTAAGCAACCTGGAATCTGACCCTCTCAACTCCTCCTCCTCACTCTGGGACATTTAATTTCCAAATTAAATGTGAAATGTACTTACAGCTAAAGAAAAAAAAGACTTTATGAGCAACAGTCCAGTGCCCTTTATCCTTAGTCCAAGTCAAGTCAAGTAAGATGATTCTGATGTTGCCTCAGGCTCATGAGTATCTTAACCAAAGTAATGCGACAGTTGTATCACATGTCTTGAATACATCTGTGTTTGGAAGCCCTGACTCCAGCAGCACACCTTGTGAATATCCCCAAAATCACCTTTATGAACTTTGCTCCACCATCCTGTCAAGGCTGTGGTTATCCCTTTTTCTTATACATATTTTTCTATCACACTTTATCCTTCCACTTAACTTCTCATTAATATGCTTGGATTTGAGCACTCTGTAAATAGTCCACTTCTTTTACAATGGCCTTTAGTGGCTTACCCTCTCTGTGGAGGGTATCAGTGAGTTGCTGGACAAGAGCAGAGTGTTTACGGTCTTCCCCATGATTGTGTAGGTAACATTGCCAGTGTTCACAACATAACATTTCTCTATAATTTTGTTTTCTATTAATTGGTTTTATGTAATATTATAATTTGTGGAGAAACTGAATTTTGTGTTTGTATTAACTGAATGCCACAATCAGCAAATTCCATGTAAATAAAGTCTTGAAATCTACCACTCTACATGTGGTGAATCTGTATGAACTTTTGAATTGAATTCCTGAAATAAATTCACCTTTTAATGATATTCTAACTTTGAATTGCACATGGCATCTCACTTTTAGCTGTTAGGTGGCAAATCTTTATTTGTGTCATGTATTTTAATTAAATGTAAATGGTATGCGATGGATACTTTTGAATCGTCTTGTTTGTAAATGAAATGGTGTGGAATGAATACATATTTGCCTTTTATCTTAGGAGGGCTTTTCCCCGGACAGAAAAAGTAATTTGAGTAGGCCTTTGGTTATTATTCCTGGCCGTTCTCTACCTCGTTGTGCATCTTTTCACGGATTAATCTACGAGCAAGGACGCACAGATGACCACTGTTCTGCAGAATTGAGTCCGAATTGCCCTAATACAAAAAAATAAAAATAAAAACAGCACACACATTACAAGCATAATCCCGCTGAGATGATCGGAAATTATGTTTGGTGAGGCTTTCGAGTATATTTGCAGATACTGTTTTTGATCAATGTCCGGATTCAGATTTACTCATAGAATATAAATCTCTGTTCACTGTTGTAGTGATAATTCAGAGGGACAGGAGTTCAAAATAGAACAGAGACGAGACTATTGGAAAAAAAATGCAGCGTAATTACATTAAAACGTCATAGTCATTAATCATGACTAGGTTTTGTTTTCCTTTTTAGGGTCAAACCAATTAACTTATAGAAACCCGATGAGTGGCGTTATAACTAAGGATTGTTCATTTATTTTTTGGTTTATTTTTATATTTAAATCCAGGTAGTTAAGTCCAGTTAGTTAAATTGTAAACTCCTCTGGTGGATTGGCGCGTCACACAATCAACATCCAACAGCAATTAGTAGCTACTTTGTTCAACATATTTTCGGAAGTATTTGATTTTTAAAGTTTAGGTTTTTTTCTCGACCGTCAACATGGATCACACACTACAGTGATCAGCTTTTTACGTTTGTAGGAGAGAAACTAGTTGGTTTATAACGAGATGCTCCACGAGCAAACCAGTAGAATCAAAGGGGTTTTATGATGGACCATGTGAACCCCTCTGTCGGGTTTGATCCTACAAATGACCTTTTAAATTAACACAATATTAAGTTAGTTCAGCGGCTCGCTACACAGGGGACAAAGCAGCATTCATCTTCCGCCCCGGTCTGAACAGCAACAAAGTGTTTGATGCCACTCATGATTAGATGCTGACAATACAGAGAGGATGTCCCCTTTCTTCTGCGACTTGTGGATTTTACTCACGTCTCTCCTCTGAATTATGACCTTCCATTAGCGCTGAGGCATCGGGCGTTGCGTCAAGATTAAAATTAAAATGAAATAAACTTTGATCAAATGTGCATCTGCAAATGTTTTTTAATTTGAGGAATGAGTGCTCATCTCTGTAAATAATAACAGAAGACATGATCTGTTGGGGGAAAAAACATGTATTAGAAAATGTCCTGAATGGCAGAGAGAGCATACAGTTCAACACAATGACAAACAGATAAGATGCAAATTTAAAACAGCAGATCCAATCCTTCATAGTAATCTATAATTCCAAGATTTCCTCTTTTACATCAGACAAAAATAACACAAAACGCACAATAAAAAAGAAAATTAGACACATCTGATCAATAATCATAATACATTATGATGAGCAAAAACGTCGACATAACAAAAATGATAAATATACAGAAATAAGTTATGCTACACTACACGATTGCCATACACAAATTCAACCCGTTGCATTTTGGGCCATTGCTCGTACACTTGAATCTAGAAATATTTTTTGCATAAAGTCTTTTGTATCGCCATAAAAACAATGTTGTGCAAAATGATAGTCGAGTCCACAGTTTGACAGTTGACACTGCAGCACAGCCAGACAGCTCACACTGAGGCCGCCGCTTGGCCAGTGTCTTTTAGTGCATAATAATGTCCGTTTAGCTGTTGTTGGACAAGCTCCAGTATTCTAAAAGAAAAAAAAGAGAGTAGAAAAAATAAATGAAAACCTATAAATATTTATTTCAGGAATAAAACTGACAGAAGCATCACCATGTGCTTTGTTTAATTTTAATGTTTTTCAGCATATTGTTCATATTCTGAAAGTTGTTTGTCATTTTCTATGTGAGTTGAAAGATACTTCAAATCCAACATATTTTGTGAGTTTTTCATGCCTCATGCTTCTGTGTTGGTTTTAACTTCAATGGTTTCTTCCAGTTCATTGCAGCAGACTCTCACCTGCTTCACCTCTTCATGACTGGTCTGAATGCAGTGGCCTTGTCGCTCTGCACAGTCCCACAGGCTTCCCCGAGGTCAGACGACTGAATGTCCACCTTGCCACCAGAGAATCCTGTGTGTCCAGGTAAAAGCACATCTCAAGAAAGTTACTTCAGGTTGGAAAAGTGTGTTTTTTCTCATAAAATCAAATGCATTTTCAAATTTGAAAAAGGAGTAAATAAATGCAAGGTGATTATAATGAAGCAGAGAGCAATTTTTGCAGACATACCTTCTATTGCGGTGTACTGACAGGTATCTGGGAGAGCAGCATAGGATGAGCTGTGTAGTTGGAGGCCCTTGTGGCTGCAGCTGCTTGTGCCGTAAACTTTTGAGTGCAAGGTTGAACCCTCAGGGAAAGAGCTCTCTGAATTTGTGACACTGTTAGATTCATGGAGGCCTCTTGTGGCCCCACATTGTCCAGTAGTAGCCCCAGGAAGTCTGTTGTTCTGTAGCTGATAGTCCACAGTTAGGCTTCCTGTCCTCAGCTCTGAACTATGCTGCTGAGGGCTTAGTATGACCCCTGAAGCTGCAGTACGGGCCAAGGACCAAATCCGTGGCTTGTCTGGTGATTCAAAATGAGACATGGACACCATTCCAGCTGACGGGACGCTTCCAGGGGCTGCCTTGGACACAACTGGATCCATGAAATCCTTGATGGTGCAGGGGAATGTGTGGAAGCTGTTTAAGCTCAGGTGAAGCTCGGAGCTGCAGTCTCTTTTCGGAGGAGTTCCAGACGCAACCATGGCTCTCTGGAGGTCCTCTTCATCTGCTGCCACCCTTTCACAGTCACTGTCCAGCTTGTCACAGTCGTCCTCATCCATGTCCTCCAGGTCACTTAGGTGCAACTCTTTCTCTTCCTTGCATTCACTGGAATCTAAATGAGAAGAATAAATATGTGCTGTACAACACTTCATAAAGTGCTGGAATCTAAACTGTGCCTGTAGACTGTGTGTGTTGTAGAATCTAAGTAGGAAAATAATTACCTTTGGTGACACAGTCTTGGTCACTCTTATTGAAGTCCTCCTTTCTGTCGTCATTGGCCTTATTTTTTGGTGACCAGGTCATCTTGTTCTCCTTCTTTAGCCTCCTCCTAGCATTGGCGAACCAGGTGGACACCTGGGTGAGGGTCATCTTGGTGATTATGGCCAGCATGATCTTCTCTCCCTTAGTAGGGTAGGGATTCTTGCGGTGCTCATACAGCCATGTTTTTAGTGTGCTGGTCGTTTCACGTGTGGCATTCTTTCTTCGAGCTGTGCCATTGAAGTCCACCGTCCCATATCTGCAAAATAACACAGACACACACAAACACACACACACACACACACACACACACACACAACACACACACACATTTAATTGCTTTACTGCATCTTTAAAAAGTTATATATTCACCTCTTAGAGCATCAGTATGTGGAGTAACACTCTGACCTCTCGATCATAGCACAAAGTAAAAATGGAAATTAGATTTTAATGATAATCTCTTGCTGCATATGGACAAATATATATGTAGAACTCACCTGTCATACTGATACTGTCCCAGTGAGTGATCGTAAGGGTAGTAAGTAGCCGTTTGAGTAATGCCAGAGTGTAAAGTGCCTGTGCTGTCCTTAATGTCATACTGTGGATTCTGTCAAAGAAGGGGAGAGTTTGTAGTAAGTGTAAATGTTTTTGAGATCTGATGTTAAGGCTTTTTAATTAAATGAAAGACTTTTTAAAAGTGAACAGATATTTATTCTATGCTCATATAACCACAAGCATGCACACCCTTTAACCAAAAAGGAATTAGAGCAGTGAGTTAGATTCAGTGTGGGTTTCAAAAAGTACAGTTTACTGTTGTAACTGGGATTTTTACTGTAATGCATTTTTGCGAACATTAAAGGTAGTTTGACTTAAACTGTTAATGAAACAGAGAACAGTTTAAACAGGAATTTTGCTTCCCTTTTTGTATTTAAATTTCCTTATAAATTCTTAACCAATTCTAACTTTATGCAATGATTTGCACGCTAACAGTAACATTTGTCTGTATGTTTGAAAGTAGAATAAGGAGGTTTTAACTCTTGAGTAGTTTGTATTTCTGAACTTTCTCAATTATTTTAATTGACACTATTTTCACTTTGATAATTTTAAAGAGATCCTAAAATGGCAGGTTAATTAATCTACTTTTCAATACCTAACTGTTTGCAGTGTAAGATAAATTGATAAACCCTCCTGATCGATCAGTCTAAGCTCCCTCATCCCTCCCCCCGCTTTTGTGCGACTGTGAAGCCCACCAGAGTGGAGTAGATAGCGGATGGATCGGTGCTATAGGGGAAGTAGCTGGCGTAGTTCTGGCTGGCTGCGGCAGCTGCCGCGTAGGGAGAGCCGTACATCCCCAGAGCTGCGTTCAGCTCCGTCCGACTGCTCGCCAGGAGCCGGTTCTCGTAGGAGGGGCAGCAGAAGGAGGCAGCGGCGGTCTGAGAGCTGCCTGTCCCGTCAGATACCGACCTGGAAATCGAATCGCAGCAAGTCGTACTGGGGTTTGCCGACACGAAAAACTGCATGAAGAGAATCGTGGATAGATAATGGTCATTGATGGATTCAGCTCTGAACTGGATGCTTGTGACTACTCTGGGGTGTTTGTGGACTTTGTGCTGCAAAAAGATACGTGGGTCCTGAGATGTTGAGCCGAAACTAAATGTAAAATGTTTTAATTTGCCCCCAAAAAACTGGGTTTATTGTCAGGTGTAATCTACCTTAGTTCAAGGTAAGTCATCTTTCGGAAAATGTTTTAGAAAAATAAAATAATAGCTATACTCCTATCTTGTGAAAATTGCAAAAAATAAATTAAATATTGCATAGTAAGTTAATTTCAATAATAACTGTTTTCAAATGATGTTGAAACAATAAAATGTTGTGCGTAATGCACGCGTAAAAAGTGACCTGTTCCATTTTTTAACGACTTTAAAACCATGTGATCCAGATAAAAATAAATCACAGAATCAAGTTAAGGAGTATCCTATCTTAAATTTAAATACATTTTATTTTCCTAATTCTTTCCGATGAAAGCTAAAAACATAAAATAATTTTTTTTTAAATCGCCTGAAAGTTGCTCCATAAGTTTGTGAGGAGCGCAAGATCTGTCCCATGATCGCCTACTTTTAACCTGTCATTCGGGACAGAAACAGCTTGTTAAAACGTGAAAGCGGCCTTTTTTCTGTATGGTAAAATGCCCTACTGGTAATAATTACAAACTGAAATTCGCGAAGATGAAAAGCAAGCTTAACAACTTAACGCGCGTCAGTGTGTGCAATAAGTGACATCTGTATTGTCATCAGAAAAGCACGTGAGTTCATTCATAATTCAGTGTAATTGGACATGGGTGTGTGTATATTGATATTTGGTTTAACAACAAAAGCACATGGCGAAAATAGATGTCAGTATTGTCAGAGCAGTAGCAGGATGATTAATGATTCGTATCAAAATTAGATCTCAGACACGTGAAATCAGAGAAAATATGCAAAACCCCTGAATTCCTTCTTATTTAAACTTAAGAGTAATAAAATACTTACCTGTGAAGTTGCATTGTAAGGATATCCAAACTGCGAGAAAGACATAGCTGCTTCCTTTGTTACCATCAGGAATATTCTTCACCCTTGATCGATTGCAACCAATTCTACTTCAAATCCATCGTCTTGCACTCACTTTCCACGCACGGCCTTTCGCTTAATAATAGATGAATTCAGTCAAAAGGAGGGAGAGTTTGGAGTGGCAGCAGCTGCAGATTGTTTTATATGAATGAATAATCCCTCACAGAATCCGATAAAACATGAAATTAAGCGTCATTAAGTAGGAAAAAAATGTTGTGGTGGCTGAAGGAGGCTTAAAGGATAAGTAAGTCTTCCAAGTTATGGACTCTGCTTGTGCTATTATTTGTGGCTCTATAGTTCTTTAGCATTCACCCATTCAAGGGTATCAGCGTGACGTCACTGTAATCCCGGAACGGCAGGGGTACCAAGGATAGAATAATGTCTATGCCAATCACACCCAGCGCAGGGCTTTCTTAAGGTGCACTGTACTGTCCTGCTTTTGTTTCCTTCGCTATTTCTTTTCCTTGTCATACTTTTTGAAAAAACAAAACAAAAAACAAGCAAAACACATTCATTCGTCTATCGCCAAACCTTATCCAAATTGACATTTGATAATTTTTGTCTCATACCAAAACATATTTTTACACTCCAGATGTTTAGTACTTTTACTTTATTTGCAATTAATTACTTATAAATCAATATAATATATAATGCTAAGCTTTATTATTATTTTTTAATTCCACCCACTGCTGGCTTCTGGTACTTTGGCCAGGGGTCCATCACGGAGTTAATGACAATGATGTTTCTATCTTTCTCTATTAGAGAGAGCGGCCAGTCTCAGCGTGGGCCGTTAGAAGCGTTTTTGGCAGGTCAATAGACCGGTGATTGATGCGCGCCTGGAGACCTACGTGACCATTACGCGTGATGCGTAATTGTATCAATTAACAAATTGATACATGCCCTTGTTTAACCAACGAGTAACAGAGTGAAAATGTGCCTTAGAGGTGAAATCCGAAGAGCTGCACAGGAAAGAAAAAAGAAGACATTGAAAGCCGTGCTCCCCAGTCTAATTAAATATCCGTGCATGGGGGCGACGAGAATTGCATTTTAATTGAATGACGCTCACTTGAAAGATGGGTAAGGAATGATGCTGGCTCACGGTGAATGAAACTAGAAATAATTTTAAGCCTTATTAGATCAGCAGCTCAACCGTCTCATGTGCTCTCACAATCTCCTGTAAACACCAACAACCTGCATCTTCTCCTGAGTTGAGCTGCAGGAAGAAAAAAGGAAACGGGGTCTGATCATTTTCCCTACAGGCTATTTACTTGTACAGAAAATTACAGTTGGTCCGTTTCACTGAGTCACATGACCTGCCTATTTCAGACTGTCTTCAGTGGAATAAGTTTTCTGTTTTCACGAATGATGCGCAGTGCCGGAATTTCCCACTGTCCTGACTTCTGATGAATTGTGCGCAGCCCCCTGGAGACCCATCTGCGAGTGCGGCCTATCTCTCAGAGGGGCGCTAAAGAGCTGCGTGTGCTAGATGGAGATATCCTGTTAGAGATTCTGCGCAAAGATAAAGTGCACAGTGTGACCATTTTTAAACACACACACACACACACCTATGTTTAAGCACAGCACACAATTGTTGCAATCGTGCCAATCAGACAGGCAACTACAGTCAAGCAGAAGACTTGTTGACCATAATATTTCTCTTGATTATTTCCTGTTTCCAAACTGAAAAATTGTTATCTGCTTATCTACTCAATTTTTAGTGAGTCACCGGCTTCAATATGGAGTGCTTTACATACCATAAGACAACCAAAGTGTTAAACAGGAATAGAAAATACAAAAAGATAAACTCATAATATTAAAAGCAAGAGACAATAATAACACCATTAATAACAATAACATAATGATAAAAGACCATGTAATGACCAGCCCACTGATCATGCTCTCTTGAGTTAAAAGCCAGTGAGAAAAGATTAGTTTTTATAAGAGATTCAAAAAAAAAGTTCTAGCATACCTCACATAAAGAGGGAGACAGTTTCTGAATTTAGGAGCTGCAGTTGGAAAGGCTATGTGTGCCCTAGTCACAAGTCCTAGTCCTAGAAAACACAAGCAGCTTTTGATCTTCAGTTCTCAGAGCTCTACCAGGTTGATAACTATGTTGAAGCTCATAAATATAAGGAGGTACCACACCATTTAAACATTTTAAAACCAGGTGTAAAATTTTAAAAACAATTCTAGATGAAGCAAGCAGCCATGAAGAGAATGCAAGCTAATGTGCTCACATCATCTAGTCCCTGTTAATAGGCAAGCAGCTGAATTTTAGGCCAGCTGGAGACAGCGGAGGAGAGACTGGTCAAAATCACTTTAAAGAGAGGTGCATTAGTCCAGTCTAGAAAAGATAAAAGCACAAATGACCCTTTCAGGGGAATCACGAGGAAGATAAGGCTTGACTTTGCTAATTAGCCTTAGATGATAAAAACTAGACTGGACTACTGCACTGACCTGTCTGTCAAATTTGAAGTTACTATAGAAAATAACCCCAAGATTCCTAATAAAAGGACAATCTGATGAGTGACACTGCTGCATCCTGTCAGCAGGTCAGTTTTCCCAAACCCAATGACCACAATTTTATTTTCATTTAAACAAAGGAAGTTCAGCTCCATCCATGTTTTAACATCCTGCTAACATTTCCACTGATTCTCAATACAGTGGACTCCACCAGATTTTAAAGATAGATAAATCTGGATGTCTTTTGCATAACAACAAAATGGCACGTAATTATTTTTTTAATAAACCCAAGTGGAAGCAAAAATAGAGAAAATAAAATGGGACCCAAAATAGAGCCTTGAGGTACTCCATGGTTTAGTAGGGCTTAGTTGGACAGAGTTGGAGAGTAGTAGGACTCATACCATTTAAGTCCTGTGCTTTTCACACCAGCAGTGTTGAATATCCACTGTGTTGAAGGCAGCAGTGATGTCAAGAAAAATTAAAACAACAACAAAGCTCCAGAATATACAGTTAAATGCAAATAATTGCACACCCTGAGAAGAGCTGTTTCAGTGCGGGACTGAACTACATGGCATTAGATGGTCCTGTAACCCTAGATAATAATTCTTAAATGTTATTTTATGTATTTTTTATTTTTATTTTTTTATTTTTTTTAATACAACTAGCTTCATAATGCAATCTCTTATGTGAATACAATACTGTTCATAGTTATTTAGTCTTTCCTTACACTTTGAAATATCTCCCAATAAGGTGATTGGGCAATTTCACTGGGGCACAGAAGATTATCAGTAAAAAAAGTCTCACAAAACCTAGTCCCAGGCTAGGACTAAAAAAAAAAAAATAATAATAATAATAATAATAAAACGAAATGAACAAAAAAGTCTTAACCTAATAAGGGATTAAAAAAAGTTTGAAAACCATATTATCTATGTGATGCAATATTAAGTGCTGAGTTCTTATTAGATGCTCACAAAAATCTGGAATCGAAGATATGCGTGACACCCTTTAAAGCTCCCCAAAAGCCATTAGAGAAAACTATAGCCACTTAACAAGAAAATCCACAAATTGAGCTAAAACGATTATTGCAGGCAAATGTGCACATGAATGAGGTTGAAACAAGTTAAATTGTAATTGCATGGCAGCGTTTAGTGCATTTCTACAAGGGCGCGCATGATGGCCCAAGTGCATATGGACATGCTCATGCATAATACATGTGCAGTAGTCAGTGCAGATCTCACAGAATAAGGCAGAAATGAACACTAATTGAAATAGTACACAAACTGCATTGCCCTTCCCTCTAAAATGTTTGACAAGCCAACATTGGGCAATTTCTTTTGAAAGCTGTTTGAGTCATCATAGTTTAACAAGGTTAAACTTTTTGCATCTGGCTGTCTGATACAATGGATAATTTCTATTTCATGTGTTTGTACTTCAGGTGAAGAATTCCTTTCTCAATTTCCGGAGTCCTCAAAAACGTGCAGGGAACTCTTCCAAATTGTCAAGGTCAATGTTTGACCACATTTAGCTGCAGTGCTATGCGATAGTATTCATTCACCTTGAACTTTTCCAGTTTTTTCTTTCATGTTGCACACAACAAACATCACTTTATTTATTAGGATTTTATGAGACAGGCCAAAAGAAAATAGTGCATAAATGTGAGGTGGACGAAAAATGACAAATGGTTATATTTGTTTTATAAATAAAAATATGAAAAAACACACTGTAGTGCTTGTGTTTTCAGCTCAACTCACTTTGGAGAATCTGTTGACAGGGCAACATTTAGTTGGGCACTCTACAAATATGGAGAGGAAAAAAAACACTGTTGGAAGAAAGCATAGGCTGTCCCTTTTGTAATATGCCATACGTCACTTAGGGGACAGAGCAAACATGTGAGAAAAAGTGATCTGGTCAGATGAGACAAAAATCAAACTTTTTACCAACATGCAAAGCATTAAGTGTGGCAGAAAACTAATCCTGCACATCATCCTAAGAATGTCACCCCTACGGTGACAGATGGTGGTGGCAGCATCATGCTGAGGGGATGCTTTTCTTCAGCAGAGACAAGAAAACTGCTTTAGAGTTAATGGGAGGAAAGACAGAGCTAAATACAGGGCAAATTAAATCTCTTAACCCTCCTGTTGTCCTCATTTTCTGTATACACCCTGTGTCCTCCGGGTCAAAATGACCCGTCTTCACTAAACCCCCAATATAAGCAGCTTAATTGAATTTTAAACACCAAATTTCATCTTGCATATTGTCATTGAGCTCAAAATGTGTGAATACTTGAGTTTTCCCTCTTCACTTGAATTTGCATGCTCAGTATGAGGGATTGCTGCAAAGTCAACGCCAGTGACTGTCCACTGTCTCTACATGCTCATCCAGGAGGAGTGAATGCTGCAAGTCACTGACTGGATGCAATCTGCTGGGTTTCCTTAGAGAGACAAACTTTTTATCCAATTTGAATAAATAACAGAATCTGACTGCACTGTTCAATGATTTGGATTAATTGTAATGCATGTACCTGACTTTTGTGAAGTGCCTTGAGACGACATGTGTTGTGAATTGGCGCTATATAAATAAACTGAATTGAATTGAATTGAATTGAATTTCTGTAGCTTAAGAAAAGAGAGTTTTGAATACATTTTTATTCATCCCAATGACTCAGGTTCATTTTTTATCTCCAGTGAACAATTTAAGACAATGTACAGTACAAAAATATGAAAAATAACATAACCCATTCAATTAATTAGCACATGTAGGGCAGTATACAAGTCCACAGCCCTTGCAGATATATTTCTTACACCTGCAGCAAACAGTATGTGTTTTACAGTCCTTCTTTTGAAGGCAGAACTGACATCTCTTCCTCTTACTTGCCCTAGCTGGGGAAGTGGCTGTGGTAGATGGATCCTCAGGTTGATCAGGAGCTCCTGCACTCTGAATAGCTTTCACAACTGCTGCTGAGGGTTCTGTGCGGGGGGGACATGCTTCCTTCTTTCAATGAGTGGAGTTACAAGTGCCTTTCCTAGCTGCTCCAGGAACAACCTCCTCTTGTTCTGCTTATGAGACATCCAGGTTGGGTTGATCTCTCTACAAATCACAAAGGCACTGTAGGAGGAAACAATAATGATGTTGTGGAAGATGACCAGGGGCTAGCGGGCAGTCATTCTTCTGCAGCTATATGTTCCAATCACCTTATCCAGGTTGTCCTTTGTTGCGGTTGTAGTCTAGGATGATGATTGGCTTCCTGTCCTCACGATCGCTAATGTCACCGTCTGTGTGCAGTGTGCTCAGAAGAACTACATTCTTGTTTTTCTTTGGGAGGTAGGAAACTAGAGTGGTGTTGGGCGTGAAGGGAAACTTTGAGGAGAAGACCTCTCTCTCCTTTGACGCAAGCAGTGTAGGTGGGAGCTCATGCTTATTCTTTCGAACTGTACCAACCATGCTGATCTTCCTCTTCAGGAGCTGCTGTCTGAGTTCATAAGAGGTGAAGAAATTGTCACATGTCACATTGTGACCCCTCAGTCCCTCTGTCACATCAAGCACAACTCGCATCCCCTGGTTCTTCTCTGGGCATCCACTGGTCGGCTTCCCAGTATAGACTTGCATTTTCCAAGCATAGCTTGATTTGGCATCGCAAGCCACCCATGACTTGATTCCATATTTTGCTGGCTTGCTGGGCATATACTGCCAGAAAGGACAACGACCTTTGGACAAAAGACATTAGCATCAGTGATTAGTATCAGTGTCACAGAAAACAGTCAAAGAAATCAATATTGAAAATCACTTTTATTACAAATATGAAAACAGATTACCTCTAAATGAGACCAGTTGCTCATCCACTTTTACGTCAGGCCCTGGATTGTGCAGGGCAGCTGCTCCAACCACTTGTCCAATACCTCTCTTATGGCTGCAAGTTTGTCTGTCACACGTCTTGCTGGTCTTGACTCACGGTCATCAAATCGTAGCAGTCTTGAGTAGGTGTGAAAGACTTGGCGTTGTGGCTCGGAAAATTGGCCTTCCACTCTCAGCATCCCATAGAGAAGCTGCAGCCTCACCTCGGGACCTGTATACACCTGCTTAGATTAGCAGCCCTAAGTAGGCCCGCAGGTCAATCTCATCCATCTTTTTCCAGCTGTCTCCATATTTGCGAAAACCCTCCAGATTTGTCATCCCCAGGATTCTTTTTTCTATTGCTGGTGTGATAAACAGGTAGAATGTAGAGACAATATCATGGGCATGAGAAACAGCATACCTTGTGGGTCCTGGGGTCATCTTTATGATGTTTTGTTCTGCATGCCTGCCGTGTTGTTCATATACTGCTGAGGACCATGTAATTTTGCCATTTTTTGAAAAGAAGTCTTTCTTTCAGCTTCAGGGTTTTCTTCTTCTTCTGAAGATGATTCATCATGCTCTGGGTTCTATTCCTCCCCATCTTCTTCTTCGGATACATCCTCCACTTCCTCTTCTGAATCAGAGTTGTCTTGCTGGACATCTGAGAAAATCAGCTCCACAGCGTCTTCAGCAGTATAACGCACACTCATGGCTTCAGCACAGACAGAATTTGGGGTCCTGTTATCTGCAGCACCTTTATAACCTCTGGAAATAAACAGGTGGTATTCTGAAGCCTGCGAGAACACCTCCTGATTTGCCTTGTTTACTTCTGCTACTGATTGATCTGAGACACAACTAAAACATTGTAACATTCTGTGGTTTGTAAATAACTCTGTGTTGATTTCAGCTCTATTTGTCTCACGGATCATTTTGACCCGAAGACCACCTTTGTACCTTTTTTTGTACAGCTTATATGGAAATGTGAATAAAAGCAACATTTCACTTTTTCTATTGTTGGGGCTAATCTAGGAAAAGTCATAAAATTTCAAGTTAAAAAAATAGCATTTAGTGGATTTTTTGGGGGGTTTTAACACAGTGGCGGGTCATTTTGACCCGAGGTCAACAGGAGGGCTGGAGAAGACATGAGGCTGGGGCAGATATTCATGTGTCAGCATGGTCCGATTAAGGTCCATAAACTGAAAATCTGTTGCCAGGTTTGAAAGTTCACATATGTTTTCCATGGTGTAGCTTGTGCTGTTTTGTGAAGTAGAATAGGCAACAATGTCTGTGTCTAGATGTGCAAAGCTGGTAAAAGATGGCCCAAAAGTTGTGCAACTGTAATTACTGTGAAAGGTATTTCTACAGTGTTTTGACTTAAGGTGGCTGAATATAAATACTTGACATACTATAGATTTTTATTAGTACAAAAATAAAGTTTAAACCATTTATCCTTTTCCTACCACTTTACTATTATTATTATTATTATTATTATTATTATTATTATTATTATTATTATTATTATTATTATTATTATCACATAAAATACACTGAGGTATGTCATTATAACATGATAAAATAAGAAAAGTTTTAGAGTTTAAGTTTGCAAGGCACTGTACTATTTTCATACATTCCTTCATGTATTTAAGAAAATAAAGAATATGTCTTGTCCTGAATTATCCACCTAATTGGTAATGAGGCTCAGTAATGTAAGCATTCTCTATTAGATGCCTTGCTGCATGAAAAAGAAAGGAGGAGAATTGAAAGGTTATGTCAACACTCAATAGCTCCCAGCCGTATTCTACTATTTAATACATTTCCCTAGCTGACTTAATGAACCTCACGAAGCCTTTTTGGTTTTTCATCAGATGTGGGTAGCTGCAGTGTTGGTGGAGGTAGAGAGAGGGTGTATGAAATGGTAATAAGGGGAGGCAGATGAAGAGATGTAGGGAGAACCCAGAGTTGAGCAGGGGACGAAGCAGCATCTACCTGAAGGTGTGTGTGATCTCATTAAAGCCAAATTGGTATGTGCCAATAAATCCAATGTGCTCCTGATCTGGAGTTATTGCAAACATACGTGCACACAAAAACACACACATGCACCTTGCATCCAAAATAATGAAAAAATAACACGCTTCAAAATGATTAACATTAGTTCAGCTAAATTATTGGTAATGAAGCAGAAAGTAATAAATAGAATGAGCAATAGTACAGGCTAAGGTCACAGTAGAAGCCAGTTAACACAAATACATTATCCAGAGCTGAGTAATTACAGGAGAAAAATAATCTTTGAAGTTTGTCAAACACAAAAAGAAGGTTGGGGATGACTTAATGACAATTTTCTCCATGAGTCAGTGTGGTTTGGAGGTAAAATGGATAATATGTGATGGCTATGTAGTTGTATGATGTAGATAGTGCCACTGTCTTGTGGAAGGATTTTATTGGCATGTGGCCTTTAGAAGACAGTATTTCTAATACAGCATAATCACACATTTTTCTTTGGTTTCTGTTTAGTTTAAACATGGAAATGTACATGAATGGACAGGCACAATTGGTATTTCATTTGTTTCTTTGTCACTTTGACTACTTGTCATCAGTTGTTTAACTCAAACAAACCCTAGGCTATTTTTGTTGGGAGATGCCTCTCCCAGAGGCCCCTGGGGCTCCTAGGATAAGGTGAGAGTGATTTAGACGGAGAGAAGAAAAAGACATAAAAACGGGGAATGTGTTGTTTGCGTGTGCTGGCTGGTAGACTCCAGTTGAGGCTCAACTGTAAAGCTATCATCAGTGGTGCTGTCAGGGATTTGTAGCTTCTCACTGACAGAGAGGGAGTTCTAGCAGTAACTCCGGGAAATAACGGCTCTCAGAGAGTGAGCCCGGCTTCCACAGCTTGTGTAAATGAAGGTGTGTGTTAGAGAGAGATGGAGAATGAGTGGGAGGAATTTGTGTTTATTTTCTCCCCGAGGTGTCTTGCGATGTATCTGGGTGTACAGGTAGACTGTGGCTGTGTCGTGTGATGTGTGAATCCATGTGCTCTCTTTTATGTGGAGGCCTTAGGCTTTTTGTCTACGGGTTTTCTTGTCAGCAAGTGGTGCAT
This sequence comes from Crenichthys baileyi, assembly GCA_036173005.1. NCBI lineage: Eukaryota > Metazoa > Chordata > Actinopteri > Cyprinodontiformes > Goodeidae > Crenichthys > Crenichthys baileyi. The sequence goes on along the minus strand of JAHHUM010000618.1, from coordinate 224,378 downwards.
GTACATGTCTGTTCTGGATGTATCAGAAAGGCATTGCATGAATCTATGTTTTATGTACATTAGCTCTCACATTCGGATGAGTATTCTCAGTCCACTCAATTTCTACTATCATCGATATGTTTGCTTTTGTGTCGTCTGTATTGAGAAGGTTGCTGACTTCAAACCTTCTTTAAGGCTAAGGGCCTGTAGCAGGAAAATGTTGCTGTCACGTAAGTACTTGTCTCTGCAAATAAATAAATAAAAAAATAAAATCCCCTGGAATCATGAATGGATGACTAATTTTGTCATTGACAGCCATGTGTTTCTGAAATTGCATACTCGTAGTTGTCAAGGTTTCAAGAGCCCAAGGGGTCATGAAATCCAATCAACACATAAATGATCATGGTAGTGTTCAAAAAGAGTGGAAGAATAGGAAAACTGGGAAAATTGGACTTTCAGTACATGGTTTCCCTGTGTCTATCTCTGCTAAATCTACAACGGCTCTGTGGTGCATCTCTAGGGGCCCACAGAGGCAGAAAGGCAGTTCCTATTACTGTCAGCCCAATTACTGGCTGCAGCACAGCCACTGCTGTCAGCACCAGGCAAAACATGTTATGCATTGCCATCTCTTCTCATCAGTTTGGTCCAAACTTTTGGGCAGGGGATCTTATATGTTGTGCAGCATAGATGCAAACTGAAAATAAGTGATAATAAAGATTTACTGAGGTATTGTATTGTGAATTTCCCATTGTGTTAGTTCAAAGCTGAGCACATGTAGACCTGAACAAGCAATATGGATGTTTTAGATGCCTACAGCAAAATACACAATCACCGGCCACTTTATTAGGGGCAACTTATTAGTACAGAGTTGTATGCTGTTTTGCCTTGAGGACTGACATACATTGATGCATTGATGCATTTGCTGTTTGTCAGCTGCACATTCATTATGTCAATCTCCTGTTTCACCAAATCACAAAGTTGCTCTATTAGATTGAAATCTGGTGACTTTGGAGACTACTTAAGTGAAGTGAACTTATTGTCGTTGTTAAGAAACCAGTCTTATATATTTTGTGCTGTCAGATATAGTGTATTATCCCACTGAAAGTCTTCATCAGAACTGATCAGAGTGTACATTTAGTTCTGATGTGTGGTATTCTGCATATCTTGGTTTAAATGAGTGGTTATTTGAAGTACTGTTCCCCTTCTCTCATCTCAAACCAGTCTGCCCATTCTCCTCTGGCCTCTGGCATCAACAAGGCATTGTCATTTACCCATCTCCTGCTCACTGGATATTTTATCTTTTTAGACTTTTCTCTCTGAACCAGAGGGAGGATTGTGCATGCAAATTCCAGGAGATAGGCATTTTCTGAAATACTTTGACCAGCCCATCTTTCACCAAGAATCATTCCACAATCAAAGTAAATTAAATCCTGTTTCTTGGGTTAATCTTTGGCAAATTGTCTTCATCAGATGCTAGAAATGTTAACATTACCAAATTCTTATTGATACACAGGTGTGCAAATGTGTGATGCAATGGCATGCAGAATCTGTGAAAACATGCTGTTTTAAGGATCAAGTCTAAATGTATCAGTTTTAACTTCCTTGCATCAACACAATGTGATCTAATAAATATTTATTAAAGGTTAATTGTTTTATTGACTTAATTTACTCAGTAGGATAGTTTAATTTATTTGTTTTGCCTTGTTCCATCGAAACTATGAACTATCACACGAAAGTCATTCATATCATCTCACATTTTGTTAACCCTAAGGTATTTGAGTGGAACAACATCTTGATAATAACGGTGGATCTTATTGTATCATATATTTTTTAAATCTATTACCTAAAATATATCCAACCTTTGACAGCGTATTGAGATATGTGTCACAGACCAGAAATGCACAACCCTCCTGGATGACTAAATGCTTTCAGATGCTGCCAGGTGATTGGCTGATTCGCTACTTGCGTTTAGCATTTAAACACGTCTACATAATAAAGCAGTGACAGTATATAATGTTGGACCATTTGTTTGCTGAATATTGAACCATTTGTACGTTGCTGGACGCCACTATTCCTTCCGGCGTCATCGGCCATTTTGTACCCCAGGATAGTCCGCAACTACAAATCCCAGCGGGCACCGGGGCTGATAGGACGGGGGCGTCGCAGCTCTAACGTCACAGTGGACTATATAGTTAAATGAGCTCCCTGTCATGTTCGCTTTTTATGCTGGATACCGAGACGCGGTTACCACGCAACTGGAGCATCATTCTGGAGAAGAAAATCCCACGTGGACTTTCATTCATTCTACCCTGTTGGCCAACGAAAAGAAAAATTCACGAAAGAAGTTTTTGGAATAGGAAGGCCAGAAATTTCACTTTATCGATCAAAGGCGTGAATTCAACACATAAGAAAAAAAAAAACCCACGGAGGTTTCAAGGAGACGGAATTGCCATCCTTGTTTTTGTTCCAGTCGACTGCTGACGGTCCGTCATATTGTTCCTTTTCGCCAAGGAGGCCAGAGGACGAAACTGACCGCTCTCCTGAGTTATCCACGGACATGTGGAAACTCTTCCCCCTCCTTCTCTCCCTTCAGCAGACTACAACCAAGTAAATCCGTTTATTTTTATTTTTATTAGAAATAGCTTGGCCAGGCCCCTCCTTGAACCGCCACCTTAACGTGGTGGAGGGGTTTGAGTGTTCAAATGATCCTAGAGGCTTTGTTGTCTGGGGCTTAAATGCCCCTGGTAGGGTCTCCCATGGCAAACAGGCTCTAGGTGATGGGTCAGACAAAGAGCGGTTCAAGAATCCTTCATGAGGACCATTAAATCGAGGCACGTGACGTCGCCCAGTACGGCGGAGCCGGGGTCCCACCCTGGAGCCAGGCCTGGGGTCGGGACTCGCCGGAAAGCGCCTGGTGGCCGGGTTGCTCCTCGCGGGACCCGGCCGGGCCAAGCCTGAATGAGAGACGCGAGGCCATCCCCCAGTGGGCCCACCACCTGCAGGGGAACCGTGAGGGACCGGTGCAAAGAGGATTGTGTGGCGGACGAAGGTGGAGACCTCAGCGGCCCCGGATGCTTCGGCTGGCTCTAGGGACGTGGAATGTTACCTCGCTGGGGGGGAAGGAGCCTGAGAGGCTGGAGAGGCGTGATCGGGAGGAATCAGAATCAGAATCAGAATCAGAATCAGCTTTATTGCCAAGTTTGTACATACAAACAAGGAATTTGACTCCGGTACACTTTGCTCTTTGGTTTTTGTTTTTGCACTACAGAATATACATATTTACAATGTACAATATACACATATATAAATAAAAAGGTGCATTTGCAACATCTGTATGCTGTTGTTTTGTATTTTATTGAATGTTCAACAGAGAGAAACAGCCCTGGGGGAAGAAAACTGTCTCTGTGGCGGCTGGTTTTAGTTAACAGTACTCTGTAGCGTCGGCCTGAAGGCAGAACTCTAAACAGTTTATGTGCAGGGTGTGTGGGATCTGCAGAGATTTTAGCAGCTCTTTTCCTGACCCTAGACCTGTATAAGTCCTGGATGGAGGGAAGGTCAGCCCTGATGATTCTCTCTGCAGTCCTGATTATTCGTTGCAGTCTGGACCTGTCCTGTTTTGTGGATGAACCGAACCACACGGAGATGGATGAAGACAGGACAGACTGAATGATGGCAGTGTAGAAGATGACCAGCAGCTCCTGTGGAAGGTTGTACTTCTTGAGTTGCCTCAGGAAGTACAGTCTCTGCTGGGCCTTCTTTCGAACAGTGTCTATGTGTGAAGACCATCTCAGGTCCTCAGAGATGGTGGTTCCTAAGAACCTGAAGTGATCCACAGCCGACACGGTGTTGTTGAGGATGGTGAGGGGGTGTATGGAGGTGGTGTTTTCCGAAAGTCCACCACCATCTCCACAGTCTTGAGTGGGTTTAGCTCCAGGCAGTTTGACTACACCAGTGTACCAGCCGATCCACCTCCTGTCTGTATGCAGACTCATCACCGTCCTGGATCAGTCCAATGACAGTGGTGTCATCTGCAAATTTCAGGAGTTTCACGGACGAGTCCGCTGAGGTGCAGTCATTTTGTGTACAGGGAGAAGAGGAGTGGGGATAGAACACACCCCTGGGGGGCACCAGTACTTATTGATCTGGTTCGGGAGAAGATGCTCCCCAGTCTCACCTGCTGCTGTCGGTCCGTCAGGAAGCTGTTGATCCACTGACAGGTGGAGGCTGGGACGTTGAGCTGGGTGAGCTTCTGGTGGAGGATGTCTGGTATGATGGTGTTGAAGGCCGAGCTGAAGTCTACAAACAGGATCCTGGCGTAGGTCCCTGGGTGGTCGAGGTGTTGCAGGATGAAGTGTAGACCTAAGTTAACAGCATCATCTGCCGACCTGTTTGCTCGGTACGCAAACTGCAGGGCGTCCAGTAGAGGGCCTGTGATGTCTTTCAGGTGCTTCAACACCAGCCGCCTAAAGGATTTCATGACCACAGACGTCAGGGCTACAGGCCTGTAGTCATTTAATCCTAGGATGGTGGGTTTCTTGGGCACTGGATGATGGTGGATCGTTTGAAGCAGGAGGGGACCTCACACTTCTCCAGTGACTTGTTGAAGATTCGGGTGAAGATTGGAGCGAGTTGATTTGCACAGGCTTTCAGGCATGATGGGGAGACGTTATCAGGTCCTCCAGCTTTCTTTGTTTTCATGCGCTGAAAGAGCCTGTTTACATCTTCCTCAGAGATCTTTAGTGCAGGCAGAGGATCTGAAGGTAGGGGTTGGTTGCTTTGCTGGTCGAACCTGTTCCTGAATGGGATGTGGAGGAGTTGGTTTGAGGTGTGAATGGCTTCTTGTCATGTCTGCAGTAGAAGCCATTCAGACGGTTGGCCAGGCGAGGACTTTGTTCAGGAAGGTTTGTTGGGCTTCTGTAGGCAGTCAGGTTTCTCAGACCAGTCCATACAGCCGAAGTGTCACCAGTAGAAAGGCTGTTTTCAGCTTCTCACTATAGCTTCTCTTGGCTGCTTTGATCTCCTTCGTTAGTCTGTTCCTGCCTGCCTGTACCGCACCAATCTCCACAGATGTGAGCTTCTTCCCTTGTCCTGCGCAGATTCCTGAGATGTGGAAGTGAACATGGCTTGTTGTTCCCAAAAGGTGCAGAAGGTCTTGGTCTGCACACACATGTTCTCACAGAAAAACTGATGTATGATGTCACCACATCAGTTAGTTCGTTTAAATCAGTGGCTGAGGTTTCAAAAACAGCCCAGTCTGTGCATTCAAAGCAGGCCTGTAGCATCTGCTTCGATTCCTCAGTCCACTTTTAACAGTGTGAACCACGGGTTTGGAAAGCTCTTAGTTTCTGTCTGTAAGTTGGGATGAGGTGGATAAGGCAATGATCTGAAAGTCCCAGAGCAGCCCTGGTAACAGCATGGTATGAGTCCTTAAAAGCTGTGTAACAGTGGTCCAGTGTGTTTTTGTCTCTGGTGGGACACTTAATATGCTGTCTGTATTTTGGGAGCTCATTAGAGAGATCTGCGCTGTTAAAATCTCCCAGTATTATAATGAAAGAGTCAGGGTGTTTTTTCTCCACGTCTGTAATCAGCTCAGCAAGATGTTTTTCCGCGGCAGAAGTGCAGCCATGCGGTGGAAAATATGAGCCGATTATTATGAACGAGGAAAACTCTCTCGGTGAGTAAAACGGTTTACAGATATGGAAAATGACTCCAGATCCGGACTACATGTTTTCCCAGCACTTTTATGTCTCTGCACCAAACCTTCGTTTATATAAAAGCAGATTCCGCCTCCTCGCTTCTTCCCTGATAGCTCCGCGCTGCGATCCGCTCTGAGCAGCTGGAAGTCCGGTATCAGCAGTGCGCGGTCCGGGATGTTTTCACTCAGCCATGTCTCGGTGAAGCAGAGAACCGCTGATCTGCGGAGGTCCGAGTTTTTACCGGTGAGAAGAAGTAGCTCGTCCATCTTGTTGCTTAGAGAGCGGACATTTGCCAGGTGGATTGAAGGCAGTGGTGTGCGAAGTCCTCTTTTGCGGAGGTTTACCAGGGCGCCAGCTCGCTTTCCCCTCCGACGCCTCCAGCGCAGTATCCCGTAGAGTGCCGCTGCTCCGCTTGCCAGAAGCTCAGTGAACCTCGGATGGATGAAAGATGGTGAAAAAATCCCAAGAGAGGACTCTCTGATGTTGAGAAGTTCCTCTCTACTGAATGAGACCACCGAATTGTGGCCCGAGACCACAGTACTGTGGCTCGAAAAACATATAAACACACAAAATACAAAAACAAGGAGAGAGCGAAGCTCCGAGGCAGCCATCGTCGGCGCCATCTTGATTGCTATGGCCTCCCCGATCTGAATCCGAGTGGTGTTTTGTTATTGGACTTCTGTGCTAGTCACGGATTGTCCATAATGAACACCATGTTCAAGCATAAGGGTGTCCATCAGTGCACTTGGCACCAGGACACCCTAGGCAGGAGGTCAATGATCGACTTTGTTGTCGTATCATCAGACCTTCGGCCGCATGTTTTGGACAATCGGGTGAAGAGAGGGGCTGAGCTGTCCACTGATCACCACCTGGTGGTGAGTTGGATCCGCTGAAGGAGGAGAAAGCCGGACAGACTTGGCAGGCCCAAGCGCATAGTGAGGGTCTGCTGGGAACGCCTGGCGGAGCTCTCGGCCAGGGATGTATTCAACTCCCACCTCCAGGAGACATCTCCAGGGATGTTGGAGACATAGAGTCTGAGTGGACCATGTTCTCCACATCTATTGTCGATGCTGCTGCCAGTGGCTGCGGCCGTAAGGTCTGCCTGTTGCGGCAGCAATCCCAGAACCCGGTGGTGGACACCGGCAGTAAGGGATGCCGTCAAGCTGAAGAAGGAGTCCTATCGGCTGTGGTTGGCTTGTGGGACTCCTGAGGCGGCTGAGGCGTACCGTGAGGCCAAGCGTGCTGCGGCCCGGGCTGTTGCAGAGGCAAAAACTCGGGCCTGGGAGGAGTTCGGTGAGGCCATGGAGAAGGACTACCGGTCGGCCTCGAAGCAATTCTGGCAAACCATCCGTTGCCTCAGGAGGGGGAAGCAGTGCTTCGCCAACACTGTTTATAGTGGGGGTGGGAGGCTGCTGACCTCGACTGGGGACATTATCGGGCGGTGGAAGGAGTACTTTGAGAATCTCCTCAATCCTGCCATCACGCATTCCCTGGTGGAAACAGAGGCTGGGGACTCGGGGTTGGACTCTCCTGGAGGGTGTGTTCCAACTACAGGGGGATCACACTCCTCAGCCTACCTGGTAAGGCCTACGCCAGGGTATTGGAGAGGAGAGCCCGGCCGATAGTCGATCCTCGGCTTCAGGAGGAGCAGTGTGGTTTTCGTCCCGGCCGTGGAACACTGGACCAGCTCTATACCCTCTACAGGGTACTCGAGGGCTCATGGGAGTTTGCCCAACTGGTTCACATGTGTTTTGTGGACCTGGAGAAGGCATTCGACTGTGTCCCTCGTGATGCCTTGTGGGGGGTGCTCCAGGAGTATGGAATTGGGGGCCCTTTATTAGGGGCCATCCGGTCCCTGTATGAGCGGAGCAGGAGTTTGGTCCGCATTGCCGGCACTAAGTCGGATCTGTTCCCGGTGCATGTTGGACTCCGGCAGGGCTGCCCTTTGTCACCGGTCCTGTTCATAACTTTTATGGACAGGATTTCTAGACGCAGCCAAGGGCCGGAGGGGGTCTGGTTTGGGGACCAGTGGATTTCGTCTCTTCTTTTTGCAGATGACGTGGTTCTGCTGGCCCCCTCTAGCCAAGACCTACAGCATGCGCTGGGGCGGTTCGCAGCTGAGTGTGAAGCGGATGGGATGAAGATCAGCTCCTCCAAGTCAGAGGCCAGGGTACTCAACCGGAAAAGGGTGGCTTGTCCTCTTCAGGTTGGAGGGGAGTTCCTGCCTCAAGTGGAGGAGTTCAAGTATCTCGGGGTCTTGTTCACGAGTGAGGGAAGAATAGAGCAGGAGATCGACAGATGGATTGGTGCGGCTGCCGCAGTAATGGGGGCGCTGTGCCGGTCCGTCGTGGTGAAGAGAGAGCTGAGTCGATAAGCGAAGCTCTCGATTTACCGGTCGGTCTACGTTCCTACCCTCACCTATGGCCATGAACTTTGGGTCATGACCGAAAGAACGAGATCCCGGATACAAGCAGCTGAAATGAGCTTCCTCCGTAGGGTGGCTGGGCACTCCCTTAGAGATAGGGTGAGGAGCTTGGCCATTCGGGAGGGGCTCGGAGTAGAGCCGCTGCTCCTCCACATCGACAGGAGCCAGTTGAGGTGGCTCGGGCATCTATACCGGATGCCTCCTGATCGCCTTCCTCGGGAGGTGTTCCAGGCACGTCCCACCGGGAGGAGGCCCAGGGGACGGCCCAGGACACGCTGGAGGGACTATGTCTCTCGGCTGGCTTGGGAACGCCTTGGGCTCCCCCCGGAGGAGCTGGAGGAGGTGTCTGGGGAGAGGGACGTCTGGGTGTCTCTGCTGAGTCTGCTGCCCCCGCGACCCGTTCCAGATAAGCGGAAGACGACGAGTACGAGTACGAGCTTGGGCAGGATAGAGTAGGATTTTAGGGCGATTTAGAATCGCCACTTATAGTCCAATGTGTTCGAAGTGTATGTGCATGCCCTGTGTTACTGAATTTTGATTATTTCTGGACTCTGAAGCCGCAAGTTGTGTTTTGCTGTGTGAAATCCTGAGTGCAGGTGGACTGTAAAATTGAACTGACACAATAACCTCATGGTGAAACTCAACCATTTTTCTTTGTCTTCACCTTCGTGTTTTACTGGTTGCCATCAAAAGTTTTATAACCCTTTGTGTGCGCTGAGCTTACAACTTTGGGGGGTTTTATGACTGCCTGTGTTCCACTGAGCTACACTTTGAAGGGGGCGCTCCCAAAGCTTCGTTCAGCACCATATTTCTCTTGTATTTGGCCATAACTGCCATAACTGCTGGTTTGATTTCATACACACTCAATGCTGTTTTATTTTGTTTAGTTAGATATTTTACCCCTTTTATGTTGATCTGTGCATGTTTGATTAGGTGAAAATTATTGAATCGGAATAGCGAGGTGTATCAGGGCTGTTGATTTAATAAAAATTCACGTAGATAAAGAGAGAGCGTTTGTGTTTATTTTGAGCAAGAGAGATTTGTCAGTCAAAATAAGGTCGAAGATCTTCCACCTGTGATGAAACGGTTGATTAAACAGTAACATCTAGTAATAGTTATCAATTATTACTGAGAATTTAACAATTGTAATTATCAAAGGCTTTGAGCCACAATTTCGATTAATAAATAAGGATTTTTGGTTAAGAATTAAATTTTTCTCAAATTATGATTTTAAATTATAATTCTTGATAAATATGAATTAATCAATAATCATAATTCTTACAGATAATATAGTCACCTTTAAAAAGCACATGCATAATAGGTACATAATATTTTTATGACTCAGCACAGTAAGCAATTATGTTTCTTCAAAGTTTTGTCTGTGCCTGTAATAATTACATTCATTACCATACAAACCTAAAAGTGGGGAAAGGGATGGGAAGGGGTTTAAATGTGGAAACCTTGTTAACAATGTGCTGTGTTGAGTGTGTCTGCCTCTAAAGCTCTAACACATGGAGATGGGAAAGGCCCTGTACCATCTGGTTTGGGTTCAGTCTGGTCTACTGTGAATAGGTGCCAATACAAATAGCTATTCTTGATGTTTGTTTGCATAAATTGTTTTGAAAGGCTTCACCAAGTTTTTTGGGTGGATTATGTTGGGGAAGTTAAGGAGTCAATAAGTCAATAATCCTTAGTGAGCTGACTGTCAGATTTGTTCAGATTTGATTGTTTTGGATTTTTTTCCCCTTTATGTTCCTGGCAGGGAGTTTGCTTGGTGAACTTTTCAGAGACTTTGTATGTTGGTTTGTGGAACCCATACAGAGAATACAGACCTGCTGTTTTTTTTTTCTTTCTGGCATAGCAGTGTCAGTAACATCAATGTCACATTTAACACATGGCAAGAATTCAGCTAAAAACCCAGGGCCCAGTGCAATGTCCTACTGAAAAAATTTCCACTCTGATTCAACTCCTATCGCAAAAACATTCAGGCAAAAGATCTCAACTTGAAATAATAGTACAGAATGTATAGGGTTTGTGTTGATTAGTCATCTTAATCCTGACAAAGACATGACACAGGTAAAATTGTCACCGCTGTCAGTAGCTTACAAACATATTTCTACACTTCAAACGTTTTAGCATTAGAACCACAAACCTTAACATATTTTGTTGATACTTTGTACAACCTCCTTTTGCTGCAATTAAAGCTGCAAATCTGTTGAGGTATGTCTCTACAAGCATATCATCACTACAGAGGGACACTGCTGCTCATTCTGCTCATGCTCAGTCAGAATAGGAGGTGTGTCCGCCTAGCTTAGCACTCTGCATGTAGGCCAAAACGATAAAGAATAGTCTAATTTGAACAGAGCACTTTCTTTCACATGTTTGCTGTACAAGGACTGTTGGAAACTGCACTGCAAATGGAAGTTTTGGGGCTTTCTTTCAGCAATAGCTGTCTTCTTTTCACACTTCTATGAAGGCCAAATTTATGGAGTGCATTTCTCATTTATCGTTTTCATGTAGAATCAGGAAATCACTAAAATAGAACAAAATGAAGTAGGCTAAAAAATATGAAAAATTAACAACGCATACTCAATCAGATGAAATTTCAAAAGCAATTCAAAAACCAATGGGAAACAGAATTTGACTACCACAAAAACACGAAATAATGACTACTTATGCAAATCACTGTAGTTCTTACTTTCCTGCAAATATACAAACTTTTTGTTTTTATATCCAGATAAATCTGCTGGATGCAGGACGTCTCTTTAAAAAAACTGTATATAGTCTTGGACAGGTCATTGAATTACACATACACTGCAAAATAAAAACTCAATAAAAGCAAAATGATTATGGCCACCCTGTTTCTCATTTGGTTCTCAGGATCCACTTTCAATGAGATCCCGATGCAGCAAAAAAAAACTAACCTTACCATTCCTCCTCATCTTCAACACTTCTGTAGTCACATTCAATTCATTTCAGTTTTATTTATATAGCGCTAATTCACAGCACATGCTGTCTCATCAATCGAATCATACAGATTTCAAGTCGGGTACTTAAATTCCAATTTTCCCTAACTATCAAACAGTGCAGTCAGATTCCATTCATTATTCAAATTGGTTAAAAAGTTTTTTCTAAGGAAACCCAGCAGATTGCATTGAGTCAGTGACTTGCAGCATTCACTCCTCCTGGATGACCATGTAGAGACAGTGGACAATTGCTTGCATTGACTTTGCAGCAATCCCTCATACTGAGCATGCATGTAGCGACAGTGGAGAGGAAAATCTCCCTTTTAACAGGAAGAAACCTCCAGCAGAACCAGGCTCAGTGTGAGCGGCCATCTGCCACGACCGACTGGGGGTTTGAGAGAACAGAGCTCTTCTGTATTTTTCAATGCACATTTAGAATTTTTTATTTATTTTTAAGAATGGTACGTGAAACATCTCTGAGAGACAGTTTGTGTTCTTATGAAAAAATATACTGATACAGGCAGCATCTAACCTGGTTCATAAAGAAGATTTTTCGTGGTCATTGCAACTTGAATTCCATGTGGCAGTCGAAGCAGTGTCACCTTAAGGTGCAGTGAGTAACACCCTAAGGCATTGATCTCTGAACGTAACCTTTATGCAATCAAACTAGCCATTTTTAAACCACGTCTTAAAACTTAACTTCATATTGTAGTTTTCTTTTGTGTGTCTGATTATTTCTGTGGTTTTGTTTTAGTTAAAATATGGCAGACAGTGTAGTTGCAGTAAATGCTTGACCGTATAGGAGTGGAAGTGCAGAGGTAAGGTCGATATGTTGTCCTATAATCTTCTCAGTTAACCCCAGCTTTAGAGCTCACTTCACTCAGCTTTATCTAAAGCTCCCATATCAAAATCTGCTGGCAGCATACATGCACAGAAAATACAGTGGAGGTTGTATTCACAAAAATTATGGTTAGTAATCTTGTAGTTTTTTTTTCTTTTGTTTTCTCTCTATTTTGTTTTGCTTTTAAGATCCCTATGGCTCACCTCAAATAGACTTATATTATTTTTGTCAAACTGAAGTCAGTGTACGTGCAACAAAGTTTACCCCATTAAAATTCATCTCCCTTTCCTCAGTCAGCTCTCAGTACTTACTTGATCTTAGGCTTTAAAAATTGTGGTAATAAAAATAAAACAGGCTATGTAAGTGATATGTGTTTTATATAGCTGAGACAAGCATCCTTTTCGACTCACAAATAACAAAGTTATGTTTCTGATATTCAATACACTGCCTTTACACAACTGTGTCCAACTGTATCAGTATTATTAGCCAGGAGCATAGTTAGGTATTGTTAAGGTATTGTCAAACTACAGTCACTCACACAGTATATATCCATATCACCCTAGGCCATTCTATCTTATCAACTCCTGAACACATCGTCTAGCAGTGGAGATGGTGTGTTCAGGATCATGTGCAATGTTAGTTTTTCACCAGTACCACACACAGTATTTTATTTTTTTTTAATGGTTGTTTTTTTTTCGGCACTAGTGGCCTTTATTTTTGACAGTAGGTAGACAGGAAAGAGGGGTAGAGAGAGGGGGAGACATTCGGTAAATGTTGCCGGGTCGAACCCCGGAACCGGGGACTCGAACCCGGGACAGCCACTTCAAGGACTGTAGCCTCTGTATATGGTCGCGTGAATTAACCCCTACACCATCAGCGCCACGTCCCACACACAGTATTTTTCATGTAGATCATAATTTTCATTTTTGGTTTTCTTTTAACATGTTTAATGTGTCCTCTAAAGGGCCAGTGAAAAACTACATATAAAACATCTTGTTTTTTTTCTTTCAACAGTGCCTTTCTTCAGGCCACTTTTCCATAAATACAAGACTGGTAGAGTGTGCGACTAACAGTTGACTTGTTGACAGAATTTCCCACCTGAGGTGTTCATCTGTACAACTTCTGCAGAGATACCAAGGGCCTGCTTTTTCGATTAATGCTCTACTTGCCCTACGTTTCATTTCAGACAACTGTGTCTTGGTGGGTTTGCAAATATGTTGTTTCTATTTTCAAAGAATGACTTAAACAGTTCTCCTAAGCTTCAGGCCTGTCTGGTGTGTTCTTCATAATGATTAATGATAAATGTAAAGTCATGTTTAACTAATTAGAATATTATTTAAAAGTTTAATTATTTTAGTAACTCAATTCGCAAAGTGAAACACATATAGATCAATTACACACAGACCTTTCAAGCCTTTCTGTTAATTATGATGATTTTCCACTTACAGCTAATGACAAGATTAGAAAGACTAATAAAATCAGACCATTAAAATGATTTTAATAAAGAAATGAGGCCTTAATGAAACAAATGTTTAAGACCTGCTTCATCAATAGTTATTTTCAGAAAGTATTTTTTATCTGACAAATAGGCCTCATTGGGAAACATAGTCTAATTTATTTAACATGACTGTATACAGTTTTACTTACTTTGTTTTACTTGATATTATTTAGTACCTTTTAAAACTGTAAGTAATTCAACTCAGTTTATTTATATGGCACTAATTTACAACAAATTGCATCTGAAGATATTTTACAAGTGATATATATCCAATTGTGTACACATCAAACTTTTTAAAATTTAAACACCATCATTTTCATGAGCAAGGTGTGTACTATTTGTTACTCTCATTTCATGTGCATGTACTGCCTCCAACCTTGTTGGTGGGTTTGCTTTGATGGGTCATGTGAGTCAGTTAGAGAACCTTCAACATCCTGTGGTGGTCTTTAACATGGTCTGTCACATGTTGTCATATTCTATTTGTGCTGCTCATCCTTCTCTCATCTGTTTTCCTCCAGTCCTTCCTTTGCTCCCACTTTCTGCCCAGAGTACATCATAGGGCAATGCTGGAAGTAAGCATTTCCTGGAGGTTTCCATGTTCCGAACACAGCCTGATATGGGGAGTCTGATAACCTTTGCAACAAGTACTACAGTCCTAGCTGACATGAAGCAGATGTCTCCATTTACCACTTTTTTCGTCAGGAAGAAACCTGAAAATCCTGAAAAAAATACCAAAAAAAATACTGTGTTCCCTTTTTTAATTTCTTTCATTTCACAACCAGAAATGGAATATGAAAATTTAATGTCCAGAGCCAGATCTGTTTTTTAACAAAAAAGGAATGATAAGTAAAGCTAAAAAAAACATCCACTCATGATTACACTTATAAGTAGACTTGCATGTGTTATCCTGAGTCGCGGTAGATAAATCTATCAGTCCTGACATGTCATCTTTAAGGAAATTGTATAATACACGTTCTCAAGTCTAGGTTTTCTTCCACATAGGTATGCAAACAGACTGGTCAAGCTTTACAGGAGGAAGTTGTAAATAAGCTAACACATAGCCTTATAGTTCTTTGACCTCATTTTAATTCAGAAGCAATGGTGAGAAGGCGCGCAGTGCCACATTCCCAGCTCTGCATGTCCCCAGTGCTTGTAAATGATGTGCACATAGAGTGTGTGTGGGATGAGGAGCAGCTCAACCCCCCTCCTGCTGCTACATATGCACACACACACTCATTTCCTCTTGGGAGATAGAGAGTTTCTGCTTTCTGTCAGGGTGTCCTCAGCCGAACACCCCTGGGGCCTATCACTTGGTGGGAATCCCGTTCTCATCTCACTCCACAACTCCACATTCAGTGAGAAGGGAAACAGAACCTGAGGAAGTCATAGCAGCCCCTCCTCTAATATCTGCCTTATTATTTTTTCTATCTCAGTCTTTTCTTCCCATCTCCTCTCTTTTCTATCTTCTGACTCGATGGTCGATGCTGTTAATTGGCTCACTGAGTCACCAGAACAGTGATTGTGGTGACTAATAAAAGAGCTATTGATTGGCACTTTGTTAAACACTAACCCATACATTTAAAGATGCCCTCTAACACTATGCTGACAACATCTTTTTCCTGTTTGCCGGACTCTTAATGTTGTGCATTTTGTTTGTCAAGTACAGAAATTATTCTGCTTGCTTGATTTTTACTCCATTTGTTTATAAATGATTTTCAGCTGCTAAAAAAGGAGAATCTTTGCTTTATGCTTTTACCAAGTACAAAATCAATTCACTTATTTTATTATAAGGATTTCCGCTCACAGATAATCTCCGCTGCTTGTTTACTTGCTTTCTCGTCACACTTACAGTAAATGTCACACTGAAAGGTCATCAAAAAATTAGATCTGACAAAGGGTAAATACATAAAGCAGTTTTTAAATAAAGATTAGTTTAATCAAGAGGAAAGCAATTCATAGTAACCTGGTCCAATGTGAACTATTTTTGCCACCCAAATGCCATCAAGCCTTTGTGATTACTGACTTTCAGCTGATTTTCAGCAGTATAATATGATGCCAGAAAGTACATGTAACTAATGTAATTGTGCCTTTACTCTAGATTAAATCAGTGACACTAATATGAATCTTGTGCATTTTCAGAAATATTCAGAAAATATGGTCAATTGAATAAGTGTACCTTCTATAAACAATGTACCTACATGTAGATGTCGACCGATACAGGTTTTTCTATGGCTGATAGTGATATTTAAATTCAGGATCACTGATATTTTTGGCTAATGCAATTTTTTGTTATCATTTTGCCTGTGAGATCTTTTGTCATTTTCATTTTTTTGTCCTGTTATGAGAACTTTGCCATTTTTTTTTCAAATGAAACGTGTGCACACTGGCATCAGCATTGTGCTGTCCAAAGATATGACTGTTTAAAAAGCAACTTTTGTATCATGATAAGTAGTGTGTGATTGCTTTAATGCCAAAATAGATTTTCATGTGAATTATTGAAAGCCCTCTGAATACCTTTCAGGAGATAACCTTGCTAGACTTGGAGACAGATATGTTTGAGTTTTAGCACAGCCTTTACAAAGTAAGTAAAGTCAGAAACATGGCAACTGTCACATCATGATGTAGGAAATGCATGTAACCAAAAATTACAGTCAGCACATTTGCTGTATTATTTTTTTGGATAACACGGGGCATTGTCCTAACTTGCATGAATATTTATTGGATAGCACTTTTTACATTGCAGGAAAGTATATCCTGTAGAGGACAAGCAAGGTGAAAAAATTGGCTTGCTCAACAGTCTTGACATGAACTCAGCATCTAGTTTTATTACAGGTGACTGCAAGCCATCCTTTACAGAGCTGTCATTGAGCTTCGATGAGTCAAAGGCTGTCTCCTGAGTAAGACTGTGAAAACTGGAAATGGGGTGTAAGTACCTCCATGTGAGATTTAATTATCGCTATTAAATATTCAATGATCAATAGAATTTATTTTAGCTGATCAATAGGTGGCCAGGCCAGAGAAGGACAATGTGCATAAGGTACTTATTTGAATTTCAAAGCATTTTTTGTCACGTGGCCTTCATTGGAAATCCATACCATTTTGTTAGGCTGTATTTCATATTTAGCTGCTTTATCCCCTTATCACTGACTGCTATTGATTCACTTTCCTTTATTTACTGCCTGCAAACTGCTTAAGGTTTAAAGTGTCAAAATGTTTTTTTTAATGGAAACCGATATACCACCATCTGCCTTACCATCCAGGTTTTCATTTCTCTCCTAGTCTCTCTCACTCACTTTAATTCCCCTGTCTGTTCCTCCTTTTTTTCCCCTTCACTCAATGCTCTTCACTCGAGTTGGAAATTAAACCCTGTCATCTTCCCACCCCCTGTACAGATCTCTGCTCACTCGGGTGTGAATCTGCACATTATTCAAATAAATATCTCCGGGTTGTCTAGGGAATACTCTGAGCCACTTCAAAGATGTCCTCCCACCCCCCTCAATGCCTCAATATTGCTTGTTCCCACTGGAGTCCTATTTTGTTTACCTGAACTGGCTCTAGTGGCTTGTTTTTTCCCAGCATCTATCAGATGTTCAGGAGCACAATTTAACCAAGTTGAAGTTCATGCATGGGTGTGTCTCACTTAAATGGTAAATCGACAGATTTAGTCATACTGACCACTCAAAGCACTTCACACTATAGCCAAATTCACCCAACTGCACTCACATTCATATACCGATACTCAGATTGGTAGGCAACTTGCGGTTAAATGCCTTCCCAAGGGGCACATTGACATGTGGCAGGGGGAAACTGGAATCGAACCCACCGTCCAATTGCAAGAGGACTACCCACTGAGTCATAGAGTCAACCTACTGTGATGTAATTTAGTTTGGTCCAAAATTATTCTTTCTCAGTTCCAGTTCAGTGTTTCTTCCATTTCATGTTTCATTCCTTCTTTGGGTCTGTATTCCCTAAATTTCACCTTTATTAAATCACCCAGTTAGTTTTCCAAGCTGGGATACCCAGGGAATCTGCCAATCGGGCAGTGAGCAAACAGAAGCAGGCCATAACCTGGCATATATATTTCCGAATGATACAATAAAGCCACTCTGAATTTTAAATGCATTTGAATTGTGTACTTATCCTAGGTAGAGTTCATATACATATGTGACTGGATCACCAAAACTGCTTTACATATAAATCAGCACTTGCATCCTTTAAAGTTTGGTTTTGGGGATAGTCACTGTGCAGATTGATTTGTTTTAAAAATTTATGAAACAGTCACACAATTATGGAAATTATTTTCAAAATATACAGCAATTATCTATACTGTAGTTATCTTTACCTAACCCATAGCATATTTATTCTTTGAAATTTCTGATTAAGCTCAGATATGTGAAAAAATACATGGGAATGACAATTAATCACATGTAATCTATAATTTTGTAGTAAATGTTACACTGGATTTTTTGGCACTTTACTTTGTTATAAGCTTTATATGGTCTGAACTCTTTAAATATAAACACTGAGAAGGCTTGCCTGATCACCCTAATTCTTTGGCTAAACTTTACTGTATGTCTAAATATTGCGCTCCTTTTATTTTTAATTTATAGCGAGGTGAAATAAAGTGTGGCCCCAGCATGCAGCCTCTCCATCTACCTGAGAGCTGCAGTCTCCATCTATCATAAGCCTGTGCATTGACCCCACTGAGGTGAGGAAGTTAACCTTCAGAGACCAGAGGTCTGCATGAAGCACCATCAATGCCATCAGGATACATGGCCTTAGCATTGCTTCACAGCTGGGGGAAGGAAAGTCTGGATGATCTGAATGAGTGTGTATGTGTGAAAGGATCAGGTTGCACATCTGTATAGGCTTGTGCGAATCTGTCTTCATGCTGTAAATATGAGGGTTATGTGATACATTTATAGCCATGACTGATGCTTTAGGAGTTGCTTGCAATAACCTTAAGACATAAGGAGATACTGTGTTTGAGTTGAAGCAAGCAATTTACTGAACTATACCTTTTGAACTATAACTTTTCATTTGACTCATAGGTTATGAAAAAGCCTAACCCTGTGGGAATCATTTTAATAACTCTTTAATATAATAAACAACATAGGATATATCATGCTGAAGGAAATATAATGAGGTAGATTGATTACTATAAACAACAAGACCTTTTTAAACATTTCATTATTGGTCCGTCCTTGTATTATGTATGTATTTTATGTATGTATTTTGTATTATGTGTAAAAAATATTACAGCTACACAGGGTCAACGCAAGTTGTAAGCAAACTTTGCAACTGATTTGGGCCTTCTGCTGTCCTAAGAAAAAACTGCATTGCATAATTGTTATTTTTTCACATAATTTTAGGTGGCTGGAACTGGAAATGGGCTGGGTCCCCAAATTCAATTTATGTACATTACATTTATGTACATTATGTACATTAAGCAGTCTAGGTTCATAATGATCAGTCCTAGGATGTTGCTTTGTTTTATTTTTTTATTTTATTTTTTTATTTCAGAGCATATTCTCATTGTTATTCATAATGTTGCTGTCTTGGAAAAAGTTACTGTTTAAATGTCCCAGAGTCAGATATTTGCTGATACTAAAATGCAATGTGATGTATCTTGCTGAAAGACATCAGTCATGAATGGGAGTGGTGACCTCAGTTTGTACTGAGTTTTGTTGCTCAAAACCTAAGATAGAGGTACTTACAATAGTATAACTGAAATACATTACAATACAAGTTCTGGTAATAGTTATTATTAATAAAATTTAAACCTCACATAAACAGCAAACCTGATTTATAAAAGCTTATTTTTGTCAATTAGACAAAAAGTTAGACTCAGTCAGCCTTTTCAAATGGGTAAATTTAAAATGTTTATGCCATTTAAAATTATTAAATGAAAACATGTAATTGCACAGGCAGCTACATTAACTTAGATTATTACTTCATTTAGAAAACCAGGAATATATTATTAAAATGTACGCACGTGGACAAAATTGTTGGTACCCCTCGGTTAATGAAAGAAAAACCCACAATGGTCACAGAAATAACTTGAATCTGGCAAAGGTAATAATGAATATAAGTTCTATGAAAATGAACAAATGAAAGTCAGACATTGCTTTTCAAACATGCTTCAACATAATTATTTAAAAAAATAAACTCCTGAAACAGGCCTGGACAAAAATGATGGTACCCCTGAAAATAATGTGACCAAAGGGACATTTTAAATCAAGGTGTGTCCATTAATTAGCATCACAGGTGTCTACATTCTTGTAATCAGTCAGTGGGCCTATATATAGGGCTACAGGTAGTCACTGTGCTGTTTGGTGACATGGTGTGTACCACACTCAACATGGACTAGAGGAAGCGAAGGAAAGAGTTGTCTCAGGAGATTAGAAAGAAAATTATAGACAAGCATGTTAAAGGTAAGGGTTATAAGACCATCTCCAAGCAGCTTCATGTTCCTGTGACTGCAGTTGCACATATTATTCAGAAATTGAAAATCCATGGGACTGTCTGGATGTGGCTGCAGGAGGAAAATTGATGAAAAAACAAAGAGACGGATAATACGAACAGTAACAAAAGAGCCCAGAAAAACTTCTAAAGAGATTAAAGGTGAACTTCAAGCTCAATGAACATCAGTGTCAGATCGCACTATCCGACGTTGTTTGAGGCAAAGTGGACTTAATGGGAGACGACCAAGGAGAACACCATTGTTAAAAACAAATCATAAAAAAGCCAGACTGGAATTTGCCAAACTACATGTTGACAAGCCACAAAGCTTCTGGGAGAATGTCCTATGGACAGATGAGACAAAAATGAAACATGGTGGAGGCTCTTATGTTCTGGGGCTGATTTGTTGCACCTGGCACAGGGTGTCTTGAATCTGTGCAGGGTATAATGAAATCTCCAGACTATCAAGGGATTCTAGAGAGAAATGTCCTGCCCAGTGTCAGAAAGCTTGGTCTCAGTCGCAGGTCATGGGTCAACAACTACCCATTGTTAACATGCCCATACATTAAACAAAGTGAACAATAATAAAAAAAAAACAAGACGTGTACTGAACACCAAAACTTTGACATTGGAAAGACATTGGAAACTGCTTATGGAAAATGGGAACAATCCATGCCTCTTTTATATGCAATGAGAGAAACTATTTGTTCTGTCCAGCGGAGAGATAGGTTAACCATACCTAAATCCTCCTAATAATTAAGAAATGCTAACAAAGTCTATATACAATATACAATGTCTCTATACTGTATGTTTATCTCCTCATACTTTTACATTTCCTTTGACAGCCTATAGGCTCTAGAGTCACATTTCATACTTGACTACTACTTAAAAGCCTATGATCTGCCAGACACACAGCTACAATGTAGTGGACTGAATGGAAGGAAATTATTGGTTTTAAGGACTCCTGGTGCTATGGGACCCAGAGTTAGTGGCTGGTGCCTTTAGCCCTGAGACATGGCCATGAACAGGTTATATGCAAGCAATCATTACTTATTTAGACTTTTAAGTATTTAAAGTGGAAATGGTCTTGTGGGACAGACAGTGGTTGACAAAAATACTTTCCATGTACATTTGGTAAATCCTTACAAGAGATACAAAGCATAGCAAAGTGATATTTTAAATGCAAAGTCAGATCTCATTAAAACCAAGTAAGGGCTTCTGTGGTTACATGATACCATAGACCTGTCTACATCATAACACTCAGTAGTATATCCTATATGTTATATCTGGGTTATTCTAGTGGTGAGTGAGAGATACCAAAGCAGCGTGCATCTCTTTATCAAAAAGACAGTTTTTTGTCTTATGTTGCCAATTTGCATTATTGCACAATACCACACAACTAAGAACGTTAGCCTTGTAAACTCAAATATTTGTAGTGTTAACGCCAGATCTGTGAGAGACAGCGTGTCTCTGGTCATGTGTGGCTATGTTTGTGTCCATCTCAGATTTTTTTTCTTCCTCTACATGGAATTAGAAAACCAGTGGAAACTGATCTGTTTTTATTGTGGTGATTATCAAACTATGTAGTGTTAATGGGGTAAAATAGTCAACCACTAATATATGCCACTTTGCTTCAATAAATAGACTAAATATTGTAACCCTTAGCATAAATATGTTATGTATAACAAACAACTCCCAGCTCCAACTCCATCTGAAGAACAACAACTTATTTCAAAGATTCCAGTCAGGTTTTCATTCAGGAAATAGCACAGAAACAGCTTTGCTTAGGGTGGCAAATGACTTGCTGATGGCAGCTGATGTTGGGTCACCATCACTCCTCATTCTCTTCGATCTGTCAGCTGCTTTTGACACAGTGGACCATGGTATTGTCCTGGACCGCCTCCGTGAAACTGCTGGACTATCAGGCAGCACCTTAGCGTGGTTCATATCATACCTCTCTAACAGAACCGAATATGTTTTGTTGGAATCATGTAAGTCCAGACCCCTCCCTGTTACGTGTGATGTCCCCCGAGGATCAGTCTTGGGCCCCCTGCTTTTTGTCACCCACATACTTCCACTTGGTCGTGTCATCAGCAGACACAATTTGTCATTCCACTGCTACGCTGATGACACACAATTATACATTAGAACTGCTCCCAACCCTTCCATAGCCCTGTCATGTGTTGCTGCCTGTCTTGAGGAGATTAAATACTGGATGAACAGCAACTTTCTTCAGCTCAACAGTAGTAAGACTGAGGCACTACTTGTTGGCACAACTCACCAGATCACCAATTCCTCAATATCCCAGCTCTCCTTTGACAGCCAGGTCATTGCTCTCTCCCCCTCAGTAACTAACCTAGGTGTCAAGTTTGACCAACAACTCACCTTCGATGGCCACATAAAGAATGCATCAAAGACCTCGTTCCACCACCTTCACAACATCTCCAAGATCCGCCCACTTCTTTCCCGGTCTGATGCAGAAAAACTTATCCAACGCCTTTGTTTCCTCCAGACTGGATTACTGCAATGGACTTTTTATGGGCATGTCCTCCAAAAACATTGAAAAATTCCAGTATATTCAGAACAGTGCCACAAGAGTCCTCATGCAAGTACGCAAGTACGAGCATATCACACCCATCCTTTACCCCTCCACTGGCTCCCAGTCTCTTTTTGCATCCAATATAGAATTCTCCTGTTCACCCATAAATGCATCAACTGTGATAGTCCATCTTATCTACAGGAAGTAATTCCGCTCCAAACCTCCACCCGCACCTTCAGGTCGTCTAGTGGCTGGCTCCTCCAGGTCCCCTCTACCAGGCTCAGAACCATGGGGGGCAGAGCCTTTTGCTCTGCTGCAACCTGGCTCTGGAATAGCCTCCCTTCAGTGCTGAGAGAAATTCAGAGTCTGGATTCTTTTAAAGTTGGACTTAAGACATTCCTGTTTAGGAAAGCTTTTAAGTGCCAAATACTAATTTCACTCTAGTGTTGTTTTTATTCTTGTGTTTTGATTGTAGCACTCTGAGATTCATTGGAATGAAATGTGTATTATAAATAAAATGTATTATTATTATTATTATTATTAAAAACAAAAGAACAGAGGCTATAGTCCTCGATATGGCTTTCCCGGGTTCGAGCCCCAGACCCGGCGAACTTTGCCGAATGTCTCCCCCTCTCTTAGTCCTCTTTCCTGTCTACCTACTGTCGGAAAAATGAAAAAATAAAAGGCCTCTACTGCCACAAAAATAAAATAAAATAAAAAAAGAAGATCTCAAATGCTACCTATGACATTTTGTACACTCAAGGGTAAGGAA
This sequence comes from Crenichthys baileyi, assembly GCA_036173005.1. Taxonomy (NCBI): domain Eukaryota; kingdom Metazoa; phylum Chordata; class Actinopteri; order Cyprinodontiformes; family Goodeidae; genus Crenichthys; species Crenichthys baileyi. The sequence goes on along the minus strand of JAHHUM010000618.1, from coordinate 201,200 downwards.
AGAAAGAACAGTGCAAAGGGTGAAGCTGAGCAACTGAACAGATTGAATGTCTAATGGAAAGGATTCCTTCAGGCCTGAATAAATTCTTTGGTCTGGTAATCCTCCAGGATGCTGGCCTCCCTGGGAGATTAATGACCACTGGGCTGTAGGATAATAAAGTAGTTTGCCTTGGCAATGTGCTTATGGATTCATCACAGTGTCCACAAGTGGGCTGCCCAAGTACAACATCTATATAAATCCTCCTCACTCTTCTCTCCCGCTGCTGGTGATTTATGATTCTGCTACCCCCAAATGGTTTGCCCTCTCTCACCAGATTTCATATTGGCTGACCAGCACCATCTCACCAAAATCCAGGTCACCGCACTAATAGGAAAGAAATAGGAGGCTAATTAGATAATGGGAAGGGAAAGTGAACAAGTGAGTTCCTTTGCCTATTTTAGAACTGAAGTGTTATCTTACTCTTTTAGATGTGGTGGTGTTTTCATACTTTGCCTTAGTTTTGTTGTCATACTGGACATACATTCAACTCAATTCATTTTGAGGAAATCATTTACAAACAAGGAAATACAAAAGTATCCAAGTGTAAGTAGAACAAACTAAAAAAAGCTAACAAAGGGGAAATGTGATTTCTTTTGGGGTTGCTAAATTCTAAACTGATGTTTCTGCTTAAACATTTCTTCAGTTTTGTAAACTGTTAAACTGTAAACCGCTAATACATCAATACAGTAGTCCAGAATACTAGTGCGAATAGGTGTTTACACATCAAGATGATTAGATGACAAGAAAGTAGTCAGAAAGTAATTTGTAAATTAAAATAGTCACGTTTTACTACTATGGTATATCCACACTGAAATTCTCCAGACAGATAATTGCTCTCCGATCCTAAGATTGTTTTTTTTTTTTGTTTTAGGGATTTTAACAACTGATTATAATTGTAATTTTATTTAAATATAAAACATACAATGAAACAAATACATTTTTGTTTCTCTTTTCTGGAAGATATTGATGAAGAAGTGTCTGCCTTCAGATGTAGGAGGTAAAAGAAGACTTGACGGAGTAGCAGCTGTCACATTTCCTAATCCATGCCAAGCCGGGGAGTTGCCAAAGAAATCAGTGTGTGCGTTTGGCCAGCAATGTCTGTCCCACAACCTGAATTCAGTTTTTTGAATAGCAAACTGTTATAGTGGGCAGTAGACTGTAGTAGCTTCACAGCGACTGTGGCTCAGTGAGAAGAGTGGTTGTCTTGCAATCCGAGGTTGTGGGTTCGATTCCAGCTTCCTTCTGCCCGATGTCGATGTGCCCCTGGGCAAGGCACTTAACCTCAAATTGCACATCAAATTGCTCGATCTGCGCATCGGTGTATGAATGTGTGCGTGTTAGTGAGTGCATCTAGGTGAATGTGGCTCTAGTGTAAAGCGCTTTGAGTTGTCAGTATGATTGGAAAGGTGCTATATAAGTTCAGTCCATTTACCATTTACAGCAGAACCAATATTTTGTCACCCGGACAGATTGATGTTAGCCACCAACAGTGCAAATACATTTAGTTCTATTCAGAGACACTGCGATGGAGTTGGTCAAAGCAAAAAGGTGTACATACAGCCACGGATGTTGCACCTGTGGGTTTGCAACTTTTATGCAGCTTTAAACCAACACCTTACTATCGTCAAGCAATTTTTCTGGTCCCGCTGTGTCTGTGCCGAGGCTGCTTGCCTCCTCTCTCCCTCCCACTCCTATCGTTCTTTGAAACACTAAACCAGTGCTTTGAGATGTTAGTTAATGTTAATGTTTTTTTATGAATTGTAGCTAAATAAATAAACTAAATTGACCTGAATTGATTTGACTTAAACATTTGTTATGAACAATGACTAGCAAAAAGAGATGGACTGTCTCTGTTTATAACGACAGGAACCTTACAATGATCCTCACAACAAAACTCTATACAATAAAACATCATTCCAGCCTATATGAGTTTAAAACCTCCAGTTAGTATCAGAGTTGTTAAGATATTTAAATCAAAGGCAGAGCATTTTGACACTTTCAGGCTCATAAAGCCTGTGCATTCGATTACAGGACCTCCATATGAAATACTAGCAAGGCAATTAAAGGAGAGCAATGAAGTAAAGTGAGAGGTATTTAGATTAAAATGCATTTAAATGCTTTTAATATTTGCCTATAAACAGTTGCAATGTGTTCTTATGCAGTCAGCTGTTGTGTGGCTGATGTTTAACTGATGTTAAATGATGCTGCTTTCACAGAGTTTGCAGCATAACCTGCAAAACGTTATTGATGACTGCAATAAATCGAAATTGGATAATAAGTACTTATGAAGAAGAGTTAAGTCCTCTGAGTATTTAGTGTGATTACCTAGAGCAATCTTCAGCCTGCATCCTTTGCATTAGTTACTGTAAGAGTATGTAGAACTTTTACTCACTCATTAAACTCACTTTTAATCTAAACTGTTTTTTATTTATTATATATGATCACAGCTCCACGATTTTGTTAGAAAAAATAAAACAAAACTAAGGAGCATTTTGGACCAAGGGCATTTTTAACAGACTTCAGTCAGTTTGCGCAATTTTGCCTTCTTGCGTAAAGTATTAATAACATTTAATAAATAAACTGACCTTCTTACACTTTTAAGGACACTTAGACTGTGTCGGCTGACAAAAAAAAAAAAACAATAAACATTTTTATTCCCAAGACAAACAAAAGCAGATGATATGTGCTTCTATTATATTACAGTTAGTTTATGAAACCAGACGATATAATAGGAAATAAAATCAATGTGTGTGTGCTAGAGGATAGAACAGCAAGGGACAGAATATGCTTGCAGTTGACACATTAAAGGCAAGTAAACAATGGCTAGTAATTTTGGTTTTCAGATTCACCCGCTTGTTTCCAATGGGCAGTTTGCAAAAGTTTCAGGTTACCATTGATACTTTGGTAGCAGCGGGTTGTGGAAATATAGTATCTTAAGCCATTAGGTCATACGCAGGTTCTTAGGCTTTGCAACTGCCACAGTTAAATACTAGACTAGGAAAACCACACTAAACATTTAAAGAAATGTCACTTGGCATTTAATTAATCACTACTTTCTGAGTTGAAAATGTAAGTACTTGAAGAAACTTTGTTCAGTTCTGTTTTGCACTATTTAGTTCAAGTTGGATAAAAAAATAATACAGCAATTTTAATTTTAAAGTTAAATTAGTAGCAGTCAAATTCTGCCATAGAGTACATAGCTTGCTCTGTTAGAGCCTTCTGACTAGGTAAAGTGGTTTGTTTATGTTTATGTATTGCTTTTTCTGTATAAAACAAGAGAAGAGAAACTTGCACTAGGTTTACAGCCTTTGTTCCTTTTTGGTGTTTGCTGAAGCACGACCTTAGAATCAAAGTACATACTGCGATATGATAGTTATGCGATATGGCATAACATTATGGCTTCCGGTCTAGTAGTGCGTTGGACTCATTTAGCTCCCTAAACTGCCCTATTTACGTTTGGACTCCACTAGACTCCTGAATGTGGGCTGTGGTATCCAGCACACCCTTTAATTCCTGTAAGCTACGAGGTGGGGCCTCCATGGATCAAATTTGTTTGTCCTGAGCGAGCTCAACTGGATTGAGATCTAGAGAGTTTGGTGGCCAAAGCAGTACCTCAGACTCATTAGTGTGCTCCTCAAACGGTTCCAAAACTGATCTTGCTCCCTTGCAGGGTGCATTCTTCTTCTGAAAAAGTTTACAACACAAAATCATCAAACAATGAAAGGGTTTACATCGCCTAAAACAATGCTTAGGTTGGTGATATCTGTTCAAGTAACATGAACCTGAACAGCAGGATCCAAGGTTTCTCAGCAGAGTATTTGCCTGTAGCATCACACTGCCTCCTCCTTCTGCCCACGATGCATACTGATCCCATGTGTTCTCCAGGTGAGCAACAAACATCAGCCTGCCCATCCATGTGATGTAAAAGAAAATGTGATTTATCAAAGGGGACACTTTCTTCCAGTGCTCTGGAGTCATCTTTTGTTGCTCATTGTTAGTTTTTTGCAGGGGGCAAGTAATGGTCTCAACTGGTATCATCACTGATCTGCAGTTATGCAGCCCCATATGCTGCAAACTGACATTCACTGTGTATTTTAACATCTTTCCATTGGACCAACAATAACGTCTTCAGCAATTTGAACTACAGAAGCTTGTCTATTGGGTCAGATCAGAAGGGCCAGTGTTTGCTTTCCATGTGCCTTAAAAAGCCTTGCCAGTTTAATAATCCTAATACTGTCATAATGGGTTGTGGAATGGAACCAGAGTGCAGAAAAATGCTTGGAAGCAGCATGGTAAATTTAAGAATCTCTCTTCTTTAATAACAAAAATGGTAGAACTTACATGAGTCTCCAAAAACAAAAACAATGACATGGAGCAGGAAACAGCAGGGAAGTTAACAGGGGCACCGAGCGAAGAACAATGAAAATAACCAAACATATATACTGAGGGAGAAAGGAGTGTGAACCAATGAAAATGGGTGACAGGTAATCAGATGAAATATGAAACAGGTGTTGAACAGGGCTACAGAGGAGCTGAGGGGAATAGACTAATGACACACAGGTGAGGCTGACAACAGGGAAGGTAAACAAGAAACTACACTAATAAACAGAATCTGGGCAAATACTAATCTAAAGGAAAACCAAACAAATTTACCCAAAAAATGAAGAAAGTAATAAACAACCCACTTAACAAAGAAAAGGTGAACAAAACATAACTCCAAAAAAGCAGAGCATGACAAATACTGGGTCACCACTTGTTCTTCCGTGGGCCTTGGCTTTACAATACAGTGTAAGTGTATTGTTATCACAAATTAACTTTATGCAATGCAAAGGAGAACTGCTCGGATGGCAACAAATATTAGCTAATCATATAGAGACCATGTATTTAGTCTCTGTGTGCCACTGATTTATTCGGAGAAAATTTTGAGTGGAAATATTTTCATTGGCATTACAGTGATTAAACCCTGCTGCGATTACAGCGATTAAATTACTGACCAGCTTGGTGCATGTTTTCATTGGTATTTGGCAATATTTCTTTGGTGATGAACTCCAAGTCTTCGAGGTTTTGAGGCCTCCTTGCCACCACCCTAACTTTTAGTGCCATCCATAGATTTTCTATGATATTAAAGTCCAGATTCCGGCTAGGTAACTCTAAAACCCACAGAGTACTTCCATAATAAGAAGCATGTTGATAAGGTTAAGAGATTACTTCAAACCTAAATCTACCAGGGGTATGGATACATTTGGTCTTAGCTCTATAGGAGAATGTATGCAAGTTGTTCAAGTGGTGAAAAACCAGACTGAACTGCCTTCTAAAGGTTAACCTCTATTTTCTCTTTTTCGTTTGGAGAATATGACCTTGCTGTGAAAAAGGTAAGTGTTGAGTTTGTTAACATGTATTCATACCTGTGTGTCTAGTAGAAGATTGGTGAACAAAAGAATGGTGCACTTACCTTGTGATTGTTTAACAATATAAAAAATAAAAATAATGGGGTGAGACATGTCATTGCAAGTGTTTGTGTGCCTAGGATTTGAAATGTCATTTATTTTGGGAGGGGTTACGACCCGACACACTCATTCTCCATCCGGCCCATCTGCCCTGCATCAGACAGCTCTGTGTAGCCCCTTGGGGATTCTGATGCGGCAGAGTGGCTTTTTTTGTCTCTATGTGTTTGACTTAGTCTTTTGCTTTGGTGCTTATGTGTGTGCTAACCTGGACATGTGTGCATCTGCGTTGGTATTGATCCCCCCCTCCCGCCCCTCTGTTCTTATAATGAAGTGGAACTACAGCTCCATTATGAACCGCTTTGCTATTGGTTGGAGGTAATATGAAATTAGCTAGCATGCTGTGAGACTGTCAGCATTGATTTCACCACCCAGATTACTTGTTACAAAAGAATAGAGCTGTCTGTGGCATAATTGAACATGTTAACTCCTTGTCTTATAAAATGTAGGTCTGTATTGATTGTTACAGAGGTGGGCTTTGTGATATGCAGTAAGAAAGTAAGTTGTACGGGTGTTAACTGTGAAGAGATGCTGATGTTTTAGTTGTTTTTTTTTCATTTCTGAATGTGTCAGCAAATGGGCCGTGTTCCATCAGGTCAATACAGTCTTCTCATATTTTCCTCCCTTTGTCATTTCTCTATTTATTTGTTCCTACATTCGCTTTCAACTCATTACAAAGAGAAAAAGTGTCAGGCTTCATCACTGTCACAGCAAATTTACTGTTATTCATGGTAAGTGATATATTTGTGACCAAGCAGCTGTTTCCATAAATTATGACAAGGAATGATGATAATCGTTTCAAGATGACCCTTTGGTCTTATGTATTTTGCTTTATGAATGATTGGAACATACAAGCCTTGTATAATTGTATTTGCCAGATAGGCTGCCAGGGAGAGTAAGGTGACCAAAGGTAACACATGCCTCTGTCCATTAGTTAAGCCTTCTAATAAAAAAAAATAGATAATCCGTTGAATAATGTACATGATCTAAAGGCATCTAGAACATTCTGTCAACAAAGAGAACCTAATATGAATACCATGTGTTAATTAGCACAGTACATGGGTAAAGTAGAAAGCACAGGCATGTGTGCAGATCCATGTAAAAACCAGATATGGCACACTCCTCTCCAGATGCAGTTGGCCTTTTATTCTGTGAACCCTAGGCAGCTAGTTCACACTGTGTGCGTTTTAAAGCTACCATTGAGGGCACAGACTACATACTTATCATTGGGTAATTAGAAAATAAGGCCTAGTCAACAGAAAAAATTGATAGTTTATGGAGACATATTTCCTGTAATTGTTTATTCAAGAGTTGATCTCAATGGGAAGTCTTTTATCAGGCATTGTCCAAACCAGGGTGTGATAAATTGATGATGAGCAAATTATGCTGTTGTTCCTAAAACAGACATGCTAGGTATAGTGTTACCCACTCCAACAGGGCGAGAGGTTAATGAAATGCTCTTCCACATGCTGATTTCTTGCACTCCACTCCTGAGTGATAAGTAGCTAACCAACGAAGCCTGTAATTACAATCCTAAAGAAACCGGTCTGATCTGTATATAAATCTCACCATCCAATTACAAGATGTAATAATTCTGCACTCAGGCTGGTAATGAGGTCTAATAACAGTGCATGTGATAATCCCCTCTGGATGTGGGCTTGATCAGATGTTGACTTTGTAATTAGACTGGCAGAAAATCATTATTTCGTGTTCGGAAAAAAATGAGGTTGCTGGGAAGTTAATTTTCTCTCGATTCTCTGAAGCATAGACAAGAATTTAATGATTTAATCACAATTGTTAGCAATTTTGCAATCAATTTGTAATGACTGTGTCACAACAGACGCTTTCAGGAAGAGAAGCCTGTAAAAACTGAAGGTGACATTGATATGGCCTTACTGTGATAAGTGATCTATATACTGTATTTCGGAAAATTTTGAAGAACGGATATACAGTTTATGCATTTGAACATTTTATTTTTATTTATTCTCTTCTCTGTTTTGTAATATGTTTTCCAAATTTTTTTGTCATCAGCAAGAATAAGCATTTTATTTTAAACTTATTATAGAAATCAAGATATAGAGTTCCATAAAACAGAGGCTTTGACACACTAGCTGAATCAACAATTTGCATCACAAAAATAAATAACAAATTCCAAATAATTAACTATAAGACATGTTCACACTGTATGAATGAAAAAGAAGAATACAGTATTACAAGACAATCTGGTTTCTTGGAAGCAAAACATAAAGAACAGTGTGATGAGAGAGAACCTTTGTATAGTACCACAAATGGAAACCTCACCTGACACACTGTCTTTTAAATTAAACAATGGCAAACATTTTTTCTTATCCGAGTTCAAGAAGATCACTCCAACGAGTTTAATCTGGTGCAGTGGTGCATGTGTGAGCCAATGGCGACAATCTATCACTTGAGAAAATGGCATTGCTGAACTTACTCAGTTTCCTAAATAAAAAATAAAAAAAATGGATAACGCATGGCAGTAGAATGTTAGCTTGGTAGTTATCACTTTTGTCTTACTACAACAGGGCCCTGTACTCAAATCGCAGCAAAGGCATTCTTTGTGAAGTTTGCATGTTTTTTCCCACAGTCCAAAACATGTATGCCAGGTTGATTTGTAATTTTGCATGGTTGTCTATTGTGTGTGTCTTTGTGTAGGCCTTGTGCTGGACTGACAAATTCTCGGGGCTGTCCCCTTGCACATGCCCACTAACTTAGGCACTAGTTTCCACATTATGTCACATTATTTCAGAGAAACTGAATTTTATCTAAACACCTGTTTTTTGCTGCAATTCTATTGGCGGGGGCTGTCTGACCCGGGTGCATGCAGCTGGCTGGGGACTGCTTGCTGGGTGAGTTTGTCCCGTCTCGGTGTGGGGTTGGGGGGTCCATTTTGAGTTTGGTACCTGGTGGTGTCTGCTCTGTTGTACTTGTGGGCGGAGGCGGAGGCTGAGGTGGCGTTGCGCGGGGTCCTTGCCATGCACTGTATGGTGGAGGGCGGGATGTGGTGGGGGTATATGGAGCGGGACTGGGTGCGGAGTATGTGCTGTGTGGATGTGGCTTCATCTGCTTTTCGGGGGTGGAGCACAGTAATCCTACTGGGGTTCCCATGCTCTCGTGGGCCTCTGGATGTCTGTGGCTCAGATCTTCTCTGTGTCTGTCTCAGGTCCTCTGGGGCAGGTCTGTGGCTCCTCACACCCACTACTGCATATTTTTTATGGAGAAACCTTATATACACAAGCTCGCTCACACATACACCCACAAGTGTTAGGATTCAGGTGTTAACAGATACACAGATTTTTTTATATTAAGCTGCAATTGCCACTAAATACATGTTGTATTTGTTAGCACTATGCACTTTTCGGTAGCATTGCTGCTGTTATATATGTGCAGGTGTAGAAGCAGTCTTAGGGTGCTCCATCCTTCCTTCTTTCCTCTATTGTTTTCTCCTTCTCTCCCTTTTTCCATTTTGCCCCACCTCTCTCTCTTTCTTGCTTCTTTTTTTCTCTTTCTTTTCCGTCTCCATGTCCATTGCAATTGAAATAATCCCAAAGCAGTTTCTAAAAATGTTTTTTTTATATATATCAAGCGGAGGTATTAATGTGCTTTCTCAGAACATTGTGGTCTTCTGCAAAGTTTCAAATCTTCATGTAATATCAGTCCTGTGTTGAACACAGAGAGGTCAGCAAGAGAATTAGCTGCTTCCATCTGAACATAACAAAGTTAGAGCTTTCAAAATTTAGCTTGTTCATGTTCAAAATATTTATGTTTGCTGATGGACTGAAAAAAGCAGTTTACATGCAAAACTACTATGTTAAAACTATTATATTACCCTTTTTTTCTCAATCTATTTCATTATTTTCCTCAATTATCATTCTATTCGTGATCTAGTTAGGTCTCTTTTTTAAATAGTGTCTGCTGAGACAATATTTTGGGCATGCTTTCTTGTAAGACTAAGGCTGCACTGGGTTAATAAAACCCACACAAGTCTCTGCTTCCTAAACAAAAACACATCTGCAAAACACCAACATTTCTGATTTCAGTTTCTTATCATCTTGGGGTTGGTTTGGAAGCAATCATCTTATACCTACTTCAACAAACTCACTATCATCTGGACAAAGCAAGCAGCTTCTGAGGATCCTGTTTTTTTCATTTCTCTAGTGCATTTAACATGAGTCAATCTAGCTTACTATGCAAGAAAATCCAAAGCACAGGCGGATGTCTCCACAACTGTCTCGCAAAATAACTACCTGACAAACAGACAACTTTTTGGGAGGCTGAAGGATTGTGTGTCTGACCAAGTGGTCACTGCCCAGGAACAGGACAGGGGGTTTAACTCTAACCATTTGTTTTTGCTCTGTACACCTCAGACTTTCAGTACAAGTCAGATCTTGTCATCTGCCAAACAAATGCTCATGTGAGTTTTTGGGAGTGCCACAGGTGTAAGGATTATGATTATTGATTAATTAATATTTATTAAAAATCATAATTCAGGAAAATAATTTCTTTACCAAAAATCATTACTTACGAATAGAAATCAAAGATGTCCTGGTGTTGTGATTATGGGCTCAAAGCTCTTAATAATTACAATTAGCTATTCATCATTAATAATTGATAAATTATTAAAAAGAACCACAAAGTGTCACTGTTTATTCAACTGCTTCACAGAAGGTGGGGGGACTTCTACCTTGTTTTGACGGATAACTCACTCTTAATTTTATATATATGAAGATTTATTGAAGCCAAATAATTCTGATATACCATTATTGTGGTCCAACTAACAAGCACTATTCTACACAAATGGGATAAAAATGACTACCTAACAATAATAATAAAAGAAAAATATATGCGCATTGAGTATCTATGGAGACCAAACCAGCAGTTTTATGGACAAAATGTGCAATTTGGGTTAACTTGGAAAGAGAAGCCCTCCCGGTGTGCTGATGTCTCGATAGTGGCGATCACCTTGTAGACGGTGGGATGTGTGCCCTTAGCCACTAGCAGCTGATTGCCCTGAATCTCAAACAGAGAGTCATAAAACTCTGAGACGAGAACTCAGTGGAAAAACGCCAGTAATAAAACTGGAACAAAGGAGTGGTCAGGCGAGGCCCAGACCGCAGTTGCTTTGAATGGAAAACTTTAAAAGTCCAACTTCTAACTCCTGGCTGATTTGGGATCAGCCGGATAAAAATATGAACACACACCTTGAACAGCAAATCAAAACACAGCTCAGCATAAAACATTTCAATCAGTTTTGCATGCAACAAATTGATACCTTGGATTAACTACTGGTGATTCTAAATCACCTTAACTATGCCTCATCCTGCCCAGACTTCTAAATACACCTATACAATTTAATATAAAAAGAACAAAATTACTTTGACGTTGATTCCTCTCTTCACCGGTTGAGGATGGGTCAGGTCTGAAGAACAACGAGGGGGGGTCACGGGGAAGCGGGGAAAATATGAGGAACCGTTTAGTTGACTGAATCAACAGGGAGGAAACTCTTCTCCTTGGAAACAAACCTCTGTGGGTTTTCACCGCGTGGTCTACGATCGGTATCTTCTGACCTTCTTGTATCAGACAGATTTCCAGCTTTCAAGCTCTTCCGGGAATGGCCGTGTGGAGCAAAAGTTTGCCTGCGAGCTTTTGTCTCTCCAGATATGCGCCTCCGTTGCGTCATCCCGTGAGACACGCTGAAAATGGCAATGAAAGTTTATTTTCCGTGGGTTTTATTATCCTGGGTAACGTCAGAGCAGCGATGTCTGTTGAGCTGCGCATGTTCAACTGTGCAACCAAACTAGATGACCCCAACACAAGTAAACATGAGACTAAGAACAGAGGATGGACTGTTATATAGAATGGTGTGGAAACAATCATTACATCTTGAATGCAAAGGAGATAATTTTGAATTTAGAAGAAGCAGGAATATGTCAAGCTGGACTAATTGTTCAAACTTGGATCCAGAGTTGACTGCAATCTGCCGTTCGAGTACCTGCAGATTGAGAGCAACCACAACGTTAAGTATGATCTGCTGTCCGAATAATCCAGCATTCATGTATAAGGGGGAATTAAGACAGTCTGTCTTCAACCTTTCTTTCTGAGCTTCTTCAAAAAAGCAACCTGAGTCTGAGATGTCCCTGAAGAGACTGTGTCTCTAATTACGTCGAGTGAAATGGCCTTCTTCCTCCCTGCCGGAGAGAAGATGAGAGGAATCACAGGATTGCTCGTCTTCTAGCTGCAATGTTTCTGCATGTTTCTGCAATACCATCTAGTCAATCAATCGAAGTTATAAAGTTTATCGGAGCATTCACTTTGCAATAGATTTAGAGATTCCTCTGGGGATATTCTTGGCTCATCTCTCCCTTATTCCCCTGGCTATTGGTGCTGAATACTTTATCGATAGGGATTTGACTGTACTCAGCTGAGCCAATTTCTATAACTGATACTGTTTGAAGTTTCCCCCAAAATGCAAGACATTCAAAGACTGCCTACTGTTTTCATCGATTATGTTAAAGCAAAAAAAAAAAAAAAAAAAAAAAAAAAATCATGGTTGCATCAGTAGTTTCTTGCTAATCCTACTTGGATTAAAGAGCTTTATACAGTTTCTGTGGAGGAATAAACGCCATAAAACGCTACAGATAAAATATGTGCTCTCAAATTAGTTAAATATGTAGGTGTGGTACAGTATTATACATAATGCTTAACTACCATACTGTGTAAATTAAATTTTATATTGCATGAGATACCCCAGATGAAAGAGAATAGAATCATCACTGATTTTACAGAGAATGTTATTGATAGATATTTCGCAATTTTGTTAAACGTAACAAAGATAAGGTCATGGTTATATCTCTTGAAATACGTATTATTGTGCAAAGTTTTTCAAAGTAGGTGTAGATTTTTGTTTGGCTTTATGGCTAGCTTTCATTGTAGTTACCTAGTTGTATGCCTACAGTTTCCCCTCCTCTTTAAGATGCTTGACTCCAGCTTTGGACCACTGGGCCTTTGGACCTCTGAGTCTTCCACTTCTGTGCAGTGGATAGAGAAAGAGGGAGCTGCTTTACCCAGGCCTACCCACTCTCGGCCTCAGTCTTCCTCTACACATGCCCCCACCTGCTCAATACCACAGAAAGGCTTTCAAGTGCTCTTTGAATGGAAAAAAAAAAAAAAAAGAGAAGAAATCAGAGACTGTGTTCTGCGAGATGCTCAATAGAATGGCAGAAGCCTCTTGTTCCCATGATACCGATCTCCTAGACTCTACCCTGTTTTTGAGTTTTTTAACTTAATTTCACTTTTTCCCCATTTCTTCTTATTGCTTATTCCTTTTCTTTTTGGCTGCATATTCAATAATGTTTTTCTTTAAGAAAATGACTAAAGAAATGTTTAATAGCAGTAACTGGATAAGTGTCAACACTTCGGTTTATGCTTTATATCCTGAATGTATTACCTTAATTCTGCATATAATAGGAGAATCCTAGCTGCCACCTTTACCTGCTCAAATGCAAAATATATTGTTATGCAGTTGAGGATTACCTCATTTATATTTTCACAGAATAACAATAGTTGTGGTTTGGCTGGTCAGTGTTTGCCACATTATGGCACTTGTCCAGGCTTTGACCTGAGGAGAGGCAGGTACATCCCAATCGCCCAATAGCAAAAAAACACATGAGGGTATCATATACACACACTCTTACTATCAATTTAGGAATTTACAGACGAGCATGTTTTTGGAGTGTGGGTGCATGCCACGGTACTGCACAGGGACAAACACACAATCTCCACAATTTGGAATGTATGTAATTGACTTGGAATCTGTCTGTATAATTGGTTTGAAATGATTATTTTTTAAGTGCCTTGAGATGACATGTTGTGAGTTGGTACTATATAAATAAACTAAATTGAACTGAATTAAATCGGAAAGGTTTGACAGGCACCTTAGTAATGCCTAGCTTATTGCTTTGACGTGGCAGTATTAAACACCTCATCTCTTCTGTTGGTTTTGTCATTTTTGTCTAGCTTCTAAGGTTGACATTTGTATGGCAACAATCAACCTGAGCTTAGTGGAAAAGTTCACTTCCTTGAGTGGAGTCTTTAGGTGGGAGATGGTCGACCAATGACACACGAACTTAGCATCACTGTGAGGACTGGCTGACATGCACAGTCAGGTATGGTTGAAGGTTACATTATCTTAAATAAAGTCCGCTGAAAAAATCTTATAAGACTTACAAACACAGCAAAAACAAGAAGCTTCAAAGCGTTCTGTTTTTTTTTTACTGAAAAGAAGATGATTAATTAAAAAAAAATGTTTAGCCCAGTCTCACCTAAAATATACGTTTACATGTGGGGTCAAGCATTCACATAAACAAACTAGACAATACCAACCTAGCAAGATTGGAGACTCCTTGTGTTTTAATATTTCAGGCTGCCACTGGAATGGGCAAGAGTTTGTGTTGTCTAAATCTGTGGTCTAAAGATGCTATGTGAAATGACTTCAAAAGAAAATTCTGCAGGTTACATTTGCTTTATTAAATATGCATATGAAAAAGGGTGATATTCAGTATAAAAGTTGCAAGCTCTTAATTTCAGTAAGCATTTCTTTTTTTTTTTTTTTTGCATCGCACAGACTCAAGTCATGTTACAGTTGATGTACTTGAGTATGGATGACATTTTGTAAGACCATGTGAGAGAGTTCACGGTCAGGTCTAATTTCTGTCCTTTCATTGTTGAGACTCATAGACTGTATTTGGGAACTCTATGATTTGAAAACATAGGCCTTAGGCTTCTATTCCACACAGTCTCTGAACTCCCCACATACTCTGTGATACACAGACACAATAAAGCTCCTCCCTGTAGCTCTCCTCTTATCTTTGACTTCTTTAAAACTATCTTAGAGAAAGAGAACTTCTAATTGGGTTATAATTCAATAAAAAGAGACCTATTTTATTGTAAAATTAAATGTTTTTTAGAATGAATTTGCTTTGATTCTAGAAGCAAAGTTCACATTATTGTTTGCTTCTCTATAACATGTATAGCCCTATCCTTTAAATAAAGCAGCAGTTTATTGCTGTGAATCAATTTATGTGTTAAATTTAAAAAAATGAATGTTTTGTGATTAAAGTTTGTTAAAGCGTAGCTTTGTGCTGCTAAGAAGAACTTGTTCTACTCAGTGAAAATATTATTGCTCCCGGATGAGCTCAGAGTTCTCTAAGTCATTTTTTTTTCTCTGAATTGTAAAGGTCTGTCAGAGATAAGAAATCCTTCGGTTTTACTGTTTTTTTCTTTCTTTCGAGTTCTTATGTATGATGTCTGTAGTCCTTCATCTGCAAAGCCATTTGGTGGAAAAAGTAGGAGCCAGTCAGCAGCAGGTCAGTCATATATGCATGGACATAAAGATATGCTACAGTACAGAAAATAATTTCTCTATTACTGGTCCTCGGTTTACCATGGGGGATATGCCAGAGATTGGGTGGCATATGCTGTAGCCCCTGGCATCTTCGTGACAGAGCACTTACCATAGAAACAGCCGGCCAAGGCTTGGTTAGAGGCCGGCCAGAGGCTGTGTCCTGAGGCAATGCTGGTGGGTTGAGATGGACAGCAGGATGGCAATTGCCTCTCCAACTTACCTAATGTTCCTTTATTGACCTAAAAGCATTTTAGACAGCACAGGCAAAACATCATTAGGGACATATGTCTTTCTGTGTTCATGCTGCAGAACCTTAGGTTGTTACTTATTTATATATTTTGACGCTACATAAAAAATGCAAATGGTGAAAAAGTGGATTGAAAATAAAAATAATTAACTTGCAAACTTGTTTAAACATAGGTTTATTATTGTTGACCCGGGCGACAGACGGTGCATGGATGACACGGATAACAGGTATTTTAATTTATTGTTTGTTTGCCCAGGAGTCTTTACCAAACTTATAAACATATATGTGAAAACACTGACTACTGTTTTTGTGTTGATCTGTGCACAACTTTAATTATGCTTGATGTTTAGCCGATAAACATTAAAATTAGTGCAGAATGGTGGATACTGTTCCACAGTTGCAAAGCTGTGCAGCAGTATGCTGCTCTGTACCATGTTCACTCCAAAGACAGTGAACCAAATCTGGTGTTAGCTGCCTTGGACTTAGAGATGGATCTTACTTTGTTCATGTTAGTGACACTGAGTGGGCAACATTCCACAGCAAGGAAGAAAGATAATAAGTGTGTCTGATTTTTGGCTGGGCAGTTTCAAGACATGTAGGTGTGAGGCTGTCTTCATTAGGGCCTAGTTAGACCTTGTTTTACCTTTCTGACTGACAGGGACTGCCTGTGAGGGGCTCCATTAGACTGCAGCAGAGTCTTTATGGATGGCCTATTTACTGAAGGACCCTCTTTCTGTTTGCACAACTCTGTCTCTCTTTCTTCAACTTATCTTGTCTGACCAGGAAAGCCCCAGGAGCCTCCTTAACCCTCCATGCTTCAAAGCCCAGTCACTGACATAATGATGCTAAACTTCCCAACAACAAATATCCTTCTTTAATCGTCACCGCTTATTTGTGGTTCATTTTTAATCAGTTCACTTTATTTTAAGTCTGTTGGTGAATATTACTCCTATTTTTCTTCAAAGTTCTAGTACACTGCCTGTGCATATTCACAAATTTCTAGAAAGAATATATTTTTTTATATTAATCTACTGAATGCCAGCGCTATTGAAATAAACTTGACTTGACTTGAAAAAGCATTTTAACCCAGTAAAGGAGATAGAGCAGGAGTGAAAAGTGGAATCTGGCATGCCAGTTTCAAAAGTGGCATGCCAGTTTCATCAAACGCCCTACATAGGCGCTAAATGTCGTATTATGGATTTATTGAAAATATATTTTATGCAGTTATGAAAACGAATATATGTATGTGGTTGTAACATAGTTGGCATGTCTGTTACGGAGAAAACAGTAAACATTCATATCACCAAATGTGCTGATCTTCTCCATATGCTGTCATTAATATTTCTAATTAGCGAAAAATGCGCACTTCAAACTTCTTATTTTCTGCCATTGCCATGGTGAACTGGGTTTTCTGCCTTCCATTGTTGAGGGCTTCTTATTTACTCACGCTCATGTTTAACTCTGGGTGACTTTAACTCAGAGCTGAGAAATCCAAGTGTTACCCCGTGAAACCCTGAGTATGATAGTGTGGAGTAGGTCTACTCAGGGTGTGCGGTTTCTATTCGGAGCTTGTTAACTCCGCTTCCTGAAACGGAGCCCAGATGGACTTAACATCTTAGTTATTACTGTAAAATGCATTGCACATCCAAAACAGGCTTCCAGTCTGTCAGAAACAGTGCCCAGACACAAAAGGCAAGGAACCATGCATGCACACTCTCACGCCTAAGAGGAATCACCACCGGCAAACTTTGAGTTACTGGTCCTGGTATCCTTATTGTGACATTATTCAGATAAAATATTTAAGGTAATCCACAAAACTCTGCTTCCAATGGTGAGGGGGAGTGTGCAGGAAACTATGGATAAAGGTAGTGCTGTAGTCTAAAATTCTAAGACAGTAAAGGTTTTGATTAAACTTGGCCTTTTAATTTAGCAATGACTGATTCTTTATGCTGTGGTGTCAGTCACTAAATGTCCATCAAAGCAAATGAATCAATAAGTGCCACATCAGTCGTTCTCATTGTTTGCCAGAGAGATGTGTCCTTTGGAATAAAACAAAACCATACACTCCCTTTTCTGTCTTTACCTGTCAAGTAACATAGAGGCAACAGGGAGTCAGCTTCTCCTTATCGTACTCAACAGCTCAGCCAGCAGGAGTCACATTGACAGCTTTTTCACTTAAAAGGTTTATGATTAATCACTTCAACGACAGATTATTACTTGCTTTTGCATTACTAGAACTAAATTAATTGTCTGCGATCAGTACCGCCTTGCTGGATTATGCAACATAGATTATTGTGTGTTAAGCAGCCTCATCCTCAAACTACTGTCATCCCCAAATTTTTAGGCATGTACTTAAAAGTAGGTGACATGCAAGTTTTGAAGCTACAAAGGGATAGGTTGACTTTTTTTTTTATGATTAAGGGCCACATGAAGTACTCATGATTAGACGCCGCAGTTCTGCAGTACAATTGAATTAGCATGTCATCAGCAGGGAAGTGTTAAACACAAGAAAGCCATGATGAGAGATGCTTAAAATGTGACTAATAAAAAAACATTATTTTACAGTTTTTTGTTGCATGTAAAGTGTTATCATCAAAAGAAAAAAAATCATAGCCCTTAAAGTGAAAGTCACACTGTGGAGTTTCAGACTGCATCAATCATTCACTTTCCTGAATGTAAAAACATTGAGACAGTAAGTTATGTTGAGCATTGCGCATCAAAGTTTGGGTAAAGGTTAAGTTTAAAAACCTCAAATATTTCATGTTCCGCACTAACATATGTAACAAATAAGTGTTTCAATTTGTGTTTGATATATAACAAGACACTTTAATTACGTTTGTTTTTGATCCCTGCACAGTATCACAGAGTAGCATAAAGCATAGTAGAGATGAACTCTCAGGCAGACACCATCTTGTGGTGAAAGACTCAATTACATTTAATTTTTTTTTTTTTTATATTACTCCAATTTTTCCCAGTCTGCAGAAAATTATTCTCTATTCATTCTTTAATATTTGTATGGAGTGATAGGATTATAGACATGGTTAAAAGGTTCAGTGTCCACTCAAACATTGTCACATAATATTATAGTAATAAACAGATATTCTGCCTTTCAGTACAGAAGATAATATTAAAAAAAGATAAAATCTACTACAGATATCCAGCAAATAATACAGAGTTGCAAAAGTTTAGTGAAATTTAGACCTAAATCTTTTAGAAATGTTTTTTTAGGGATTAGAAAGGGACACAATTCAATTTCCCAGCAATGTGACAAACAGCATTGTTGATGCTCATGCATAGTGCTTCTGCAACAATAACATCTGCCTAAGAATAATTTAATCAAAATACTCATTGTAATATATGTAATGCTATTGCTTATTTGAGCATGAAGAACCTGGCTAGTTAAAGCTTGTACTAATATGACTGTATGGATACAGCGTTCTCTCAGAATGGATTTACAGAAAAAAGCAGAGCAAAGTTTAAATCAGTGCTGGTCACTCCAAATGACAATTGTAACTCTCGAATTAAGCACTCTCAGCTAAATTTGCTATCTTTTAACCAGTGCCACTGTCTCCAAACAATGCATTATGATTTGTCTTCCTCACATCTTATAAACCTCCCCATGTAGTCCTGATGGCACTTTTCTGCCACAGATCCATCCTGGAATTCATCATTGTCCATTCAGTGCAGCCTACACACTCTTCTTCACATCTATTGTCTGTTTGTTGCTTAAGATAATTAGCCAATTAGCCACCTCTTTCTAAGATCCCTCACCACCTCTAATCCTTGTACCTTTACTCTTTTACCAACTGCTCTCATTTATACACATGTATTCTAACTAGCTTCTGACTAGCTTCTGATTTTTATTTTCTTCTGTCCAGTGAACTCTTTCAATTCTGTAGTCTCACTTCCACCCGCTCCTCCTCTCCCTGCAGATCACAATGTCATATGTGAGCTCCATAGTGTACAGTGACTCCTGCCTGACCACATATGCCTGTCCATCACAAGTGTAAACAATACAAGGCTCAGAGCCTGATATAAGCCCACCTAACCACAAATCCATCAGTAACTGCAACCACACCACCCCTGTCTCAATTATGCATGATACATGTCCAACAACCCTCACATTGTTCTTGTAACATAATTTTTTTTCCTCAGTGCAATATTACAGCTCTTTTTATGTATCTTTTATTGTTTATTACCTGGATTTGAACCTAGTCTAATTATTTATTTATTTATTTTAACCGTGTCCTGTCCGGCAGAGTTGCGCTCAGAATTGTTGTCTGAGTGCCAAGAAAAAGCCTAACAGATTTACTTTCACAAGTGGAGCATTACAGCTAATGCTTTAAAGCTCTGCTTGATATTTATAAAAAGAAACTGTATTAGAAACTGCTTTGGGATTTTTTCAATTGTTATGAACACGGAGTCAGAAATGAAAAGGTAAAAAAAGCAGCACAAAAGAGAGAAAGGGGGGGCAAAAAGGAAAAGGGGAGAGTAGAATGGAGGAAAGGAAGAAGAATGAAGAGAAAACAAGATAACACCCTGCTTGCTTCTACACCTGCAGAAATGTTCATATTACCAGCTTTTTTACCAAAACGTGCAAGGTACTTATCAATGCAAGATATATTTTGTGGTAAATGCGGCTAAATATAGAACATTTGTGTATCTATTAACACCTGAATCTAAACACCTGTGGGTCTGAGTGTGAATGCGCTTGTGTATAAAACGTTTCTCCACACAAATATGTAATAGTGAGTGTGAAGAGCCACAGACCTGCCCCCCTGGACCCGGGACAGATATGGTGGAGATCCGAGCCACAGACATCCAAAGGCCCCCCAGAGCACAGGAATCCAAGGAGAACCACCGCCGGGACTACTGCAACACCCCCCCCCCCCCCCCCCCCCCAAGGGAGCCACCCAGCAGCTACAGTGCAGAAGCCCCAGGGAGCTGCAGCACAAGCCCACAGGCCCCGCCGGCAGCCGTCTACGCCTCAGCAGATCCAGCCAGACCCGAGACCCTGGGACATATCACTCCCCAAACAGAGGCCGACAGAGCCCAGGGGTCCAGGCCCCGGCAAGCGGCCACCGGGAGTGAGCCTGCGCACTTCAAAGCACCCAGCCCCAGATAGCGAGAACCACAAGTACACTGGCGAGCAGAGACACCAACCACCGGGAGGTAGTGTGGCAGGGAGGGAATAGGCCCGCATTTCATGGGGGGTCATAAACTGATCCAGGAGAGGGAGCAGCCCAAGACCCAACCTAACACAAAAAACAGGCACACACAGTCACAATCACACATTCCCACCCGCATGCATACACATAAAAACACTCACACCCACGCACCCAACGTAAAGACAAACAACAATGGACGTCATACACTCACTCACACTCCCCATACATACTCTATACTCCCAGGTCCAGGTGCCAATACCCCATGGGGACAACCAGCCCCCGGGGGTGGAGACAGGCAGACCGCCCCAGCACCTGAAACTGGTCTGGGCTAGCCCGGGCTCGTGGCTGAACCTGAGCGACCCCGGCCCGTACCCCGACCCCCCACCATGACCCCAGTCCCCAACAACTCCCGTCCTCATCCGGAGGGGGGGGTGTACAAAAAGAGGGGTCTACATGGTCCAAACAAGCCCGCCAACCAGAGCCGTCACAGAATAGAATAGTCCCAACCCGAATGAGTTCTGATTCCAACCCCATGAGCCCTCCACCCCCAATGAACCCGACACGAATCTCCCTACTTGGCCACCCCCAACCAGGACACAGATATCGAACACATGCCCCCGAACCCAAATGCCCTGAATCCCCCCCAGCGCCCCACAGCACATGGGCACACCCCCACAGGTAAGCTTCATCCCCGAAAAGCCAACGAAGCAACACCCACACAGCGCAAGCTCTACACACAGCCCCACTCCAAGCACCCCGCTGCATCCCACCTCCACCACACAGCGCGCCTCGACAGTAAGGCAAGGGCCCGGTGCAACACCACGTCAGCCGCCACCCACAGGCGCAACAGGGCAGACACCATTGAGCAACGAGCTTACAGCGGAACCCCCAACCCCACAACAAGATGGGGCAAACTTATCCAGCAAGAGGTCCCCGGTCAGCGGCAAGCACTCGGGGCCGGCGTCCCCCACCATGTCCCCGCAACCACACAGACACACCACATCACTGCCACTGCAACGATAGCTCAGGTTGAAACATTATCCAGCTTAGCTCTACCATCGCCGCTCAGCCGATCCAGATGCCTGTGACCACACATCCAAGAAGAGGACACAATCACCCCACCCCACACGCTGCAGCTCCCGACGCCACCCTTTAGCCCACCGCCTCGATCCTCCCCCCCAAGACACAACAGCCAGCAGAGCAGCACACCACAAAGCCCGCCCAACCATTTGGCCAGTGCCAGCACCCCCAGCCATTAGTCTGCGAGAGGTAAACATGCACCAGCTGGGTAACTGGGCCGGGCAGGCCAACCGCTCCAGGCCAAGCACATCCCACCAGCTGCCCCAGTGCAGGCACAAGACATGGTCCACTACCCCTCCCACACGACAGCCAACCATAGCTCTGCGCCAGCCAGGGGCAAGAGCCACAGAAGGAAGCATTGGAGGAAGGCCACCACAGCATGCCAAGGACTGGGCACCCTGCCAACCCCACACCCACCCTCCTGCATGGCACACCACTCCACACCAAGCAGGCTGGCCAGCCCCCCCACCGGAGTGAAGCCACATCCCAATCCACACTGCACACTGCCTGGCCAAGACCCCTTCGTCGGAGCCCGTCACCCCCCAAACCAACGGACTGGGCACTGAAGCAGGGGCCGAGATCCAAGACAATCCAAACAATCCCGAGAGGGCCAAAAAGCCAGCCCCAGCACCAGACCACCCCCAAGACCCCAACCCAAACCCCAGCCCCGATCCCAACCAGAAGGCCCGCTGTCTCTCCCGGACTCCGACCCCAGACGACAAAAAGCAAATAGGGGTGTGAAAAGACCCCAACACCCTAACCCTACCTTTGCCTGCATAAATGTGGTGTAGATGCGTGTTGTTGTAGTGTGCATTCAATTCGATACAATTCAGTTTTATTTATATTGCGCCTATTCACAATACATGTTGTCTCAAGGCACTTCACAAAAGTCAAGTACATACATTCCAATTAATCCTAACCATTGAACAGTGCAGTCAGATTCAGTTATTTATTCAAATTGGATAAAAAGTTTTTCTGTCTAAGGAAACCCAGCAGATTGCATCCAGTCAGTGACTTGCAGCATTCACTCCTTCCGGATGAGCATGTAGAGACAGTAGACAGTCACTGGCATTGACTTTGCAGCAATCCCCCATACTGAGCATGCATGTAGCGACAGTGGAGAGGAAAAACTCCCTTTTAACAGGAAGAAACCTCCAGCAGAACCAGGCTCAGTGTGAGTGGCCATCTGCCACGACCGACTGGGGGTTAGAGTAAACAGAGCAGAGACACAAAGAGAACAAAGAAGCACTGATCCAGAAGTACTTTCTATGGGAAGGAAAAGTAAACGTTAATGGATGTAGCTCCTTTACTCATTTCAACTCTGAGCCAGTTTTCAAGGTTAGAGTCTGAAAGAGAGCATATATAATTAGTTACGGAAAAAGCTCAGTCAATCGCCATGTCTAGGAGAGAGAAAGGGTTAAACACTGAAAGACAGGGCCATGTGGATCATCGGTAGAGGGTGAGCATTAAGTTGTTGCCAGCAGAACCTCGGACGATGCCCCTCTCCTGAAAGGTGTCACAGGTAGACACAGAGTCAGGCCAGGTGTAGCTTCTAGCAAGAGAAAAGAGAGAGAGAAGAAGTTAAAAGATGAAATAACTGAAATAATTGGAGAGTAGTGTGAGATTGTAGCGAAGAGGGTTAAAGTGGTCATTATGTCCTCCACCAGCCTAAGCCTACAGCAGCATAACTACACAGAAAGTTTCAGTTCAGATTATTTAGTTAAACAGTGCTTATTTTCAACAATGTTGTTTCAAGGCACCCCACAAAGGGTCCCACTGATGGTCATTGTTATACTAAAAACCACAAGGATTGGGATACCTCTCTCTGTCAGACTGATTATAACCATTGGAAAAGAGAAGGGGTCATACAGGTAGCAGAAATGAAGGGTGTGTTTGCACCTCAACCATAACTGAGCCGGTTTAGGCTAAACCTGACTCCCCCTTACTCCATCCAACAGGGAGGGAGGGAGGCTCCCTCCCTGATAAACTAAGCCACTCTAACTATAAGCTTTATCAAAAAGGAACGTTTTAAGCCTAGCCTTAAAAGTAAACAGGGTATCCGCCTCACGGACCAAAACCGGGAGCTGGTTCCACAGGAGAGGAGCCTGATAACTAAAGGATCTGCCTCCCATTCTACTTCTAGAGACTCTAGGAACCACCAGTAAACCTGCAGTCTGAGAACGAAGTGCCATGTTAGGAACATATGGAACAGTCAGATCTCTGATGTATGATGGAGCTAGATCATTAAGGGCTTTATATGTGAGGAGGAGAATTTTAAATTCTATTCTGGATTTAACAGGGAGCCAATGAAGGGAAGCTAAAATAGGAGAAATATGATCTCTCTTTTTAATTTTCATCAGAACTCTTGCTGCAGCATTTTGAATCAGCTGAAGGCTTTTAACTGCATTTTGTGGACATCCTGATAGTAACGAATTACAATAGTACAGCCTTGAAGTAACAAATGCATGGACTAGTTTTTCAGCGTCACTCCTGGATATGATATTTCTAATTTTGGCAATGTTCCGGAGGTGAAAGAAGGAAATCCTAGAAACCTGTTTGATATGGGATTTAAATGACATGTCCTGGTCAAAAGTAACACCAAGGTTTTTAACTTTATTACCGGTGGTCAATTTAATGCCAACCAGGTTAAGTGATTGACTAAGCAGTTTCTTTTTTAAAGACTCCGGTCCAAAGATGACAATTCTGTCTTGTCTGAATTTAGAAGCAAAAAATTTAAAATCATCCAAGTTTTTATATCTTCAAGATATGCTTCTAGTCTATCTAACTGGTTGGGTTCATCAGGATTTATGGATAAGTAAAGCTGAGTATCATCAGCGTAACAGTGAAAATTTATCCTATGCTGCCTGATAATTTGACCTATAGGAAGCATATATATAGTAAAGAGAATTGGCCCAAATACTGAACCCTGTGGTACTCCACAATTAACCCTGGAGTTTAAAGATGATTTATCATTCAGATGAACAAACTGGAATCTGTCAGATAAGATTTAAACCAGCCTAGCGCTGTTCCCCTGATCCCTACAGCATATTCCAGCCTTTTTAAGAGAATATTATGGTCGACTGTATAAAATGCAGCACTGAGAGGATAAGTACAGACACATTATCTGAGGCCATAAGAATATCATTAGTGATTTTCAGCAGAGCTGTTTCATTGCTATGATGAGCTCTGAAGCCTGACTGAAACTCTTCAAACAGGTCATTGCTGTGTAAATGCTCACACATTTGATTAGCAACTATTTTCTCAAGGATTTTAGATAAGAATGGAAAATTGGATATGGGTCTGTAATTTTTCAAGTCATCTCGATAAAGCGAAGGTTTCTTAAGTAAAACGTTAATTACAGCTACCTTAAAAGCCTGTGGTACATATCCAACTTTATTTAAAAAGAAAAACAAAAGCAAAATGCTCTCCCAGGGAGCCAGCTCCCCAGCTGACCCCAATAGGCACCGCTCACCGAGTTCCAACAAACGATGGAGGCATAGGCACATCCATCGGGTGAAAGGCTAGGGACAGGGACCAGGCCCTGAGAACCGACCGAAAACCGGGACCAACACCACCCCAAACCCCCCACCCACCCCCGGAACCAACCAAACCCTAAAACCCCGCTCCCCAGCCCCGACACCCAGTCCCCCGTCCGAAGGAGCTAACGACCCCCAACAAAAGAACCCAACGGGAAGTGTGCACGGCGACGAAGAGTGTGGCCCCACTACAGAAAATAGAGCAGACCAGCCAGCCCAGCGCAACCAAAATACACCACACAAAGGAGGACACATGACCAACATGCCCAACCACCCCGTACCCATGGGGCACAGCATAGCCACCCAGAAGTACTTAACACTGATTGAGTTTGCTTGGGCTATAACTCTATTTTTTAACAATTTAATTATTGTATGTATACATACATATAAACCATAAATAAAAAGCTACAAAGAAATTGTCCTTAATAATCTGTTCCTTAAAGTGGACATAATGTGTAATTGGATATATTGTACCTGAGGTTTTCACCATTACTCTTGCTACTGTATATGGTTCTTGAAAATACTTGAAAACCAATAAATGTTTCTCCAGTTAAAACATCAATTATATATTTTTGTTATTGAGACATTTTTAATTAGATAGTTTTAGTATCAATACAGTCAGAGAAGCTGAGGAGAGGAGACTAATTAACATGAATGTAGCAGAACCCAAGAAATAAGTTTGAAAGCTAAACACAAACTAATGAACGGATAAGAAAATATATATATATATATATATATATATATATATATATATATATATATATATATATATATATATATATATATATATATCAAGAAGCAACAAGGAAATGGCGAGGCACAAATGAAAACCATGACCAAAGATCAAAACAATATTATATAAAATATAATAAAAAAGTCTTCCTTACTTATCAGTGCTGCTTTTCCAGTCATTTGGTAGCTCTTTATTACCATTCAAAGCTTGTCTAGACTCATTCCTAAGACTTGTTAAACAGTTTTCAAAGTTTAGCTTCCACAATTTCTTTCTTGACACTGTCTTTACTTACTCGTTCTTCTTTTGAGAAGAGTCGCTGTCTCTTCTCCAGAAACACCATCTACCACTTTGTCCAACTTTATCTGGAATATTTCTGTCTCTTCTAACCGTCATCCAGCTCCATGTTCATTGACAACATTCAGTATCAGTAGCCTCAAACCCATGTTTCTGTCTCACTCTGTCCTCTACAGAATGGTAGAATAGTTTACACAAACCTTCTGTGCCCTTCCGTCTCCCTTTCCTCCTACATTGTCTTCTACAAATATTTTTACTTAAAAAAAATGCCATTTGATACATTTAATGGCATAAAGAATTCTCATTTGAAGTTTTTCTTACTTCAGATTTTTAAAACAACAAAAAGTTATACATTTAACTTTATTTTATAACCCCAGTCATTTAGAGAACACATGGGGCAACAGGGGCAGCCTTATGAAAAAAGGTCAGAAATAGCAATAACATTTTTTTAGTAGTTATTCCTTAAGGATGCCAATAAAGAACTAAAATAGTATTGCACATGCAATACTCAGGTAAGATAATTAATAAATAAAACAAGTGAGCAAGTAAGTCATAAAGGTGTAAGTAAATGGTTGAGGTCCATGAGCTTTTTGATAGGTTTTGAAGTACAGTCTCAAACTTCAAGACATGTGTCACATTGTTATCATTTTTATTTGTTTAGAATTTCCTGAGGATAGGTTTTAATGAGTGTTTTCTGCAAAACATACTCTTATTCCTACCAATAAAATTAAAATTAAAATATTCTTCAATACCAAAATTATTTATGGCCTTAATGGCACGAAAGGCAGGTTGATCTCGTACTTGCACTCATACTCGTACTCGTACTTTTCGTCTTCTGCTTATCCAGGACTGAGTTGAGGAGGCAGCGGTCTAAGCAGAGATGCCCAGACTTCCCGCTCCCAAGACACCTTCTCCAGGTCCTCTGAGGGAAGCCCAAGCCCTTCCCAGGCCAGCCAAGATACAAAGTCCCTCCAGCGTTTCCTGGGCCATTCCCTAGGGTTCCTCCCGATGGAATGTGCCAGGTACACCTCCCAAGAGAGGTGTCCAGGGGGCAACCAAAACAGATGCCTGAGCTACCTCAGCTGACTCCCCTAAATGTGGAGTAGCAGTGGCTCTACTCCAACTGCTCCCAGATGGCGGAGCTGCCATTTTTAAGGGAGTGCCCATTCACCATGCAAAACAAGCTTATTTCAGCCGCTTGTATCCAGGATCTTGTTCTTTCGGCCATGACCCAAAGTTCATGCCCATAGTGGGGGAAGTAACGTAGACTGACCAGTAAATCGAGACCTTTGCCTTTTGGCTCAGTTCTCTATTCACCACAACGGACCGCTGCATCACTGCTGCAGCTGCACCAATGCGTTTGTCGTTCTCACACTCCTTTCTCACCTCACTCGTAAACTAGACCCTTAGATACTTGAACTGCTCCACTTGAGACAGGAATTCCCCTCCAACCCAGAGAGTTCAAGCCACCCTTCACCGGTCGAGAACCACGGCCTCATACTTGGAGGAGCTGATCCTAACAGTTTGAGGCAGGTTGATCTTTAAATTTTATTTTTCTTCCATCTTTGCTTTTGTTGCTGTTGTCACTTTTGTCAGATTGAATTATCTATGAATTGGTCCTTTCAATATGTTGATTTAGTAAATCACAGATAATTTATAGTCGTTGCCAATTGTCAGAGCAATTAATCTGTTGTAGTTTAGTGTGTCAGAGGTTAAATGGTACAATCAGCTCTTTGCAGTAGGAGAGCCAAGGAAGCATCCTGTTGGCCATTTAGTACCATACCTTCATCTCATTCCACATTAGTATGTAGGTCCTCTATTTCAACCCTGTATCATTCCCTTCACCAATGGATTTTTTTTATACTTTGGAGGTATGATAGTCACTTAATTATTCATATTTTGAGAGTATACTCATGCACTGAAAAATTCTGATTCATCCTCCTAAGTAGCCCACCCTCTTGCATTTTTTAAGCCTCCACATTGTGTGCGTATACACTCAGAATCAGTGGTGCTTTTTGAAATCCAAGTACAAAACTTTTGAGAGCATTAGAGAAGTGACTGTTTATTTACTGTTACCATTACTTTACCAATACTGCTACTCAGTGTTAGGGATTAACCAATCCAATACTGATTAAAGTCATTGAAGCATAGGCAGCAGCTACTACTGAATCCCAAATGCATTAAAGTTAGTAAAAGCAATCCCATTAATATGCTTGACAACTCAGTGTTTCATCAGTCTTACAACTCACTCATCGGTGATGTCCAGGATGCTGCAGTCTCTCTTGTTTTTCTTTCTTTTCTTCACAGTAGCAAATATTTTCTTCTAACCAGGGTTTAAGCATGTTAGCCTTGCTAAATAACATGGGTTATCTCTCTTAAGAAAGCTACTGTAATGTTTTGACATTGTATCACTGAAAATTTGCAAAGCTTTATTATTTGTTTCTAAACATATAGCTGACTAGACACAAATGGCTACAGTCTTCAGTAAACTAATAATTTTGTTGTGCTGACAATATTATCTTCCAGACCTTTCTGCCGAGCTGGTAAGGTAATGTCAGTATATTTACTTTGTGTTGGTATGACTCATTGATTATTTGGCTTGTAACGTAGTAGTTCCATGTAAATCATAAGCAAAATAAACTTACAGGAAAATTTGTTCTGAAGTGGTTTAAAACGTACAGAGCTAATGACTGAGCTACTCACTTTGTTGCTCTACCTGAATGCACCAGGCACAGTTGCCAACTCCTTAGCAAGAAAAGTAGCTACTGACTCATTTAAAAGTCATAGGGAGTCAGTATCTAACATTACTTAATTTGCATAAATGGAGATGTGCATTGTAATGCTTGCTGTAG
Source organism: Crenichthys baileyi (assembly GCA_036173005.1). Lineage (NCBI taxonomy): Eukaryota > Metazoa > Chordata > Actinopteri > Cyprinodontiformes > Goodeidae > Crenichthys > Crenichthys baileyi. Next base: position 172,323 of record JAHHUM010000618.1, on the reverse strand, counting down.
GAGAAAGGAATAACATTGTGGTAGAGATAAAAAGTGAGTAAAAAACCAAGACTTCACAACTCCATCATTTCTTCTTTATTTAAGACTGGGACTGGAACCAAAATGAACCAAAAGTGTCACTCTAAAGGGGCAAGTATCTCCTGCTCTAACTGGGGGACTGCTGCACGTGGACCACAGGTGAATGTTTTCGGACAGGTTTAGGGCACACAGCTGCTCCTTTATGTTTATTGAGAACAGTAAGAACTAGACGTACTCGTACTCGTCGTCTTCCGCTTATCCGGGACCGGGTCTCGGGGGCAGCAGACTCAGCAGAGACACCGAGACGTCCCTCTCCCCAGACACCTCTTCCAGCTCCTCCGGGGGGAGCCCAAGGCGTTCCCAGGCCAGCCGAGAGACATAGCCCCTCCAACGTACCCAGGGCCATCTGCTGAGCCTCCTCCCGGTGGGACGTGCCTGGAACACCTCCCGAGGAAGGCGTCCAGGAAGCATCCAGTATAGATGCCCGAGCCACATCAACTGGCTCCTCTCGATGTGGAGGAGCAGCTGCTCTACTCCGAGCCCTTCCCGGATGGCCGAGCTCCTCACCCTATCTCTAAGGGGAGTGCCCCCGGCCCGGGGCCCCTACGGAGGAAGCTCATTTCAGCCCCGCTTGTATCCCGGGGATTCTTTTTCTTTCGGTCATGACCCCAAAGTTCATGGCCATAGGGGGGGGGTAGGAATATAGACCGACCGATAAATCGAGAGCTTTCGCTTTTGGGGCCCCAGCTCTCTCTTCACCACAAAACGGACCGGCCCAAAAGTGCCCCTTTTTACTGTGGCAGCCGCACCGATTCCGTCTGTCGATCTCCCGCTCCATTCTTCCCTCACTCGTGAACTAGACCCCGAGATACTTGAACTCCTCCACTTGAGGCAGGAACTCCCCTCCAACCTGAAGAGGACAAGCCACCCTTTTCTGGTCGGAACCATGGCCTCGGACTTGGAGGAGCTGATCTTCATCCCAGCCGCTTCACAATGTGGACCAAACTCCTGCTCCATTTGTACAGGGACCGGATGGCCCCTAATAAAGGGCCCCCGATTTCATACTCCTGGAGCACCCCCCACAGGGCATCATGAGGGACACAGTCAAATGCTTTCTCCAGGTCCACAAAACACATGTGGACCGTTTAGGCAAACTCCCGTAGCCCTCGAGTATCCTGTAGAGGGTATAGAGCTGGTCCAGTGTTCCACGGCCGGGACGAAAACCACAGTGCTCCTCCTGAAGCCGAGGTTCGACTATCGGCTGGACTCTCCTCCCCAATACCCTGGCGTAGGCCTTACCAGGGAGGCTGAGGAGGTGTTTCCCCCTGTAGTTGGAACACACGACGGTCCCCCTTTCTTATGAAGGGGGGACCACCACCCAGTCTGCCAGTCCAGAGGCACTGTCCCCCGACCGCCCCACCCCCCCCCCCCCCCCCCCCCCCCCCAAAAAAAAAAAAAAAAAAAAAAAAAAAAAAAAAAAAAAAAAAAAAAAAAAAAAAAAAAAAAAAAATTTGAAAAAGAACCTTAACTATGACCAAAAAAAAATCCAGAGATTTGAGGTGGATCTCATCCAAAACCCCCCCAACCCCCCCAAATCTTTTTAACCACCTCGGTGACTTCAGCCTGGGTGATGAAAGAGTCCAACCCCGAGTCCCCAGCCTCTGTTTCCACCAGGGAATGCATGATGGCAGGATTGAGGAGATCCTCGAAGTACTCCTTCTACCGCCCGATAATGTCCTCAGTCGAGGTCAGCAGCCTCCCACCCCCACCATAAACAGTGTTGGCGAAGCACTGCTTCCCCCTCCTGAGGCGCCGGACGGTTTGCCAGAATCGCTTCGAGGCCAACCGGTAGTCCTTCTCCATGGCCTCACCGAACTCCTCCCAGGCCCGAGTTTTTGCCTCTGCCACAGCCCAGGCCACAGCACGCTTGGCCTCACAGTACCCGTCAGCCGCCTCAGGAGTCCCACAAGCCAGCCACAGCCGATAGGACTCCGTCTTCAGCTTGACAGCATCCCTTACTGCCGGTGTCCACCACCGGGTTCTGGGATTGCCGCCACGACAGGCACCGCAGACCGTACGGCCGCAGCTACGGGCACCCGCGAGGAGCAACCCGGCCACCAGGCGCTCTCCAGCGAGTCCCGACCTCAGGCCTGGCTCCAGGGTGGGACCCTGGCTCCGCCGTACTGGGCAATGTCACTCGCCCCGATGTAGTAGTCCTCATGAAGGATTCTTGAAGGAGGGGGAACTAGACGTATGACAATATATCCAACTTACAAGCCAAAATCATATTTGGTACATGGGAACAAGATGAGATGTAAGCAATATTGTAGGAAAATTAAGAATGGCATTATATTTTTTGTTTACACAAACACGGTAAATATTTAAAACAATTCATGATGTGTAGAATGTAATTAGTGTAGAATATTACTGACCAGTTTTGACTTCTGTACATACTGTGGGTAGTTATGCCTCTGTAATCCATAAAAACACATAAATCTCAAACTATGTTTTAAATAAATCCTGTTCAGTGTAGAAATATCCAGTTCAGGTTTGATCAGTCTGAGTTTTTTATATTTTAAGCCAGAGAGAATAAAATGTCTTATCTAAAAAACAAAAAAACAAACTGTGAAATATCCCTTTAGTTTGCGCCAATACTGAGCTCAGGAGTTGATGTTAATGTTAATGTCTTAGTCAGAATGACATTGTCAGATGTGTTGTCCAGAAATTAAATATTACAATGGCATCACTTTTTAAAAAAAACACAGGTGCTTCACCTAAATTCTTCACTGAAACCCCAGTCAAGCATGTACTGCTTTCTACTGTCGCTGGACAGCTGCTTTTCTGTAACTTTTTGGATAAGAAACTTGGCTAGGTAGAACACTGACAGATGTCCACACACACACACACATAGATAGATAGATAGACAGACAGACAGACAGACAGACAGACAGATAGATGGATGGATGCACGAATGAATGATCAGTATGATGGTTGCTGCAAAGTCAGCCGGTATCTGTCCACTGTCGCTACATACTCATCCAGAAGGAGATAATGCTACAAGTCTCTGACTTGATGCAATCTGCTGGGTTTCCTTAGATAGAAAAACTGTTTAACCAATTTGAATAAATAACTGAATCTGACTGCACTGTTCGATAGTTAGGATTAATTGGAATGTATGTACCTGACTTGAAATCTGTATGATTCGATTGAATTGACTTTGTGAAGTGCCTTGAGACAAAACGTGTTGTGAATTGGCGCTATAAAAATAAAATTGAATTGAATGAATTAAATCATGAGCTTAGATATTAATGATTCTCTCTGGTTTACATTTACAGACTAGAACCTGCCTTAGAATAGTAACCGGCTAAAGCTCACTTCTAAACCTTGGTTTTCAACTCACTGACATCACAAAATAATTGTTTTTAATCATGATTCCTTGATGCTCTACTGTTTGAATAACTAAAGTGTCTCCTTTCAGCCATGATTGCATCTGCACACTGAAGGTTTACAGCACGACTGAACTTCTCAGGCTTTTCTCTTATAACATTAATTTCTTTTTAAGGCTTGCTTGTCAGAATGGAGGGGATAAATATAGCTCTAGACAAACCACAATAACTGGGTGGGTTTAGAAATGCAGTGAACTACAAGCCACAGCAGAAGATTTGGTATACTCTGGTTACATTCCCACAACTTGTCTTTGCCTTGAAAATAAATGCTTGTATGGGGAAAGAAAATTACACTTAAAATGCTGTCAAGTCTCTGAATCCTCTCATATTACAAAACAACCTAAGATTGAATGTGGTTTAAACAGTCGTTAATCCTTATTTTTATTTTATTAGACCAACATTTGCAAGTGTTAATGAGCTAGATATGATTGATGACATCAATGAAGGAACGAATGATTTGGGACACAGGTGCCCACTGCATATATTGCCTTGAAAAAAATGTATCAAATAACGTTGATGGAATTACAAATCTCAAAGGTTTTGTTGGGTGTTGCTGACTGAATAATTGTTTTTCAGCATAGGAAATCCTGGAATGACAAAAACAGAGGGTATTTTTTTTTTTTTAGATGCATCATGATTTTTTTTAATATACTTTATGGGACAAGGGTACAGCACCATGCAAAATGATTTAGCCCCCTTGAACTTTTTTACTTTTTGTCATGTAGGAAAATTACACATGCTTATCATAGTTTTTCACTACTAAAAATATGAAGTATGAGTATTGTGTTCATATGTAATCCACGCCCCTCATACAATAATTTGTATAACTACCTTTTAGGTCACTCACGGGAGCTCAGCAGAATTTGGAATGAAACTCTAATGAGATGCCACGTGTGCAATAAGTACTGTAGGGAAATTTCCTCACCACTAAATATTTCACAGTCAGCATCTACGGGTATTATAACAAAGATATGCAATCACAGAGCAGGTTCAATGCATGCTAAGTCATGCAGCATGCTGAGGTCACCATCTTTTTACAGAGTCAATAGCTACAGACCTCCAAACTTCATGTGGCCTTTTGATCAGCTCAGGAACATTGCGTACAGAGAGTCATAGAATGGATTTCCAATGGAATCTTCTATCTTCCAAATGACCAAATGTTCCCATAAACACATTCCTAAACGTTGCAGAAAGCCTTCCCAGAAGAGTTCATGCTGTTATAGCAAAGAGTGTGCTGACCTCATAATATATCCTAGGGCTTACGAAGGGGATCTCTTTCTAAGTTTATATATGTGTGAAGGTAGACAAGCAAAAAGCTTTGTCCTTGTAGTGATCAGGGTCAGTCAGACTGGGTGTAGAGCATCTGTGAATGGTGATTTTGCAGCCCTGCCCAAAATTCTCCATTGGATTTAGGTCTTGACTTTGACTGGGCCTCTTTAACACAAAAATGTACTTAAAAACATTAATTTGTAGCTCTGGTCACATACATGTTTATAGTTGTTGTCTTGGAGGAGTAGCTTTGTTCTTATTTTCCACATGTTTGCCGAGACCACCACATGGCCTATGGTAAACTTCTGACGGGAGTTCTTATGAGCTTCTTTTTAAAATTAGTTTCTCACTGCCACTGTTCATAAAGGTCAGATTTGTAGAAGGCATGATTATTAGTTGTCCAGTCTCCCGCTCCTACCGCTCCTACAGCGGTAAACCACTGTAGCTCCTCCACTGTCTGAATAATATTCTCCTTACCCAGGCTGTTGGTACAAGTCGGCAGCCATGTCCTTGTAAGTCTGCAGTTGGGCTGTACTTTTTCTATTTTTAGATGTCAGGTTAAGCAGTCCTTTGTGAGATGCCCAAAGCTTGGTACTCTCTAACAAGCATCTAAGTCCGTCATAGAACAATTGGTTTTATATTGAGTCTAAATTGTAGACAGGTGGGTCCTGTTCGGTAATCAGGAAAATTCTGAAGGCAGGTGATTACACTGCACTTTTTGGACAGTTTCAGATTAAAAGGAACTGAATACATATGGATGCCACAAAATTCTGTTATTCTTATCTTTGCAGCGACCTACCAAGGTAGGTTTTCAGGGCGATGTACTAAGTGAATTAACATGGAATAGACTCAAAGATTGCTTTGAGTTCTTTAGAGTTAGAAACTGTTTTTCAAAATAAACAACTTAAATTTACTATTTTTATAAAGTAATGCTGTTTAATTGAAAATTTCTCATACTTACAGGAAGAGTTGGCTATAGTTTTTCCTGCATCTTTTTTATGATTATTGCAGTGTCTACTTTTGGATATCATAACTGCAAATTTAAGGGTTGCAAAATACAACGAACTGATTTCAATATTCTCCTCAATGCTCCTTACATAAACCCTCATTCTATTTGATCTGCAAGGCATTATTTCCTAAAGGGAGTTCATGTATCATCAAACATATGTACTCAGATTCTGATTGTATTGGTGCCTTTAGATGTACTCATATTTTTACTTATACTTTTTTGTAGTTTTTCTTTTGTTCTGACACTAAATATAAATCCTGTTAACAAAACTAGTTTTCAAAAGAACTGTAGTATATGCAGCTATGTAAACGTACATGTATATATAGTATATGCTTCCAGTGTTGGAAATAAGTCTTCATATGTGCAGATATCTTCCACAATCGTGTGACTGCTCCATGTAACAGCAGAGAGTCTGTAGAAAGAGGGGGAGTAGGAAGAGGAGAGGTTGAGAGGTCTCCCAGGAGAGTCCTGCCCGGAGGAAGCGCGATTAGGAGGTGAAGCAGTCAAACGCTTGCACCAAATGTGCTGGCACGTCTTGATAACCCCAGGCTGTTTCAGAGTAAGGGGACTGACAGGCAGAGACTCCTTATGGCTGACTTCAGCTGGATTATTTATCATCTCCTATAGCCAAGCTTCTGATGGACCCTCCTCCTGCTCATTTGAAGCTTGCACGCCTGCACAAGCTTGTGTTTTAAAAACAAAGTATGCCGTAAAACTGCCATTTGTAAGGAAGAAATGTAAAACAATAAATAGATAATATTTTAAAAAGAAGTAAAACAACTTAACCGATTTACCGCATTGGTTTTTAGAGCCTAGTTGAAGCTTTTATGTAAGAATTTGTCATTGTATATCAGTTTTATGGAATATTATATTATAGCTTGAGCTGAGAAAAGAAGTTAATAATGAGATTTTCTCTAAGATTAAATAGAACTGACTTCTATGAAAGCATCCATTCTATGTCAGTACACTTTGAAGTCTATAAACTTACATGGATATTTAACATCTCTGTACTCTAAACACAAATTCAAACAATTAAATCTGCTAAACATAGATCAAAAGGATTTGCTCTGTAGCCACACTGTTTTAGATTGTGTGCCCTTCTCAGCACATGATCATACAGGGGTTGGACAATGAAACTGAAACACCTGTCATTTTAGTGTGGGAGGTTTCATGGCTAAATTGGACCAGCCTGGTAGCCAGTCTTCATTGATTGCACATTGCACCAGTAAGAGCAGAATGTGAAGGTTCAATTAGCAGGGTAAGAGCACAGTTTTGCTCAAAATATTGAAATGCACACAACATTATGGGTGACATACCAGGGGTTCAAAAGAGGACAAAGTGTTGGTGCACGTCTTGCTGGCGCATCTGTGACCAAGACAGCAAGTCTTTGGGAGGTATCAAGAGCCAAGGTATCCAGGGCAATATCAGCATACCACCAAGAAGGACGAACCACATCTAACAGGATTAACTGTGGACGCAAGAGGAAGCTGTCTGAAAGGGATGTTTGGGTGCTAACCCGGATTGTATCCAAAAAACATAAAACCACGGCTGCCCAAATCACAGCAGAATTAAATGTGCACCTCAACTCTCCTGTTTCCACCAGAACTGTCCGTCGGGAGCTCCACAGGGTCAATATACATGGCCGGGCTGCTATAGCCAAACCTTTGGTCACTCATGCCAATGCCAAAAGTCGGTTTCAATGGTGCAAGGAGCGCAAATCTTTGGCTGTGGACAACGTGAAACATGTATTGTTCTCTGATGAGTCCACCTTTACTGTTTTCCCCACATCCGGGAGAGTTACGGTGTGGAGAAGCCCCAAAGAAGCGTACCACCCAGACTGTTGCATGCCCAGAGTGAAGCATGGGGGTGGATCAGTGATGGTTTGGGCTGCCATATCATGGCATTCCCTTGGCCCAATACTTGTGCTAGATGGGCGCGTCACTACCAAGGACTACCGAACCATTCTTGAGGACCATGTGCATCCAATGGTTCAAATATTGTATCCTGAAGGAGGTGCCATGTATCAGGATGACAATGTACCAATACACACAGCAAGACTGGTGAAAGATTGGTTTGATGAACATGAAAGTGAAGTTGAACATCTCCCATGGCCTGCACAGTCACCAGATCTAAATATTATTGAGCCACTTTGGGGTGTTTTGGAGGAGCGAGTCAGGAAACGTTTTCTTTCACCAGTATCACGTAGTGACCTGGCCACTATCCTGCAAGAAGAATGGCTTAAAATCCCTCTGACCACTGTGCAGGACTTGTATATGTCATTGCCAAGACGAATTGACGCTGTATTGGCCTCAAAAGGAGGCCCTACACCATACTAATAAATTATTGTGGTCTAAAACCAGGTGTTTCAGTTTCATTGTCCAACCCCTGTACATACAGTACACATAAGAATCATACATGCTCCTGTTAAAATGCAAGGTAATAGTAATGTAAAATCAAACACTTTTTTTGTACCTTTAACATACAGTGAAGCTAAGGTCAAAATTATTCTTGACTGGCCAATTTTTGTTTAAAATTATCTTAATTTTACAAACAAGTTTCTTTTAACTGGAAGTGATGTTAATTTTTTGTAGTGGCCAAACCGGTATTCTGACTTAAATTTAATAAACAACATTTGGAGGGAGCGAAAAATTAGGGTGATGGCAAGGAAGCCTTGAACCTCAATGATATATTGTCAAAATACCTGTGAAAACATGGAAAAAGCTGGTCCGCAGTTATAAAAAGTCTTTGATTGCCAGTTGCCATTAAGAGTTTTTCCACCGATTGTTGAGATGGATGTAAATCCCGTTTTTTCCCAAAATAATAATCATCTTCCATTGTTTTTTTTTTTTCAAAATGAAAAAATCACTAGAGAAAATTTCAAAATTCAAAAATTTGAAAATCATATAATTGGCAGGTAAATGAATGAATAAATGAATGAGGACTTTGAGCAAGAGGCTTTGTTTTTTCAGTAGCCGCTGTCGGAGAGTATTTGATGGCTACTAATTAAAAACACATTTATTATCCTAGGTCCAGCTGGAGTGTGACAGGCATGATGAGGCCTCAATTAGAACCTTTAACAGGATGATTGTGCTTACCTTTCTGGCAAGTGTTAATAAAAAGTAGGTTTTTCTTCCCTATCATCCCGCTTCCAAAGCACAACAGCTCAGAAGCCATCTCGGAAAATCATTTTATGTTTTGACAAAAAGGATGACAACAGCTTGATTTGACAGTTGTCATGGACACACAAAACAATTATTTTAGGCGCTGAGGAAAAATGCCAGGTTGTGTGAAACAGCCAGGAGGGAAAGAAGCCCATCCTTTGAGGTCATTGGTGAAGAACCAGTTACTTAACACAGAGTTATCTTCACTCTTGTCTTCGGGGCAAAATGTTAGCAGTCATGGGAGACATGCTGAGGTATCAGAGGCAGTGGCAAACTTATAGCTTGTTTAAGGCTTAAAGGAGGTTTTTGACCGTAGATGCCTGTGTAGCAGCTGATAGGTTTGAGTGTGTCTAACCCTGTGATCTGTGTGCTAACATTGGCCTAGTGGGATAAGATCAGTTCTTCCATTCTTTGCCTTTGTCCCTTGTGTTGAGAGGCTTACCCGAGGACCCCCTGTTTACTCTTGCCTGTACAATGACTAACTTTAAACTCTTTTTGTAGGGTGGATTTAGGCAAGATTTACTTCAATTTGATCTAGGAGCACCCCTTTTCATCAGCCTGGGGGTCTAATGCCCTTAACTGGCTTAACCTGCATGGCTCCCCCAACAGCCAAGCCCCCTCATGCCCACAATCTCTCATCTCTACACTTCTACTTATCCAGTTCCCCACCCTCCCCATCTGTTTCACCTTCAAGTCCCATGAGAATATTTAGTTTTACTATGTTTTAACTGTTATAACACAGGCAAGGACATGATTTGGGACTTGTGAGACCAGATTTAACATGTCATAAGCCTGTCAGCAATCAACATGAAACCTACATGCAACATACTATGCCTTGCAAAAGTATATATACAAATTTAAAATTTTTTTCAGGTAACAAACACAAACTGCAATGTATTTTAATAAGGTTTTATGTAGTAGTTCAACACAAAGTAGTTCATAATTGAGTGTTGGGTGCATTTGTATTTAGCCATCCTGAGTGAATACTTTGCAGATCCACCTTTCATTGCAAATATACCCAAAAGTGTTTTGATGTTCTTATTCTCTAAAAGCTTTAAACAAATATTAGCTTATTCTTCTTTGCAAAATAGCTCAAGGTCAGTCAGATTGGTTGGAGATCACCATGACCACCAGTTTTAAGTCTTGTCACATATTTCCAACTGGATCTAGTTGTGGACTTTGACTGAGCCACTCTAACGAGTTAATATTGCATGATCTATACTATTCTCTTGCAGTTCAGGCTGCATGTTTAGGGTTATTGTTCTGTTCACAAGTGAACATCTGTCCCAGCCTCAAGCCTTCTCTAGCCTCTAATAGGCTAGATTAGCCTTTATTTAGCTAAATCCAACTTCACATCAGCTCTGCTGAAGAAAAGCATTCCCTCAGCATGCTGCTATCACTGCCATGTTTCAAGGTGAGGATTATCTGTTCAGGGTGATGTGCAATTGGCGTTCTACCCCACATGGCAGTTGAAATTAAGTCAAAAGATTCAGCTTTGGTTTGAACTGATCGAAGCACAGTTTGTCCATATGTTTGCTGTGTCCGCTTTACGGAGGCAACATGAACCATGATGTCTGATGGCTTTCTCTTCATTTGCTTTCAGAATACAGTTAGTGCATGAAATGTGTATTTCAGTACAATGTTTAACACAAATACAGAGGTTCCCAATTAATTATTTATAGTAAGAAAAAACATAGGTAGTTGATACTTTAGCACTTACATTTTCCTCTACAATCTATCATTTCAGATTTGTAATCCAAAGAGTGTCATTTAAAATACCTTCAAGTGACATAATTCAACATGGGCTTCCTCATTAAAAAAATACTCATTGAACCTGTCAAAAAGTACATGATCATTTTATTGGCACATACCAGACATGCTGCTAGCTCATGTTCTGATCTTTTGTCTCAACCAGTAGTAGACTAAACACAAAATGGTCTCCTGTTGTTGCTATGTGCAGTTTAAACCCTGCCTAACAAATTTTGTATTCATGAGAGGAAAATATATTCTTTTCAAAAAGTTGTTTTGAATTGCAAATGATCTCAAATCAGCACCTAGCAGAGCACAGTGGTGGAGGGCAAATGCAGGGACTGTATGGTGCTTATCCCTACCCTAGTAAGCTTCCCAGCACTGATATGTTGGCTGCCAGGCTGTACTCTGACATATGTGCCCAAATTGTCATGGATAAATTATGTAACCCAGACCATCCAGATTATTCAAATAAAGTCTGAACATGTCGTCTTTAGTGCCAGTGAGGCTCTTGAGACCTGTCACCTACTGAATTTGAAATGGTTAAATTTTAGGATGGGTCTCTCTCTTGTTCCACATGCTCTTCTCTGTCTTTCCCCCCTCGAGCTTGGCCTAATCCAGCAGCACAGCGTCACTGCAGCATCAGTGTTACCTTTGATGGACCCGGATTAAAGCAAATCTCCATTCCTTTGGTGGATTTCAAACACCGCCTCAACAATGATGCCAGCCAGGGGTGAGGTAATGAGGCCTGAAGTGGACTGGCAATGAGTGACTTTAAAATCAGCCTGATTAGAGACAGTGATTTTTATCTCAGCACCTCCCTCCTCATTTTCCTCCCTCACTCAGTGCTTTTTTCAGTCCCCTCTATTTTTCCAATTTTTGTTACATCTCTCCTTTTCAATTTCCAAGTATCCTACTTTTTTTAATACCTTTTTTCAAAATTGTTTGGCTTTCTCTACCCTCATTTTCTGTCTTCTCTCCACATCTACACCCTAGTGAGGGAGGCCTGACTTAATTAGTGGGCTGGAGTGTGAATGTGCCTTTCACAGGGTGTTAATGAAAAGCTTTGCGCTCTCCTTTTCAATGTATTAGTGGCTGACTTTGCCCCCCCATGCCCCTTTTGCATGCCTCCTGTCCTCCTCCTTTTTCTCCTCCCCACACATCTCCTCAGCCCTTCTGACCAGAGGGAGGTGTTATTACAGGGGCTGTTGACTCTGCGGCTTTAGGTTTTGGTCCCTGTTGTACTGAGCTGATAGCTTAATTAAACATGCAAATCGGATCTATCGAACATGACTTAACATCCATTCTCTATGTAGCGGCAATGTCGTCAGAGGGTCTTTCTTTTTGTTTGATTTTTTTTTTTTTTTTTTTACCAAATCTCATTTAAAAAGGGCAGCCTGTGTGACACAATATTGGTTCTCAAGGTGAATTAATTTCACTACATACTTGAGTGATTTTGTTAAAGCCAAGTGCACAAAAGTGTTGGTAAAAAATAAGAAAGCACAAATATTAAAATGATTTAATTGATAGTTTTAATTAGATTATTGTTATCTGCAGGTGTTCTCCCCACTGCTGTTGACTAACAACTAGTTACTTTATTAGGTACACCTTGATAATACTACAAGGTGTTATTGCTTCAGAAATGCCTTTTTATGTTGTAGATTCAACAAGGTGTTGGACACATTCTTGAGAAATGTTTGTCCATTTTAAAATGATAGAAAACTGTTGTTGCTGCACATTCATGATGTGAATCTCCCATTCCACCATATCCTATGCTCTCTTTGGGTGAAATCTAGTGCCTCTGGAGGCCATTGGTGTACAGTGAGTACATAGTCATGGTTTAGAAACCAGTTTGAGAAGTTTTTTGATTGTTTTAAACCAGTCAGCCCCATTTCTTGTTACATCTTACATTAACAAGGCTTTTTGTCCACACAACTGCTGCTCTCTGAATATTTTCTGTTTTCAGGCCATTCTCTGTAAATCAGAGACACCACAGCCTGTCTGGCACCAATAATAATGCCACATTCAAAGCCACTTAGTTCCCCTGTCTTTGCCTGGTGAGTTAGAATAGCATTAAATAGGTAACAAATATACCTATTTAGTGAAGTTGGGACATTTTGTGTAAATAAAAACGGAATTCAATGATCTGTAAATCCTCTTTAACTTATATGTGATGGAATACATTACAAAGACAAGGTATTTAATGTTCAAACCAATAAACTATATTGTTTTCTTTGCAAATATTTACTTATTTTGAATTTGTTGCTGGCAACACTTTCCCGTGCATTGCCACTGTGTTACATCACATTTCCTTTTAACAACACTCAATAAGTGTTTGGGAGCTGAAGGCACTAATTGTTGAAGCTTTGTGGGTGGAATTCTTTCTCATTCTTGCTTGATGTACAACTTCAGTTGCTCATCAGTCCGGGGTCTCCGTTATCGAATGTTGAGCTTTAAAATGTGCCACAGATGTTTAAAGGGAGACTGGTCTGGACTGCTGACAGGCCAGTCTAACACCCACACTCATACTGTGAAGCCACACTGTTATAACATGTGCAGAATGCAGCTTGGCATTGTCTTGCTGAAATAAGCGGAGATGTCCCTGAAAAAGATGTTACTTGGATGGCAGCATATGTTGCTCCAAAATCTGTATGTACCTTTCACCATAAATGGTGCTTTCACAGATGTGCAAGTTACCCATGCCATGGGCACTAACCCCCTATACCATCACAAATGCTGGATTATGAACATTGCACTGATAACAGACCACATCTTTTTCCTCTTTGGCATAGAGAACAGCATGTCCATGAGTTCCAAAGACAATTTGAAATGCGGACTTGTCAAACCAAAGCACACTTTTCCACTTTGTGTCAGTCCATCTGAAACGAGATTGTTGAATTTCATTTTATTTTTGAAATGGTGTTCAAAAAGCAAAGTCACATACTTTCGGACCCTGTGCTGGCCGTCGACCTGGAAGGGGTTAAACTTGCAGTATAAAGCAGTTGCTTTCATCTGTAACTTCTTTCTCCATCCATCCATCCATCCATCCATCCATCCATCCATCCATCCATCCATCGTTTGCAGCTTGTCAGCTCCTAGGATTTTCAAACATTCCTTGCACTGTAACAGTACCTTAATTACATTGATGATTTAAACATGCAGCCATTTTGGGTGGTTTAGAGTAGGGCATTAGATTTTTGTCCATGTTGTCAGCTGCCAGTCAGTCATTGATGTTTGATGAAGCTGTCTCTCCCACTGACTAATGGCAGCTCCCGACCAGGGAGCAACTTAATCCTGTGTTGCAGGGATGTATAATAATATCCCAGGGCGCTATAGGGTGTTCCTCTCAGTATGGTACCAACTTCCTGTACCTCTGGCACTAGTCTTTATGGGCTCTGGCTCAGGCCCAGCAAACAAATGCCAGTCACAGCCTGGAGGCGAGGGGCAGGTTTTTATAAGGCTTTGTCTTGTCACTTCTGACCAAGAAAAACACAAAGCAATGACACAAACCGCAATTTCTTGGCCATTGCTTGTCATTGAGCTAATTGACGACTGAGGGTGTGTTTGGAGTCTAGGGGTGGCAAACACGCACATGTGGCAGAGGGCATATTTTTGATTGGCAGTGGCCATGTGGGAGAAAGCGCACTTCTGTGTGTTTGAGTGGGAGTGCATTTCCATGTGTGTGTGTGTCTAGGTCTGTGTGCGGGATAATCCTGGAGAATCTCTGTCTTTGAAGGGGAACAGATGTAGATTTACATATGTGGAGGGTCCCAAGCCTGTGATGAGATTAGCTGGTTTGGATCCTTCTTTACAACAACTGAAAGGTGCATATTTAATAAATGCCCGAAGCTAGGCTGGGGTGTTCAGGGCTTGGCCCTCAGAGAGCCATAGGACAAAGGCAAACGAGGCCCATGGCAGGCTGGCCCATATGGGAACAGGGTTGCTTACAGATTGCAGTGGCCTTTCATTGGGTGTGGGACAAGGCTTTAAGGGTTTATGTACAGAGAGGGGAGCACTTGGTGGGCCACTCCAACCTCCTCTCCACAACAAGAGCTAATAAAAGAATTTTAAGCTTGTAAGGCATCATCTCTGTCCTTGTTTGCTTGCTGCTTGTGTGTGTGAGAAAGAGCCTTTTTTTGTGCAGTCATGTTTCTATAGTATGTGAATAAATAATCGCATGTAAGTCTATTTGTATAAAATTATATTGCAGTCATGCAGATGTACGGCTTACATATTCTCAAAGTTAGAATTTAAAACAGAGAAATGCAATGCACAATATAAGAACATTTAAGGGGCATATATCATTATTTTGTTTCATTTGAGGTCAGGCTTTCAGCTCACAATAGTTCAATTCATTACCGTGTCAGATGTAAAGACGTAGAGCATGTTTAAAACAAAGAGGGAGAGAGAATAAGGTAGCCATTTATACTCCTTCTAACAAACTAGGATATTATACAATACCTTCAACTAGAAAAGCCCAGATATTGCTGCAGAGTTCCACTGCCAGTTTTTTATTTGAATCTACTGAATCTTTTATTGAACATGTTAAAACATGAGTGGGCATTTCCACAACTGTTGTCTTTTTTGTTTGTAGTTATGTTTGTTTAACATGCTGTATCTGTTTGCATATAAAACTTTATGTAATGGTTTACAGTGGTTGAAAAATGAAGAGCTCACATTTGGAACACGACTATGCCCACAATGGAAACCTTTTTGTTGCTAGAAACCAAAAGCTGTTGGAAATTGTTGGAAAAGTTGCTCATTGAAACTATGTTTAAATCATGGACACTTTAAATGACTTCTGATTTTAGCTAAGCAAAATGACATCTGACAAAACTAATGCACACAACAGGTAGGTCCTTTAGGGAAGTATGTCTCATACTTAAAATTTTAGGTTGAAGTATGAATTATATTTGCACTTAGGTATCACTAGATAAAATGAATGAGAATTTCCCATTTGACTACTAGAAGCTATTTCAGGAACAAAAAGAACAACAAATCACAGATGCTTTCACAGCATATATACATTGGTGTGAATGCTGACCTTTTAGTGGAGAAACTGTTCTTCTGTGATTTCAGTGTAATGTTTTTTAAGCAATGGTTGTTCAAAAGTTTTCACTGACAGAAGCCGAAGTTTTAATCCTGAAACAAAGTCAAAAGTGTTGTACTCTTCCTAACAAATAATAAGACATCTGTGAAAACTTTACTTCATCTAACCTCATTGTTATCTGTCTTTTTATCCTCATGTAGCTCTATTGATTTTTTTCCGTTTCAATAAGAGCATAACAAAGATAAAACATATCCCAGAAATCCTCAACCATGTTTTCAGTCTATCCCAGTGAGTTATCCCTTATTCATTGGGGAAGCTGCGCTTCATTGTTTGAGATTGTGGAAGAAAGGAGTTTTTTTTTTTTTTGCAAAGTGTATTATTTCCATCTTTCTCTGTTACTCTCTCTAGGATTATGCCTTACAGTTGGTGAAGGGACTGTGTCCAGTTGGTGCAGTTTGATTGTTTCTCTCTCACAGGAATAACGGGGAAGTAAGCCTTAGTAAAGAGATGAGAGAGTATAAAAGACAGAAAAAACGAAGCTGGACTCTCCCTGTGGCACAGGCCTTTTTAAGCGCCCCAGCATACTTCAGATATTTCTATAAATACAATGTGTTTTACCTTTAAAAAGCAGCCACCAAGGGTAATGTGTAACATCACACCCCAGATCTTAGATCTCTGGCTTGTTTATCCTAAAATCTTGTATTGAAAGGAATTAGGAGACAAGTTGTTTTTCTAAGCAGCTGCTCCTGTCCTTATTTTGTGTTAAAGACAATCAATATGCATACAATGATGGTTGGGTTAGGGGTAGGCAAATAGAACCTTTGACTATAGACTAAACTAATGCAAGAATAATGAGAAAATACTTAGCAAAGATGGCAAAACTGAGGTTTTCAGAGAATTTGGGTGAATCACAGAGAGAATAAAAACGATGGATGATAATGATAGAAAGAATGAAAAAGGAGGAGGAGAAAGACAGAGTACATGGGAGGCCTTGATTTGAAAGGGGCATAGTTGGGGGGTGGCCTACCCACCATTCTCAGTGGATATGGCAGCCCTCTGTGGACCTCCTTACACAGACACCTCAGCTAATGAATCAGACCTGGTTTCTATCAGTCAGAAGAACTCCATCTCAATGTCTCTGTGCTCTCCAGAACAAAGCAAACCTCCATTAATATTTTAAAGTTCTTTTTTATCTCAATGCTAACACCGCTGAACATAATATTTGTTAGGGAGAGGGTGAAAGAGAAATATTGGGAAAAACCGTAAGGGAGAATGTGAGAAGACAGACAGAAAAGAAAAAAAGGTGGATAAAAAATGGAAAATCTTTCTTTCCAGATTTCTGCTTGTCTGGTGTAATTGTCCCTATTGGTAGAAGACCTTAAAAATGTAAAATAAAAATCTTCTTGTTTTAAACATCTCTAGTACATAAACTAAAATTCTGATATTTCCCAGGTTTTTCTTGCTGTTGTAATCCTCAGCTGTGAACATGACAGAGATTTCTGCTTCTATTGTTTGAAGGCATCCTAATGCTAAAAAGCAGTGACATGCCCTAAATGTTTCATATTGCTCTAACTGCTTTTACAGAATCTCAGTTTAGTATCATTAACTTCTTCAGGTTGTCAACACAAAAAATACTTCCTTTGTAACTTCAAAATAAGAGTCCCGAACATTAAGGCACTGATCATTATACCCAGGGCTTATAAAACTTTTACTCTACCTGAAAAAAGACACACACTCTTTGTACCATTTTAATATATCTCGATCCCTAGTTAAACCCCTACAATTTATACAGCAAATAATGTTCACTTGCTTTTGTGTAGAGGCAGGAGAGATAAAATATATCCATCTGACATGAATTAGTCACCAGTCAGAATATCACATTACTCTCATTTGGTTTTCATGTTGCCCCAACAAAGTACAGAAAGGTGTCTATAAGAAATTATTGGAAATGGCAAAGCAGCTTCCAGGACCATTTTTTCTACCGTATGCATATCACAAACATGTACACACAGACAACAGACAAAGTCAGTCATTACAATTCCCAACATGAATTCCACACATGATTGTAATTACTGGGCAACAATGGAGCCTGGCTTTGTGAGTTAGCTTGACAGGGAGAGATCCACAAACACAATGAGAAGGCCTTCGTGAACACCCTGTCTCAGACACATAGATTAATTGCTTCTTTGTACACAGAAATGGAAGCAGTGCCTTCACCTGCTGATTCTGCAAGGGGCGGACGACCCAGGGGAAGTGTGCAAGAGAGTAGGACCCCTGGTGATTGTATGTTATTTTTTTTGTGGAAAGGGGAAACATCAATAGGATTTGGTGGCCTGTTTTGGTGTATTGCATGGACCCTCAGGTAGAATAGGTATACTAGGGATGATAGTGAGGGAGGGGTAAAAGGTGCTGCCAGGAGATCCCAGAGCAAGCAGCTGTGGGCATTCAGCTGTGAAAAGTCATTCAGAGAGAAAACGTCAGGCATCCTTTATTTATTTGTGTCTGAAATATTTATCTGTCACGTGGGCCTTTTTATAATGGGCCTGTCAGTCTCCTCTGCCCACTCAAGGGTGCGGCGATGTTGCCCAGAGCATCCACTGTGGATCTCACGTGAATAATTGCTGGAATTTCACTTTTGGGAATGTTGCACTCTGACCCTGGAGGTTGTTGTTTTTTCTGCATCAAAAGGAAGGTAGAACGGTTTTAAGTATTTACTTTGGCTTGGCTTTTTCATCCATCACAAGCGCATGTATATGAAAACACACATGCAAGCGCACTTTTGCGTCCTCTCTCATACACACTTAGTCTAGTTGGAAAATAAATAATTCATCCCTTTACTCCAGGATGAAAACCTAATCAAGCTGAAAATCCCCGTCTTGAAGCACCTCCGAGCCTCCTCTGCTCCAGGTTAATGCGATGCTTACTGTTCTATTGTGCCACTGCTTCGAGGCCTCTACTAAAGTGATGTGCGCTCGCTAACATTCATGTGATCTTTACTCTGGTGTAATCTTCTAAACAAAACTTTGCTTGCGTGTTTCACACTGATCCATATTGCTAAGTGAACACTGAGCACCACTGTCTTTCAAATTGTTTCATCACTCTTGTCTCTTAAGGGAAAGACTTGTAGGGAATAAAGAGACAAAACAAACAACAACATTACACATAAGTTTTGTGGAGCTCTTGCAGTAGAGAGGGACCCTGAACAACAGGTTAGATATGACAGATTTATAGCACAAAGCATCTGTTCACACAATTTCAGATTAGATAAGGCAGACCATCTGGTTATTTTTACATGAAGCATTCTATTGTGTTGCTTGTTAAATAGTATTTTTATCTTTCTGGGTGTATCTGGACTTTTGGACCAACAAATTCATATTAGTAGTGCACAGTGAAGTTTTATGTCTTTGCACGCCGACTTATTATTCAACAATTTAAAGCTATAAAGAATTTCCTTAATCTATGGACTAACACATATGCATATGTTTTACATATAAATACTCACAATTTGGAAAATACACGCAAAGCATTTTCACAGATACACATGCACACAGGAGCACACCGAATTGCAATGCCTGTAGTCTCAGCATGCATAATTAAGATGTACCTTGTTTGGAGAAAGTGCATGTCGCCTCTCAGTGTGCACACCACATCCCAAGAAAGATGCTTTGAATAATGAAAAGTGTCACCTATGCAAAATGCAGGAGATGAGCATGCCTGCCCGTGAATGTGCTTTGTGTATGATTTCAGGGTCCATACTTGTGTGTATATACATGTTTGGTTGTGTAGTTGTATAATGCCTACCTGAAGACGTGTGTTGGTTTGTGTGTGGATGTGTGCGCCAATCTGCCGACAGAAACTTTTGAAAAGATGTGTTACTTTGTCATTTAATGTGGCACTGCTAGGACACTGAACCATATGTGAATACACAGAGCTGACAGCTGAGGCCCAGAGTTCCCTTGCCCAACCTCTCATAACCTTGTCCCCAACCCCCTCATCATCCATCCTATTCTCTCCACCTCTTCCTTCTGACTGGTAGCTCTTGTCCTGTGAAACAAAGATGGGGTCTAGAATGTTTTTTGGTGGCCATTTTTTTCTCTTTCTAGTGATGACAAACTCTGGGTGGCACAGGGCCAAGTAGGAAGAAAGCAATACCACTCATGTTTTGACATCGCCTTTTTGTCCCTACTTACTGCAAAGTCAGATGAAATGTTTGAAGTAAAATTTCAGTGGTGTGCCACCCATCAATTAAAAGTAAAAACAGCATCTTTCTACAGTATAGGGGATGTGGTTAACACTATTAAATGAATAGAGAACTACCTTTTCACTACCTTCCTATGAAAAGCATGAACTGTACTTTGAAGTATGTTACTTGGACTGTTCAATAACATGTTCTGTATTCTAGCATGTGATGTGGTTATTAGGATGTTCTCTTGTTTAAACTAAGTTTAAAAGTATTGGGCTACTTTTCCCCCGATTCATGTAGAAGTTGGATTCAAAATATTGTGATGGCTCGAAAAGACTGGGAATCAGAAACATAACCAAACACTAACTGCTGTCAAGG
This sequence comes from Crenichthys baileyi, assembly GCA_036173005.1. Lineage (NCBI taxonomy): Eukaryota > Metazoa > Chordata > Actinopteri > Cyprinodontiformes > Goodeidae > Crenichthys > Crenichthys baileyi. Next base: position 152,060 of record JAHHUM010000618.1, on the reverse strand, counting down.
TTATACGTATTTTATGAAATTGTTGTTTCAAAAGTCAAGAGTTTTGTTTTTGTCATATCTTTTCTACTACAACTATTTAGAAAGTCAAAGACAAGATAAAAAATCAACAAGGCATATCAAAACAGTCAATACCAGAGCAAACCTCGTCTAGCACCTCAACAAATGTGTGCAAATATCTCCCTGTGCAAATATTGATAGTATAGCAAGATACGCTTTAGCTAAAGTCTTTTTGTAGCCATATCTGTCGAGTCAGATAGTCGTTTTAATATAATTCATAATTGACTGTGTGATTTGATACTTTTATGGTTATGGAATTTCTTCACTTTGTAAAATTTTGAGTTCCAAAATATAGAAAGGGAATTCTGGTAAATATAGAATGGAAATTAAATAGAAAAAAAAATAAAATAAAAAAAATGGAGCCTCAATTAAAGCAGATAGTGGTATTTTATACATTTGGTTACCATGTAATACAACTGTCTCTGAATAACAAGTAACAAAGCATTGCTCCTCCTCAAACTTTTGCTGTACACTGTTGGTCATCTGGCTAAAACTATACTTTCCTCTTGGGTTCAAAGAAGACAAAGTTGATTGTTAAGACATATTTTGACTCTAAAAAACAGTCCGAGTCATGGTGAGGAGACTACATAAGGAGGGACACCAATCGCTGTTGTTAATACTATGCTTTTTTAGAACTACGGCAGCAAGCCTGTAGAGCCCCCAGCTGCATTCACTACCTGTATATTCGGTCCAAGAAGCATAAAACCATTACTAAATTTAGAAGGTGTTTATGCAATTTTCTTGCTTAGGTCTTTGTTCACAAAATCAGACTAACCCTAAATAACAATTAGAAATACATCCTTTTAACTTTAATATTCAGTGTGCTACAATAGTTTAGCAGTGGTATGATTAATTAACAAAAGCAATCATATCATGCTTTAAAATTTTCTGTAAATATACTGTGAAACTGGATACTTTTTTTTGTTCAAGGTTATCATACTGTACAAATCTCATGCCACTTGTATGAAATGGTCTCAAATGTTTCAAAAGTATTAAATTACTGCTTGCAAGTCAATCCATTTGCCAGCTTAGTTTTGATTTTTTGGAATGCCATATTTTCCCTCAGTAAAAGAGAGGAAGTGGCAGAAAAGGTGAAAGAAACACCACAATTTGAATGAAAACTGATTATAAATGTTTATCTTCCTTAAATTAATTACATGGTTGTATATTTAAGTTGTCTCATATGTCTCTCTTAACTTTGTTCTCTCTCTTTTCTCTTCCTAGAAGCTACACCTGGCCTGACTCTGTGTCTATCTGTGACACCTTTCTGGGGAGGGGCATCGTCCAACCTTCTGCTGGCAACAACTTAATGCTCACCCTCTACCGATGATCCACGTGGCCCTGTCTTTCAGTGTTTAACCCTTTCTCTCTCCTAGACATGGCAATTGACTGAGCTTTTACTGTGACTAACTCTATGTGCTCTCTTTCAGACTCTAACCTTGAAAACTGGCTCAGAGTTTATCTGTTCTTTTTTTCTAGGTGAAACAACTAAAGGGCTACATCCATTAACATTTACTTTTCCTTCCCATAGAAAGGACTCCTGGATCAGTTCTTCTTTGTTCTCTTTGTCTCTGCTCTGTTCTCTCAAACCCCCAGTCGGTCGTGCCAGATGGCCGCTCACACTGAGCCTGGTTCTGCTAGAGGTTTCTTCCTGTTAAAAGGGAGTTTTTCCTCTCCACTGTCGCTACATGCATGCTCAGTATGAGGGATTGCTGCAAAGTCAACGCCAGTGACTGTTCACTGTCTCTACATGCTCATCCGGGAGGAGTGAATGCTGCAAGTCACAGACTGGATGCAATCTGCTGGGTTTCCTTAGATAGAAAAACTTTTTATCCAATTAGAATAAATAACTGAATCTTACTGCAATGTTCAATGATTAGGATTAATTGGAATGTATGTACCTGACTGTTGTGAAGTGCCTTGAGACAAGACGTGTTGTGAATTGGCGCTATATAAATAAAACTGAATTGAATTGAATTAAATAAAACCAGTCTTTTCATTTGTACAAAGTTTCTGTTACACATGTGTGCAACGTGGAAACAATAATCAGGGTACTTTCCTGGAAACTCCAACAGTTTTAAATAATTTGTTTGAAGACTAAGACTTGATTATAGCGATTGGGATTTTGCACAAATTGTGACAGTTATATCCCCTCTCTCAAGAACTACCGTAAAACCTCACCGCACAGGCATGGACAAGACATAATATCTAATTAAGTTTCCAAGCTGCATTTTCATTAGTTAATCACTTAAGTGCTTCAAGGATAACCTGATATCCAAAGGTCTGGTCCCAGTAGCCCAAAATGTCAAAATGCAATTATATGCATGATTAGCCTGACCTGTTTCTATAGCACCCTCCCTTTCTGCCTCTCGCTGCTGGAGAAGCTGACAACTGCTGGCATGTTTATGTTGATGAGATTAGGTGTGGAGGTGGCTCCGACTGTGTGCAGTAGGCATGGCACCCCCATCTGGACACTGACAGAACTAACAACGATCACTGGTAGCAAGAGAAGGAGGGGTGAAGTGCTTTGAGGAAGAAAGAGAGTGAGTGAGTGGAGGGGCAAGGTGGTTAAGGTGGGTACGATAATCTTTCAATCTCCATTTAGTCTTAGGAGGAGAGGAGAATAAAATGCAGTAACAAATGGAAAATAAATAAAAAGAAATAAAACAATTTCTACCTCTTAACGGATAATATGATGGCAAATTATTAATCAAATCATCTTGATCCGAGAGTTGGAGTGCTCTACTTTGTGTTGCTTCACAGAACAGCAATCCTCTCTAATCTGATTGTGTAGAGATGAGGCAGCTTTAGCCTTGCCATTGTGCTACACTGATTAAAAGGGGCAAGAGACAGTAATTTGGTCACGGAGAAAAGCACATAAACTCAAAATCGCACACTAATACAGTTACAAATGTGCATGCATGTCACAATAAATGCACATAAAATATGAATGCAGTTAGATAAATATCCACAGAGCTGAAACTTAAAGCAGTTATTTATGTTGCTGTTGGCCTCTTGGCAGTCTTCCCGACCAGTTTTCTTCTCATCTTTTCATTAATTTCAGAAAGACATTCCGGTTTTGGTAATTTAATCGTTACTCCATATTTTCTTCACTAGCTGATGACTATTGTTACAGTTTCAATGCATATCCAGTGCCTTGGGAATTATTTTTACCCTTCCTGTGACTGATACTAATTGTCAATGAGATCCCTCTAGGAACTATATGTGGAGCAAGCCTTTTGCTGTTAGATCTGACTAAGAAATTGTCAAGAAATTGGGGTTAATTAGAAGCACTCTATATTATGGTAGATTTTTACTGACTCCTACATAACCTGGGTTTAAATATGTTGGTTATTTATAAACACAGTTGCATCCCCAGATGCAACTGTGGGTGAGCATTCTCTTCAACCACATATTTGATCTTTTTATTTTGATATTTCAACTGAGTTGTGCAGGTTATAGGTCACATTAACAGTAAAAAAAAAAGAAAAAAAGCTTTGAAAGAATCTTTCTTGGTGTAATTTTTGTGCATTACGAGCACCTGCCATTTTAACAGAAGTGTGTAGACATTTTACATCATCTGTGTTTCATACAGTTCCCTGAAGCTGGCCTGCTCGGCCTAATTAAGTGTGAGTCTGAGTTTGGAGTTAATAGATTTGAAAAGGAATATCTGAGGAAGCCTCTATTTTGACAAAGGCTGTAGGCTTGGGATGTATAGTGCCCATGTGTCTCTGGAGGGAGGCGTGAGGTCCCAGGGTAGCCCATTAGAGTGCACACTCACCCCGACCCCCACTTCCAACAACACAGCTCCCCATATTGAGGGAGACTGCAGAAGCCAAACCCAAAGCAGAATATTCATGTTACACAACTACGTGCATGCCATGCTTCGGTCAGCTTAGGCAGACACAGAAATGTACAGGAGCCTGCACACACAAATAGATGCGACCCATCCCCTTAAATGACTAATGATGCATATGCACACACACAGTCATGAAAATGGTTGTACATTCCTGAAGAATGTTTGAAATTAAGAAAAAAAGAGAACAAGCTCAGTGATCATCAAAACATCAAAAATAACAGAATCCAGCGAAGTTCTGGTTTTGTTGCATCACCTATTTGAAAAAGTTCTGTGAGTGTTGAAACACAGAGGAAGTCATTTGGATTTGTCTTCAGAATAATTTCATGCTGACAGGGTTGGGCAGTGGAGTACAAAACCAGAATGTAAAGGAAAGAATCGTTCAAACAGAAAAGGCTTTCAGAATCAACTCAACATTATTTACAGTCCTACACCTCAGACAAGAAAAAAAAATATTCACATTTGACCTTAGTTATTTTCACCTTGGCGTAGACCACCTGGAATAGCAGTTTAGTTAATGTTAACCACCATTTATTCAGCTCTCCCACCTGTTAGCTTAAAAGCAATTCTGCTGCCACTCAAGTCTCAAAAAGGGGCCAGTGTTTGCATTAATTAGAAGACGACCTGCAAGAAGGTACATTGTTTAATTCTATGAGTAGATCATTCAAAAATACTTTGAATCACAGTTGTGGGTTGTTTGATTTACTAAAAATCACACCTCAATCTAGCTTAAGAAAAATCCCACAGAAAACAGATCAAATCAGTTGAATAATTTGTGAAACAACTTTCTACTTTTAGTGTACATTACCGATTTTCTTGATTCATCAAAGCTCCCCCCCACCCCCCCACCCACACACACACACACACACACACACACACACACCACCACCACCACTACCATAGCATATGTTGACTGATGATGTAAACTCAGAGACTGCTGCAAATGCCAGAAGTTGGAGGTGCTCTGGGCTGTGATGCTTTGAGTGTGACCTCATGTTCCATTCTGTTTCTGTGCTGCTGTGCCTCAGCTCTTCGTCCTCCCGGGCTGACACTTCTCTGTAGCTACAACAACTGCGGTGGGACACTGAACATCTGTAAGCCAGAGCTCCACTGACTCTGGTGCCCCTGCATTGGCCACATTCCCTTTGTGCAACTGCCACTGCTGTCTATGTGTTTCTCTTGCCGGGCATAAGAGATTGCCTGCAGCACACTTTGATGCTGGTCATGCTCAGTACAACTTGTCTACAGCATGTGCATATGCGTGCCATGTCACCGCAACAGGGACTTTTTGTGTGTCCAATCACCGAGAGAGTAAACAAATTAACAATCTAGTATGCCAGCTACAGAGAAAGAGGGAAAAATAAGCCCAAAGGGTTGCTAAAAACAAATTCATATCAATATGCCAGGACTTATGATGTGAGAACATGAGGTGCAAAAGTTTTAGGCAGGTGTGAACAAATGCTGTAGAGAACAAAGAATGCTTTTAAAAATGGAAGTGTTAATCATTTATTTTCATAAATCAACAAAATGCAGTGAATGAACCAAAGAGAAATCTAAATCAAATCAATATTTGGTGTGACCACCCTTTGCCTTCCAAACAGCATCAATTCTTCTAGGTCCACTTGAACACAGTTTTTGAAGGAACTCGGTTGTTTCAAACATCTTGGAGAACTAACCACAGATCTTCTGTGGATGTTGGCTTTCTCACATCCTTCTGTCCCTTCATGTAGTCCCAGACACACTCCGTGATGTTGAGATCAGGGCTCTGTGGGGGCCATACCATCACTTCCTGTAATTCTTGTTCTTCTTTACACTGAAGATAGTTCTTAATGACTTTGGCTGTATGTTTGGGTTCGCTCATTTAGCATTTTGTAAATTGATAAAAATAAACAATCATCATTTATATTTCTGAAAGCATTCTTTGTTTACAGCATTTTTCACACTTGCCTAAATCTTCGGCGCAGCACTGCATGTCATGTAAAAACTTTTTCTACCATGAACAAGACATATAAGTTGTACAGTTGAAAAGAAAAACAAAAAAAATCTCTTAGAGAGAAAAGTGTAGAAATTAAAAGAGTTTGGAATAATCTGGTTGCACGTGTTCGTTTTGTAGCATTCAGTGGCAGGGTTCTGTTATCAAGTAGCACCGGGGCTTGGTACACTACTACTTACATACATATTACACTTCACCTTGCAAAGGTTCTCTAACTCTATCAGAATGTGAGCACATCCACTGTAAACGTTATGATGACCTCCACAGATTTCCTGTTGGATTTAGTTCCCGACTAGGCCATTGCAAAACTTTAATTTTCTTTTAATGAAGCTGTTTTATGCTCAGGTTTTTTTTGCTGAAGCTCAAATGTTTGTGGTAACAACTGATTGTATCCACCTTGGCAAAAACCTTAGGGTAATCTGCTGCCACCACTGTTTTCACTGTGGGCGTAGTGTTCTTTTGGTAACTAAAGTCATAGTTTGCAGAAAGATTTCAAAGTTTGCATTAAGGCAAATTTTATAAAAATTCTACTTGGACAGTTGAACTTTATTTCAGGTTATCAGATTTACTATAATGGTGTAAGGTGTGAACTAAAGACGGATGAATTGTAGTGACCTGACATTGCCTCAGTACCATCAGGGCAGACTCACTCTAATAGAAAGACTGGATTGCACCATTGCTTCTCAGTCATGTGACTCAACAGTTCTTTTTGTTTTGTCTTGGAAAAAAAAGTGAAAAATCTTTGTAGAGAACACAACAGAAAAAAAAATGTTTTATTAAATGCCTCATGTTTGTTGACTTCGATTTCATGTTAGTTCTTTTGTTCTGCCTTTGTAGTGGCAAAAGATTTCTGTGCATCATCATTTGTGAGCACTCTGAAATGTCAGCGGTGTCCTTTTGATGTGATGCAGACCTGTGCAGCTGCCACTGCGTGCCTGTGTATGTTTTAGTGCTCTTACATTATTATTAACTATTATTTCACCTGGAAAATTAACTTGACATAAAGAATCTATTTTACAAGAGAATCCTGGAGATATGAAATGAGGTTGCAAATGTGTGACTAACTATAAGTAGACATAGTTTAGGAACAACAGCTAAATATTACATATGTGGTAAATGGACAGCATTTATACAGCGCCTTTCCAGTTATACAGACCGCTCAAAGCGCTTTATACTAGAGCCACATTCACCCAATCGCACTCACTAACGCTCACACATTCATACGCCGATACGCAGATCGGCGGGCAACTTGAGGTTAAGTGCCTTGCCCAGGGGCACATCGACATATGGCAGGAGGAAGCTGGAATCGAATCCACAACCTTCTGATTGCAAGACGACTACTCTTCCTACTGAGCCACAGTCGCCTGTATAATCAACTACTTTAGTGAGTTTGAAAGAATGGGCAATGCAACTTCTTTTTTGTTTATTTTTCAATGTCTGTCATATAATATTTCACAAAAGTGAGTCCATCTCTCACATTTTTATAAATACTTGTAAATTGTCTAAATCACTGGCAAGAAATGTGGGTACAACTCTAAGTAAAAAATGTCCAAATTGTGCCCTAAGGGCGAACATTTTGTGCGGCCATCATTATTTTCCAGCCTAAACTCTCTTGGGCATGGAGTTCACTAGAGCTTCACAGGTTGCCAATGGAATCCTCTTCCACCCCTCCATGATGAAATCAGAGATGGTGAATGTTACAGAGCTTCTGCTCCTCCACTTTCCGTTTGAGGATTTCCCCCACAGATGTTCAATAGGGATTTTGTCTGTAGACATGCTTGGCCAGTCCCGCACCTTTACCCTAAGTTTCTTTAGCAAGGCAGTGATATTCTTGGAGGAGTGTTTTTGGTCATTTGGAATACTGAGCTGTGGCCCAGTTTCCAAAGGAGGGGATCATACTCTGCTTCAGTATGTCACAGTACATGTTTGCATTCACGGTTCCCTAAATGAACTGTTGCTCCCTGCAGTCGGCAGCACTCATGCAGCCCTAAACCATGACACTCCGACCACCATGCAAGACACACTTGTTTTTGTACTCCTCACCTGGTTGATGCTTGACACCATCTGATCTACATACTTTTATCTTGGTCAGGACATGGTCCCAGTAATCCTTGTCCTTAGTCTGCTTGTCTTGAGCAATCTGTTTGCGGGTTTTCTTGTGCATCATTTTTAGAGGAGGCTTCCTTCTGGGATGACAGCCATGCAGACCAATTTAATGCAGTGTGCGCCATGTGGTCTGAGCACTGACAGACTGACCCCCAACCCCTTCAACCCCTGCAGCATCGCTGATAGCATCCATACATCTTTTTAAAAAGACAACCTCTGGATATGACGTTGAGCAGTTGTACTCAACTTCATTGGTTGACCATGGCGAGGCTTGTTCTAGGTGAAATATGTCCTGTTAGACCACTGTATGGTCGTGGCCACCATCCTACAACTCAGTTTCCGGGTGTTGACAATCTCCTTATAGCCTAGACCAGAGGTTCCCAAACTTTTCTATACCATGGCCCCCCAAGCAATATTAGCTTCTGGGCAGGGACCCCCTTTTGCAAACCCACAGACGATGTCAAAAATTATGTAAAGAAACATCAACTTTTGAAAATGTCTTTTACTAACTGTTCAATAATCAATACATTTCTTTAATGTAAGAATATTATTAAAATATGTTACAATTATAATCCCACTGATTAAGATTCAACAAACTGTCAAGAATAAGAACAATTTTAAATTTTTTTTTAATCATCCCCCCAACCATTCTGAGGCCTCCCCAGCGCCCCATGGCGGCCCCCACTTTGAAAACCACTGGCTTAGACCATCCTCATAGAGAACAACAATGCTTTTTTTTCAAATCCTCAGAGAGTTCTCAACCACGAGGTGCTTTGTTCAACATCCAGTAACCAGTATGAGAGACTGTGAGAGCAATAACACCAAATTTAACACACCTGCTCCCCATTCACACTGGAGACCTTATAACACGAACAGTTCACATGACACCGACATTAATGACTGTGTGTTGAGTTATTTTGAGGAGACAGCAAATTTACACTGCTGAACTATACTGTACACTAACTACCTTACATTTTATTAACGTGTCATATCTTCAGTGTTGTCTCATGAAAAGATATACTAAAATTAATAACATAATTAATAAAAAAATACAAAAAAGCAAGAGAGTACTCAACTTTGTGAGATACTATAAGTACAACAGCTCCAGATCCCTTTTTATTTCCACTTACAAGTACCAGTAACATTCAGTTTCTGACACATTAACAGATGAACACATAGTAAAATAGTTTCTTTAGTCTTTACTTAAGCTGACTGCTGTTGCCTTTTATGTCATCATACATCAATGAAGGAGAGATAACTGAATCAATGTACACAAAGATTTTAAGGATTATGTCAGCCGAGTTCAGGACGCACCTACAAGTCTCAGTCGAGTCTTCAATATTTAGAAACAAGGGAACACTTCAGTGTGTCTTAAATAAATACAAAAAAGCAACATCATATAATTTAGCTTCAAATCTTCAAAGAAGTTTAAGAAAAAGAGTAAATTGTGTTTCTCTATTATGGAGTCATTCACAACCCTTACAGTATCTCAGAGCATAGTTTCTTCATAAAATATTAACCTCTCCTCATCTGTATCCTGACTAATAGGCATGAAATTTTCTTATCATAAATTTGTATCTGATAATTGCATTTCTTTTGTTTCCAGATAATTATTGATATTGGCTTATTTAAATGCAATGTCACACAAAAATGTTTTATAATTAAATAAAAAAATTTAAAATTACAGTGCATTCATAAGAGTCTATTATTATTTGTAGCGTTTGCACATATACGGGGTAAGCTTTTATCCTTATAGAGAATCATCTAAATATAACAGAATCTTTGTTTTTTTTATTAATTTCTTTTATCTAATTACTTTTAATTACTTTCGAAAATTCCATATTAAAAAGAATGCTCATATATTTATATCGCTTATGCCTCTATGTTTTATGTTATGCAAACAAGACCCACAAATAAAGAGCCATGACATTTGAAAGCTGGTATGTTTGCCCTCAACGTCTACAAATGATCTTTTAACCATGCCATTAGTAAAACTTCTCAAAAGTCAATCCAAAAACCAACCCGAACTGGAACACTTTGATGTAAGATGTATGCCAAGGCCCATTGTGGTTTGGTGTAGTACAGAGGGAAATTAGTAAAGAAATGGCTTTCAGATGAAGCCTCTCTCAGAATAACACTTCCTGTGTGGAGTGATGCTTTTGGGGATGAACAGGGACATGAATGGGCAGGGAGCAATAATCCATCTCTTCGACTACCAACAGAAAGCAATCAACATGCATATTTTGTAATACAAGATTGTAATTTCCCCTTTACTTTACGTTTTCGGGAATTTTCGTCTTTATACTTACAGACCCAGAAGTCCCTCATTTCAATATAAGAAATTCATTAAAATAAATTCGTCTTTTATTGCTGTAGGATAATCTCACGTTAAAAAAAGGTAGAAAATCTAACCTTTATTTGAATATATTTTTTCAGTGAAAACATTCCCACATTGAGAAATCAATCACTTCAAAGTTAGTTTCCTCTAATTTAAGAATACAGTTGCAGTTACAGTCCTTTTAAAGTTCAGCAAACTTTATATGCTACATTTGTGATGATAGAACACAAAAAGCCCCTTCCTGACAGGCCTCCAAAACCACTGGTTATCATATTTATGGCATCTAATTGTTATTAAGTTTTTATGACCCCTAGAGCTCACTTTTGGCTGCAGTTCTCTGAAAATGAGCTTTGGGGATTTTTATTACCTCCTTTACCTCATAACAGTAAATGGTGGGAAGATAAATATGGGTCCTCATGCAGTCAAGTAGCCAGTGGCCTCTGTGCCACATTATATTTATAGCCCAGGTAAACAGACATTCATGGAATAATAAATAGAAGTAAAAAAGGCCAACTTTAAAAACTAAAGCAGAAATAAAAAAACTGATTCACTAACATCTATTTTAAAGTATTCCTTAGTGTTACCAATGATTTTGCCACTGGCGATTTCTTAAAATTTTTTTGCCACTGAATAAATGCACTGAAATTGAAGGTTGGATTTTTAGTGTGTGAGATTATGTCTACTGCAACAAAATATAATTGTATTTTAAGGTTTACAGATCTTTACCAGCTGTGCCAAAATTGTATATCACCTATCAGCTCTTTTTTTTTCCTCTAGGTATGATGCTTGGCTGCAGCAGCTCTCACTTGAAAGAATGTTCTGCAATAATTTGCAAATGCAAGGTACAGTTCCTTAAAGCCGCACAACGAAACAGTTTTCTGCCGTTAATCAGTCTGAGCCATCCTCTCTGATGCAACCTCCTCTACCCCAGAGAAAAGGTCCTGCTGATTAGAACAGGCCTCTCACTGAGTGCCATCCATCATCATCTAACCCCCTGCTCCTCCCTTCTGATTACTCTGTCTCCATATCACACACACTTCCACATTAGCACATCTACAAGTAGCACAAACAGGCATACGCACGCACACAGTATCCAAGCAGTCCTTATTGATTGAATCAGAATTAATTGACTATGAGGTAATCATTGGCTGCAAACAAGGCTGTATGTCAGAGGAGTTGACATTTAGTCGACACGGCAGAGAAAGATGGAAGTGTGTGTGTGTGTGTCTGGGTGTGTGTGCCTGAGTGTATGAGTGTGTGTGTAAGAGCGATGATACAGGACTGCCAGTGCTGCTGGTGTACGAAGCATTACACAGTCGCTGTCGACTCCACTGTCAGGAAGAGGGTCTGACTGAGGCCCGTTTGGTTGTAAAAATCAAGCTGACAGCTTTGTTAACAAGTCCGAGCAGATGAGGGGGATTATTTTATTCCATGGCACGAGGAGGGTGCTGAGCACACAGCCTTCAGTTAGCAATGGATTTGTCGGCTTCCACTGATTTTTCATAAAACTGCCTGTTACAAAGTACGAGGCCGTCCTAACTGTCATCATTAGAATTGAATGTTCTCTTTAAAGAGAGTCTGACACCAAAAAGGATTACAGCTTTCTTGTTATAATAAAACAGTGTCTAGATTAATTAAAATACAATTAACAGTAATTTAGTAAAATTAGTTGTCATGATGAGTAATAAATAAAATCCTAGAACACACCTTAGTTTTTTAATGCACATCCTTTCTATGAATCCATGTCAGGGTGGCAACCTAAATGCATTAGACATTTGTAAAGAAGAAAATCATGTTAAAAGACATGCAATATACTGCAATAAAGTAAAAAAACAGCATAAAACAATTGAAAACGTTTAAAGCATCCCACAATTGTTTTCTGTTACAATATTTTTGCTTGCACAATAAGCGTTGTAATGTGTTGCTTGGTGTATTTTGACATTACATTTGGTATTATCTTTAACAAACATGAACCGCCACCTTAACGTGGTGGAGGGGTTTGAGTGTTTAAATGATCCTAGAGGCTATGTTGTCTGGGGCTTAAATGCCCTTGGTAGGGTCTCCCATGGCAAACAGGCTCTAGGTGATGGGTCAGACAAGGAGCGGTTCAAGAATCCTTCATGAGGACTATTAAATCGAGGCACGTGACGTCGCCCGGTACGGCGGAGCCGGGGTCCCACCCTGGAGCCAGGCCTGGGGTCGGGACTCGCCGGAAAGCGTCTGGTGGCTGGGTTGCTCCTCGCGGGACCCGGCTGGGCCAAGCCCGAACGAGAGACGCGAGGCCATCCCCCAGTGGGCCCACCACCTGCAGGGGGAACCGTGAGGGACGGTGCAAAGAGGATTGGGTGGCGGACGAAGATGGAGACCTCAGCGGCCCGAACCCCGGATGCTTAGGCTGGCTCTAGGGACGTGGAATGTTACCTCGCTGGGGGGGGGGGGGGAGCCTGAGCTTGTGCGGGAGGTCGAGAGATATCGACTAGAAATAGTCGGGCTCGCCTCAACGCACAGCGTGGGCTCTGGAACCCATCTCCTTGAGAGGGGCTGGACTCTCTTCTACTCTGGAGTGGCCCACGGGGAGAGGCGGCGGGCTGGGGTGGGTTTGCTTGTTGCCCCCCAGCTCAGCCGTCTCGTGTTGGGGTTTACCCCGGTGGATGAGAGGGTCGCATCCCTGCGCCATTTGTTGGGGATAGGTCTCTGACTGTCATTTCGGCCTACGGGCCGAGCGGTAGTGCGGAGTACCCGGTCTTCTTGGTGTCCCTGTCGGGGGTGCTGGATAGTGCCCCTCCCAGGGACTCCATTATTCTGCTGGGGGAGTTCAACGCCCACGTGGGAAACAATCTGAAGAAAATCTGCCTCCCCGATCTGAATCTGAGTGGTGTTTTGTTATTGAACTTCTGTGCTAGTCACAGATTGTCCATAATGAACACCATGTTCAAGCATAAGGGTGTCCATCAGTGCACTTGGCACCAGGACACCCTAGGCAGGAGGTCAATGATCGACTTTGTTGTCGTATCATCAGACCTTCGGCCGCATGTTTTGGACACTCGGGTGAAGAGAGGGGCTGAGCTGTCCACTGATCACCACCTGGTGGTGAGTTGGATCCGCTGGTGGAAGAGAAAGCCGGACAGACTTGGCAGGCCCGAGCGCATAGTGAGGGTCTGCTGGGAATGCCTGGCGGAGCCCTCCGCCAGGGATGTATTCAACTCCCACCTCCGGGAGAGCTTTGACCAGATTCCGGGGGATGTTGGAGACATAGAGTCTGAGTGGACCATGTTATCCGCATCTATTGTCGATGCTGCTGCCCGTAGCTGCGGCCGTAAGGTCTGCGGTGCCTGTCGCGGCGGCAATCCCAAAACCCGGTGGTGGACACCGGCAGTAAGGGATGCTGTCAAGCTGAAGAAGGAGTCCTATCAGCTGTGGTTGGCTTGTGGGACTCCTGAGGCGGCTGACGGGTACCGTGAGGCCAAGCGTGCTGCGGCCCGGGCTGTGGCAGAGGCAAAAACTTGGGCCTGGGAGGAGTTCGGTGAGGCCATGGAGAAGGACTACCGGTCGACCTCAAAGTGATTCTGGCAAACCGTCCGGCGCCTCAGGAGGGGGAAGCAGTGCTTGGCCAGCACTGTTTATAGTGGGAGGCTGTTGACCTCAACTGGGGACATTATCGGGTGGAAGGAGTACTTTGAGGATCTCCTCAATCCTGCAATCACGCATTCCCTGGTGGAAACAGAGGCTGGGGACTCGGGGTTGGACTCTTTCATCATTCAGGCTGAAGTCACCGAGGTGGTTAAAAAGCTCCGCGGTGGCAAGGCTTCGGGGGTGGATGAGATCCGCCCTGAGTACCTCAAATCTCTGGATGTTGTGGGGCTGTCATGGTTGACACGCCTCTTCAACATTGCATGGCGGTCGGGGACAGTGCCTCTGGACTGGCAGACCGGGGTGGTGTGTTCCAACTACAGGGGGATCACACTCCTCAGCCTCCCTGGTAAGGCCTACGCCAGGGTATTGGAGAGGAGAGTCCGGCCGATAGTCGAACCTCGGCTTCAGGAGGAGCAGTGTGGTTTTCGTCCCGGACCTGGAACACTGGACCAGCTCTATACCCTCTACAGGGTACTCGAGGGCTCATGGGAGTTTGCCCAACCGGTTCACATGTGTTTTGTGGACCTGGAGAAGGCATTCGACTGTGTCCCTCGTGATGCCTTGTGGGGGGTGCTCCAGGCGTATGGAATCGGCGGCCCTTTATTAGGGGCCATCTGGTCCCTGTATGAGCGGAGCAGGAGTTTGGTCCGCATTGCCGGCACTAAGTCGGACCTGTTCCCGGTGCGTGTTGGACTCCGGCAGGGCTGCCCTTTGTCACCGGTCCTGTTCATAACTTTCATGGACAGGATTTCTAGACGCAGCCAAGGGCCGGAGGGGGTCTGGTTTCGGGGACCAGTGGATTTCGTCTCTTCTTTTGCAGATGACGTGGTCCTGCTGCCCCCTCTAGCCAAGACCTACAGCATGCGCTGGGGCGGTTCGCAGCCAAGTGTGAAGCAGCTGGGATGAAGATCAGCTCCTCCAAGTCAGAGGCCATGGTACTCAACCGGAAAAGGGTGGCTTGTCCTCTTCAGGTTGGAGGGGAGTTCCTGCCTCAAGTGGAGGAGTTCAAGTATCTCGGGGTCTTGTTCACGAGTGAGGGAAGAATGGAGTGGGAGATCGACAGACGGGTCGGTGCGGCTGCCGCAGTAATGAGGGCGCTGTGCCGGTCCGTTGTGGTGAAGAGAGAGCTGAGCCGAAAAGCGAAGCTCTGGATTTACCGGTCGGTCTACGTTCCTACCCTCACCTATGGCCATGAACTTCGGGTCATGACCGAAAGAACGAGATCCTGGATACAAGCGGCTGAAATGAGCTTCCTCCGTAGGGTGGCCGGGCACTCCCTTAGAGGTAGGGTGAGGAGCTCGGCCATTCGGGAGGAGCTCGGAGTAGAGCCGCTGCTCCTCCACATCGAGAGGAGCCAGTTGAGGTGGCTCGGGCATCTATACCTGATGCCTCCTGGACGCCTTCCTCGGGAGGTGTTCCAGGCACGTCCCACCGGGAGGAGGCCCAGGGGACGGCCCAGGGCACACTGGAGGGACTATGTCTCTCTGCTGGCCTGGGAACGCCTTGGGCTCCCCCCGGAGGAGCTGGAGGAGGTGTCTGGGGAGAGGGACGTCTGGGTGTCTCTGCTGAGTCTGCCGCCCCCGCGACCCGGTTCCGGATAAGCGGAAGATGACGATTACGAGTACGAGTTCGACGAGTACGAGTACAATAAGCGTTGTAATGTGTTGCTTGGTGTATTTTGACATTACATTTGGTATTATCTTTAACAAACATAAAGAAAGATAACATTTGTTTCGTCTTTCTCAGTTTAATAAGTATAATCACAAATCAGAAAAAAACAACAACTGTATTGCTACCATATAATTTTTTTTTTTTTACCATATACCATATAAATACCATATAGCATATAAATATAAATATAAATGTATACATTTTTAAATTTTTACCTGGCTTCCAGGTCAGAATTTTCAATTACCAAAATAGGATCTCGCTTACAATAGCGATCATTTAATCACTTGCACTCTTTCAAGGCACCCTCAGATTTTCTGATTTTCTGATCTAGATTGAAAGTACATGGGGGGCTTTACATTTGGTATACTGGGTCCCAGACTAAACAGTCTTCCGGTGGGACCCTTGAGTTATTCAAGTCACAGATTTAAAACTCACTTCTTTTCAGTGCTTTTGATTTGGGACCCTCTTTCTAATTATTTTATTGTGTATATATATTCTTTTGTTCTTGAAGTTTTTTAAATCAACTTCTCTACCTTTTTATATAATTTCAGTTTTTTTTCTTTCTGTCATTTTTACCTGTTTACTTGTTTGTACAGATACATCTCGATAGGTTAGAAAAAAAAAATCATTATTTTTAAATAACTCAATTCAAAAAGTGTAACTTTTACGCACAGAGTGATTATTCTCAAGCTCTAATTTTCCTGTTTACTACAATGATTATGTCTTACAGCTAGATAAGACTCAAGGTTCAGTTTAACAGAAAATTTGAATGAGACAATACAAATGGTTTTAATACAAAAATGTTAGCCTCCTGAAAAATATGCCCATGTGCTGTGCATTACACTTGATAGGGGCTTCCCCTTGACAACACAACATAGACTCTCGAGGGGGTAAAGCTGGTCAACAGAGGAACGCATTCTAAAATGTCCTGCAAGATGGCCTTGCTGATTCTAGACTTGATAAAACTTAGTCGACCAATACCAGCAGATGACATGGATCCCCAAACCATCACTAACTTAGTATTATTCTGTGCCTCTCCACTCCACCTCCAGACTCAGAACCACGATTTCCCCAATGAGCTGCAAAATTTATTTTTCTCTGAAAAGAAGACAACAATCCACTCGTTTTCCCAGGTAAGAGGCTTCGAAATTGTCTGAGGCTGAGCAGTGGCTTACAGCAATAAATGCAACAGGTGTAGTAAATACCCCATTTCAAAGTCAACCAAGTGCTTAGGGGTTAGTGCAGGTAATGGGATTACTCTAAGAAATGGAATTTAAACTTGGTCTAATCAGTATGAAAGGCACAACAATGAACTTAGAAATAGTTAAAACAGGTGCATCCTTTCTAGCCCTGTTTATTCCTACTTTAGTTAAAACATCAACAGCAGTAATAACGTTTGCCATTATTGTTTCATAATATTTGTTAACTAAACATGGAATTGAAGTTCTAAAAGCACATTTTATAAAAATAATTTCAGTTATGCATCTGCAGAGATCTCTTTGCGGCTGTGTTTAACATTTCTCTTCATAGCAGAACATGCTTGTATTATGTGTGGAGAATACGCTAACACAATGTGGTACCAAGCTAATTATGTTTCTGTCAATTATTCAGTGGTGACTTAGGTTTGCAAGCTCGCAGTCACAGAAAATTTGCCTTTTTACTTGGTTTATCTTCCAGGCTTGCTTACAGGAACCACAGAAGATGTTATAGACATCAATATTTCATAGTTAATTATGGCAGCAATGCCAGTGACTTTAATATAACTGTGAATGTGTTTTTTTTTATTTAGAGCTGTGTTTTTTGATACATCATGATGATAAAGGATGTTATGATAAAGGATTTAATGAATATAGTAGAAATATAGATAGTTAAACTGTGCTTTATGTCTTGCTAAACATGTATGCTGATGTACATTTAGGGGAGTTAGTTTATTGTTCTCCTTGCACTCTATAATTTTTCAAATGCACTCACCAGTAAATATCTGTGCTCATTTTTAAACAACTAATTTAGAGTCTGGATTTGTTGTGTTAACTTACCATTTTTGCATGATCGCATTTTTGTTTTATTATTATTTATATTATTTTTTTAATTCAAAACAGAAAATCAAAAATGTATTACATTTAGATTCATGTTAAGTGTTGGTTTTTAAAGTAATGATATTCTGCTAGTTTAGAACCCACAAGCTTTTTAAATGAATGCATTATTGGGTTTTTCTTCTTAAAATAACATGTCTTGACCTTGAATTAGACTGCTGCTTCCAGCCAGAAAGATATTGTTTATGTAGTGTTTTGGAACTGCCTCTCCCTAATATATATATATATATATATATATATATATATATATATATATATATATGATATATATATATATATATATATATATATAGTACAACCCTTTTTTGTTTTATTTATATTATGTGCCATGAACACATGTTTAGGCGATCAGCATCTGATGACATCATGATGGGGTGACTTCTCTGAACTACTGACTCTGAGTAAGAGCAATCTACTGATCAGACTGAGGATCACAAAGAACTGAGAGGAAGCACAATTAAATGTATACAGCCCAATCAATCTGTCTAATATTTGGTGTTACCCTTCATATATATTGTAACTTTTTATTTTTAAATCATCTAATCTTTTAGTTTAAGAAAGGTTAGTTTTAATTTGCCTCATAAACATGTGGTCAAGAAAACACCCAGCTTATCCAAAATGATTATTGTTTGTACTTTTTACTATTCAATTCAGACGTCCAAATGAGGAACTGACTCAGATATTCTGAAGGTAGAGTGAGGTACTGCTGTCCAGGCTGGGGGGACCTTCCTGACTGAACAGCAGGTCTTTGCTCAGATATTCTCCATCAGCAGTGTCAGAATAGTATGGGAACCGCATCTGCTGAGATCCAAAGTCCCGAGAAAGCTACGACAATAGTCTGAATTTGGACCAAAGTAACTTTTTAATAAATTAGCCATCAGCAAAAGATACTCTTATTTCTCTTTAAGCAGTGTTGGTTTCATGATTGTTTTGTTAATATGATATTTTTGTTTCTTTACTTAATTAATCATTAAAATACAAAAGGGTGATTACTAAGGAGTTAATTGCTGATTCTATTAGCAAATCATTCCAATATAAATTATTTAGATTGAATTGATTTTTATTATCAAATAGAAATCTTAGTCTTTTCTGTAAAGTATACAGTTAGCTTTTACTTCTTAAAAATGACTTTAGTCTTCACAATGACTGATAGATTTGTTGATTGATACATTTTCTATCATATAACTTATAAAGATTTTAAATAAATAAAATCAATAACATAGACTTATCAGCTGCTTCAAAAATAATACAATTAGACTAATTCCACCACTTTTAGAGTTAAAAAAAAGTTTAAGAACGGAGTCATTGTCTGCTGTTTTAATATGGTACCTCCACAAATCCAAAATGGGCCCCAGAGGTAAATGTGTATGTTTGGAAGTGGCCAATGTTAGTTTAGTCCCGCTTTTAGGACTATTTACCTAATGAGGACATTAGAGTACTGTTAGGCTCACCCTGGCTTGTATTCGAATGTGTCTTGCAAGTATATGGTGCAGGTGGTGTCCCCTGACAAAGAGGGACCCCAGGGAGACATTCACAGGAGCAGAGGAGGACGTTCAAAGCCCTTTGTTTTGCCTAGCTCGGACGGTGATGGATACCTTGCCCCAGGGAGAATGGCCACGAGAGCACTTAACCGTAAACAGACAAAGACAAACACAGGCACACACAAATGCTTCTCAGACAGAGGAAAGATCCAAGCCCCAGAAACAGAACAGATATAGCGCACAGCGAGGTGGAAATGAGATGTTTAGTTTGATGATGCGTGACATCTGTAATGCATTCTAATTCTGCACACCGGAGCACTCATCTTTAAGAATGATTGATGACGCTGTTTCATTGTCTCAGTAAACACAAGTTAATAAATGAAGGCTATGTCTGATCACCCACAAAATAGTATTGTTCAAAAATTTAAAATCATCATATGAAACTTAACTCATTTTCCTCTCTATTTATCTGCTGAATCTCCCCAGTTTTGTTCAGACTGTGTGAACAGCATGGAGGTGTGTATGTATTTCTCATCTCCCTTAATGTATGGGACCTGTGTGCCTTTGTTACCAGGTAGTTTGCCAGTAAAACTGTTCAGTAAATGGTGCAGAGAGTAGTATTTTCACATTCATCACATCATGCTTTGCAGACAGCATCATTACACAAGAGGGGAGGGAAACTCTGCTATAATAATTTCTTAACTTTAATGCAGTTGCGCTGAATATAAGCCTGCTATTAACTTAACAAGTTAAGAGCACCCATACAACCAACTGGCAGCTTATTTGGGTTGACTGCAGTAACATTAATTCAACATATTTTCTATGTAATGGACATCTATTGTTTAAATGTGTGCATGCATCTCAAATCAGGCACATTCAGGTGTTGCAAACATTTAGATAAAATAATGCATAGAAAGTACTCTGACTGCTATAGTCTATGTAATTCTGCTCAGAAACAAATTCTAAAGAAGCCCGTTTTATGACATAAGAAAGACTTCTTGATAAACCATATACAGCATATTATGTACTATTGAAGTTCTGGTGAAGAACCTATGTATCATTAACCAAAGGCAAGTTTTGACATACACACACCAGTATTGTGAAGTGATGTTATTTTCTGGGCACGAGGCACAAAATAAAACAAATTCATAGACTGAGCAGTCAGTGACATTAGAACATCTTGTAGTCCTTTTCCACATGGGAGCATCACCTCATGGGACAAGAGATAGGAATTTGTGTATCAAACAGGATACACAAGGTTTCTCCATATACTGTATGCAATGTGTGAAAAATAAGTTTTGCTCATCAAATTATTTTTATTTTTGTATTGGAAACTCCTCCAAAGGAAGGTAACGAAATTGAAAATCCTCATAGCTTTTTGAGGGCTGTAGGTTTTGCATGTTGCAAACACTTTTCTTGCCACATTCCCTTTTACTTGTAAACGCAAAGGGTAAAAGAAAGCAGTTACAAAGGAAAAATACAGAGCAGAACTTCTCACATTTCATGAAATTAAATTAATCAAAAATATAACAGGTTTTTATAAACCAGCATGGTTGGTATATATTAATATTTGATCAATTCCGAGTTCCCTGGCCTGTCCTTTTGACCTCATAATAACCACAAAAGCATTCTTTTAAAAACAAAAAAAAAAACTGCACCTGTATTGTATATGAATGTTTACTTATATTAATACATTCTAACTAAGCCCTGGACTTTCAAATTCGAAGTTTTCATCCAGTTTTTGGTCGATTCACTGGTAGGGTTTGCGTCTTTGTCATTTTGCAGGGTCCAGTTCTGATTCAGCTTACATTTTTACCGATGGTTTCTCATTCTTCTCAAGCATCCATGAAACAATTTATGGTGGAATATGTGCTGGTGAACTGGTCATTTCCTGCTGCACACATAAACTGTGTTTTAAAATAGCCAAATTCCTAACATAGTTGCTGTCTTTTAGATATTGTGCTGCTTCATCATAAAACATCAAACTGGTTCTAAACTTTTCACTGAAAAGTGCTCCATTAAGACTTTTGTAAGTTTTGCAGTCACTTTTAAACATTACAATGTTCCACTTTTGTAAAAATGTCAGATTCTTTTTATGCATATTAACTGACAAAATCTTTTAACGTGTATATTAAAAGTATTGTCTGTGCTATAATTCATCCTAAAGGTGTTCCATTTGATTGAAGTCAGAACTCAAATTCTAAACCAAGCTGCACCATTAGGATTTGTTTTTTACCTGAACTAAGGGGCAGAGCTTAACACTTGAAAAGCCGCCCCACACCATAATTTCCTATTTTCCATCTGATGGGCAGCCTGATTTCTTTTGCATTTTGGATGATGTTAAAGAAGGAAGCAGTTAGTTTAAGGTGTGCCTTAAAATAATTTCACATGTAAGTTAAAACTAAACTAAATCATTTGCTCTCCACTTATTCTGGCATTAGGCAAATTATGTAAATAATTTTGGCAAGCCTTTCTGTCTGAAACAGGAAGAATTTTGTCTGACCTAATGTCAGAGAGTGAGGCAGATCCCACTCAAATCAAAAAAGAAATTTGGACCGGACCAACCGGACATAAAAATGTAGCAGGCATGTGACTTTGGACAGATTTCTGTTACAGTAGAGTTTCTTGTTGTGTTGTAATGCCCGACCTCTAGTGTGCCCCCCTTCAGCATTTGTTTTTGCCATCACTACTTACAACACAACAAAACAATTTGTAAAACATATTTTGTGTTTTTCTGTGTTCATTGATTTAAATAATACTACTAATAGTACTAATTTATTCCTCACAGCATTTGAAATTGTCCTTGCTTTTTGACAAATATAAAATCCACTATACATTTGAATTATGTTTAAATAATGTAAAAATAAATAAAATCAGTTACAAGTTTATTTTATTAAAGCAAACATTAAAAGTAAAAAGTTTGAACATAATTTAAAATTTAATTGCTCATTACCCTTTGAGCTAGTTAATGCGTGCTATCAGAGCCCTGCCATGAGTGCTTCTATGCAATAACTCACTAAACTATTACAGAAAGAATTGAAAACAGTCATGCCAAATGATTGCAGAAAAATAGCAGCTAGTTGACATAATGTAGAAAACTGACATAGTTGGAAAAAAATAATTTCTTGCCAGTCACTGGGACATTCCATGCTACAAGGTTTACAAACTAACAAATTAAAGGAATCAAGAATGACAATGTGACTACATATGCTTGCCTTTAGTGTCAGTTTCTTGGCCCAAAGCCCAGAGTGAAGAAACCAAGGCAAATGCATGACATGAAAGTTCAGGTTTCATAGAACAGTAGGTAGCTTATTAAACTCTCTTTGATCCCGCTGTCTTTGATATCTGCACTCATAAAGAATTCACTTTCAGTAGTAAATATATGTAGTTCAGAGAGACATCATGACACACATGCACACACCTATCATACCCTTACAGTCTCTTTAAATTATACAAAACAACCTAGCAAACTATGCAGGTCAAAAGATTTGGAGGAAAGAAGTGAGCAGATTTAGTTCCCGATTTAATTACATTTGAGGTTTTTAGGATTTTTAAGGGCAGAAGGCTATTTAAATTTTGAGTCATATTTACATTAGCTTTGATGATTTTTTTCTGCACTTGGTTACTTTGCAGGATTAAATTGTGTTATAATTTCCTTTTGTGATAAGGAGTGTAAATTCCTGCTTTTGTATCAAGATGTTACACTATTTTACCAATTTACATGTTTATGTGGTCACACAAGACTTTTAAAATGGATTGCAAAGTGATAGAACCTTGGCTTGTGTACTTCATCAATCAGTTTTGTGTGTCTGTGAGAATGAGCTAACAAATGTGGTTGTGTTTAGCTGGCCTGAAAACCTTGTGCCTGTGACCCCGTACCCGAGTTGCTATAGCATCTCTCTGTTTGTAATTATCCCAGTTTTCTGGGGGAAATAATGAGCAACATCTATCAGAGTCCTGCCAACCCATTGTGTGCTGTCCCAGGCTGAAGCATGACCTGGCATTGCCATCCCTGCTGAGCCCTCTTTGCCCAGGGTCCAGACATGTTTGTTTGCCTTGCCCAAAGGATGACACAGTGCAGAGGAGAGGGAAAGGTCATAGCCGCCCCTGATCTGACCTCTCACCCCTCCTTCTGCTTAATGCCAGGGCACTGGGCCTATGATGACTAAAAAACACACATTTGTTCCCAGGTAGGTAAATGAGCACATACACACACACACACACACACACAGTTTTAGATATGTAAACAGTAGGAAAAAAAAAAAAAAACATTACCTAATGCACCACGTCTGTCTCAGTTTCTCGCTGTACTGCATTTTTCAGCTGTTTGATGGATATAGGTGTTCTAGTTGACATTTGTTTTTTATGTCTTCAGAAGCAACAACAAAGAGATAAATCTCAGTGATGTTTAAGTGAAAGTTTACTTAATTGGAGCTGTAATGTGTTATGTTAGTGGAGTTGGAAAGATTCAGCCCCTGCATCCTCATTAAAAACGTACAAGCCCACTTTTGAACAGTAAGTGAGAGAACTGATTAGAAAGTCCTCGCCTGTTGTGATATCCATTTCTCTCATTGTTCTCTGCTGGCTCAATACTGCAGGGGGGTTTTCACTGCGCCTTCCAATTACCTTGTGCAGATCAAGAAAGGTGCCAGATTAACTAGAGAAACATTGCTAACACAAAGAGAATTCCTAACTTAACAAGATGTAATTTCTCATTGATAAACCCCATCAGATTCCCAGTGACTTCCCTTTCTGAATAATTAGGAGGTTCAGATTTGAATGCATACACAAAAACTTCATATATCATTAGAAACAGTGTGCAATGCCCTGTTTAATGTTTTACAAATGTCTTCTTTTTCAGTTCAGCACATAAATATTTCTAATGACTTCCTTCAACATCTTGTTTGAGGTCTTGTTAAAATAGATAGGAAGTAGAGAAAATTAACGTATGAGCAGATTTGAACTAATGCACTGAACATACTGTGTAAAAACTTGTAGCACTAATTTAAAAACATGAAAATATATAAACTCGGTTCATAACTAGCCTATGATCTTGGTGGCCCTCAAATGGCTATAATTGATAAAAGGTGTGTATGCTTGCATGCAGTTGTTTTTACACAAAATTCAGGACTTGGACATTGGTGTAGAATGTGCTCAAATCCTATGCCAGCTCCCAGATCATGTACGCAAGTTTATGTCAGTGTGGTTCATCAGAGAAAATCAATACCACAGAAAACAAGGGTTTTCTAGGTTGAATAGATTTTTTTGCTGCAGGGTGATGAGTGGCTGTTAAGTTGATTTCTTCCTCCATGGAATGTCATTAAGGATTAGTGCCAAAATCTAGAACCACAGTTAAGGAGGGAAACCTGGCTTTCGAAAGTCATAACAAATGGAAATTGGTCTGACTTGGATAACTTTAGGGAACTCTTCTGTACATGTGATGTCATTTTGGGCTGTACAGTTCTGAACAATATTTCACTGGGCATTTGGTTTTATTTTGGAGCTCTGGAGTGTGGTTAACTGGTTTTAGTCTCTAGACTGTCAGACAGAGGTAGCACCTCATATAATACTTTAAAAGTCAAGAATGTAACTAGTTTTGTGAGGACCAGTATCTCAGGTTGGGTATTGGTAAATTACATTTGTTTCAAGTCACCCTATGGATAAAATTTTAAATTTAATCTAGACTCACATTCCGTCTTTGACAGAAAGGCAATTTCTGGGATTTAATCTCTGACCCTTTTAGAGATTGTATGATATGTTATAAGCATATCATCACAGTTTTGTCAAATTTCGTCTTGTGTCTGGCCTGTGACCTCCTGTTTGCAGCTTCAAGTCTGTGAAATGAGCACTGATCGGTTAAATGTGATGGCATTAGTAGGAGCAGCTTGGCTTGGGCTTTTAAAAATGTCCCAAGACAATTGTTTGTTATTGTTGCAACTCCCTCATACCATAAACATCTGTGGAATCTTCAACCTGCTGTAGCATAAAGACACAAAGGCAACTGTTTTGTTTTTCCTCTGTTTCAGACTTGCTGAAAGCCTTTCAATTTCTTTTCCTCGACAGTTGGGGTGCTGGGATTGCCCATTACACACATGGTTTCATAAATAACCATTGGCGCTTGTCCTAAGGTCATTTTTGCATCGTAATCTATGCCAGTTTTTTAATCTATGCCCTTAGTGTTTTGATTTTTGTGAAGTGTAGAATAACTCTTGGGTTTGATGCAGTTACCTTTTCTCATATATATATATTTTGTTTAGGAAAGAAATACTTAAGGGCTGAGATTACACATTCATACACCCCCAACCCCTACCCACACACACACACACACACAAAAAAACACACTGATTGTGTTATTATGACACTCCAGGGAAAGTCTTATTAATCTTCCTTTTTTGCCCTTTTTCCTCATTTGGAGGCACCTCATGAACAATTTACCCTGAGCTTGCTAATGGTATTTCACAAGGCGCTGTGGGATATCTTTTATACATCAATAAGGGCAATTATCAGCTTAACTGGGAAACCAGTGACGCCAGCTCAGCCATGCTCTTCTCCCCTGTGCTCTACACCAATGTACTCTCTTGACATGCTTTGGTGAAATGTAACAACCCTGCCTGAATTAAATGCTGCATTTGCTTTAAGACCAAGCCATTAAATTTAGTGTTGTTACACCTTTACGTGCATGTTTCAAAAAACATGAATCTAAACCTATTTTACATTGTTTCAAGCTTAAGATATGTATTAAGCTTGTGGCAACAGATAATTGATTTGAAAAAAGGGATTCTTCAAGTCGTTCACTGTGTATTATACTGTTAATCTGATTTAAGCCATTTTGTGGTTATATAAATGGGGGGTTTTCACATGACATCGCGGTCATGTGACTGCACCTCGGGAGTGCCATCTTGGGTGGCAGCTGCAGTCTGTTTTCTTTGTTTTAGCGTGATCAGTGAAGCAAAACCCTGGACCACCTTACCATAACTATGGTAAAAACTTGCTTAATTGTGGGTTGTGCTGCACGTGGTGGTCAAGAGCAACGTTCATTCTACCGTCTGCCAGCTGTGAAAGAAAGTGTGAGAAAACAAAAACACTTAGTACACAACGTCAACTACTGTGGCTGAATCGGATATCCAGGGTGAATTTGGGCGGCTTGAATCTAACTCACGCCCGAGTGTGCGGTGCTCATTTTGTGACAGGTAAATAAATGATGCTTGCCTACATTTATTGTAATAATATTCTGGAAAGTAGTCTGCCAAGACCGTGAGCTGATCAGTTAATTCTTAGCAGGCAGCACTCAGCACTGCCACCCAGCACTCAGCCCTGTGACCTACTTCAGTAAGCTGCGCTCTCACGCCTTGATTTAAACAAGGGGTTTTAAAAGCAATATATATATATATATATATATATATATATATATATATATATATATATATATATAATATATATATATATATATATATATATATATATTGTTTTAAACCCCTTGTTTTTATATCATGATTATATATATATATAATCACGATTGTTTATATCGTTCAAGTGAAAGCGCAAATAAAATAAATAAAATATTTATTCACATCGGATTATATTCGGGTGTGTTGGTTGGGTTGGGCTTTTATGGCCGCCGGCTCGGGTCTGGTCGGGCTGGATTTTATGAGCTTGATCTATATTCAACCCCCAGCTACAGTAATACCAGTCTACACATGCAACATTTTTTCTGATGCATAAAATGATAAAATCGGGGACATTTTCGGAGACAGTTTAACCCGAGGACAGCTAGTCTAAGCTTAACTTTTGATATTAATAATAAAATAGGATCTGGTATGGCACAAACATTGTAAACTTGGTGAACAAAGACAAACCAAGGTTATAATTATGGGTTGTTAGCGGTACTGTGACAATCTAGACTTTTTTACTAGGGAAATGGCTAAAGTGAATTTTGCTTTAACTACACTTGCAAGACTTAACAATATTATCTTTTGGGGATTAAAACCATATGACATCAATTAAATAGCAGTGTTGAATTATCCAGTTTGTTTTATTGTGTCTATAAAACAGTTGAGCACCAATTTTCAGAATAATGGCTTTTCTTATGGAAACCTTCTCTCTTTTAAATAATACGTCTTCTCAAATTGAATAAAAAATAAGTACTGGAACAGTATCCCTGACACCCTCCATCTCAGTGCCAACCATGGCTCTGCTCCTCCTTTTTTGTTCTTTATTCCCCTTATTCGCTGCCCAGCTGTCCTCCACTGGTGAAACAACACCAGCTGGCTGCACAACCCCAAGATGGTATAGTAGCTGTAGAGCTAAGTTGCCCACAAAAGCACACACGCTTTTGTGCACGGTTCCCAATGCAGCTTCG
The DNA here is from genome assembly GCA_036173005.1 of Crenichthys baileyi. Lineage (NCBI taxonomy): Eukaryota > Metazoa > Chordata > Actinopteri > Cyprinodontiformes > Goodeidae > Crenichthys > Crenichthys baileyi. The sequence goes on along the minus strand of JAHHUM010000618.1, from coordinate 124,473 downwards.
AACCCATGGTTATGAACAAGAGGGTCAGACCAGAGCTTATATTTATAACCACACCACCATGACCGCTGCTGCTCCATTGCAGTAATCACCACAGTGCATTGAGACTGAGTGGAGCAGACACTTGGCATACTTCAGATGGGCACCGGCCAGCTTGGACCCACAGCCCAGCAGCTCTGAAATGAAATCATAGATGATCTTGGCCCCTGCCAGCTCTAAACTGGCAAACCAGTTGCTCAGTTCCCAGGGAGAGGGGAAAAAGGGAACATGATGATAATGTTTCAGTTTAATAATTTGAAAGGTCAGTTTTGCTTTGTTCCCTCCTGTGCTTTGTACGGTGATTTGTGAATGTGCGGTTTCAAATTGCTCAACTAATGTTCTCACAAAAAGTCCCTGTTTCATACGTTTACTCAGATTGTATGGTTTTTTTGACAAATTTAAATGACAGCCAGAAAATGCTGAAAGAATATTATTGAAATGTTCATTATGCCAATGATTCAGTTCACTAAGTGAAACCCATTAATGAATAATTACACACAGTGATGTTTCTAAGCCTTTATATCTATGAATTATGATGATTTTCTGCTTACAGCTAATAGAAAATTAGAATATAACATCAGACCAATAAAAAATGCATATTCTAATTCATTAAATATGACTGTATATGTACCTTTGTATCATAATTGTGGTATTTTTATGTGGCCAAAATGTATTTCTGCAAACAATTTTAAAACTATACTTGGTTGATACAAATGGATATTCAATATGTTCTTAGAATAGCATTTTTCATTAATAGATTTATTTTCCTGCACTGACTAACCAAAAGATGCTTCTGTGATGTTGTCCTATTAGAGAAGTCAGTAAGGACCATAGTCCCCACATAAATTACCACCACAGCTTGACAATGCTACATTCCGCTATGGTTATCGATCAAGTAGACACATCTTTCTTGGGCACACTAGCGAACACACCCTCAAACTGTCTTTTTTTCATGTTGAGGTCAGCTTCAGTGGTCTCGAGGTGGAGGAAAGTATATGCCACTGTGCCAGCCTAAACGTAGCCTACATTGACATGACCATTTGAGGTTTTAGGTTACATTTTTAATGGCTTTCTGTGGATGTCTTTCAAAAAAAGGCAGCTTTGACAGTATAAGAAAAACCACAGAAAGGCAAACTGAGCTTTTGGTTTGGCCATGTCAGTCATATGCCTGTAGAGCACTACCCATAAGCTCATTAGCACACTCCAGGGTCTGCAGAACATTGCATACTGGGTTTGGCTGGTGTGCATAAATAGTGAGATGAGATGATAGCTGGTTGCAGCCCAAACTATACAAATAAGAAATATTCAGACAGTGAAAAATTAGTTGATTTTTCTAAGTTCTTTGAAACAAATAATCTAATTTCATAGTTTTGTAGTTACCACTGTGTACAAGTCAACTTGAAATTACACATTCACAAACTGCAACATAAAGTAGTTCAGGATTAGTCATCAAATCAACTTTGTGTATAAAGCACATTTAAAACAATCAGAGCTGACAAAAATATATGAGTGAAGTGAGTTTGGAAAAAAAAAAAAATTATTATTGTCTTATTCTCTTTTTCTTGGTTGTCTGCCTGTCATGCAAGAGTCAGATCAATTACCCTATTTTGTTTTTAAGATGACTTTGTCTCATTTTGGCTTTTTCACTAAAGCCATCCTAACAAATTAATTAAATAAATATTTCTTGGACTGATATTACAATTATCCTCCAAAGTGCATTTTCTGTTTGTCAAAGCATCTTCTATATTTGTAGTCTATAGAGTTACATTTGTCCCAGTGTTGTCAGTCTGTAAATGACAAAAACACATACATGAAAAAATCCAAAGGCCCAGTTTCTCCTCAAATGTATGTTTGTATGGGAACAGAGCAAGATCAGGTTACTCTGGGGTTAATCCCACCAAAGCCAGTTTTTCAGGCCTAAATCACTGAATAACTTGCCCAGACATGGTTTTAACTGGTTGTCTCATATAACACATCCTGCCTAACGCTAATGCCACACTGTAATAAGCTCAAGGCTGCTTCTTCCTGTGAAGTTCATGGGACAATAATGGTTTTGGTGGTGAATACTGAACGAGATCAAACAATCAGACTTATAACTTTATTTGTCGAAGTTTGCTGCTGTTTTTCGGCTAAGACCACTGATGGGGTTTAGTCTATACAGCGTGTGTTTCAACATGTGTGCAATAGTTGATTCAATCTTTGTGGTCACTCCTGTCTCTTAGGTTAAAGAGATAATAGCTAATGCTGAGCTTTTTCCTTCCATGTCCCATAACTGACAGCAACTTTAATGGGTGTAAGGCTGCCAACTGCATATAATGTTGCCTATGGTTTGCCAGTTTGTCGACTGACTGCATGAACTTGGATTTGGAAGCTTATCCTCAGGCTTGTTGAATGAGATGAGATGACATATACTATGCCTTGCAAAAGTATAAATCTTTCACATTTTGTCACATTATAACCACAACCTTTAGTGAGTAAGGGAGAGGGTAAATTGGCATTGTAGAAATGTATGTGTTTGTTCAAAGCAATGGGAGTATGTGCATGAAGGGACATGGGTGTCTGTACTTTCTACAGCAGTTATATGGTTTTCAGATTGAAAAATAAAACTGTGATAATATTATTTTATAAAGTTTTATTGAGCCTGTTTTAACTTTATTAATACTACAATGGTTTGGAAACCTGCCTCTGAAGATGAGGAACTCCCTGAACTCACTGAAGCTTGTCAAATTGTAAGGATTGGCTGATTGGGGAGTCATATAGTTGCTGTGCACTAGAAAGGTTTTTAGCAACTGATATCTCCAACTGCAGTGATGACTCGCTTGCTTTGTTTGGCAAGTTCCTACTTTTTCAGTCTGTTCCCAAGTATCAAGTCTCAAGACCAACCACTACAGGAATAGCTTTGTTCCAGCTACGATTCTGTTTTCAAAAAAGTCTTTCAGTACTCCAAGTCAGTGTATTTTATTAGGGTTTTTTTGTTTGTTTGTAATATGCATTTTATAAATATATTGTAGAAAGGTTTGTGTTTGAAAGATTTAATGGGGTATGAATATGTTCACATGACAGTCAAAAGTAACAACCTAATCTTCTCAGGTTGTAATCATCTCATAGTTATACAAAACTGAGGAGGTACTATGCCATCCTTTCCAACTACTGCCAACTGACATGTAGCATATGTGTATGGTGCAAGCCTTAGGACACTTTGAAAATCCTTATCCAAACTGCAATGAGAAACAATACTATTTACCTTATTACTTATAATAAAAAGACACTTTATTGTCCTACTTTGTAGTTACAGTAAAATAGAAGTAGCGTATTCTTTCTCACTTGTTCTACCTAGCCATCAACCAATTTTTGTTATGTCATTTATTAAAAAATATGTATATATAGATTTATTCCCCTGTGAGTGTGATGCATCATTTATTTCTGCAATGCCACGCTACCCAGACAGTGTGCGATGAGAGACTAGAATGTGTATTGTACTCTGAACCACTCTCACGTGCTCCCCCACCCAAACACAAACCCACCTCTTCCATCAGACAGGTGCGCGTGTGCATGCCCTGACCTTGGGTGCAAGGCAGAGCTTGTCTTTATGAGGCCTTGAGACATGGCATTTGTGGCATTTAACCCCCTCATCACTCCGTGACCCCCACTCGCCCCCTCCCTCTGCTTTGTACTGTCATTCTCTTTGCACCCTCCTTCCTCTCTGCCCCTCTTCTTGATATTGCTCTCTTGCTGCATATTCATCTTCTTCCACCTACCTTGCTTCCTTGTTAAATCTCTTTCTGTCACTGACTTCAGCCCTTTAACCTGGCAAGTAAACAACAATGTTCCAGGTGTGTGTGTGTGTGTGTGTGTGTGTGTGTGTGTGTAATGGAGGTAACCAGACAGCAGAATGTACACCCTCCTTTCATACAGTTAGGAACCTGAGGAAGGGTAGAAAGATCTTGACAAGGTCAGTGAGCTTTGTAGCTCATAATTACCCAGGCAGGGTCTACAGTAGATATGTCAAAGCTGCTGGACCATGCAGGATTCAATGCACAAAGTGAGTCTGTAGAATAAAAGTGGATAAAATGTGTCTGTCCATAGTGGGAATCAGTTGTTGTCGTGGTTTTTATTCGTGTACTGTAATAAACACATTTTGTGACACATTAATATTATTAAATATTCATTTTTATTGGGTTCAATCCATACTTAATTCAAATGCTGCTTTAGTCTTTAAACAAATCACCAGATCATATAGCAGTGACATTCATTGATCACACAAGGTAAAATAAAAATATCTTAATTTATTATCTGACAAGAGAATAGCAAATAGCTTAATCCACAGCTCAAAAATTTGTTTGATAAAGTTTTGATTGTAATTTATACAGAAAAAAACATGTAATTTACATTGCAGCAAGAATCCTGTTTCCCAACATAACATTAGCAGAGTTTTAGAGTACAAAACGTGGTCTGAATACACTTTTGACATAGTATTTTAGCAATGCAAATATGCTTGATAAAGTGCTTTTTTAAGTTAGTAACCATGTCATCACTGGACAAAGAGGCTTCCTATATATCTTACATGCTGAATGACTAGTGACACTGCTTGTTCAAAAACCAGTTCCTTTCACATGTATTTCAAATTAGCATAAAACACAGATGGACTACATCAGTGGTGTCCAAACTTTTTTCCTTGAGGACCAGGTTGAAAACCCTCGCTGGCAACAAAAATGATTTTCTTTTCAAAATTGAAAAAGGAAAAATATTTTTTCAGTGAGTTTTTTATTTTAATCTGCTTAGCAATACATTTAACAAGCAACATTAGTTTGACATGAACAAAGTAGTCTAACGTTTCTAGAAAAGGGATCAGTTAATCATTGTAGTTCTAAAACAATAAAAGGGTCTTGCATTTTTGTCATTTTAAAAAGAAAGACAAAATGTTACCTGGTTTTCGGGGGGGCATTCTTTATTCTTTGTAAATAATATATTTTTTTCATTTGTGTTCAGTAACAAGAATGGGACATGGTTCATTGTTTCTTCTGAAGCACTTGCTCCATTTGGGTAATTTTAATGAATTGGTTAGCCCAAGTCTGCTTTTGAGTAAAATTTGCTGTATGTGTGTGGTCCTGTGTATTACTGTATGAAATTAAATTGGAAGAGAAACATGGCTACCAAAAGATTTTCCATTTAAGATTTTAATTTAGCAGTGAAAAACGTGTCCATTCGCCAGTACTGGTGGGTCATATTTCTGGCATTCCTGAATTGCAGTTGCAGACCTCACAATATGCTTCAGATGGTCGTAAAAGGCCCGCAGGCCACATGTTGGATACCCCTGCTCTAGATTCGTACAGCATCTACCTGTAGACATAATCACACCCTACAATGAGGGCAACAAGAAAATGGAGTGCCCTGAATTAAACATTATGTGAACATTTGTGCAAAATTCTGTTTTACACAGATTTATCAATTTCACTTCTGTGTGGTGTTGGTGTCTATCATCAAGCTTATCTTGATGATGATAATATAAACTCATAGTCAAAGGGCAAGCTGATGTGCCTCTGCCTGGCCAGACCTTTCAGGTTATTTTCCAATTTACTGTTTGCATGTTGGAGCATTCAGCTGTTTGACAGAAAACAAGCCTGCAACCAGTGGATTTAAACATACTGAAATGCCTGGTCAGAGGTACTGTATCAAATTTTAAGTTGGTTCTACATTTTTATTAAAAGGAAAATCCCCCAAAAAATGGTGTAATAGCACAGGTTTAGAAAATTGTATGCTCAGAGTTGCAATTTTTCCCTCTGTTTATGAAACCTTTTGCATTATTTTACTAATGAGAACAGAAACAAATCATTGTTTGGATTCAGTAAAATTTTAAAACTGTGCAACTTCTTTTTACTTCCCATTAGTAGCAGAAAAGCATAATATGAGCTAAATGGTGGAATCTCTGCATTCTATAAAGTAGGATGATTTAAGGGTCTCCAAAATTAGATGCATGATACTGGTGAAATAACACTAACAGGAGCTGTAAAGGTGTGATTTATAAATTATGTGTATTATGTTACATACACCAAGATGGCATAGGTGTTATTGAGTAATACAATGTTTTAAATAGTATGTCTCTAAACAAGTGTTCACTGAATCACGGATCCAAAACAAACATCCGTAATTTAAACTGAAAAACATTTTAAACACTATATAATTTCATGTATTTACTGTAATTTGTTTTCTGTCTTCAGTCGTCCAAAGTAGTACATTCTGTCTGTTCACAGATGGTTGTTGGAGTCATCCATTTTGGTTGCGCATTTTGACATGCGCAGCTCAACAGATGTTGCTGCTCTGACGTCACCCCGGATTGTAAAACCCGCAGGAAATAAAGTTTCGTTGCCATTTCCCGCTTGTGTCACGGGACGACGCAACGGAGGTGCATATCTGGAGAGACGAAAGCTCGCAGGCGAACTTTTGCTCCACAAGGCCATTCCCGTAAGAGCTTGAAGAGTGGAAATCTGTCTGATATAAGAAGGTCAGAAGATTCATACACCGATCGAAGACCACACCGACACCCGGCAGGTGAAAACCCACAGAGGTTTTATTTCCAAGGAGATGAGTTTCCTCCTTGTTGATTCAGTCGACTAAACTTCTTCATATTTCCCCTCCAGAGTTTTATGACTCTTTGTTCGAGATTTGGGGCGTTCAGCTGTTAGAGGCTAAAGGGGCATGGCCCCACCGTTTTATCGGCTGATCGCTCCAATCGAGACATCAGAACATCAGGAGGGCTTCTCTTTCCATTTAACCCAAATTGCACGTTTTGTCCATAAAACTGCTGGTTTGATCTTCATAGACACTAAATTATCCCCTTTGTGTAGAATGGTGCTTGTCAGTTAGGTGAAGGTTTTTGGACCAGAATAATGGTATATCAGAATTATTTGGCTTCAATAAATCTTCCTATATATAATTAAGAGAAGCGTTTGAGTTTATTTCGTGCAAGAGTAATTTATCTGTCAAAACAAGGTTGAAGTTCCCCCACCTTCGGTGAAGCGGTTGAATAAACAGTGACATTTTGTGGTTATGGTTAATAATTTATCAATTATTAATGATGAATAGCTAATTGTAATTATTAAAGAGCTTTGAGCCCATAATCACAACACCAGAGGACATCTCTGATTTCTATTCGTAAGTAATGATTTTTGGTTAAGAAATAAATTTTTTTCAAAGTATGATTTTAAATTATAATTCTTGATAAATATTAATTAATCAATAATCAGAATTCTTACAAGGTGAAAAAATGTCTTTGTCTGGACCTCGTTGAATTTTATTGGAAGATTCTAGCTCATAATCCATATTTTAAGCATTTTGTTTACTTTTGTTTTCCTGCAAATTCCTTTCAACACACTAAACTGGGAAACTTTATTAAAAATATTTACTGATATTGAGTTCTCTATTGTCAATGTAAAAATCATGGTGACCAACACATGGAGCAGATATTGTATATTTTATTTAACTGGTTTTTAGTCATTCTTCATATTTTTGTTTTATAATACACGTTTTGCCCCCTTATTTTGCAAAAGCCACCCTTAGCTTATCATACTTGTGACTGTACAATGTACATTAAAAGTTGAATTTAGCTCAAATATGCAAAAAAAAAAAAAGTTTTTTCATTTACATTGCCAGTCCTCACTGATGTGTTAAATGCGTATTTAAGAAAGATGTTTCTTTATTGAAAATGGTTAATGTCTTCTTAAATACTGTTGCAACTGGAAGGAGCCCTGCATCTGATTGTTGCGTGCACCATCACTGGCTCCTGTCCTGTGTAGATTCAAAGAGCTTACCTGATTATTAGGTATATTTAAAATGCATGAAGTCACTTGGGGCCTCATTACCTTCATAGATGTGTATCCCATTGTTCTGCTTTTTTCCAGTTTCATATTTTCCTCTAACACAACGAGATGAAGACTCAGAACAGGAAGGGTGAGAGAAGCTTTCAAGACAATGTTGGAGGAGGGCAATTCACAGTGCTATGGGAATGCCGGGCCGATTCTTCTCCTCCTCTCTGCAGAGGATGAAACTAAAGTTATGGTCCTATACTCCTCTGTGGGTACCTCTGGGGGACCTGAATTGCCCCCTTGGACCTTTACGTCCCAACTCTTGTGGTTGCTCTCAGATTATTAAAACAAACACAATTAGGTATATTCCAAAAATGTAACCATTATTGAGAAAATATTCTCAGAGCAGAGAAAGCTCAAACAGCGAGGAATGGTTTAGGAGGAGTGTGAGGGAGGGAAAGAGGCCTTAACCTAATCATAAAACCACTTTGAATCTCAGTGAAGTGCGTTTCAGTAGATTACATATCTGACTCGGTCTCATATAGCAATTTATTTAAACTTTGCAAAGCAACAGCAGCAAAAAAGTTTTTTTTTTATTTTTTTACACTGAAACTTTTTAAAACTGTCAAAATGTTACTGCAATAAAAACCAGTAATCTGGGTTGACAAGTTGCCTTTGTAGACTTCTGATTATATTTCACAGCCCTGTAACACTATAAGAGGGAATAGCTTGAAAAATTCCACCAGCAGATGGCTGAAACAATGTAAGTTTAATGACATGTGATATATGGTCTCCTGCCTTACTCTGTGATTTCACAAGATGTTGCTTCTGTTTTTCAAAAGGAATACTCAAAACCGTTATCAGGATGAATCAAGACAAAGCTTCGACATGACTCCTGCATCCACTGTGCCTCTGTTAAAGACACGCCAGGCGTTTTGATCTCCGCTAGTGTCAAAGTCAGAAAAAAAATTGGAGATCGTTCCTTTTATTGTTACAGATAGATTCAACAGACAAGATTCATTAGGAAGTTCTTGGATTGCAGGTCACATTTAGTTATGTCTAAATTGAAAGTTTTGTTTTTTGGGAGTTTTCTGTTCTTTGAGCTGACAATTACTTGAACCATCATATATTTTCTCACCCTGTTCCTATTACAAGGTCATAATCCTGTGTGAAAATTTATGTCATCCACCAACAAATTTGTCTTTAATTTAAAATAAAAAGGGCAGCGCAATTTAGGTTTAGAAAATATTACATTAAAAAATTTTGTCTTGCCACGGCTCTGGATCAGTCCGCTTATTCCCCAGATCATACCAGTCTTTTTTTTCCCTCCCTCCAATGTTGTGTAAGTTTGTGGCCTTTGAAAAGGTCTTTTGTTCTTAAGCCCTTCTATTACAGATGCCATCGTATGGTTATCAGGCTGCTTTCATCATCAGTAAGAACCCTTATTTGGTTTATTAGGGGGACATAAAAGTCAGATTTATCCACAAATCCTGACTTTTCAGGCTCTGGCCCTAAACTACTGATGAGCTGATGAAGTTAGTTTTTAACATTTCCCCGCTCTATTTGTTGTCTTATTCCCATTTCTTTTGTTTACATTGTGAAGCTTTACAGTTAACCAAATTTTTTTAGGGTTTTTTTTAGGCTCAAAGGATTCAAAGGCAACATATTGACATCTGCATATATACAGTATATATATATATAATATTGATATATATATAATATATATATATATATATATATTTTTTTTTTTTTTTTTTTTTTTTTTTTTCTGACTGGAGGTAATATTAACGTTATGCATTTCTCATAGCCAAGCCAGAATCCTGGCTGCAATAATCTGTGGAGGGAGAAATTAGGGTGATGGCAAGCAGATCTTCAGACCTAAAGGACCAGCAGCTCAGTACCAAAATAATGCAAAATGCTGCAAACATAAGAACAGTTTGAGTGTTGTAATGGCAATAAAGGTTATTTGATTGATTATCAAGAAGGGAATAATTAGGTTTTGTGTGATTTTTTTAAATAAAATTTAATGAGATTGTTTTTTTTCAAAATCGATGCACCATTTACATTGTTTTATTATTTTCTGAGAGATGCTCATCTCATTTTTTGCATTTAAAAACTTCTTGGTTGAACAAAGATCCTTTTAAGTTCCAGGCATAGGATTAGTTTAGGGCTTACTACCTGGTGATGATCCATCTTCCCTAGTGTTCAGACTTTCCCAAGGACTACACAGTACATATAATATATGTATATTTAAAATCAAGGTTATCATGATTCGAAAATTTCAAACTGTAGCGTAGATTAATAAAAAAATACTTTAAATCCTCAACTAGCAAAACAGTTTAAAATCATTCCCCTGGCAAGAATGAATTGATGCATGGTCAATATGAAACATCCCATGTCCGACAATTCCTTTCCGTACCCAAAAATGTCTGGTACAAAATGACCCAAACTAAATGGTGAACGGGTAAAATGACCAACAGTTTCTTGTCAACCTGTCTTTCATTGACAAATGTCAAATCATCATCATCCTCACCCTAGTGTACTGAAAGAAACTTGAAATGTTTATGGTGGTACAATGCCAACACTGCATTTCTTTGGGGGATGGAAAGCCAAAGGCTGTATCATCTTGTTTTGGCAGCTGTAAAGAAAGAAGTGCCTCCTCTCTTATGTGCTCTTCTGGCATTTTGCCTTCTGGGGTAAGAAGCTAAGGGGACAGGTGGGGACAGAATGGCTTATGCCAGCTGACCTGTCAGCTCTTGACTCTGCTTGGGGAAAAAAAAAAGCAATGAAGTTGGGGGGGTTGCAGATTTTAGCGGGGGTGTTGAGGCCTGGTACGGTATGCATCCAGCGTCAATATTGTCTAGTGTTGGTGTGTGTGTAAGAGAAGGGAAAGGAAAAGAAATGGAGGAACAGAAGATGACAAAAGGGAGGTAGAACAGGATAGTACTACTGATGGAGATGGGATGTGACAGTTCTCCCTGGGATTGTGTGATTAATTGGGTTCAGGTCACCTCTTCAATGTCTGGACAGTAATGCTATGCAGTCTCATATGGCTATTTACATACAGTGGGCTTCTTGGGCTCTCCACATGCACGCACGCACGCACGCACGCACACACACACACACACACACACACATTCACACATACATGTTCTGGGGAAACAAAAAACACACCGTCTATTTGGAATACTGTCATTATTTTTAGCAAAAATACAAGTCCAAGTTGTTGTAGTAGCAGGAGTGGAGCTTGTTGGTTTCCATGTTGCATTCAGATACAACTTTCTTCTTGTTTTTCTTTTCATATTTTTTCTTGTGCTGGAACAAATATATGTACTTGACAAGAGCTCCTGCTAAGAAAGTGGTTGTCGATGCTGAAGTTCCTGTGTTACCTTTTGCAAACTCTGTCTCAAAGCACAAACCCCTCTTTCAGAAGAAGGGATAAGATAGCAACCCAATGGAAGCACAGATACTAAGAAGACACATGCCACTGAATAATTTATAGCCCAGCAAAATAGAGACAGCCACTTGAAGTCCTGAGTACGTAGGAGACATAGACAGTGGTGACATATCAAGCCACAATAAAGAGACAAGGAACAGTGAGGAAGGCAGAAGGAAAACGTTCTGAGAATCTCCCGAGTTAAGAGTTTGTTTTGGTTTCCCCCGCACTATCTGCCTTTCTATTTGAAAGTTGCATTTCACTGCCTTGTTTACCAAGTCCTCTTGCTGCTTGCTCTGTCACACCAGGGATAGTACCCAGGTGAGCACCACTACACACAAGGAAGAGAGAAGCCAGTGGCCCTTTGATTCTGGGCTGCTGGTTCCCTTGGATTAGCTATTCTCTCTATACCCTGATGAATGGACTGGCAGAACAGCCAGTGTAACGTAGGGAGACAGCTCCATCCCAAATGGGTTGCATAGGAATGACAGCTTGCTGGCTGGCTGGTGACTAGCAGTGTTACTGACTGCATGACGGGCTGCCACATTGGGTGCTGGCGTCTTGCAGAGTAGGTGGGTATGACATGAAAGACCAGCTCCTTTTTGGCCGCAACAGCAGACGTCCAAGATGGCCATCGAAGTCTCCAGACCCCATCCAGTCTTCCCCCATTACACCTCAGCTTCACTGATGATGACAGGTCGTGGCGCTAAAGCTATCCTCATGCTGCCCATCATATCTCGGCCACTTTCATCCCCTTGCTCACTTCAAAAGTGACATCTGTCATAACTAAGGAGCTTGGAAACCCTGTGTTCCTGCAATGCACTGCTTTGATGGTGATTTGGCCCCAGGCGTTTGTCATACATAACTTAGGTGGAGAACAATGTGAAATAAGACTTAGATTTTAAAGTAGAAAAAGAGGTAAGAATAATACAGCTTGGTAAAATCAAAACTGCTCTAACCACTGGAGGGAGCATATCAAAGTACAGTGTGAGCTAAAGGAAGTATCATTTGTTGCTCATATCACAGTCTTGTCAGTTTTCTTCTTGTTTGCCTGGTTAGTGTGTCCCCATCCACTGAGAGAAGTGATTGCTTATGGTAGCCTATCAGTCTGGCGGTACAGCTGCAACATTCAGAGAACTCCCTGAATATAGGCTTTTTGTCTGGACCCACAGCCTTCAATGTAGCACAAAACCTCAGTCGACAACGATATTATCTACAGCAAGCTTGGCAACAACCTCTGTGAGGTACAGGCTGCACTCAAACATATCAAGTTTAGCTGGAATTGTATTTGTCCAGGTTAAATGATCTGAGAATTGGATGCCTATGGAATGGTTACTAGTTCTGTATGTTGTGGGGGTCAGTCTGTTTGACCATTATAGAGCAATTAAGAAAACTTTGGGATGTCTATCTTTCGACATCACCGTGACTGCGGAGGTGTTTGACATAAGGCAATGGTTCTCAGACTGTGGTGACACTGGGGGTACTTGGTTTTCTTGAGCAGTTCTCAAAACAATTTCTGTTGAATACCAGTTTTTGTAAAGTAAATAGAAATTAAAAATGATGTTTTACAAATAATGAGCACCAACAGCCTCAAATACGTTTAAGTATATCAAGCACATAAATCATTGCTTCAGTGTAAAAATCTTGAGAGTACAAACTGAAGCAGTAGGCAGTAACACAGAAACAGGTCCCGGTGGCTGCTTATGCTGTTTTTTGTTTTTTTATTTCTCTCTGATAGCAGAATCTAGATCTGAAAATTACATAAAACCCAGATTAACTGTACTCCAGTCCAAAGTTAGAAAACCAGTACGACTTAGTAATCACTCTACTCAGAAACAATCTTTCCCACTGTTAGTATTTCAATCTAATAAAAATGCATTTCTCTGCTATAGCAACCTGATCACTAAAGCATAATAGCTCAAAATTATTATTATTTTGTTTTGTCACTCCAACTATCACTACGTTTTACGCAAGACAGCTTTTTCATATTTTAAGTCTGATTGACAGGAAGCCTCCAACCTTCCCTCTGGAATTTTATGACTTTACTGAACCTTTTAATTTTTTCCAAATTGGGAATTTCAGCTTCTGAGTAAGAATTGAATGAATAGCTTTTTAAACTTTATTCTTCAATCAATATTACAGTGCCATTGGACAATAAGACTTTGTTGTCTTTAAAACTTGTACTAAAATAGTATAGGCCCTGTTCTGCTGTTGTTTTTAAATGTCTGCCCAAATGTTGGTACATACTTGGCATTAACCAAAGTAGTAATTGTTCCAAAAAAACTGGAGAACTACAAAAGAAATTGAGATTTGGTTGATAATTCACCCTAGCAAATTACTTTGCATTTATTTTATTGGCATTGGAAGGCACAATACAATAGGAAAAAAAGTTTCTAGTATAATCTTACTAAAACTTTGACCCTGTATCAAACACAATTTGATCACCAGATAAGCCAGACTGCTACAGATGTTTTGGATACATTATATATTATTATATTACATTATTTAGTTGCATCCTTGAGACACTTGAGATGCTGATGTCTTCCTCATGGAGAAGCACACTGTGAATACCACACCCGTCATCTCTATACACACATTATCCAGAATGGGATGACATGTCAAATGTGACACACATAATTCAAAGTTAGGTAAGTACTTGTTCCACAAAATCAACATAATTTTCTCACATTTAGACCTGCGTAACACCCATTTATCAATGCACCAGCATAGGGAACAATGTGACAGGAGCTTGAGATATTATGTGTCCAAATCAACTCGTGTGTTCCTCTTGATCATTTATAAAACCTTCAAACCTAACTGCTCTTACTGTCATTCTTGAACTCTATTTCACATAGTCTGTCTTGACATCTCTCTAATTTTGGACTCTATCTTTCACTCCTTTCTTCCTCTCTGTAGGGTTAACTCAGGGTTCAGCCGTTCTTCTTTCTCACTTCTCTGTGACTGACAGGCATGTCTTCCAGATGGCTGCCAGATTGCCAAGCTTCTTGTCAGTTCAAATCAAGTTTTTTTTATTAATGCAAAATTTAAAGTGTCTTCAGATTCTCCTTCTCAAAAGTATATGAATCCAACGAGTCCTGTTTGGTCATGTGAGTTCACAGACTTACACTTTATGTAAGACTTTTATTTGATATATATATATATTTTCTTTTTTTTTCTTTTTGTAACTAATTGAACACATTGTAGAAGTAGCCAATTAGCCTCTCAGATTTGCAGGACATACACAACATGTGTGGAGCAGACTAAACTTGTTTATTTTGTTTTTTGGCAGTCATATTGTATATGTCTGAATGTAGCTGTTTTTGAATGGGAGCATGTGCCAAACCACAAAAATTTTGACAAAACCAAGGTCACACCTCGGGCTTACTCACAAGCATTGTTTGACTTTGTCCAACTGATTGAGCTCTTTGGGCTATACCTCTTTAAACAAATTTCAGCAAACCAGTACAAGTATGTCATTTTTCCTCCAGCCAGAGCACAGCTACTTGTAAGTGTATTCTAGATCTAAACTTTAAGGACACCATGTGCACAATCAGCCTTAATTTCAGAGAAACCAAAGGATTTTTTTCATTCTCTTTATGTAAAAAATATGTTTAAAACATAAATATTTCTGTTTGTCTTCAGCAGGCAATAAGCAAATAAAGCTCTGTCCCCAACAAAGACACTTTTGTTTTTAGTGAAACACATGACTGAACCGGATTTTTGGAACAAAGTTGTAATTGGAGTTTGTCAAAGTTTGTTGACTCCCTGTTTAAGTTTGTTACAGGTTCAAAAATTATAAATGCATGTTAACAGTAATAGTAATGCTAACACTACAGTGCCTTTCAAAATTATTCATGTTCCTTGAACTTTGCCACTTTGAAATTTTAAATGTCAGTGTACTGTATTGTGATAGGCCAACATAATGAACAGCATAAATTTAAAGTTGAATTGTTTATTTTTTTTAAAACAAGTTTTATATGGATATGTATTCAGCACCTCTTTACCTCAGTAGGTTGTCTTCAAATGTCACCTGATTAGTAAATAGAGACCACCTGTGTGTAGATAAATCTCACCACTCTAGGGTCTGAACCGCAGTCGTTCAAGTTCGGGCAGTGCCGGCCCTAGTCTGGACTGGTGGCTTGGGCAGTCTGCCTGTCTCCACCCTGGAATGACAGGGACCACCTTTTGGGTCTGGGGCCTGGTTGCCCCTCTGGGGTATCGGTACCTGGACCTGGGAGTACAGAGTGTGCATGGGAAGTGCGAATGAGTGTACGGTGTCCATTTTTGTAAGTCTTTACATTGGATGTGTGGGTGTTAGTGTTTGATGTGTAAGCATGAGGGTGAGAATGTGTTATTGTGACTGTGTGCCTGTTTTTTCTGTCAAGTTGGGTCTTGGGCTGCCCCCCATCCTGGATCAACCATCAAATATGGGGCTTAATTTCTCCCGTAGCACTCACTGCCGATGGCTGGTGCCTCTGCCCATCGGTGCGTTGGTGGTTCTCTGTGTCCATGTCTGGGTGCCCAGGCGTGTGCCATCTCACTACCGGTGGCTGCTTGTATTTATTTATTTATTAGTACCATGTACTTTTCAGTAATGTTGCTTTTGTTATATATGCGTTTGTTGTTTTGTCCCTGTGTTAATTTTTTTTCTCTCTTTCTCTTTTCTTTCTGTAGGTGTAGAAGCAGACTTCTAAAATGTTATTTTGTATTTTCTTTATCCTTCTATCTTTCCTGTATTCTTATCTCCTTCTCTCCCTTTGACCTTTTTGCCACACCTCTCTCCTTTTCTTTCTTATTTTCCCTTTCGTTTCTCTCTGTGTCCATTACATTTGAAATAATCCCAAAGCATTTTCTAATAGTTTTTTTTTATATATCAAGTGGAGCATTATAGCTAGAATCACCACATTTAATACAGTGTCTCATTGAGGTGCATGCAATATTAATCGAAGTTTATGCTGAATTGTCTGATTGCTGTTGAATGCTGTTGAACTCCGAAGCGCGACATTACAGCGAAGTTGAATGTCAGTGTGTGCACCGTGTTTTGATCAACTGAGTGCTGACTAAATTGGAGTAAAAGTGGACTTTAAAGTAGACTGAGACAGCGACTGTTGGTTTAATAATATTTAATAATTGTATTTTTTTTTCACATGGCTAAAGAGACAGCGTTTATGTTTATTTTGTTTAAGAGTGATTACCTATCAATGAAGGTTAGTATCCCGACCATTCGGTAAAACTATGGAAAACACAGTGACATTTAGCATGGTTTTGGTTAATAATTGTCAATTATAAATGATAATTAACTAATTGTAATTATTAAGTGCTGTAAGCCCAATAATCACACCACCAGAGTGTATCTGTGATCTCTATTTGTATTTGTATCTATTTGATTTTTGGTTAGAATGTATTCCTTCTGAAATATGTTTTTTAATTATAATTTTGATAAATATTTATAATCTATAATCATAAATCCTTACAATAGTTATATGCTGCTTAATGTTGGTCAATCACACATATAAAGTAAATACAGGGGTTGGACAATGAAACTGAAACACCTGGTTTTAGACGACAATAATTTACAGGGGTTGGACAATGAAACTGAAACACCTGGTTTTAGACCACAATAATTTATTAGTATGGTGTAGGGCCTCCTTTTGCGGCCAATACAGCGTCAATTTGTCTTGGGAATGACATAAACAAGTCCTGCACAGTGGTCAGAGGGATTTTAAGCCATTCTTCTTGCAGGATAGTGGCCAGGTCACTACGTGATACTGGTGGAGGAAAACGTTTCCTGACTCGCTCCTCCAAAACACCCCAAAGTGGCTCAACAATATTTAGATCTGGTGACTGTGCAGGCCATGGGAGATGTTCAACTTCACTTTCATGTTCATCAAACCAATCTTTCACCAGTCTTGCTGTGTGCATTGTCATCCTGACACACGGCACCGCCTTCAGGATACAATGTTTGAACCATTGGATGCACATGGTCCTCAAGACTGGTTCGGTAGTCCTTGGCAGTGATGCGCCCATCTAGCACAAGTATTGGGCCAAGGGAATGCCATGATATGGCAGCCCAAACCATCACTGATCCACCCCCATGCTTCACTCTGGGCATGCAACAGTTTGGGTGGTACGCTTCTTTGGGGCTTCTCCACACCGTAACTCTCCCGGATGTGAGGAAAACAGTAAAGGTGGCCTCATCAGAGAACAATACATGTTTCACATTGTCCACAGCCCAAGATTTGCGCTCCTTGCACCATTGAAACCGACGTTTGGCGTTGGCATGAGTGACCAAAGGTTTGGCTATAGCAGCCCAGCCGTGTATATTGGCCCTGTGGAGCTCCCGACGAACAGTTCTGGTGGAAACAGGAGAGTTGAGGTGCACATTTAATTCTGCCGTGATTTGGGCAGCCGTGGTTTTATGTTTTTTGGATACAATCCGGGTTAGCACCCGAACATCCCTTTCAGACAGCTTCCTCTTGCGTCCACAGTTAATCCTGTTGGATGTGGTTCGTCCTTCTTGGTGGTATGCTGACATTACCCTGGATACCGTGGCTCTTGATACATCACAAAGACTTGCTGTCTTGGTCACAGATGTGCCAACAAGACGTACACCAACAATTTGTCCTCTTTTGAACTCTGGTATGTCACCCATAATGTTGTGTGTATTTCAATATTTTGAGCAAAACTGTGCTCTTACCCTGCTAACTGAACCTTCACACTCTGCTCTTACTGGTGCAATGTGCAATCAATGAAGACTGGCTACCAGGCTGGTCCAATTTAGCCATGAAACCTCCCACACTAAAATGAAACGTGTTTCAGTTTCATTGTCCAACCCCTGTATATTATGTAGCTGTATTATGACGAGGAGAATAAATGCTTTTGCAATGTGTGCTTTTTAGATAAACAATACTGACTCGTCTCTGTTTATGTCTGTACTCTCTTTATATTGAGTAAATATGGCTTTGCATGTATATCATACTTAAGGGCACATTACAATTGTCACATTTGATTCATTTATACACACATAGAATTCAACCCTCCTCTCTGCACAGTGGCGCCATCAACAGAGTACAGTGTTGTGGTTGAAGTCGACTGCAGCATGCATAAATCATCACTTGTCTTGGGAGCAACATATTAATCAATAATAGGAACACCAAAAACATTCTTTTGAACTAATCAAGATCACTGTTTGATCTACCCTGTGCTTTAATCTTGTCGTATGTGGACAGTGCTCTGCCGGCAGTGAACAGGTGGAGCATTGTTGTAGGTGAATACCAGCCCTCTTAGCTGCAGACAACTTTACACTGATTGTTTCATGTATCTAGGCCTCGGCTCCTGACGCCTGCAATGCTTTTGAACCTGGCCTTTTGTGTCCTCCAACACAGCTTTTGTTCTAGATGAAACAGATTATGTATGGTCAGCTCTGAGCTTCTGTACAACCAAGTGTCAGCTTCACTTCATACAAACACACACACACACACACACTCATGCATTTGTGAAGATAAAGGCATAAAGCAATGCACAAACATCTCAGACATATTGTGGACACTTTGGACTGGAAATCCAAACTTGTGTTCAACAATGTATAAACCCATGTGCACACTTATTTATAGTGTTCATGTGTTTGTGCGTGTAGAAGTGGAAAAGGGCATCTGCTTTTTCTCAGCAGTACAACATCCTACAATCTCAATTACAACAGGGACTTGAGGATTAAAGTTTCATCTTACCGTAACACCATGGCCTCTCATGGGCACATCAGAGCACAGCTGATATCTTTTTAACTACAACACCATGTTTCCACTCTCATAGGGAACATGTTTACTTTTATTTAAAAAAGAAATTTAAATTAGAGAGAAACTGCTGGATATAAATTTAGCGGTCCACACAAACAACAGGGCTCATATGTAATGTCGATACCAAACCCACTGCTTGCAACAGTTGAAAAAAAAGGCTACACTCTGTTTTACATTGTGTTTATTTTACTAAGTTTCTTACCCACAAATTAAGAGTAGTGCAACAGAAGACAGAGTTTTAATCCATATGTGGGTAAAACAGCGAATTCTTTTCAAGCCTTAGACAGATGTATGACCCCCACAAAAGAATAAAAAAGTACCAAAGGTGACATTTAAGCTTATAAATATGTTGAAAACTCACAACTCGTGTTTCTGCTTTCTTTGGTCTTCTCTTACTTTAGGAATATACACACATTTTAAATTGCAATTTAGTAGCCTATTTCAATTGAAATAAAACAAAATAATGAAATTAATTGGTCTGATAGGCTTGGCTGCACAGTGGTGCAGTTGGTAGCACTTTTGCCTTGCAGCAAGAAGATCCTAGGTTCAACTCCCGACTGGGGGTCTTTCTGCATGGAGTTTGCATGTTCTCCCCTTGTATGCATAGGTTCTCTCTAGGTACTAAGGCTTCCTCCCACAGCCCAAAAACATTACTGTTAAGTTAATTGGGCTCTCTAAATTGCCCTTAGGTGTGCATGGTTGTTTGTCCTGTGTGTATCTGTGTTGCCCTGCGATGGACTGGCGACCTGTCCAGGGTGTACCCTGCCTCTCACCCGTAGACTGCTGGAGATATGCACCAGCTCCACTGTGACCCAGTATGGAAGTAGTGGGTATAGACAATGGATGGATGGATAGATGGGTCTGATAGGCTGCCAAGAGACCCACAGCAACATTGAAGCAGCTGCAGGAAGTTTTGGTTGTCAATGTTTGTATTGTACCTGTCACAAAAATCTTAACCATTCATTGTAATCCCTGAATTAAGATGTAGGAATGAAACCTTTAACTTTCAGAAAAAGAAAACACACCCAGGCTCAAATATTCTAAAGGTTTGTGAAAGAAAGAGTCATGGTCTAATAAAAGGAAGCCTACATTTCTGAGCCATAGTTCCAACAGGTACATTATGTATGGCAGAAAAACAACACTAGGCATCACCAAAAGAACACCATAACCGCAGTGCTACTTAGTGGTAGTAGCATCATGAACTGGGATTGCTTTGGTTCAGATGAAGCTGATTTTGGGTTAAAGTAATTTAAACTCTGAACAATTCCAAAGACAAGATTTCTGCTAGAAAGCGGAAGATAAAGTGGAACTTTAGTGTTCAGCATCAAAGTGAGTCCAAGTATACTTTCAAATCGACAAATGAACAACTTCACCGCAAAAAAAAAAAAAAAGTTTTAGCAGAGTGCAGAACTAAATCTGAAACAAAATCTGTTGAGTCACCTGAAGGGAGCTGTGAACAAGAACAAGAGATGTTGCAAGGCAGAGTGGGCAATTACCATCAAGATGTATGATGGTGGACTTTTATCATAGTAAATGCTTTTGTGAATCAAAAATATCTTTAACAAAGTTATAGATTAAGGGGTGTTGTTACATGAGTTTTGCTGCTGTTTAACTTTTTATTTTTTTTCCCATAATAAAAAAGTACTTTTCAGTTGTACAGGATGTTAAAGGTGGAAAAAAAAAGATGTCATGGTTTCATTTTTTTATAAGAGAAACCTTACACTTTATCAGAGGCGTATAAACACTTGCAATCCATTGTGTACTGAAACATACAAGGTTATTACACTTGTGCCTGTGAATAGATCCAGTGAATCCATCTAGACATTCAGTCACTCAGACATTCAGTTTTAAGTATGTCAGAAATCTTCTGTTTAGAAAACTGTATATTCAGGGCGATCATTTCCAGCTGTAATATTGCCTGGCTTTTTGTTTTGTTTAACACATATCGTAGAATAATAGGCAAAAAGTAGGCATACCAAAAGCTTGAATATATGTGAAACAGCTGCAATGTGGGCCTTTGGCTGTTTTCTTGTCAGCTCTGACAGAATCTTGGAACACTTGTTCTGTTTGGATGTGACAAAAGCCAATACCAGAAGTGCTTGTTTTCGGATGTGTGAGACAAAGAGGAAAAGAGGGAGCTTGCAAGAGTCTTTCTCAAATTCTAGTGGTGGTGCATGAAAAAGTAAATGAGCATCATAATAATGAGGTCTCTCAATTTTTAAGCTGGTGTGATGAAGTGTGTCTCGACTGATTTTTCCTGAAAGTGGCAACACATGTCCCTCTTGCTCGGCTGGTGCACCCTTCGCGTCTACAGATGTGACGCTTGATGTACCCGTTGAATGGCACGCTGCCACTTAATAAAATATCACTCCTTCTTTGACAGGGAGGCCTTAATTGAGTCCCTTGTCAGTTTTATCAAACTGTGTGTTATCATTCATTTGAAACTTTTTTCCTCCTTTCTCCTTCAGTCCTGGCATGCTCTTACAGAATATATTAGCAGCAAGAAGCTTTTGGAACCGAAAATTGAAGGAGGACAGAGTTCAGAAAACGCAATATAGTGAAAGCTCTATGGTTAAAAGTAAAAAAAAATAGCATAAGTAAAAGTCAGATGGAGCCCAAAAGAAATACAGAAAGAGAGAAAGGCAAGAGACAGGGGTGTTGAGAAAAAGCCTTCTGAGACTTTCTTTTCATTGGATTCATAATTCAGGTTCATGATTTTAATTTCCCTCTGTTCTTATCAAAGGCCGGTGGAGAAGCAGAGGCAAGGCTAGTAGTTTGCCCGATCAGTGCTTATAAGATGAGCTGCAGCACTCCGTCACAATGCCTGAACAACATAATAGAGATGGAAATGTGCCGACTATCCAGTCACTCATGGTGTCTTTCACTTTGAAGACGCAAAACCCGAAAGCATGTTGTTTACAAAACCCTCTTTTTGACATTAACCCCCTTATTCTTCAGAAATTTTTTGAAGTCTTTGGATTTATATAGTTTTTAATATATTAGAAAGATAAAATATGCTTAAAATTGCACCCCATTACTGCAGACAAATGCCAGATTGAACATTTTTGTCAAATCTGAATTGATATAATGTATTTTGATTATGGATATCACTATTCCAAATGCAAGAATGTCACTGTGTTTTGGTTTACTGAAGTGTTTGGCCTGTTACTAAAAGGAATTGTTTGTGAGTCCTGTTTCAATTGATGGCCAGCTGTTAGATTACATGGAATGATAATTGGGATTTTATGCAATATACCACCAATAGAAGATGCACATTTTTAGTATAAAGTAGATGGACTACTCTTCACTCCTCCAGTGTCCTATTGTCAGTCTTATGTTAAGTGTAACATTTGATAGCTTGTGTAGTATGCTGTATTTTAAATATATTTAGTGCTTCAGAAACTTACTTGCTGGTTCCAAAACTTCATTAATTATGTCTTCTGTCTTCTCTGCTGTATCTGACAGTGGTTGTAATTCCACTGATTGAAGGCATCCAGGAGGCAGCCTCATCAGATGCCTAAACCACCTCAACTGACACCTTTTAATGCAGAGGAACAGCGGCTCCAGTGAAAGCTTCCCCTGGATGACGAAACCTCTTAGTCTATCTTGAGGGCTGAGTTTGCCCATCCTATGGAGGAAATTTATTTCAGCCACTTTTATCCAGATCTTGTTCTTTTGGTCAGTATCCATATCTCATGACCAGGGAGGAGGGTTGGATGGTGGAAGGACCATTAAATTGAGACTTAGACTGTTTGGTTCAGCTACTTCTTTCATCATGAAAAACCAGAACAGCACCAGCTCCAATGCAAACGGGACCCCTGTGTTGGGACCCACAGCCATGGTTACAACATGGGGTACAAACTTTTCTGGAACTTTCAATATAAATTGCATTTAACCGACTTCCAGCACAACTTCAGAAGGGGAAGGGCGGTAACAGCAGACTTCCCATGATGCCACTGCCCGTATAAAACCCCCACCTTCCCAATGGTCAGATCTCTTCCACCCGGACTCCATGCGAGGCTGGCCAGAGAGGCAGCACGCTAATCTCTTTGCTGGCAAACAGACATAAACTCTTCAAACTGGATGCAAGGGTGTCATACGATCATCGATCATATGCACTGAGTTAAGTACGGATAAATCACTGTTCGTGTATCCAGTATTCATTCATAAAAGGGGAAATTAAGGTATAAGCATTGCTTGACTTTCTCTCTGAGGCCTGCAGAAGCAAACTGTGTTCCAGAGAAGTCCCCAGTAGAGACGCTGTCTCTACAAAGCCGAGTGGAGCGGTTTTCCCGGTCTGAAAGGACGACAACAGGAGCCGCATCACCGTGGTTGCGGTAATGGGCAGCCACTCCCCACAGCTAAGGATGTTAGCTGTAGCTAACCGTTTGTTGACTGTGGACGTTTCTTCAAACTTCGCTGCCCTGGACAGCTTTTCCTCAGCATGGTTCGGAGGTTAGGTTTGAGCAGAGAAAGATTTAGGGTGAAATGATCTGAACGTTTTCATTTTATAAAGTTTAGTTTTGTTTGTGTGAAACTCAGCTGTCTTAGTGCTAGCAGGCTATCTGCAGCACATGTGCTCAGTTTTGTGTTCTGTGTTTGTGTGTTTTTAAAGTTAAGACAAACTTTACTGGAAGGTTGATTTTAAACACAGGAGATTGATCATAACGCGCTGTCCGCGCTTATGCATATTAACCCTTTTATTGACGGTATTTTAAAAGTGTGTGTTTGATTCTGGTGCGAAGCTATCAGCTTCTTTTGTTATCTTTAACTGCTAACAGCTTAGAACACGTGCTTGCCTGCTAAAGCATATTTACCCAGAAAGGTTGTTAGTTTTCAATCCAGTAAATAATAGTTCCCTAAACATTATGTTACTAAACTTGAAAACTAAGTAAGCACCATTAAGCCCCATTTCTCCAGAAAGATATGACTCTTTTCCAAAATATTTCCTTAAATATTTTACCGTTTCCTTTAATAATATTTCTTTAAATATTATTTCAATAAATAAAGGCAGCTAATGAGACACCGTTGAGAATTAGTCATCCAGAAGGTTGGTTTTATTCAGCAGATCATTCTGTAAAATATTATTTTATTAAAATAATATTTTATCTGATTTTGCATTGTGAATGGTCTTCTAAAGATATGCTGATTATTTCCTAAGTTGGTTCCAAGACTAACTTAACTTCACTTCCAGATTCTTCAAGATAATCCTTGGTTCTCAAACATAAACATTGCATGGTAATGTTGCATCACTCTTTTGGTCATGGTTTCAACCATCTTTAATCAACTTGTTTATATTGTACGTAGCCCATTAGTCTTCCTTATTCTTAAATTCTGCTTGGTAGTTTAGTTGGATTGTTTTAGCATAGTAAAGAGTTTGTTGATTGAAATATGGTTGACTTTGAGTTGACTTATTTTTGTTAATAAATTCTTGTATTTGAAGAAATTGTGTGAATTCATTCCAAGTGTGTGCAGAGTTTTGCTGTTCAATAATCAGAATCAGAATCAGAATCAGCTTTATTGCCAAGTTTGTACATACAAACAAGGAATTTTACTCCGGTACACTTTGCTCTTTGGTTTTTGCACTACAGAATATACATATCTACAATGTACAATATACACATATATAAATAAATAAAAAGGTGCATTTGCAACATCTGTATGCTGTTGTTTTGTACTCTAAATAATGTCAAAGCTTGGCTCACCCTTTTGATTTTGTTCTATTACCACCGCCTTACTAGGCTGGTATTGACAGGACAACCCTTAACAGACTGAAATATTATTTGATAAAATATTGAATTATTAATGTTAAATATTAAATAATATTTTCAGATTCATAGTCACAACACCAGTTAGTCCATCCATCTTCTGCTCCATCCTATCTGGCTTGAAAGTGCAAAGAGAACCACTTTATCTGCAAATAACAAAGATGAGATGCTGAGGCCCCCAAACCAGGTACTCTCCTCTATGCAACAGTCGTGTACCTATTCCAGATCCACAACACACATATGGAGCAGACAATTGAATCCCCATGGCCTCTGCAGTATTTTTTGGAAAATAAATATCTAGTGTACTCTTCCACGACCCGGACCAAAACCATACTGCACCTCCTGAATTAGAGTTTTGAGAGTTTATTGGAAACCTTTTTCCAAAAACCTGAAGTAAACTTTGTTGATAGATGCAATGCACTATTTTGCAAGGCCACTGGTATGTAAAAGCAGGAAATATTAATGCAAAGTTTGTAAAGCTAGTTTGTTTAGTTGTGTCCTGCTTTACCAAATATCTCATTAAAATAAAAAAAGGACTGTGCAAGCAGTAAAATCATTGCATCTGTACAATACAATGTTAATTTCTCATGCACAATGTCTTTATCAGCTCGCTGCTCTGTTCTGAATAAGAACAATTCATAGCAATATTGCTGTTAACACTGCATTTCTGTGTGAATGTGCTGAATCCACACAGTATTCACTAACATTCCCTATATGTTATATCAGCTGACAAATATATAAGTTCTTTAATGCAAATATTTGTTGAGACTGGCTTAAGTCCCCCCCAATCTTTTCCTGGTGTCTGCAGGGACATTTTAAAGACAGAGGCTTCCTGGGCTTCCTGGACTATTTTGGTATCAAAGCTTTGAGGCAGCAAGAGGCATGCTGTATGAAGTTGACATGTAAGGGAGGAGGACCTACCTCTCATGCTGGCTTATATGGACGAGGGGGTGGGGGGCACACTCAGTTGCCCTTCCAAGATTAATCTCTAATGGGGAGCCTCAAATGCTGCTCTTCAAGCACAGACCATCCCTAGCCATTGGTTGAGGCCAGTAGGGGAATTGGTTTTGGGGCCCAAGGGACAGTGTATATATAAAATATATATTATATAATATATATAATATATATATATATATAATATATATATAATATAATATATATATATAATAAAAACATATATAAAACACTTTATTACACACATTTGACTTCAGCAATGCCACACAAAAGCAACTTCTAATATTTACATCTTCAAATGTCATAAAAATTGTAGGTTAGTTTTATTTCGAAATCCCAAATCCCTATGCACTGCACATTCTGGTGACCCAGTCTTTTGCCATTCTTTTACTCCCATCATCTGCTTTGCCTTAACACCTCATTCCCAAAGCAAATAACACAATATCAATAACATAACAGTCATGTTTTTGGACTTTTACTTTAAGTGGTCCTCAGGCCTGGATTCAAACCAGGACCTTGTTGATGCAAGGCAACAGTGCTAATATCTGTGCTTACAGTGCATCCCACATAAATCAAAATAAAGATTTAAAGATTTTATTGTAATTTATGACATGCTTTAAGTCTTGAGTCCAATTAAAAGGGTTGGTAAATATTTCTGGAAATGGGTCTTAAGGGTAAACATGATAATTTTATAATAAGATTTTGGCTTTGGGGAGTTTGCAAATAATCCTGGAGTGACAGGAATGGAGTTTTGGTAAGAATGGCTATTTCCCTGCTGATTGATGGTGATGTGTATTAACCGATTAAAGACGGTTGGAAAAATTAAGAAAGAAATGGTGTGTAATCTCGCTCTCACTTTTTGGTTATTGGCTACTTCAGGTGAAATGTGAACAGCGGTTTGGAAATGAATGGCTGTATGTTGAGTTATTTTGAGAGGGCAGCAAATTTACATTGTTATACAAGCTGTAGACTGACAACTTTACATTGTATCACAGTGTCATATATTCAGTGTTGTCCCATGCAAAGATATAATAAAATATTCACAAAAATGCAATAGGTGCACTTACTTTTGTGAGATACTGTAAATGATCATAGGTATAGGCCCCACGACTGGAGGAGTGCTAGAACATACAAAGGAAGGAGAGTGCAAAGAGAACAACAAATTCACATCCACCCCAAGATAATGACACTTTCTTGAACACCACTGTATTGCGTTTAACTTTTTCTTTCCCAGACACAAGACTGATCTCCATTCTCTTTTTCCCTGCAATATGTGTGGGGTTTCCCCTCACCATCAGCAGCAGTAACTGAACAGTCCTCAATTTATCCCAGCATAATGGGAACAGGCCTTATTTAAATAACTAATGTATTAACTGTTTTTATAATCTCTGAATGTGAGACACAAATAAAAAAGATTTATTTTGAATTTAAAATGGCAACTACAGAAATGTACCTGCTTTTTTGACATTTGTTTGTGTAGAATAGAAAACATTTGCAATAACATCATGTACAAGAAGAAAGGATAAATTATATCTTCTGTGATCTTCTTGCCCTCTTTTATTTAAACCAGCATTTCAGCTGCTATGCTGCATTCCATCTGCTCTGCTGAGTTAAAATTACAATTTATCATTTGTTGGAGATGGCTAATGTCTCCCTCACCGCACGCCAGAAGCAGCACTGATCTTTGAAAATTGAACACTTCTTACTCTGACAATAATTTACATAAATATGGATGGACCGTCATCCAAATGTATAGACCATACTTCATTTAGATGTGGACAAACAGCATCACCACTGACAGACTCTACTGGCTTACTAGAGCAATTTCAGAAACAATTTTTCCTTTGTGAGGCATTATTAATTAAACAGACATGGAAACTGCTTATTGTGCAATGTTGTTTCTATATTAAATCAATCTGTATGGATTAGTCCTCTGAACATTGAGGTAATTTAATATAGTTTAAAATGAACTTTGCTTTAGTTGTGGTACACTTAGGATCTAGTTCAGGAAATTTCTGCTGCACTTGGTCTTCAGGGCTCCAGATTTTTGCTTGTGAACCTCTGTGCAGTAAACTGTTTTGGATTTGAAGTCCTAGTCCTTCATTTATTACCTAAAGTCATGAGCCTAAAATATGTTTGAATCATTTGCCAAACAAAGGGTAAACCTAAATCTGTCAAGTTGTTGAATTTGAACTTTTATTCTATTTTTGAGCTGACTGATTGTTGGAACTTTGAAGTAATTTTAACCAGCTTCAGCGTCCATCTTATAGAGCATCTGACTGTGAATCTGTCTGACCTGGCTAGTCTGCCTTCCAACACTGTGTTTCCTGGTTCATCTTCTGCCAAGCCCTTCAAGTTATTCATCTGGAAAGAATATGCATTCATCATTGTATTTTTAATCACACCAAATAGATAGACAAAGAGAATGCCTTGGGGAGAGGGGGAGCAATCTACAATTCCCAGAGCTCAGATGGTATTCCTGCCTTGCATCACCAAACATTCCCCAAATTGACTTTGAATGAATTTATTTTTAATGTGCAGAGGAGACTCTACCACAGAGAATAGAGTTGATGTATAAAAAATTGTTGTGTCTGAATGTGTTCGTGTGTGCACTGTTGCCAACAGACCTGCATACATCTTAGTGTGTATAAAGTATTGTATCTTCATGAAAAAAATACATCTTTGCCATATTTTACTTGGTACTGAAAAACAAATCTGTATATTTTTTCTCTCTGTCATTAATTCACTGCAGCATCTAAAGGCTCTATTGCATAATCCTAGTTTGACCCATCTCCGTCCTCATGAAAGCCTGGTATTGTAGTTGAATTGTTTAGCCCAGCCAACCCTTAACAAATGAGCAGTCTCATGCCTACATTCACCATTCTTCTGTGGTTATTAATAAATTAATTTATTAGCTTGTCTTGGTTCCAGCCTAATTGAGTCCCATTGCAGCTTTCAAAGTAGGACACAAACAGACCCGACAAATGAAATGGTATCTGGTCTCTGTCCTTTGAGCTACGCCTGAGCCTGGTACTCTGAAACGTGGTGCTTACTTAGCCACTCCGTGTGCAAGTTTGATAACTCATTGACTATGATGTTGGCTATTTCAATGTGATATGCTCATATTTTGTATGAGCTGAGAGATGGATTCAATGTGGGAAGAAGAAGAGAGAAAAAGAGGAGCACTGGAAGGAAAGTGCTCCTCCTGTCATCTCATCACTGTATATACACAAGTTTGTGCATCTACACACACACTGCAAACAGATGTGGGCTCAGAGAAGGGCTGGCGTTCTATATCTTAATGCCATTACATTAAATTTTAAATAACGTTATGCAAATCAGAAATGACAGGAGATTATCTCCTTGGGACCTTGAAAGGGATTCGTCAGTTCTTATTCCAATAGCCCTGGAAAATAGCCCAGACATCCTGAGTGGAGAAATATGGCAGGGCGTGACGAAGCCTGCCGCTGCTGAACGATGGGACCGTGAGAAAAGGCCCCAAGTGCTGGCTATTAAAATCAATTTACCCAAGAAGTCAATGAAGAGAAATCCCTGAGTGAAGGCATCTCCTATAGGACAGCTCAGGGGTCCTGGAAGAGAAGCACAGGCAATAATAAAGGATGTGATCAATGTGTGCCAAGGTGAAAGTTAAACAGATGCTTGAGGAAGGACAAAGAAAAAGCATTTAAGGGGAATAAGACCCCGTTTCCCAGTTTGTTTGTTTTTTTTGACAACCCTGGCATGAGTCAAATGCACTTTCCCATAGCTCTGCTGTGTATGTATACAGGTTCTTGCAAATGTTTTAATAGATTAGCACATAATAGTACATTATGTGTGAGAAGCAAACATGTTTTTTTTTTTTTACAAATAAAAATCTGCCAATTGTAGTGTGCATTTATGTGATTCATTAGTTTGCAGAAAATGTTTGTTGCATATACAGCTTTATATCTTTTAAAACAGCTTTGCACATTTGGAGACTGAGATTTTTGAACATTGTGTTTTATAGAATAGAACACACAAATTATTAAGTCTTACCACAGATTCTTAGTTGGATTTAGGTTTGGATATGCTTTGATCTAAAGCAGTGGTGTCCAAACCATTTGTCATATGGTCAACTCAATAGTATTTGCAGCCTAAAAAACAGTTTAAAACTAAAATAAAAAAATCTGTATTTTGTACATTTATTTGACCTCAACAATGAACTAAGCATGCAATATTTTAATTAATCTAATAAAGTAAAATTCTCCTCATGTATCAACCACCCTTGCTGGTGGCCCAAATTTGTATCATTTTGGAATTGGAGTTGGGGCCAAACAAAGTCATTTCGGGGGCCGCCCTTTGGGCACTGATCTAAATGATCCCATTCTTAACCCACCCTGGCTGTACGTTTAGTGTTGTTCAACTGGAAGGGTCATTTGCCCCAACTCAAGTCTTTTGCAGCCTCTAACTTTTTGCTCAAGATTCTCCTGTTTTTAGCTCCATATATCTTCCCCATCAAATATGACAAATTTACTTTCCCTGGAAAAAAAAGCATTCTAACAGCATGATGCTGCCATCGCAATGTTTCACTGTAGAGAGGGTGGTTTTAGTGTGATGTGCAGCATTGGTTTTCTCCATATTTTACATAAAGACAAAAAAGTTCAGATTTTTTTCTCATCTCAACAGAGGCCTTTCCTCTACATGTTTGCTGAATCTCTCACACAATTTTTGACTGAAGTTCTTATTACTTTCTTCGATAATGGCTTTCTTATTGCCACTTTACCATATAGGCCAGCTTTGTGGAGAGCATGGGTGATGGTTATGCCATTGACAGATTCCCCCACCTGAGCTGTCGATCCCAGAAGCCCATCCAGAGTTACAATGGTTGCTTCTCTAACTAATGCCTGGCCTGTCCGTTTAAGTGGACAGCCATGTCCTGTAACATCTGTGATTGTGCCATAGTGTTTCCATTTTCAGGTGAGGGATTGAACAATGCTCTTTGAGGTTTTTAAAGCTTGGAATGTTATAGTATAATCAAACTCTAGTTCTTTCTGATTCTAATTCTTCACAAATGAAACTCACAGCACTTCCAAAGAACAGTTAGCATATAGTGCTCTGTTGCTTTTTTTACCAGGTGAAAACATCTACTGATATTGAAGGTGCTTTATACTTAGAGATGTAACAGGCTTTCAGTGTTTATTACATGCCTCCCATAGTTCTCTCCCACCCTTTTCCATATCACTACAGGGTAGGAGTGTGGCAACTATGCGCAAAAAGCCATTCTCAATATTGTGTTAGGGACATAGCCATCCATTACCAAGCAAACAATGTTTTGTCTGTCTCCAGTGCTTTGGGCCAACAATTAAAGACATCACGCCACCACAGAGGCACTAGAGGGGGGGAACGAGCAGACCTTATCAGAGCCATTCCATCAAATATTGATGAACCTAATTGAGGTTTTTAGGCTCTACAAAGCTTCCTGAGGAGAGTATCTGTTTTTATGGCAAAGCACAGCCCCAGTCTACTGGAGCAAATTCAGAGAGGAGTCCACTCTTGTGTGTAAATTGCATGTTATGTAGAGTAACTGCAGGCAATTACATGTTATTGAGATAGAGGACGAAGGAAGAAAAAAAAAAAAAAACTTGCTGCAATCAAATTCTTCTTCCATAGATGAAACGTATGTTAGCACCAGGGTCTGCAGATGCAGCATAATGCTACATCCCAAAGTGAAGTATACGAGAAACACTTCAAATTATGATCATGTTATGTTTTGATTCATTTTTTTTAAATCCTTTTTTCCAATTGAGTCAGAAAACAGAAATACTATCAGCCATTTCTGATGGCTGGTGTGTGTGTGTGTGAGT
Organism: Crenichthys baileyi; assembly: GCA_036173005.1. Classification (NCBI taxonomy): domain Eukaryota; kingdom Metazoa; phylum Chordata; class Actinopteri; order Cyprinodontiformes; family Goodeidae; genus Crenichthys; species Crenichthys baileyi. The sequence continues at coordinate 92,841 of JAHHUM010000618.1, read as the reverse complement.
GTGTGTATTCTCTTTCCTCTTACTTTCAGTCACTTTGAGATAATTGAGGATTACATTTCAATCTTCTTTTGCCTGAAATATAAAACTTTACGACTGCAGTTCTTATCCCTCTCTGTCTCCCACTGCTGCTCCCCTGTGACATCAGCCTGAGAATGACAGCTTTAATTTGCAGCAAAACAAGTGGAGAATATTGATTTCAAAAAGTGGTCTGTTTTCTCCCATGGAAAAAAGAGAGAAAAAAGCTGTCTGCTATGTGTAAACCTGTAGCCTTCAATTAAGTGGGGGTTGTAGGTGTGTGTGTTTTCATTTGGGCGCTGTGTTCACTTGAAATGATACATTAAAGGCTGTGTTTTACTTCAATCAGACTATGAAAATATACACACAGACCTAAGTATCTCTTACAAAGTTGCCACACACACACACACACACACGCACACACACACACACATACATACACACACACCGTCACCTTACAGCACCAGACCGATGGTATTTAACTTAGAGCAAGAACCCTGTTCTGCACCTAGATGGAAAAACACTTTTTTTTCTCTCTTCTGAAGACGACATGCATTCTGGAATTCATGTCAGTTTATGTTCGGAGGTCTCCAGTGTCTCGTCTCCTCCCTGGCACTGTTTTGTCTAAAGCAAGTCTTACACAACCAGTTTTTTTTCCCTGAGCACAAAATAGAATCCAAAGCTTTTCTCTTTGGCTCCAACCACATGCTGGACCGTTGCATTGCTGTTTCTTTTGACTCACAATAAACCTGCTCTCATTAATTTGATCATATTTGGTGAATAGTCAGTCCCTGTGGTAAGGCTTATCCCTTAATGCAAGGCCTATTTGAGTTCTGATCTGGTGCTCTGGGCAGAGTTTGAGTATGAATGTTGGGACTGACTGGAGCTGGTAGTTGTAACACCCCATCCCAGAGGCTTTGGAAGTCATCCTGCTAATACAGACATTAACAAAGCTCCCTATCATCCCCCCAGAATGACACGGCACAGCTCCAAGACTTAACTCGTACAAAGAGCTTAAATATCTTAGATGTGTAATGCATAATAGAGGTGTGTTCTGTACTTTGGGGCACAGGGTATTCCCACCACTATACCAGGCCTTAGTACAATAGCATGCTGGTTTCTTCATTAAACCACACTGCACTGTAAGAGGTACTTGTGAATGAATGGAAACTAAAGGGGTTCTTTATTGAAAACATAGTGGATATTTAGTCCACTTACATGGCAAAAATCACATTTTTTAAGCAAAACAAGAAGATTAAATTATTTATCTAATTTCCCTTATTTTTGTCTTTGTTTGCTATGTGTGCACGTGTGTATACATGTTCCTCTATCTTTGAAAGCAAGTTAGCTAAAAAGGAGGTTGAGGCTCCCCTAGTGGCTTCTCTGGAGAATTACCTCAGAGAGTTGCATCTCTGCTCAGAAGCAAACACACTAATGACAAGAAAAATAGCAAACACTATATTTTTTTTCTGTTTGTTTCTTCATCAGCAGATACAACTGTGCAACTTCTATTTTTGTTTGCTTTTATGTATATGATAAGAACAGCTTGTTTGTGAAACATAGTGTGAAGTGCAAAAAGTCTGTTGGTATTTAGTGTTTGCAATCCCAAAACAATGTTTTCATCAACTACTACTAAATAAAATAAAGGTTTTGAGGGAGGGCATTATTTATTGTCATACACATGACTTTACTTTGAAGATATGCTGTTCCTCCTTCACTATGACTATAATTCTAGCTAGTGAACTTTGTAGAGAAAATTATAGGGGGCAGAATAGTCTGTTAAAATCACCAAATACCTTTCATTTTTAATACATTTCTTATTTTACTTTAGAATTTTATAAAATAAAAACAAAATGCTATCAGACAGAAATCCAACAACTTTTCTTTAAGGACAGATGAGAGGGAGCAAGAAAATAATGTTTAAGAAAAAGGAACTTCTGGCAAAACAAAGTAAGGCAATGATTATCTGTCTGAAGTAGTTACAGGTTGATCTATCCTCTAAACAGTATATATATATCTATTTTAGACAAAGAAAATTCTTTCTTAGTCATTAAATCTGAATTATTCACTATTCTTTTGTATTTTTGTGTGCTGAAGCAAGGGGATTGGCTCCTTAAGCAGGACCAAAAAGGCAACAAGTTTTTTTGTATTACCATGTAAAAGTGTTTGTACCTCATGATGTTTTTTTTTCTTTTTTTGTTATTATTTTTTCAGTTTTTTTTTCATTTTCTGACATTACAACCACAAATGTCAATGATGGATTTTTTGGGGAAATGTATGCAAAATACCAAAACAAAGTACGGTAGTATTCAAATGTGGATAATATTATGCAATATTATTCAAATTGCAATATTATTTTAAATTTGTTAACATATAGAAATATGAAAGTTTTGGTATGCATATTTTTCAGATCCCCAAGTGAACATTTTGTAGAATCACTCTAACCTCCATTTGCAGCTGTAGATCTTTTAAGCAATGTCTCTACAGCCTTGCACATCTACTTAAAACTTATGAACATTATACTTTGCAAAATAATTTATTCTTATTGATAGATTTAGTTCTTTACTTTGTCAATGTCAAAAAAGGTAAGCATTAATTCAAACCATTTCAATACAGCTCTGGCTGTATGTGGAGAGCTGTTTCGATCGACCTGGTATCAAGTCTTTCACAGCCTGCAACAGCTTTTTTCCAGGATTGCACTGTAGCGGTGTTCAATGCTTGTGTACAGGTAGAAATGCAAGCACTGTGATTGGCTGAGTATGATTGCATGAACAGGAAGATTGTCCTTTCTCAGAAATATCCTAGGAGAGTTTCTTGTTTTTGTTCCCACTTTTACAAATACCATACCTCTGTCTGAATCTGTAACCTTGCCATAGCAAATAAAAAATGGCAACAGTTTCCTTTATAAAATTATTAAGTCTGACTGACTACTTTTATTTTTTTTCGCATTTGTCTCAACACCAATCTTCGGTAAAAGCCAGATTTGTGAAGTGTACATTTTGATGTTACATACAGGTTCTCTTACATTAGCGGTGGATCTCTGCTGCCCCTCCAGTTAATTAATCAATGAATGATTTATTTTCACAGACAAAGTCATGAAGCACTGTGCAAGATAGAACATAAAAATCACAAGACAAAAAAAAAAAAAAACATGACAACATGCATGTGAAAGCTCACACAACAAAACAAGCAAAGAAGAACGAGCGCAAGATAACAGATATACAGTACATAAATACTAAGGCATAGAGCACTATAAAAATTCTGGACTAAATATGTGTTTATTATTATTATTTTTTTTATAGAATCCAACAAATAAACCAAATGCAGATGGGCTATTCCACAGCTTGGGGAAAGACTTGATCACCTTTAGTTATCAGTCTAATAGCTAACAAATTTGATCTCTCTTGTTAACAGAGAGAACGGGAAACTGAATATTTAGTGAACAATATTTAGCGAAAGAATCGGACAAATCGATTTTTGCCAGACCATTCACTGCTTTATACATGAACACTTGTATTTGATGACCAATGCCACAATGGGGCTCCTTGCTGTTTCTCTAATTAACGCTCACTTTTCCAGGCTTTTCAGTTTGAGTGGATGGTCACATCTTAGTAGATTTGCAGTTGTGTCCCACTCTTTCCAGTTTTGGATGTTGGATTAAATCATGCTCAACCAAATATTTAAAGCTTGGGATGTTGTTTAATAACTTAATCCTGGTTTAAAGTTTTCCAGAAATTCTGGTTTTCAGATGCTGTTTGCTCACTAATGTTGGACTCTAATTAAGTGACTTATAATTCAATTCAATTCAAAAATACATTTTTTAATCCCAAAGGGAAATTAAATGGTGTTGTAGCTCATTATGTAGGTTTCTTCAAAGAGCCGTTGTAGATGCTGATGGCTGTGGGCAGGAAGGATCTCCTGTAGCGTCTGTCTTACAACAGATCTGAAGAAGACTCTCACTGAAGACCCTCTGTTGTACTACAGTCTCATGAAGAGGATGCTCAGGGCTCTCCATAATGTTCTTCATTTTATGAAGAATCCTTCTTTGCACAATGATCTCCAGAGGTTCCAGAGGAGTCCCCAGAACAGAGCCAGCCTTCTTTATCAGCTTGTTGAGCTTTTTTAAGTCCCTGGCTCTGATGCTGCTTCCACAGCAGATGATGGCAGAAGAGATCACACTCTCCACAACAGACTTATAGAAGATATGCAACATCTTCCTGCAAACAGCAAAGGACCTAAGCTTCCTCAAGAAGTACAGTCTGCTCTGTCCCTTCTTGTAGACGGCTTCACAGTTGCATCTCCACTCCTGTCTGTTGTCTAGGTGAACACCGAGGTATTTATACTCCTCCACCACCTCTTCTCCCATGATGGAAATAGTTTTTGACTTATTCCTGTTTCTCTTAAAATCTACAATCATCTCCTTTGTTTTAGTCACGTTCAAGATGGGATGATTGTTTCTACACCATGCCACAAAGTGGTCCACCACCTTCCTGTACTCAGCTTCTTGTCCATCTCTGATCCACCCCACAACTGCAGAATCATCCGAGTATTTCTGCATGTAACAGGAGTCTGTCTTGTATTGGAAGTCTGAGGTGTACAGAGTGAAGAGGAATGGTGAGAGTACAGTCCCCTGTGGTGTTCCTGACTACCTGGTTAGACACCCAACCCTTCAGTTTCACAAACTGTGGTCTGTTTGTCAGGTAGTCTTTGATCCAGGAGATTGTTGAGGCCTCCAACTGAGTCTTAGGGAGTTTCTGACAAAGCAAATCATGTTCGATTTGTCATAGTTGATTTAATGAATTTGATCCACATGCAGAGAACAATCAGGAGACAATGATTTACGGTAAGAGGTTTTATTGAAGGTGACGTGGCAAGAGCAGGGAACTGGAACCAGAACATGGACTGCAAAATAAACAAAGTGGTAAGCAGGGAAATAATCAATAATCAAACTATTATCATAAATGATTATGCTGTCTTACTGGAGTGGTGGAGTGATCCGCCAGGGGGGGTGTGAACGAAGGAAGAACCAGAGAGTTGTTTACCAGAGATGACTGAGAGTGTGAATACTGGTTTGCCAGGATGTAGGAATGTCCAGGGTTTTACTGTAGTGGGTGCTGTGAATGTAGGAGGGGGGACAGGGTTTCGCCAAGGAGGCCCCAAGGAACGGGGGAATCAGGAACCCAGCCGGGGAAAGTCCCCGAAAAAATTTAAAAGGCTTGAGTCCTTTTGTTCATGAAATGAATGACTTCTTTCCAAAAACGATAATCCAAGAGGTGATCAATTGCTGACGGAAACGTCGGTTCAGGTAATCTTGTAAGGGGCACAAAAACAATAATTACTTGGGAAACAAGCAAGGACCAGACAAAAAGTAATGTGGCTGAAGTAGTACCACTAAGGGCAACACTCTGGCAATGATTTCTTCTTCTTCTTCTTTTTCTTCTTCTTTTTCGTCTGGTGTTTAATGGGGGTTTGGCAAAAAACTGTAGTGTGCATTACCGCCACCATTTGGTATGGAGTGGGGTTCATCATGGATAATATCTAACGATATTTTAAAATTTTCTATTATTTTAATTTTTTGTTTTTTTTTTAAAAATCTTAAATAATTTGTATATGTTTCCCCCTATTGTCTTTTGTAATGAATCTATTATACTAAACTTTTTTTTAAACCCTTTCAAATTCTCTTTTCCATACTCTTTTTTTCCAGCTCATATTTCTGACACTCTATAAAAACATGTTCAATTTTTTCTCCTTCCCACAGTGGTCACATTGTCCTTTACTATGTTTTATGCAATTTTAAAAAGTGTAAAATTAAGTCCTGTATGTCCTAATCTTAGTCTTTTTTTTATTCCCCTTTTCCCCTTTTTTCTTTTCCCCTTCTTCCAGTTTTCTTTTTTCACCAACTGCCTTTTTTGATCCTAAAAACCCATCTTCCTTTTTCTTCTCCATCCCCCCCTTTTTTTGCCATTCTTCCTTCAATTTTTTTTTTTATGATGTTTTTTTGCTTTTTGATTTTTACTTTAAAGGTACTGTAAAAAAATTGATATGATTTTGTGTTGCCCCCTTTTTAGCCCTTTATCTGCCATCTCATTTTAAACCCCAATATGTGCTGGAACCCAAAAAATACTATTGAAAAAACCTATCATGTGTAGTCTGAAAAAAAATGCTGTATTTTCTAGTAAAAGGTCTGCCTGCTGTCTGAATGGTTTTATTTTTTAAACTCAATAGTACTGAACTTGTAAAATCTGAACAAATTATTGTTTTTAAAGGTTTTATGTCTTCCACCCACTGTACTGCTAAAAGTATTGCTAACATTTCCCCTGTGTATACTGATAAACCATTTGTGATTCTTTTTCCTACTCTTATTTAAAATTTTCCGGTATTAGTGCAAATTCCCTTTTTTTTATCATTTATTTTCGATGCATCTGTATAAATTTCTGAAGGTATTTTGATAATAATTTTATTGAAAATATTCCTGTACTATTTTTAACTCTTAATATACATGTTGTTTTTTTTTTTTTCCATTAGTGACATATCTACCTGTGCTTCTGTAAGATCCAGGGGGGCACAACAGCTACTGGAAATATCGGACTTATTACTGTATTTTGTATATGAAATTTTTCTGTTATTTTTTTAATGATCCATCCAAAACTTTTTTGCCCTTTTTTTTAATTTTTTCCCAGCACGGTTTCAAGATGTCTCGTGTTGGATGACCCGGGGTTTATTGCCTTGTAAATTTATCAAGTAATTTATTGTTAATTTTTTTCTCCTAAAATCTAACGGCATTTTCTCCCATTTTCTACTTCGAGTGCTGCTGTTGGGGTCTTTTAAAAGCTCCTGTAAAAGTTTTAATGCTTGATGTTGAATAATGTCTTTTTTTCCAGATGTTCCTTTGCTGCTGAACCCATTATAATACTTCCATAATCTAATTTTGATCTGATCAATCCTGTGTAAAATTTTTTTTTTAATGCTTCTCTATCTGCTCCCCAGTCACTGCCAGCCAAAACATCGCATAATTTTTAATACTTTCTTACATTTATCTATTATTTTCTGAATTTATATTTCCATAGGATTTTCTCATCAAACCATACCCCCTAAAAATTTTAAAATTTTTAACGTGTTTCTAATTCTTGATTATATAGTTTTTTAATTTTATTTCCTCTTTGTTTTTGTCCGTGTAAATACCATAACTTTTTTGGGTTTTTTTTCGACTGAGAACTTAAATCCTCATTGAAAAGCCTACCCCCTCTATCCTTTTTTTATCTCCGCCTGTATTTTTTTTCCCAGTTACTTTACATTTTTTCCCCTTTTCCATATGGGTCCATCATCTGCAAAACGGGAAACCCCCTATTTTTTTTCCAATTTCCGGTAAATATGTCGTTTATCATTATAAGTGAACAAAAAGGGACTTATAATACTACCTTGTGGCGTACCATTGTCTACAGCATATTTTTTTTTGGGATATTTTTTGATCAATTTTAAATTGAAAAAGTTCTATTTTTAAAAAAATTTTGAATCCTTTTAACATTTTCCCATTGATTTTTCATTTTTTTTAATTTAATCAGTATCCTTAAAACCCACATCATATCATAAGCTTTTTTTCTATGTCAAAAAAATACAGCTACTACCTTTTCTTTTTTAAACTTGCGCTTTTCTGATTTCATTTTTCTAAACCTAATGTTGGGTCATTAGTATTTCTCCCTTTTTTTCTAAAACCACTTTGCACTTTAGTAAGTACCCTTTTCTTGTTCAAAAAATTTATGTTAATCTATTATTAATCATTTTTTCCCAATTATTTTGCATACTTTTTGATGTTAAAAAATGGCCAAATAATTTTCTGGTTTTGTGTTTTTTTTTTTCCCTGGTTTGGGTTATTGGTACAATGATGGGACTCCTTCCCCAGCTCTGAGGTAGCTCCCCTCCCCCCCAGACTTTATTATAAGCTCTAATTTTTGTTTCTTTGGATTTATTCACTGAGATGTTGTATCATTGTTTTAAAAAATTTTTGGGTCTTTCCAGGTGCCGTATTCCCTTTAAATTTTTTTAAGCACAGATTCCCGTTTTTGCTTTTTTAAAAGGTTTTATTCAAATTAAGTTATTTGTTTTTCATTGGGGCTGTAATTTAAAAATTTTTTTTTCAAATTTTTTTGGGTTCCCTCCCTTTTTTTTCCCCCATCACTAAAGTTACTTTAAATTGAATTTTTTGAAAGTTTTTTGCTAGTATTTCCGCTTTTTTTCCCTCTTTTATTATGTTTTTATTTTTCTACTTCTAATTTGGATATTTCCTATTTTTTCTTTAAAACCATTTTTTCTTTTTTTTGTTTTTCCTACTTAAACAAACGTGTTTTTTCCAAAACCCACCGTTTCGGGGGGGGGAAAAAATTCCCCCCAAATTCTCTTTTTTCATTCCTAAAATTTTTCCCTTTCCATTGCTTGTTTTTTCTTATATTCTAATGTAGGTTTTTGAAATACTGGATTTCCTTTAAGTGCTTTAAAAGCTTTCTAATTTTTTTACTTTTTCTACTTTTACGGGCCACCCCTGGTACCATTTTTTTTTTCCCATTTCCCCCCCGGGCTTCCCCCTTTTTTTATTTTAAATTTTTTGCACTTTTTATAATTTTTTTTCAAACACATTCAATTTTTCATTTAAATTCCATTTTTCAACTCTATTTTCCCTAGATTTTTCATTGGGGGGAAATTTGAAAATTTTTTTTCCCAAACTGCCCTTTTTAAAATTCCTTTATTTATTTTTACATTCTTAATGTTTAAAGTTTTCCTGTTTTGATCTTAATGGGGGTATGACACTACCTATTGTTGTTTTTTATCAATTCCCCCTCACTTCCACTAAAGTTTGATACCAAAGTTAAAACCAATTTTCTGACTTCCCGTTTCCTGTTCTTACATTAATTTTTTTGTACCCCCCCCATCATTAAATCATACTAAATTTTTTTGTTTTCTATTACTTCTTCTATAACTTGTCCGTTTTTTTTCATTACATTTTCCCCCTATTTTGCTATTAGCATTAAAGTCCCCACACCATATTACTTTCTCCTCCAGATTTCCAACATCTCTTCCCAATTCCATTGATAATGTTTTACATGGATTATAAAAAATTAAATTTTCTTAAAATTTTCCCCTTTTTTTTTTTTTCCCCAAAATTTCAACAACTATGTACTCTAAATCTTTACCTTTTTCCCTTTAAAATAAAGATATTGAACTCCTTCCTTTACAAAAACGCACACCCTCCTCCACTTCCTCCTCGTCTATCCCTTCTGATACTATTGTACCCCTTTTAAATACAAAAAACTATGTTTGGGCTTTTAAACCATGTCCCCCCTGTATACAATATTTCTGGTTTTTCATCAATTTCGTCTATATACCCCTTTAAATTCCTGTCCATTAGCGATTAGGCTTCTTGCATTCCACTGTATTATTATCATGCGTTTCCTATCAGCTGGGGGTTCCCCCTTGCCTCCCATCTGTTTTCCAAATTTTTTTTTAATGTATTCCCAAGACCCTTCTTTAACCCCCAAAACCTTTTCTGCTCTCTGACTATTATTTTTAAAACTTTCTGTTTTTTGTTTAGCCTTTTTTCAGTGCAGTTAATGACATATGCTACAAAAAATATCAGTTTTTCCACAGACATCGTGACATTATCCTCTGATTCTACTTTTTTCTGTTTGATAAGCTGGAATCCTATTTTTACCGTCATCCCTCTTTCTTTTCTTCTGTACAGTTTTAACTGCTTCAGCATAGGGTTATGTTTTTTTTGTCCCTTTTAATTTGTTGAATTTTTTTTTTGCTTTCTTCCTTACCTCCATCCCCAAAAGTTAACTCTATGTTTCCCTCCCAATTGCAACATTTTTTTTTGCACTCCTTCCCCACAATCTTCAATTCGATGGGCCTTTCCCACTTGGACATCTTTGGTTTTACCTTTGCATACAGCTGCTATGTGACCATATCTCTGACATTTGTAACATCTTAGTGGGGGGGGAATGAAAGGCCTCACAGGGGGAAAATCCAGATATCCTTTTTTTGACATTTTTTTTGGCATACTGGTTTTTCCTCAAAGTCAATTAAAATTGACAGGCTTCCTACTCTTTTTTCCGTTTACATTTTTTGGTCAATCTTTTGAGATTTTTTTACCTTTGTACCAACAATGCCTTTTTTTTTTTTTAGTTTTTCTATATCTTCCTCCAGAGGAATGCCATAAATTACCCCCCGAATGATTTTATCTTCTCCTATAATCTTCCTCTCTGTCACCGTTTTCTTGCAAATGTTTTCAACTTGTAAAGCCTTTCTTCTTTGTTCTTCGGTTTTACACAACACCAGTCTATTTCCATCTCTCAATACTTTCACCATTTCAACATCTCCTATCTTTTTTTTTTTATTTCTCTGGATAGTGAAATAGGACTCAGGTTCTCTTTTTCTTCTCCATTTTTTATCTTTAATATTATTTTACATTCTTCCCTTCCAATTTTTCTCCTAACTACTATCTCTTCTTCAGAACTGTTTTCTTCCAGCTCTCTTTTACTCCTTTGGCTGTCTAACATCTTTCCATCTTCTGCTTTACCTCTTCCCCGTCCTCTCCCTCTACTTACTGGCGTCCAATCATCAAAGTCCATATTGTCCTCCTGTGTATCCATTCTGAACCATTCACATACCAGTTTATGCCTTTTGCCGCCACTTCCAAAAGTAAGCAATCTCTCCTGCTAATCCTTTCTTTTCTGCCAAAGAAGCGTGCCGATAATGTCGCCAAGGCAACAGTCTTCTTCCGGTTTGATTTCAAAATCGAGATCGTTTTCCGTGTGCGTGTCGTCCTACCCTGAGGTTTCACTGTCAGGTAGAGTTCGGCTTTTCCGACCAACACTTCTGTAATGAACTATCTCAACAATTTCCCAAATAAAGGTCATCCATTGCGTTGGTCTTTCTTTAAACACCTAGCTTCTTGTCAGGCCCTGGCAATGAGTTGCTGGCAGCCTCCTCCTTAAATACTCCTCTTGAGGTAATCAGGCAGATAGGCAACACCTGTCGCACCCCTCCAGGTTCCAACGCCATCTAGAGGCTAAACACAGTAAACAGCACCACAAAAACATCCATAGCGTAGATCCTGACAGGATTGTGTTAAATGCACTGGAGAAATCAAAGAACATGATCCTCACAGTGTTGCTGGCTTTGTCCAGATGACACTGGGTTTGTTGAAGCAGGTGTGTGATGGCATCTTCAACTCCAACTCCACAACGCTATGCAAACTGAAGGGGGTCCTGATAGTTTATTGTTTGCTTACTCAGGTGGGCCAACAGGAGTCTCTTTAGGACCTTCATGATGTGGGATGTCAGGGCAACTGGTCTATGGTCATTGACGACTGATGGGTGAGTTTTCTTTGGTACTGGTACAAGACAGGAGGTTTTCTACAACACTGGAACCTTCTTCTGGGCCAGGCTAAGATTGAGGAGGTGCTACAGAATCCCCAAGAGCTGCTCTGCACAGCCCTTCAGGACTCTAGGGCTGACACGATCTGGACCTGCAGCCTTATTCCGATTCAGTCTCTCCAGTTGCATCTTCACCTGAATTCTTGAGACACACAGGTGGAAGGGGGAGTCAAAGGGAGCATCAGCATCTTCTGATATGGTTGAAGGCAAACATGTAGATGCAGAAGGGTCTATGGCTGAGGTGGAAGATAAAACATTTGAGGTGTTACTGGACAGCTGTGGGTCCTGTGGGTCAAAAGAGGGTGGGATGTCTGTTTGGCTGTGAGCAGGAGAGGAGGATGCTGAGCTTGTTTCTGAACTGAACCTATTGAAGAATGTGTTCAGTTCATTGGCTCTGTCCAGACATCCATCGGTCTGATCATCCTTCTGCTTGAAGCCTGTGATCTTCTTCATCCCTGACCACACATCTCTGATATTGTTTTGCTTGCTCTCCAGCTTCTTCTTGTACACCTCCTTGCTGTCTCTTATCTTGACTTTAAGTTGCTTCTGTATACTTCTCAACAATTCTCTGTCTCCCTCTCTAAAGGCTTTTTTTTCATGCTAGGCCAGGTCCTTCGGGTCACTGGTGATCCAGGGTTTGTTATTGGGGAAGCATCTTACGGTTCTGGTGAGGATGATGTTATCCACACAGAGGTTTATATAGTCGGTTACACACTCAGTCATGGCATTGATATCCTCTCCATGTGGCTGGCACAGTGCGTCCCAGTCTGTAGCCTCAAAGCAACCTTGCAGGGCTTCTTCAGATTCCTGTGACCATTTTCTCACAGTCCTCTTTATTACAGGTTGTCTCTGAACAAGGGGCTTATATTTCGAGCAGAGAAAAACAGGATTGTGATCTGATTTGATTTAGATTTTTTTTCTAACTGGCTGCAATGGATTTTATTTAAGAGCATCAGAGTGGGGGTGAACATGAATGCCACACTTTTCAGAATTTCATTTTAAAAAATGTTGAAAACTATGTTTTATTTTCCTCCCACCTTACAATTATGCACTACTGTGTGTTGGTTTTTGGCTGTTGTGTGAAAAAATGGGAACTATTTCAAGGGGTATTACTACTTCTTCAAGGCACTCTACTTTGCTGTTTAAGTAAAGGTTACTTTGGACAGTGGTGAGAGATGCACTGTCCTTAGGTGTTGCTTTGAATTTGACAATCTGCTTGCTTTGTTTATGCAGTCTTGTTCTTCCTCTTTGCATTCTCTGTATTGCTGGCTGACTGACTGTATCAGGAAGTGGTCAGCAGCCCAGGGTATTTAATTTTCATTGGATTCAGGGAGGACTTCCAGGAGGTGTGCACATTAGTGGCTCAATACAATCACATTTGTCAGCATGATCCTTTTTAAGTGCAATCCAATTAGACCGTGATTCTTTGATTTTATTATGCCCAGCCTTGCTGACAAAATGTTCTCAGTTGCTTCAATATGGCTCTGTTTAATGTACACAATTACATTTTCCTAATGAATTAACATGCTTTTCATGTCCTGATTTTTAAAATTAGCTTTGATTCCACTGTCTGCGGTGGCAGGATTTAAATGAAAGGGGGCAGGCTAAAAACACATGTTAGGGCCATTATTAAATAATCTGTAATTCATCTGCATTTATGAGGGTGTTAGAGTGATCTTGCACCCTTTATCTGTTTTGGGCAATTATCCTATGCGATTGAGCTGATACAAGATATTAATGTAGATGTTTTTGTGTGGTTTCCTTCGTTCTGACAATTGTCATTTGCTTGTCATTTCTTCCAGCTCTGGCTATTGATTTAATGCACCAGCCATCTCTTTTAGACAAAGGTAGGGGGAGATTCTGTATTCACTGTTTGAGCTGTGTGCATAAGCAGTCTTTGTAAAGTCTGGAAGGAGGGAGGGATGTTGAAAAAAAACATGTTTTCTTTCTTTGGCAAGTGGTTAGGTAATTGATTACGTTGTTAAATACACATGCACAGGCACACACACTTGCAGGCACACCATGTTCTTATGCATCTCTGCACTAACACATGGAAGTGTCAAACTGTTTCCATACCTGCTGGCTTCACACAGTGTCGCTGGAGCACCAGCAGAGATCCTCCTAGCCTTCTGCAGATTGAACCAGAGAAGCTGCCTCTTCTGTTCCTCCTTCACAAGTTTACATCCAACCCATTTTTATAAAGAGACACATAAAACAAGGTATCAAATGAAAGCCATGACCATGTCTATTTATTCCCTCATAACATCTCCTAGTTCTGTTCCTTTGCTTTTTCCCTCACTTGAATCTTTTTCCAAATATGGTCATCTGTCCATTAACAAGGAGTGAGTCAATCACCTGGCGTTTGGCCGCCCTCATCATATGACACACGGTGGAGCAGCACGGCTGTCAGCACCTCCCCCAAGCCTGGATCAGGTGACCAGATTATCTTCCTGCCGGCTTTTAATTTCCCACATTCCCGTGTGCCACAGTGACAGCAGATCACCCACAAACAGGCTGAAACCAACCAAATGACCAACGTGTCCGCTGTTTTCACGTCATGAGTCACAGAAATGGTCATGCTGGACCTTGATGACTCACAGATGTTGGCATTATCTTTTAAGTTTGATGGGCTGTGCTTTAAGGTCTGACCTGTGAAACACCTTTTTGAGTTTTAGCATGTTCTAGTGCTTAGAGAGATTGTTGGGTATAAGGGAGAACACAGGTTCTACCCAAGGCTACAGCGAACAATGTCACCACCTTGTCAAAGCATCGGTTATAAAATAACTACCTGGCACCACTTTCTCAGTGAATGAGTTGCATTTTTCCTACCCTGTAGTTTTAAACTGTATGACAAAGGAAGATTTCAAAGCTCAACTATATAACCGTTCACTCCAAGTCTGGATGATTTCATAAGATCATTGAAATCATAGCATAATATTTATGCCATCACATCTCAGCTGAAAACATGTATTGTAAAAAAACTAATTTTTTCAATTATATTTTCGATTTAGAGTTTAGACAAGCTTTGATTAGATAAATAAGATATATAGGCCACTATTTTCCCAGTAAAGGTCAGGTGCACCAGTTTTTTTTTGTTTTTTTTCAGAGAACAGGTTTAAATTTTGAAAGATTCATATGCTTTGTTTAACTTCATTAATAGCTTTCTTCAAACTTGAAGTTTGTTTTTGTCTAAAGATAACGAAAATTTTAAACAAACCATCAGTTTGGAAAAAACAAAAAAATTTCTCTGTTTTTATTTACATTTGATTATAAATCAGTGGCTATATCCACAGGTATTGTGATGATTCATTTTAGGTGATGAGCTCTCAGTCTTTGAGTTTAGCTTCCTGCCTCAAAACCTCTCCACAGATTATTTTTCAGTTTCAAGTGAAGTCTCTGGTTGGACCACTCCAAAACATTGGTATCACTTGTAGTCAGAAGAAACATATTGGTCAAATTATACGATTACTTAAATCTAAATGGAATAATTGAATAAATTAATAACTTTGGCCATCCATTGGTCTTGACTGTAAATTAATTTGTAATCTATGAATTCTTTCCCTTTTTTGGATGATCTTGATTCCAACTTAAATGAGATTTCTGTATATTTCTCGGGGTTCAGAAGTGCTACTAAGAACAGAAAAATATCCCTGTTGCAGTCAGAATTTGGACTGCTGGTTTACTCCTGGAACTTGAAGTAGATCACTCCAGGTGTCCAGTTTCCACCGAACATTCTCAAAGCTCTTCTGGTGGGAAAAATTCTTACACTTTTTGTTCTGGCTGGTAGGTCACCTTTTGAAATATCCCATGATACCCCGCTTTGGATTTAGAACCGAGGTGAACACAAAGGAAAACACAAACTGACCACATGTCCAAAGTGTTGAAAAAACACAGAACAAAAAATCTTGCAGGAACTTTGCACATAATTAGACAAATATGGTATAGAGCATGAATCGCAGAAAGACAGTTATCATAACCAGGTCTTGAGATAGTAATAAGTCGTGGCTCTCATCTGGTAGGGCAAGGGTTTTTTTTTTCAGGTCCTCTGCTTCTATCTGTGTGATTTATGAACTCAGCTGATTCTGCTAGGCAGCCAGTGCTTCCAGGGAGGAGACATCATGAGGGACTGATTGCCCTATCAGTGGTCGATTTAGGATAATGTGTGCATTATATTAAATTGCACAGAATAGTAAAACTGGATTTGTCAGTTTTCTTTAATTATAGTAAAATGACAGTATCACTTTCAGAATGTAATACACTGAAGTTAAATAACCATGGGTAACTTTAAACCTTTCTGAATTTCTGAAGCAAAGCCAGGCTGTAAAAATTAAATTCAGATACAACTTCTTTTGAGCACACCATTTCTAGATGAAAAAAAAACAGAAGATTGAAGATTTTTAGGATAATTTAGAATTTGAAGAATTTTAGGATGGCATCAGCATGAGACCAGGCGTTGTTGTCACTAGATCTAAAAGTTCAGAAAGGACATGTGGAAGTAACTTATATGAAAACTGTTACTGTTCTATGTTAATATGCACTATGACTTTTTTTGAGCTTCCTTTATTCTCATTGTGAGAGATGGATGGATGAAGGTAACCTTTCATGTGACTGTGCAATCCAGAATGAATAAACTTGCATATGTTCTTCCACTTTAAAGCATTCATAGGCTTAATAATCCCACAAAAAAACAAAAAAAAAAAACTATAAGACCAACTTTGGAATAGCTGTTGGATTCTTCTGTTTTGAAGCAACATCCCAAGGCTTCTTTGACTCTATATGCTTTTAATCAGAATTTATTAAAATAAAAATTAAAACGTCATGTCTGAAACTTCTGTCAGTATAAATGTCATGGTCTAAATACTACAGATAGAACACAAAAATATACATTTAATGTCATGAAGAAGTTCAAAATTTTGTGTCTCTCAGAAAGTGAAACTAATATGTTACATGGGTTAGCAATGTACACGCAGAGTGAAAGCCATTACTCCTTATAAATGGATGATTATGGCTTAAAAATAATGACAACCCAAAACTCAGTTTCTAAGAAAATTACAATATTGTGAAAAAAGAAAGAAATACTGAAAACATATGATTTAACACACTAATCTGCTAATCAATTTAAAACTCCTGCACGGCTTTCCTGAGCCTATAAATTATCTCTCAGTCTGGATCATTAAGCTACACAATCATGGGGGAAACTGCTGACTAGACAGATGTCCAGAAGACACTTATTGACACTCTCGTCAAGAAGGCTAAACCACATAAAGAAGCTGGTTATTATCAAAGAACTGTATGCAAGCATATTTATTGAGTTGAAGAAAAAAATGTGGTGGAAAGGGTCCATCAGCAACAGGGATAACTGCAGCCTTGAGAGAATTCTCAAGCAAAACCCATTCAATAACTTTTTGTAGCATTACAAGTAGTAGACTGAGGAAAAGGGACAGACTCCACCTAGCTTGAAGTCCAGTGGGAAGTTTTCTACAGTTAGTGATGATTTGGGGTGCAAAGTCATCTGCTGGTGTTGGTCCACTGTGTTTTCTGGAGTCCATAGTCAATACAGCCATCTAACAGGAACATTTTAGAGCATGCCATGCTTCCTTCCACTGACAATATCTAGAGATGCTGATTTCATTTTCCAGCAGGACTTGGCACCTGCCCACTTTGCCAAAGGTACCCATAGCTGGTTCAGTGACCATGGAGTTACTGTACTTGACGGGCCAGCAAACTGGCCCATACCTAAATACCATTGAAATATATGGGTATCTGGCAAGAGGAAGATGAGGGACTTGTGACTGTCGCTAACATACTAAACAATGCAAATAACAATTAAAGGCTACTATCAAGGCAACGTTGGCTATCTCTCATTACTCCTCATACTGATCACCTCCCACACCACACCGTGTTTACTGCGTGGGATGGAGTAATTCATAGCGCCAAAAGAAGCCTCTGTGCCAAACAAAGTATTGAGCGGTGCATAGAAAATGGAATATTCTTTTCTGGTTGGAACTCGATGACCTCTTTTTTGAAGGGGTGGCATTCCTGCTGTAGTAGAAGTTCACAGGAGTTTCTGAGACAGAATTTGGGGTGGGTTTCGTTATCTGTAAGCTATAATCACAGTCAAATAGGAATCATCTCATCTGTTCAGCTGTGTTTGATGGAACACATTTCCCCTGGTCCAAGACCTCTGCTTTGGTACTCCTTACTTCAAATGTTTCTGGCAAGGACCCCGCAAACCTTCAGTCCCATCAGCTCAACCTCTATGTCCTGTCCTCTCAATTGACAATTCTTAGAGGCAGTTTGTACAGGCAGATCAAATCCTTGACCTGCCCCTTTCCTGTGACCTTTCCCGGTGGAGTGGAGTGCCGTAATCTGACCAGTGCACTCTTTTCAGACACGGTCGGGTTCCCTCTGTTGTGCCATTACCAGCTGAGTGTTATTACCCCTCTATGCACAGGAAAATATGCCTTGATTCCCATCGACCCACCATAGAATCAATGCTTTTAAAAATCTTTGACACCTTTTACTTAAGAGCAAAAGCATGCATTTTATGTTTTGACATGGTGATATTGATTTGGGTGGCGCAGGGA
Organism: Crenichthys baileyi; assembly: GCA_036173005.1. Classification (NCBI taxonomy): domain Eukaryota; kingdom Metazoa; phylum Chordata; class Actinopteri; order Cyprinodontiformes; family Goodeidae; genus Crenichthys; species Crenichthys baileyi. The sequence continues at coordinate 74,810 of JAHHUM010000618.1, read as the reverse complement.
GACAGTTCGAGTGTGGTGTAAAGGCGATGCTTTAGTGGCGAGTGATGTGTGTTGACGTCTCACTAACGCTGGTTTGTCCCTCTCCTCCAATCTTTGCAGTTCTTTGCTTTGCACTCTTTGTCGCTGCCAGTGTCTGGTAACACTGCCATCCTTAATGGCTTTCCTTTCCTCCATCTAGACCCCCTCCTCCTCTGAGCAACCCCTATACCCGTCTCTTTTTTACATCCACTCCACCTTCCTGGCCTCTCTTCTATCTGGAGACCACCGACCCACCCTAACCCCCCACCCCCCGCCTTACTATCGTCCTTGCACTACTCTGTACACTCATCCACCAATCAATACTCAGTGCTTCCCCCTGTCCACACCCCACGTCCCTCACATTTGGCTTGTTGATAAATTATAAATGGGGACCCGCTCACATCACATCTAAAATTTCTATTGTATTTGTCAATGGATGATCAATACTTCACCACGCCAAAACCTCAAAGCTCCTCATGCTTCTGCTCTCCTTCAACTTTCATTCCCTGACTCTCCTACCTCTTTTTGTTTGTTTATCATTTTGAGTTGCAGAAGGTGCAGCGGGTGCTGAGGTCTCCAGGGCATCTGAGATTACAAAAAGGTAATCATCAAATAAATGCATCCGCCCCTGCTCTTTTCTCACCTTTTCACTCTGCCACTTTTATCCCTTAGCGTGCCCTTTATGCTGCCTTTTCCTCTCCAAAATGTCATTAACATATGTCAAGGTTGGGTTCAGTCAAAGCATCAGAGTTTCAAATCTGTGGCTTGATGCCAGTTTTTGGATAAGCACCCTTATTTTAAGAAAACCACACATCCCTCTATTGACTGTTTTCATTGACATTCTTTAACCACCCCCACACCTTGAGATCTTGTAAAGACAAATCAACAAACACAGCTGATGTTTGACGTGAAATAACATAAAAGGCTGGAGAGCTCTGCAAACATACAAACAAGCTCCTAGCTGTCATTCGTTTCTGGACTTTACATTGTAAAAGCGCATCTCTCTAAATTCAGAATATCATCAAGTTATTATGTTTCAGTAATTAATAACAAAACATAAAACTTGTATTAAAGTGATTCATTAGATAGAAATTTGATTTTTTTTTTCAGAATTCTGATGTCTATAGCTAAAAACTAATAACAATATATTTAAGACCAATTTTAAAAAAAAAGAATTTTTAATGAAGAAATATCAGCCTAGTGAAAAGTATGTTCATGCACTTTATGGTGTATGCCCTTAATGCTTAGTCTGGACTCCATTTCATTGAATTACTGCATCAGTGTTACTTGGCATGGGGATGATCTGCCTGTGGCTCTGGTAAGGCGAAGGTGGGCTTGCTTTAGTAGCAGCCTTCAGCCTGTTTGCATTGTTGGATCTGGTGTCTCTCATGTTCATCTTGACAATACCTCATAAATTCTGTATAGGTTTTAGGGCAAATGAGTTTGCTGGTCATTCAAGCATAGTGATACCACAGTCAATAAACAAGGTAGTGGCACTTTTGTCGTCAGCAGAGGGACAAAATAACAAAGTGCTCTAAAATTTGATTTTTGATGATTTTTAACTTTATAAAACATATGGTTGCAACACCAGGTGACATCATCAATCAGACATCCCCAAACCATTACTGGCTGTGGAAACTTTACACTGGACCTCAAGGAACTTTCATTGCCTCTCCATTCTTCTTCCAAATGATGGGACCTTGATTTCTAGAAGAAATGCTAAATTTACTTTTATCTGAATGGAGGGCTTTGGACCACTAAGCAAAGCTTCTGTCCCTTTTCTCCTTAGCTAATTAATACACTTCTGAATTTGTTTCTGTTTAGGGAGTGGATTACAACAATGAGGGCCATATTTATAGCCCATGTCCTGAATGTATCTGTGTATGGTGGCTCTTAAAGCACCTAAACTTGCTACAGTCCATGCATATTGAAGCTTCCATAAACTCCTGAATTGGCTTTCCTTCGCATTCTTCCCTGGGGTGCAATTGTCCTTGTTGTTTTTGCTTATTGTTTACCATACTTTTTTCCCCTAATATGTTTAGACACAGCACTCTGTGAACAACCAGCTTCTTTAGAAATCACCTTTGTGCCTTACCGTCCTTAAGGAGAGTGTCAGTGAATTTCTGCTGTACAACTGTCAAGTTAGGAGTGTTCTTTATAATTATGTCGGCCATAATATCTCGATAACATGTTAATAATCTTTTTTTTAAATTAGTTTTATGTTTTATTTCACTTTTTTCTGGGAAACAGAATCTGTAGGCAATATAGTTGCACTTTCCTGTGTGTGTCCACTTGTCTAAGATTTTCATTTTTTTTCTCACACTTTGACTCCCAACGTTCTCACTTTCTCTTTATAACACCATCCAAAGCATGCAGGGTCAAAGTGGTGGTGGTGTAATTTAAGTGGCGTACAGGGCTTATCACAGCCTAGCGTTCAGCTGTGATCTCTGGCCCTGAGCAGCACCTGCTCGTCACAGCAGATCTCACCTCCCACCTGCTGACGAGAGAAACTATGCTGCCTAATAACTTTAGCAGCGGCTCTCTGCCTCCTTTTCCATGACCACTTAACCCCTGACACGGCCTTTTAAGTAAAGGTCTGGTATGTGTCTACCAGCATTAGCTTGGCTGGTGCCTTTGTACCATTACCTCAAGAGCCATGCAGTCATCTGTTAGCATTGAGACATAAACTACCTACAGTAAGACAAATTGGATAAAACAAATAACAAACTGATTATTTGTTGTTTAATGGCACATTGTCTTTGTATTATGAGACACAGAACGTTTATCTCTGAAGTTTTTAAAGTTCAGGGGCATATCCATAGTGTGCTTGCAGATATAATCCAAAAAGGCTAAGATTGTTTGGGCTTAACCTCTCAAACTCTGATATGCTTCTTGTCTTACTGCACTTCAGCAACCACTGCGTCAATCGCACTGGTGCACTCCCCACCTAGTTGTCCTCCAGCCCACTCCAAAGTAAAAAACTAAACCTCTCCAAACTGCCTAAGATGGATATTACAGGGTTACATGAAGAGCACAATGACCCTGGGTTCTTAGATAGACATCAAATATCCTACAAAGACCCACCCATATGCATGCATGTAATCTCACTGAGTGACTGTGTTCAGAGGAGTAAAGTAAAAGCTCCTTCTGTTTGGGGACAGTTACTTTTACCTTTAGTCTGGAGCTCTATTGATCAAGACCATCTATCTCTACCTATTTTCCAGTTGAAAGGGCAACAGAAGCAAAAATGCATTTGTAAGGGCAACAGAAGAAGACCAGACTTTGAATTGAAAGTCAGAATGACTTGAAAGGATAGACAAGTACAGCTTAAAAAATTTAAATATCATGAAAAAGTTTAATATTTTTTGTCACTCATTTCAGAAAGTGAAAGCAACTGCATTGTTGGGTCTGTTGTCTCTCATCTTCCTACTGACAATACTCCGTAGATTCTCTATAGGACTTAGGTCAGGCCAGTTTGCTGGCCTATCAATCACAGTAACACCATGGTCTATGAACCAGCTTTTGGCACTTTTGGCAATGTAGGCAGGTGCCAAGTCCGGCTGGAAAATGAAATCAGCATCTCTATGAAGTTTGTCAGCAGAAGGAAGCATGAAGTGTTCCAAAAATGTTCCTACCGTGCAGCCCCAACTGCCTTTCCTTTTCTGAAAAAATACTGAACTTTTTCTGGATTTTCGCATTTTCTGAGCAGTTTTTGGACATGCTTTTGCATATCAATTGAGAGAAGCGTCCACAGTATTTCCTCCATCTGATACCTAAGTTGTTTTTGATCAGGCTGGCCCAAAATATCTCAGGTTCTCTAGCTTTAATTCAGTTTTCAATTCAATTCAGTTTATTTATATACCGCCAATTCACAACACATGTTGTCTCAAGGCACTTCACAAAAGTCAAGTACATACATTCCAATTAATCCTAACCATTGAACAGTGCAGTCAGATTCAGTTATTTATTTAAATTGGATAAAACATTTTTCTATCTAAGGAAACCCAGCAGATTGCATCCAGTCAGTGACTTGCAGCATTTCCTCCTCCCGGATGAGCATGTAGCGCCAGTGGACAGTCACTTGTGTTGACTTTGCAGCAATCCCCCATACTGAGCATGCATGCAGCGACAGTGGAGAGGAAAAACTCCCTTTTAACACGAAGAAACCTCCAGCAGAACCAGGCTCAACGTGAGCGGCCATCTGCCATGACCGACTGGGGGTTTGAGAGAACAGAGCAGAGACACAAAAAGAACACAGAAGCACTGATCCAGGAGTACTTTCTATGGGAAGGAAAGTAAAATGTTAGGGAATGTAGCTCCTTTAGTTTGTGTTCATCTAGAAAGAAAGAACAGATAAAATTTGAGTCCGTTTTTCAAGGTTAGAGTCTGAAAGAGAGCACATATAATTAGTTACAGTAAAAAACCCCAGTCAATTGCTATATCTAGAGAGAGAAAGGGTTTAAACACTGAAAGACATGGCCATGTGGATCATCGGTAGAGGGTGAGCATTAAGTTGTTGCCAGCAGAAGCTTGGACAATGCCCCTCTCCAGAAAGGTGTCACAGGTAGACACAGAGTCAGGCCAGGTGTAGCTATTAGGAAGATAAAAGAGAGAACAAAGTTAAAAGCTGAAATAACAGCAAATAATGCAAAATTGGAGAGTAGTGTGAGAATGTAGCAAAGAGGGTGAAAGTGGTCATTATGTCCTCCAGCAGCCTAAGCCTATAGCAGCATAACTACAGAGATAGTAGTCTCATGCTAATTCTGTTGTGTTATGATGGCATAGGAAAAGAAGACAGAATACAGCAACATTTTTATCCAATTAAAAATTGGTGAATATCTGTTAAATTTGCCCTTCAGCAGTTAGAAAAGAAAAATAATCTGTTGCTGTAATAATCTGCCATCTGCTCAAGACCTCGGTGCCAAGGTACACCAGTTCACAAACTTAGCTTTCTTTAACACCTACTTTAAAGCAAAACTAAATTCCACCTATAGGACAGCTAAAGTGATTAGGAAAGACAGTCAAGTATGGAAGCATAGGGCAGGTTCTGGGTGTGACATTAGCACAGATCCTTTATGAAGTTCCTGAGAGTGAAGCAGTGTGTACTTAGAGTTACTTTGAGACAATGTTAAAAGAAAATCTCTTGCAAATTTACATAGAGTTCACACCAATAGTTTAGCACAACATTTCACAACATTTGTATTGCCCTGGCAGATTTAGTTTTAAAATAATTTTCATTCAGATACAATGCTTGTTTCTGGTAGAAACTGAGAGCAGTGTCTCTCAAAACATATTAAAACACTGTAAAATTAGCATAAACTTTGAAAAAACTATTTTTTTAATTTAAATTTTCTTTTCAAAGTTGCATGTCGAAGGTGGTCATTCTTCCTTCCTTCTTCCATGTACTAACACCCTGCTGCAGCTGAGCACAGGCCAGTCTCCCTCTTAATAGTGAAAAACGAGAGCTGTCATGTCGTAATCGTGTAATAACCGTGGATGGTGTCACTTTCAGCAATTAATGGAGACGCTGTGACTGGGTTGCATAAATCCTGGCTAACTTGGCTCCAGCTGGGTGACGCAGTGGAGGAAGGTTGCTGAAGCATACATTATGATGTATTCGTTTTTTGTGTCTGGTTTTAATAGTGTTAACGGTAGGGTTATATGTTGTATGTCTACATCAGTCTTTCACAATGCTGTGGAATATTCTTGGCTTGGATATTGCTTCATTTCAGCAATATCTCTGTAAACATAGATACATACCTCATTTAACTGCTAGGCATCAAGTTTCATTCATGCAGAGTTCTAATTTCTTCCTTATAGACATTCTGTTGTAGACTTGCTTTTTATATAGGAACATTGTCTTTTTACAGGGTTAATTTAAAATGGGAAGTCACTGGTTAAATAAAACTGAATTGAATTGAATTGAATTTAGAAACAGATTTCAGTTCTTAGACAGATAGTGGAATTGTAGTTTGTTTGAAAGACCGTAAAGTCCTCAGATTTAAAAGCAATGAAAACAAAGCTTTGCTAAGATATTGCTATCACGTTTTTGTTTTTGCACTGATCATTTATATTTAGTTTTTGCAATACATCGTAAACTGCTTAAGACCAAACATATTACCCCTGGTTTTGTGTGAAAAGGTCATTGCTTCAGAAACCTGAGATTTCTTAGTTATGTTTTTTTTTTCAAAATTAATTATTTTTACAAAAGATTTTGTGGCCTTTATTGACAGCAATCAGATAGGATATGGAGTCCGACCTCCACATTTACTTCAAAGTAAAATAAACACTCACCATTGCACATCATGTAATTTTGAGCCACCAGTACAGCTTTCAGTTTGACACACTCTGGCCATTGTGGTCCTTAGTATTTTTGTAGTCCCTCTTGAGTTTTTTGTAGTTTTTCCCGGCACTGCGGTGCTCGGTAAAATCTGTGGCTTGTCAGTCTCCTCGCCACCATGATGAACACCTTCTCATGGCACTGACATATGGCTGACCATGCCCATGGGCAGTAAGTGTACAGCAGTCTGCTGACGTCACATTTCAGCCCTGCTCAGCCCCGATGGGACCTGCTGACGAGCAGGTACCAAGAGAGGCAGTAATGGAAATGGTCGCAAAATGGCCGTGGAGTGGACCTGACAAAAGTAGAACCCATGGAAAAGGGGGAAAAGAGCTTGTTGAGGGAACTAAAGATTAGAATAATGTAAATAAATCTGCCAGGGATATGAATAATTTTGAGGTTAACTGTGTATAACTTCAGAAGTTGTGTTGCTAGATATTTTATGTTATGGCAGGGAAGACATATTTCTGTAAAAAGATCGTTATATTTCTAAAATTCAGTTACTAGTTAGCATTTCCAAGTCTGTGTGCATGTTAATGATTTCACATTTCAATATACCTTCTTCCACCATTTGAATGATCTCAGTTTAGCCTTTTGTCAGTAGCTCTAGCTGCTGTCTTAAAATGCTATCCCTGTGGGCCTACAGTTTTGAAGCTATAGCCGATTTCATATTCAGGATCTGTTGCTCCTGGTGTGATCCAAAGTTTTTATTAGCACAGTCATTAAGATTCCCCTCCAGTTATGTCACTTCCGGTGACACACTGGGGGCACTATTTTCAGACTCAGTGGTGAGAAAAGCTACATAGAGGTGGTAGTAGAATGTTTTATTTTGAAATATGAGCCATGTTTGCATCAAAAATTTGAATCTTAGGCCTGTTGCAATAACTAGGACTTCAATCTCACAAACAATCGTTATCTTATGTATAAAACGGTGAAACCTAGTAGGTGTATAACATTTAAGTAAATATTAATGTTGTCCTCTCTGAGTTACTGTAGTTATGCAAGTTACTGGTTGTCAGGGTAGCATTATGTACAAGCACGTATGGGTTCCTTCTAATGTACCTCGACAGTATGTGCCCTAAAAGAATTAACAGAATTTGTTTTTTTTGTTAAATGCTCTCATTGAGCAAGCGTATACAGGAAGTAAGCAAGAGACCAGCACTTTGACAGAAATGTGCACATTCTCCTCTTATAAGGTGATTGATTTATTGACCAAGGGCATTCATGGACCGTTGGCTAGTATTAACTTATAACAACCGGATCATGTTTGCTGTTGCTTCACAATAATGACCACACATATATCTCCTAAACTGAACTCTGTATGACTGTGGGTTGTCTCAGAACAAAATAAATCTAAATCACCTCTGACATTTCCTGGTGTTAAGCTATTTTCATTATATTTATTTGAACATAACAGTACATTTCCAGTATATTTTTAGTGGGGTAACCCTTATTTATTTTCCAAATAATTCATAGCAATTCTTAGCAGTTTTAGTACATCTTAAATTGAATGTAGTAAGACAGTTAAAGATAAATATGTTAATGTTCATGTGTTAAACTAGACCTAAGGATAATTATTTACCTTTATAACGCTCAACTTTCAATTCAATTCAGTTTTGTTTATATGGTGTCAATTCACAACACATGTTGTCTCAAGGCACTTCACAACAGTCAGGTACATACATTCCAATTAATCCTAACCATTGAACAGTGCAGTCAGGTTCAGTTATTTATTCAAATTGGATAAAACATTTTTCTATCTAAGGAAACCCAGCAGATTGCATCCAGTCAGTGACTTGCAGCATTCACTCCTCCCGGATGAGCATGTAGAGACAGTGGACAGTCACTGGCGTTGACTTTGCAGCAATCCCCCATACTGAGCATGCATGTAGCGACAGTGGAGAGGAAAAACTCCCTCTTAACAGGAAGAAACCTCCAGCAGAACCAGGCTCAGTGTGAGCGGCCATCTGCCACGACCGACTGGGGGTTTGAGAGAACAGAGCAGAGACACAAAGAGAACAAAGAAGCACTGATCCAGGAGTACTTTCTAAGGGAAGGAAAAGTAAATGTTAGTGGATGTAGCTCCTTTAGTCGTTTCACCTAGAAAGAAAGAACAGATAAACTCTGAGCCAGTTTTCAAGGTTAGAGTCTGAAAGAGAGCACATATAATTAGTTACAGTAAAAGCTCAGTCAATCGCCATGTCAAGGAGAGAGAAAGGGTTAAACACTGAAAGACAGGGCCATGTGGATCATCGATAGAGGGTGAGCATTAAGTTGTTGCCAGCAGAAGCTTGGACGATTCCCCTCTCCAGAAAGGTGTCACAGGTCGACACAGAGCCAGGCCAGGTGTAGTCAATCGCCATGTCTAGGAGAGTGAAAGGGTTAAACACTAAAGACAGGGCCATGTGGATTTTCGGTAGAGGGTGAACATTAAGTTGTTGCCAGCAGAAGCTTGGACGATTCCCCTCTCCAGAAAGGTGTCACAGGTAGACACAGAGCCAGGCCAGGTGTAGCTTCTAGGAAGAGAAAAGAGAGAACAAAGTTAAAAGCTGAAATAACAGCAAATAATGCAAAATTGGAGAGTAGTGTGAGAATGTAGCAAAGAGGGTGAAAGTGGTCATTATGTCCTCCAGCAGCCTAAGCCTATAGCAGCATAACTACACAGATAGTTTCAGTTCAGATTATTTAGTTAAACGGCGCTTATTTACAACAATGTCGTCTCAAGGCATCCCACAAAGGTTCCCACTGATGGTCATTGTTATACTAAAAACCACAAGGATTGGGAAACCTCTCTCTGTCAGAATGATTATAACCATTGGGAAAGAGAAGGGGTCATACAGGTAGCAGAAATGGAGGGTGTGTTTGCACCTCAACCATAACTGAGCCGGTTTAGGCTAAACCTGACTCCCCCTTACTCCATCCAACAGGGAGGGAGGAAGGCTCCCTCCCTGATAAACTAAGCCACTCTAACTATAAGCTTTATCAAAAAGGAAAGTTTTAAGCCTAGCCTTAAAAGTAGACGGTGTCTGCCTCACGGACTACAACTGGGAGCTGGTTTCACAGGAGAGGAGCCTGATAACTAAAGGATCTGCCTCCCATTCTACTTCTAGAGACTCTAGGAACTACCAGTAAACCTGCAGTTTGAGAACGAAGTGCCCTGTTAGGAACATATGGAACAATCAGATCTCTGATGTATGATGGAGCTAGATTATTAAGGGCTTTATATGTGAGGAGGAGAATTTTAAATTCTATTCTGGATTTAACAGGGAGCCAATGAAGGGAAGCTAAAATAGGAGAAATATGATCTCTCTTTTTAATTTTCATCAGAACTCTTGCTGCAGCATTTTGAATCAGCTGAAAGCTTTTAACTGCATTTTGTGGACATCCTGATAGTAACGAATTACAATAGTCCAGCCTTGAAGTAACAAATGCATGGACTAGTTTTTCAGCGTCACTCCTGGATAGGATATTTCTAATTTTGGCAATGTTCCAGAGGTGAAAGAAGGAAATCCTAGAAACCTGTTTAATATGGGATTTAAATGACATGTCTTGGTCAAAAATAACACCAAGGTTTTTTACTTTATTACCGGAGGTCAATTTAATGCCATCCAGGTTAAGTGATTGACTAAGCAGTTTCTTTTTTAAAGACTCCAGTCCAAAGACGACAATTCTGTCTTGTCTGAATTTAGAAGTAAAAAATTTAAAGTCATCCAAGTTTTTATATCTTCAAGATATGCTTGTAGTCTATCTAACTGGTTGGGTTCATCAGGATTTATGGATAAGTAAAGCTGAGTATCATCAGCGTAACAGTGAAAATTTGTCCTATCCTGTCTGATAATTTGACCTATTGGAAGCATATATATAGTAAAGAGAATTGGCCCAAGTACTGAACCCTGTGGTACTCCACAATTAACCCTGGAGTTTAAAGATGATTTATCATTTACATGAACAAACTGGAATCTGTCAGACAAATAAGATTTAAACCAGCCTAGCGCTGTTCCCCTGATCCCTACAGCATATTCCAGCCTTTTTAAGAGAATATTATGGTCGACTGTATCAAATACAGCACTGAGATCTAACAGGACAAGTACAGACACACGTCCATTATCTGAGGCCATAAGAATATCATTATTGACTTTCAGCAGAGCTGTTTCAGTGCTATGATGAGCTCTGAAGCCTGACTGAAACTCTTCAAACAGGTAATTGCTGTGTAAATGCTCACACATTTGATTAGCAACTATTTTCTCAAGAATTTTAGATAAGAATGGAAGATTGGATATAGGTCTGTAATTGTTCAAGTCATCTCGATCCAGCGAAGGCTTCTTAATTAAAGGTTTAATTACAGCTAACTTAAAAGCCTGTGGTACATATCCATCTACTAAAGATATATTATCATATCTAAAATGGGTCTGGTAATCAGAGGGAACACTTCCTTAAATAATTTGGTTGGGATTTGATCTAACTTACAAGTTGAGGGTTTAGATGAAGCTAATATTTCTGATAACTCAGGAAGCTCCACAGGATCAAGGCCCGCCCGCTCACCTGAACCATGCAGACCCCTCCGAACCCCCTCCCCCAGACAGAAAAGGGACCGGCATCAGTAACCGGAACCTAAGACAAGGAACCAGAAATCGAGCCGGAACCACCCAGGACCAAACAACGCCGACACCCATCCAAGGCCAACCACCCATCCCCACCCCAGAAGGAAACCTACACCCACCCCAACATTCAAACAACTCCCAGAGCACGTAAGACGTTGGACACCCAGGTTGAACCCGCCCCACCCCCTCCCGCAGATCCTCCGCCCCACCAGCAGAATGTGCTCCTTGAAGGAAAGAGCACCTGCCATGAGATGGGACCTACCCGCCAGTTTCGGAGGCCCTTATGCCCGCCGATGCACCAAAGGCCCCCAAGCCAGGGCCGGGCGCCCGGGTATGCACCAGCCCAAAACCCCGGCGACATACCCGCCAGGACCCAAGACCCCCAAGGCCCAGCCAGACCCCTGCCCAGGGGGCGACACGCCCCGGGAACCCCGAGCCCCCAAGCCCACCCCAGACCCACCCAGGAGGAGCACGACCACCAGGCCAGTGACCTATGTCCGTCGGCGCAGGCACCCCGAGAGCACCGCATGCAGCTACCAGATGTCTCCCCCGAGAGACACCAAAACCCCACCCCGGCCGGGACCACAGCCCCCAGCGCCAGACCCCCCAGCGATCCCCTCCCAGGGACACCCAAAATGCCCCAACCCAGACACCCCCCCGAATCCGCCACAACGCCCCACAGGACGAAGCAAAGGGCGCCCCACCCCCACTAGGTGATGGAGCCGATTAAAGGAGCCCAGAGAGATCGATCTGACGTGGAGGCAGAGGCTGTCTCAAGGCTTATATAATCTAATAGAAAATTTCTATACTGATTGATATTAAGAAGGTTTTTATTTTTCAAGTTCATGAGGATAGTTTTCTTAGCGATGCGTAAGGCAGTGAAGACCAAGTGAACTGAATTTGTCTCTATGGTGACATCATCTAAGTTGCCCAACAAGCAAATTGAAGGGGAAGGTGAAATATTACATTTCAGACACTTTGATAAGTCTTCACATATCAGGCACCAGAACCTCTGGACGGGTGTACATAACCATAGTGCATGGATGTAATTATCTGGTATATTACTTGTGCAGTGTAAGCAAGTATTAGAAGGTGCCAAGCCCATCCGGAACATCCGTTGACCTGTATAGTATACTCTATGAAGGATTTTATATTGTATTAATTGCAAACTGGGGTTACTAGTCAGTTTAAAGGTTCTGGAACATATCTGAGACCAGAATGTTTGGTCAAAGTTAACTGCTAAGTCCACCTCCCATTTTGAAATAGGAAGGGAAATTGATTCATCTATATTAGACAGTGTCCTGTATATTTTAGACATTAATTTGGGGGGGTTGAGTTTTAGGAACTCTAGTACACTTGATGGCAGTTGTAACCCAATGTTTTTAAGACTGAACTTATTTTTTATTATAGATTTAATTTGTTGATATTCTAAAAATGTATTCTTGTCCATCCCGTATTGTATAATTAATCTGTTAAATGGGATAAACTGAATTCCTTCAAATATATGTTCCAGGTATTCAATTCCTTTACTCCTCCAATATGGAAAATTTATCATATTATTTTTTTGTAGGATGTCAGGATTGTTCCAGATGGGTGTACGTCTGCATGGGATTAGTGAAGACCCTGTCATTTTTAGATATTCCCACCATGCTGTCAGAGAGGTGCTGACGTTGAGGCTTTTGAAGCATACATGCCGTTTTATATTTGAGCTAATAAATGGTAGATCGGAAATCCTTATATTAAAAAAAAAAAAATAAAAAAAAAATAATGAAAAAGTTTTCAAATACCATGTACGGTTTCCGAGATATTAGACTTTGTTTGGGAGCAGGTTCAGGCATTTTTGTCTTTTTCTCCATTTTCCCTCTCTTTTCACCAAGTGATGTGTCGTGACTATTATATTTTCAACAAAAAAGGATGGATATTATCGTTCCCCTGTCCGTTCTGCTAAAAACGGTCCAAGAATGACGTCGATAGCCCCTATGGTTTCCGAGTTATGGGCAGTAGTTCGGAAGCATGTGCCTCCATGTTATAAACCCAGGCCAGGGGCAGACACAGAGTGTCGTGCTGCTTAAGTGAGAAACGGCAGGTGTCAAGTTACACTGACACTCTTTGCTGATTGGCTGATTCATTCCTCACTGTTCTATTTATAGCTCTGTGTATCTCATACTGTATATGTCTGTATGTGATTCTGTCTTTCTTTCTGCCTCTCTTCTCTCTGTGTCTCACACTCGGACACACACCCACACAGACCCACACACACACCCACACAGACCCACACACACACACACATCCATGGACTGCTATCTGTTTGAGGACTTTTCATTGACTTCCATTGATTTTCATTCATTCCTATGGCCTAAACCTGACCCGACCCCTAACCCTTTGACCATCTTCATAGGAGGCAGCTACATGGCGGCCATTTTCTGTGGGGTACTTAAACAGCATGTACTGCTGTTCCAACACCCAGACAACAGTGATTAACCCTAAACGGCAATTTCTTTCATCAACCTTCCATGGTTACTAATGATTTTTTAAAGCTGATAACAGCATACACAATGATTTCAGAAGAGCAAGCAGGTTCTATATAATTAATGGAAGTAACCCAGACCTGAAAAGATAACCATGTTGGATTTTCAAAATAAGACTAAACATGCTCTACAAAATAAAAGCCTTTACATTTTAAACAATACATGATTGCAGGACTGGGCTTCACACTACTGTTGTAGCTCCTCCAGTGTTGGAAATGGGACTATGCTGGTCATTTGAAAGAAGGCTTACTGAAACTTTCAAAATAAAAGCCTCAACCTGCCATAGTTATTTAGGATTTTTTAAGCTGACAAGAGTATAGACAATGATTTTTAAAGAGCAAGCGAGTTCTATATAACTAATGGAACTAACCCAGACCCGAAAGTACAACCGTGCTGGACTTTCAAAATAAGACAAAAAAATGCTCTACAAAATAAAAGCCTTAGCATTTTAAACAATAGATCATTTCAGGACTGGGCTTCACATTAATGTTGGAGCTCACCCAGTGTTGAAAGTATGACCATGTCGGCCTTTTAAAATAAAGCTTACTGAAACTTTCAAAATAAAAGCCTCAATCTTTAATAGTTACTAGTGTTTATTTAAGCAGATAATATTATACATTATGATTTTAGAATAGCAAGCAGGTTCTATATGACTAATGGAAGTAACCCAGACCTGAAAGGACGACCATGCTGGACTTTCAAAATAGGACAAAACACGCTCTACAAAATAAAAGCCTTTACATTTTAAACCATAGATAATTGGAGGACTGGCCTTCACACCACTGTTGGAGCTCACCCAGTGTTGGAAATAGGAGCATGTTAGCCCTTTTAAAATAAGACTTACTGAAACTTTCAAAATAAAAGCCTCAGTCTCTTCCAGAGTTACTAGTATTTTTTATGGTGATAATTGCATACATAATGATTTTTAAATAGCAAAATCTGGTCGGAGAAGCATGCGCAAGAGGCAGGCCCCGTCTAAATTTCTTCCGAAATTTTCTAGTTTTTAATAGAATCAATTTTATTTTGGAAGAATCCCATAAAGTCATGACTGCTGAGAGCTAAGGGAATGGATGGCTCAACAGAGCTATGACTCTGTGTAAATTTAGCAACTGTACTAAAGAGAAACCTAGGATTATTCTTGTTCTCTTCTATTAATGATGAGAAATAAACTGTTCTGGCTTGGCGAAGTGTCTTTTTATACAACAGTAGGCTATTTTTCCAGATTAAGTAGGAATCCTCTAGGTGCGCCATTTTATCTCCAATTTTCTAACATTGTGCTCTAAAGTACGCAGATATAAATTAAACCAAGGAGCCTGCCTCCTATGAATGATTACCTTCTTTTTCAAGGGGGCTGCATTGTCTAATGCATCACGCAATGATGAAGAAACACTATGAACAAAAGAATCAATTTGTGAAGGGGCAGAAACAATTATTGCCTTCCACTGTGCTTTTCAGTGATAATGAGGAAATTAAAAGTGGAACAGATTCTTTAAAGGTTGTTACAGCATCGTCTGATAATGATCTACAATAATGAAATTGTCTTTCAGGTGTGGAGTACTCGGTTAAATTAAACTCAAAGGTTATTAAGAAATGGTCAGACAGGACAGGGTTATGAGAAAATATTGTTATGTCTTTACACTCAATGCCATATGTCAGCACAACGTCCAGAGAATGAAGACAAAGGTGGGTAGGTTTGTTAATGTTTTGAGCAAAGCCAGTTGAGTCTAAGATAGCATTAAACGCTATATTTAGGCTATCACTTTCAGTGTCAACTACTATAATAACTTTATCTGTATTTAACACTAAATCAGATAAAAGGTCTGAGAACTGATCTAAAAATTGAGAGTAAGGGCCTGGTGGACGGTACAAAACAACAAACAGAAGTGGTTTTAGTGCTTTGCGATTTGGATGAGGAAAACTAAGGATTAAATATTCAAAAGAGTTGTAGCTATTGCTTGATCTGGGACTAATCAATAAATTGGACTGAAAGATGGTTGCTACTCCTCCTCCTCGCCCGGTATTTCGAGGAATGTGAAAATTTAAATAATTAGTAGGAGTTGACTCATTTATAGTAACATAATCCACTTGCTGCAGCCAGGTTTCTGTGAGGCAAAATAAATCAATCTGATTGTCACAAATCAGGTCACTAACTAGCAATGTCTTTGAAGAGAGAGATCTTATGTTCAGTAAGCCACATTTAATTGTTTTATTTTTCTTTTCGGTCTGAGTTGTGTTTATTTTTATGAGATTTTCCTGATTTCCTCCTTTTAGATTATTTTTTAATCTATTCAATTTTGGCCATGGGAGAGACACTGTCTTAATAGGGTAATGGGTGGGTAGCAGACAACAATGCAATGCTATAGGCAGATTAGATGGCATGAATCTGATGTGAGAATGTTGCTTAGGATTTTGGCCTGATGACTTGAGGCTTGACTTGGAATAAATTACTTTTGAAACGCTCTGGACTATAGACCCCATATTGTTTAGAAACATATTTGTAAACCTACTCAAATTAATGGGCAGCAACAGCTGAGAACTCCAGGGAAGCATCTCCACAAAAATTCTCATTGTACCTATTTATCTACTATATTTTGCTAGCAGCCCCATGTTGCCTCATTCTTTCTTACTTCTTATGAAAGCTTCAATAAAGGACATAAATACACTGCATCTGCACTTTGGCTGAGTTTTTGTTAAATAAATAATGACACTGTGAAATCTGTTGAAAGTGATGTAGGTAATCTGAGGTGGTGTTTATCTAATTTTATGACCTGACACAATTTTATGACCACATGGTTTTCAGGTAGGTTTTCATATTTCAAACCAAATATTAAGTCTAGATTGTGTTGCATGCATTAGAGGTTGGAAAGGTGACTGGCATCACTGAAGTTAGAATACATTTTGCAATAATTAAACTTAACTTAGATGAGACGGTGTAACATTTCCCATACAAATAGACTTCCTACCTCAAGAGCTCCATTTTAAATATAGCGTCAAATTTGTAGGTAAGCACAACTTTAACATGCTGAAAAAATATACTAAATGTGTCACTTTTTGTATGAAAAGATTTAATGAAGAAATGTAGGCATATATATTAGGTTGGAATATTGTAGATGACTTTTAAGCATTTTGTCTAAATCATCCTAAGAAGGTTCAGGAGCCATAGGTCTAAGAGGTCAGGGGGTAGGGCTCTGAGCTTGCCCACAAGGCTGTTCTTCATAGACAGAAGACAGATGAAATGAGTAGGGCAAGCTGTCACCAAAACGTGAGAAATGCATACAGCAGTCTGCTCCTGCCAACCCCTCAGATTGCTTTAAATTCATTGGGTGTGGGCAGTCTCTGACTTTACGAGGTGTTGGGATAGTATGAAGTTGGTCTGTGTGAAAAGAGGCAAATATTGGTGTATGTTTTTCACCACCTCTTTACTGAAGCACTTCAAGGTTTAGTTTGGAACCAGTGTCTAAGCTTAAACCAGTTCTTTGTGTTTGAAGAACAAACTCTTAACTATCTCTTGGCTGATGTATGCGTAAGAAGTACTGAAGTGAGGCAGTGGTACAAAAAGTATTTTGTAGAAAAATTTGTTTTTACCAAGACAGAGACCGATGATTGTCACTCAGAATCAGCTTTATTATAATCTTGCAAGAGAGAAGGATTTTTTACAGCATTGGAGATGCGCTCAGTAGTGCTGCTAGACAAAGCAAAGGTTCTCCTTATAAGCTACAACAGTTTCCAAGGTGACTCTCATGAGACCCAGAGAGACGAGGTCCCAGACATAATCTTAACAGTGTGGCATACATATTATCTCACACAGGTGCAAGGAGAAGGCTGGGAAACCATTACTCTAAAGCTATATAAGAGAACAATGGAAAAACACTGAGGGGTCCTAATACTAATGTCAGTTCCTGTGGAGTATCAAAGAGCAAATCAAGCAAGGCACTAAAATTTCCATAACAAGTATTTTCTGAATTTTGAAAAAAAGCTGGATTGTAAAGACAAAGTTAAAGCATTGCATGATAATCAAAACTACTGGCATTATTTTCCTTTTTTAAATGTATGATTATGATTTATAGCGGTAGCTGTATGACATATTTTATTTAGCTTTACATTTAGTCCTTCAGAAAAACACACAGTTTGCCATCTCTGATTGTAAGAACTGTATGAGACGTTCTTTGAGTCCAAAAATTTACTTTCAGGGGAATTAGTCTTTAGAAACACAATTATAGTAACACCTGACTCTACTTTTTTAAAAACCTACTTTTCCAAATGGAATGAACAAAAGTAATGTACTGATTACACTCTGCACTATGATTAGATCCACATTAGCTTTGTTTCTACATGGTGTTGAGATAAATATTGTGGCAAAAAAAAGCTGTCCCTCAGCACTTTTATAAACTTTAAAGGGATTATACCACAATTCTCAAAGCCTTTTCTTTTTAATTCAGTTTGGAGTTGTAGCTCGCAAAAGTTATATTGACTTCCATGTTTGAAATTGAGAAATATGTAGTAATAGTGAAAATGAGCACAAGGCAATCAAGCTGAGGAATGATGACAAATTTTTAAACATCAAACCCAGTCTCCCATCCAGAACAAAATGGCCACTCAAGACTAAAGTATTGATATCGAAGTCTGCATCTCGAATTTGAATTCATTAGGTGAAGATTTATTTGACAATTTGTCCAATGAGGAGCATACAATCAGATGAAATGCTGTCTGAAGGGAATAGCTTGGAGACTTATCAGTACAACACCGTAATAAAGGGCATCAAAGCACTCTGTGGTCAGTCCAGTCTGCCTGTAATTCTACACAGTGATGAATGACCACTTGTTACAAAAACTGTAGAACTGTAAAACACTAAGTGGAGAAACTGTTTTTGGTGGGTGAAGAGAAATCCTTCCTCCATGCCTCTGTTTACTTCCACTGAAATTTTTAATATTTCCTCCACAAAGGGATTTTGTAGCAAAAGTCTTAACTATATCATTATTTTCTTTGTCTTCTATAAGCAGTGGCCCATCCATTGACATTTCTGGCAAGAAGGCATTTTTGGACAAGAAACAAATAATGGACAGGATTTCTAGACGCAGCCAAGGGCCGGAGGGGTTTCTGGATCGGGGGCCAGTGGATTTCGTCTCTTCTTTTTGCAGATGACGTGGTCCTGCTGGCCCCCTCTAGCCAAGACCTACAGCATGCGCTGGGGCGGTTCGCAGCCGAGTGTGAAGCGGCTGGGATGAAGATCAGCTCCTCCAAGTCAGAGGCCATGGTACTCAACCGGGAAAGGGTGGCTTGTCCTCTTCAGGTTGGAGGGGAGTTCCTGCCTCAAGTGGAGGAGTTCAAGTATCTAGGGGTCTTGTTCACGAGTGAGGGAAGAATGGAGCGGGAGATCGACAGAGGGGTCGGTGCGGCTGCCGCAGTAATGGGGGCGCTGTGCCGGTCCGTTGTGGTGAAGAGAGAGCTGAGCCGAAAAGCGAAGCTCTGGATTTACCGGTCGGTCTACGTTCCTACCCTCACCTATGGCCATGAACTTTGGGTCATGACCGAAAGAACGAGATCCCGGATACAAGCGGCTGAAATTAGCTTCCTCCGTAGGGTGGGCGTGCACTCCCTTAGAGATAGGGTGAGAAGCTTGGCCATTCGGGAGGGGCTCGGAGTAGAGCCGCTGCTCCTCCACATCGAGAGGAGCCAGTTGAGGTGGCTCGGGCATCTATACCGGATGCCTCCTGGACGCCTTCCTCGGGAGGTGTTCCAGGCACGTCCCACCGGGAGGAGGCCCAGGGGACGGCCCAGGACACGCTGGAGGGACTATGTCTCTCGGCTGGCCTAGGAACGCCTTGGGCTCCCCCCGGAGGAGCTGTAGGAGGTGTCTGGGGAGAGGGACGTCTGGGTGTCTCTGCTGAGTTCCGGATAAGCGGAAGACGACGAGTACAAGTACAAATAATTTTGCCACCACCATGACAGGCTTGCAGATGATGCAACTAGATCATAATTTATATAATGCATATATAGTTTTGAAAACATTGGAAAAGCTGACTGTGATCTATTTACGTTTCACACTTGCAAGATTTTGGGGGTTTCTGGCTGTAAAATATGAAGATATTTTTCCATTAAAACTCATCGACATCTCACATTTTCAAATTCTCTTTGGTAGACTAAGGATTAGCTGTGTGTTTCCACAATTTGTCTGCCTATGTCTTCTGTGTTGTTGCATCTGTTGGGGAATCAAAGCCTTAACCAAAGTGTTTCAAACCAAAATAATCAATTTCAGTTTGACTGGAAATTTGCTTTTAAAATGTTAATAGTACATTTGGAACAGTTAGTACTGTATTCATATTATTATAACCATGATTCAGTTGCATCCTGTAAACGCCTTACATTAGATGATAGAATGAGGTTATTGTGATGACAAGAGCAACTGAAAATTTGTGACAACATTATTGATAAGAACAACAAAATATAGAAGTGTCAAAAACACGGGCATGCTTCAGTCACCACTAAAATTAAAGCGATGCAAAGCCAAACTGGATCATTTATGTCTTATTTTGTTCAATTTTTATTTTTCTAATATTCTATTTGTACAGACTGTTATGTCCCTGGTTCAGTTCACATACACAAACTTAACCATCATGGAGAAGCTCTCAGTCCTTCAACTAACCTCCTATCGAGAACCATAACCTTAGTCTTATTAACTCTTTATTCTCAACCAACTGTGCAACAGAAATGTTTACTGTTTTGTTTTTGAAAAAGTATTAATCCAATCAAGGATTGAAAGGAGTACACTTGCATACACTGAAGGTCTTGTGGTTATAGTTTTGGAAGTGGAAAAATTTCAGTAAAATTTTGATAGAAGAAGGTTATCTCCTTTTGTCCATAAAACACAAATCTGTCATATGTGTCTGTGGCCTATGCTGTACCCTTCTGAAGACTCATCACACTTTCTCTTTCTTCGGTTGGCTCGTCAGTTCAGTGACAAAATCAGTTTTGTCAGAAGTATTGATGTATAATGCATTGGCATCAGTGAGCTTATTTCCACTTTAATAATACTGAAAACTTTTTTAATATTAAGTGATTTTGCATAGATCTGTGTGACAGAATGAAAGTGGTACAGCAATGATCAAACAGTGTCTTGTTTCAGGTCACATCTCTTCTGTCTTTCTGTCAAAGCCATTCCAGAGAGGGCTGGGGAATGACAGAGTACTATTACTGGAGGGAATTTCTCCTAAACAACGCCAGATCACATGGTTTTTCCTGCTCCTCTTAGCCACTGTGGAGACGTGTCAGAATTCAACGTCTGTCACAGTATCCCAAGGCGGACTCTAGATCCAACAACGAGCTGGTGCTTCTTGTCTTGTCACCTGTTATCTCTACCATGTTTCATAGTACTGTGTTAGATAACTCACAGCGTTCTTAAAAAATTCACGGAATGAGTTTAACAACATGGAACATTCCCTGGAACTTACAATGCTCTATTAAAGCTAAGAACTGGATTATGAATAGCTGGAAATGGGTTCAAAAGGAATAAGGAAGTCAGAATTGCTATCTTGCCAAATTAATAGTTTAGCAACTATTTACTTAATATCCAGGTGTTCTTCAACGAAATTACAAAAAATGCGAGATCCACAAGTATTTATTTTCACATTTACAAAAAATAAAATTTAAGTTGTGGCAGAAAGTGGTTTGGTTTGTTTTTTTTGTAGCACTTTGATTGAAAAATTTTGTTGCATAACTGTTTTCTGATTTACAATTCTGGAGAATTTGAATTTGGCATTATTTTGAAATTATTACCCATGGAATTCAACTGACTGTGTTTATTGAAGGTCAGTTTACTGAAAATTGTCCAAAAATATTTTTAAAGTTGAACAGCCAAGATTAGACACTTTATTACTTTATTAGAGACCTTTGTCTCTAACAAAGTGCACATAACAGCTTATACACAGTTTATACTCAGATGAAATCATATGCAGATGGACACATAGAAAACTTCCAGTAAAACCGCACTGGTTGGCAGCATAAAGGGGACTAAATACAAATCCACGGTACACCTTTCAGATTTGTTTTGTTATTAAATGTTTAGAAAACTAGGTATTATTGTCCTACCATTTCAGAATTGTGTGCTTGTATGTTTAAGTCTATCACATAAATTCCTAACAGAATACTTTCACGTATGTTGTCGTAAAAACTTCAAACGTTATGAATACTTTTACAATGTATAATGTGTGCACTAAGCAAAATATGACACTGGCACAATTTTGCTGGACTAAAACCTTGAATAGCTGTTTAGTTAGAAGTCATACAGTGCTGCTTTTCATAACCCAGATGCTCCTTGGACTTTCTGGACCCAGAGATTTGCACAATGAATCCTTGATTAGCTATCAGAACAAATTTGAAAGACAAATATCTTAAGGCCACATTTTTGTTGTCTCTTAAAAGTAAATGTGTCTGATCAATCATATCTTTTATTCGAGTCCCAAAAGTTGTTTTTGCTCATCAAAGTCATATATCCTGATCCCAGAACATTCTTAAAGCAAATGTTAAAAAGGAATTTCAGGCATTTAATATTGATTATTTCATGTATTTAACTTCATCCATGGCTTTAAAGCTGTACTACCATACTTAGGAGCCTTTACATTATTTGTTTAACTATTTACAGGGTGAGTAAGAAGCAAATTTGCTGAAATGGGGAGGTAATAAACCAGAAGAGCTAAACAAACAGTTTTCCAAGCAGCTAGAGTTTAGCTTCAAATATATATCACTCAAAACGTAAGTCCTCTGGAGAATACTTCTAGAACCACTGGTGTTGGTTGCTACTAATGCTGCATTCCATTTACTTCTGTAGTTATATCTTGGATGAAGGAAAAACATCAAACCCAACTTATTCATGTTCTATTTTCAAGGCACCAAACCAGTAGGATTTGTTAATTGCTGTATTCACTGACCAGGTTAATTACTGTCAGAAATAATGAATTTCTGTAAACATTAGAATAATAGAGATTCTACAAATGTCTATGTATGTGAAGAATTTAATGATATCCAAACTGAAATAAGTGCAAATAAACTATTTATTTCTGTAGCTGTATGTGTGCACAGCACTCAAATTTTTAACCAGTTACCCAATATTATTATTTTTTTATTTCACGCTACAGGTGCTATATCTACACTGATGAAGACCCAACCCTCTGCATGCAGACTTGTGCATTCATGGCCTGTGCAAGTGATGGCATGGCCTATTTTCTGATTAATCCGGCTAATAATTATCTGACTACTTTGAGTCATTTATAGAACATTAAACTTCAGTTCCAGATGTTTAGGGAATCCTTATATAGTGGGGAGAACAAGTATTTGACACACTGCCAATTCTGCAGGTTTTCCTGCTTGCAAAGCATTTAGAAGTCTTTAATTTTTATCATAGATACTCTTCAACTATGAGTAACGGAATCTAAAACAAAAATTCAGAACATCACATTGTTTGATTTTTTAGTAATTAATTTGCATTTTTTTGTATTTTATTGTATGACATTAGTATTTGATATATCAGAAAAGCAAAACCTAATATTTGCTACATAAACCTTTGTTTGCAATTACAGATAGACGTTTCCTGTAGTTTTTGACGAGGTTTGCACACATTGCAGCAGGGATTTTCGACAACTCCTCCATACAGATCTTCTCCAGATCCTTCAGATTTCGAGGGTGTTGCTGGGCAATATGCATTTTTAGCTCCCTCCAGAGATTTTCAATTGGGTACAGGTATGGATACTGGCTAGGCCACTGCAGGACCTTGAGATGCTTATTACGGAGTCACTTTTTAGTTGCCCACGCTGTGTGCCTTGGGTCGTTGTCATGCTGGAAGACCCAGCCAAGACCCATTTTCAATGCCCTTACTGAGGGAAGGAGGTTGTTGGCTAAGATCTCCTGATACATGGCCCCATCTATCCTCCCCTCAATACGGCGCAGTCGTCCTGTCCCTTTTGCAGAAAAGCATCCCCAAAGAATGATGTTTCCACCTCCATGCTTCATGATAGGGATGGTGTTCTTGGGGTTGTACTCATCCTTCTTCTTCCTCCAAACACGACGAAGTTTAGACCAAAAAGCTCTACTTTTGTCTCATCAGATCACTTGACATTCTCCCATTCCTCCTCTGGATCATCCAGATGGTCACTGGCAAACTTCAGATGGGCCTGGACATGCGCTGGCTTGAGCAGGGGACCTTGCGTGTGCTGCAGGATTTTAATCCATGGCGGCGTAATGTGTTACTGATGGTCTTCTTTGAGACTGGGGTCCCAGCTCTCTTCAAGTCATTGAATAGGTCCTGCCGTGTAGTCCTGGGCTGACCATCACCTTCCTCATGATCATTGATGCCCCACGAGGTTAGATCTTGCATGGAGCCCCAGACCGAGGGAGACAGACCATCATCTTGAACTTCTTCCATTTTCTTATAATTGCTCCAACAGTTGTTGCCTTCTCACCAAGCTGCTTGGCTCTTTTCCTGTAGCCCATCCCAGCCTTGTGCAGGTCTACTATTTTATCCCTGATATCCTTACACAGATCTCTGGTCTTGGCCATCGTGGAGAGGTTGGAATTTGTTTGATTGAGTGTGTCGACAGGTGTCTTTTATACAAATAACGAGTTCAAACAGGTGCAGTTATATAGGTAATGAGTGGAGAACAGGAGGGCTTCTTAAAGAAGAACTAACAGGCCTGCAAGATCCAGGATTCTTACTAGTTGTTAGCTGATTAAATACTTATGTTATGCAATAAAATGCAAATGAATTACTTAAAAATCACACAATGTGATTTTCTGGATTTTTGTTTTACATTCCATCACTCACAGTTGAAAAGTACCCTATTAAAAAAAATTAAAGACTTTTACATGCTTTGCAACTGGGAAAACCGGCAAAATCGACAGTGTATCAAAAACCTGTTCTCCCCACAGTATATGTAAAATAAAAAAAAAAAAAAAAATTCATTCAAGAGAGTTACATTACAACAAGAGGTAACATACCCCATCCTGATGCACTAGCACTCTCTGAACTCCTCAACCTTAATCCCAATACAGACACACTATTCAGACCGGGAGCTCATGCTATACAGATGTGTCTGGCTGGATGGTCCACAAAATCAGCTTCATTTTCTCCCATTTAAACCCATGCAACATGTATTTTTCTATACAACATGCATGGCAAGATAGGAAACTATTGTATTTGACAACAGCTTTAATATTTGGTGAGGTGTGGTAGTTGTAACAAAAAGTTTAAAAACAACTATCTAAATTTCTGTAAAAAATCTGTTTTTTGCAGGAATGCAGGAAGTTATACAGGAAGGCAAAACCACTTGCATAAACTTTGAAACTTTGTCCCAAAAATCTCAGGAAGGTGTCAATTTCCTGCAGGGAATGAGACATCTTTGCCTAAGGAGTTTGTCTATGACTTCACCATATGGTTTCCTCTTTTGACATCCCCTTTGACAGGCAGATTACTTTCAGCTCTAAAAAATCTTTGTAGGTACAAGCATACAGTATGTACTTTGGATTAACGGGGAAAGATAAATGTGTAAAGAGCAGTGTACTCCGTAAACCCTGAGAGGGTCTGTGGTGAAACGCTAAAGGTACGGATTAGCAAAGAGCTTGTGGCAACATAACATCTCCTACAGGTGATCTAACATCGATTTGCTTGTGTCGCTTTCTGACATTGAAATATTCTAAAACACTCTAAGTAGCAATATTCATAAAATAATGTGGTGTTTATATTATTACATCATTAAAATGTGTTTAAAATGTTTGTCAGCATGTATGTACCTGCTTTGCCTGCATCTGTCGTTTTAAGTCACATTATCAGCATTTGCTTTCAGAGTTTAATAGAATGTCACATTCCTGAATTTGTCATATTGGGTCCACTGAGGTAAACAGTAAAACCCCACAGGCATACCAGTCAGCTTAGACACACCACAAATATCCACCCTGAGATATGACACAACCCTGAAGTCAGGAAACAAAATGTCTCCTGACTGATATGATTGTTTCTTTGTTTTCTTCTTTGTCTCCTTTGTTTCTCTTTCTTTCTTGCTCACTTACCTCTTCCCCCACCACCTCCCTCTGTCAGTGTTCCCGCAGATTCCCCTGCTGTCGGCTCTCGTCACATTCCCCAATCTGTTAGCCTTCTGATACCGAGGCCAGACTTGAAAGGAAGTCTTAGGGACGAGAGCTTATACACTGTGCCAGATTTTGTTAAATAACTACGAGATGTTGGTGCCAATTCATTGGTAATTGTCCCTTCTGGCACAGTCTGTTGAAAGTCCTGGAGAAGCCTAAGCTCAAGATCACTGCAAGTGTTAATCTTCTTATACTTAAGGTATCAGGTTTTCTTTTGATGTCGCTAAACATGTTGACTCCTATCTCAGCACAGAAGGCAATCCAGACATAGCTATGAGCGAGATGGGGGTTTGTCTGCCTTCGTCTTCCAAGAATCTCATAGTTTGTGTGTTCTTTTCCCATAGCGTTCATTATGCTGCTAAAATAATTCAGCAGCAAAATAAGAGGGAGAAGAAAAAAGGAAGAATGAAATTGATTCCACGCTAATTGTCTTTTCCTTGGTGTGATTGGACTTGCTCTTGTTTGGTGTAAAACGGCTAAATTCATTTTTAATGAGGCAAAATCCTGTTGCTCAGACAAGTCGGTTAAATAGCCCAAGGTTGTTCTTTAAACATGTTTTGTCAGAGAGCTCCTTTCAAGATCAACAGAAACGTCACTTGTCTCAAAGTATAAATGATTAAATATCTAATTTTTTCCTGACCTACAGGCATGTTGAAGTAGTTTGAGGTTCACACAATCCACTTGTGAGGCAGAGTGTATGCATTTATACACATAGTTGCAGTGTTGACCACACAGATTCATGTGCTAGGGAATCTGCCCAAGGGAGTCAGGTGGACAAGCACAGGGAAGGTGCGCTCTCTTGAGGCCCACACTCTTTGGCATGCCAGGCCTCCCTCAGGTGCTCAGGTGAGCCTTGGTGATCAATCACTGATACTCTTTGTCAGATTAGATTCTCCCATTAGTCAGTCAGTCACACATTTGGGCAGGGCCTTAGGTGGTGGGTGATAGTGCAGAGGCTGTGGGATCAGGGCGAGCTCCCACATGTACAACTACACTGATCTCACACACAGGTGGAGATTTGTCATGAACTCCAAGGAGTTGAACTGTGAGTGAATACTGAGTTTGACTATGACACACATGTAGACTGTCAAGTTCGGTCACGGCTTGCACACATCTGCTACATATAGGTTTTATTATACGTACCACAGAAAACCAACATATTTATATTATTTTAAAACTTAAACACAGGTAGAAACATCTTTATTCATCATGCTGCAATGAAAATCAAGCAATTCTGCCTGGAGTGAATTTTTAAACTCCATGCATACTTCAAGGTTTAAGACAGAATTTAATTATGCAAGTTTATCAGAAAACAAGGCTGTTGGGAACTGAGCTGAGATATGTCTTATCAGTTTACCTCTCTGTCTCTTCTATCTTAAAATGCTTGCATAATCCAACCTGTACTTTACTGCAATTTAACTTTTGATTTAGAGCTGTTTGTCTCTGGCAGGCTGTAATGACTGGCTGTGAACAAAGTGGTTGGTGGCGACTGGGTGTTATAATGTCTGCTGCGTGTTAGAAAAATGTGACCAAGCATTGTCATTAAGTTCATCAGATAAACAGAAAGGCACATCTTTGGAAACTTCAGACTTGTGGCAGACCTGATTGAAGGTCATGCAGCATGCTGTCCAAGTGCATTGCAAATCTATTTATATGCCTTGGAAATTCTTCAGATTTTGTTATGTTATGACCACAGACTTCAGAATTGTCTCACACATGAAGATGCTTTTATCTAAATCACTGTAGCTATGACTGTATGTTTATGATGGAAGGTTATCCCCCAGACCCAGGCTCAAGTCTTTTGCCACCTCTAACAAGTTTCCTTCCAGGAATGCCCTGTTTTAGCTCTATCCATCTTTCCATCAACTCTTCCTCCATGTCCCTGCTGAAGAATATATTCTCAATTGATGCTGCCACTTGTTGTGACAGAGTACCTCCTTATAGTTGTTTGTTGTGTCACCTACAAGGCTATGGCCAACTATGACCATGACTACCATGACTTTTCATCTCTTTTTTGTTAATATGCCTCCTGCTTACTACTCACAAGATGTTTTAAGTGCACAACTATCAGTTCTGCTGTCCACATATATTCCCACCTGAGCTATGGATCTCTGCGGCTCCTCTAGAGTTGTCAGTGGACCCCAGTGAGCTGTTACACACTTGGGATTTTAGATATTGTTGAATGATCCAAACCTGCTCTCCAACTGGTCACACTGGATTTTATTTGGGGATGTCAGAGTAAAAGGGGGGTTTTATTTGTAAAAACATTTGTACCATGGATCATCCTCCTATCGCTTTAGTTATGTGCTTCTTGTTGTCCATCAACTAAAACTCCAATAAAATATATTGAAGTTTGAGGTTGCATGTGACAAAAGGGGCATAAATAAGTTTGCAAGGTATTTTACATGCTGAGGTCCTAATGCCCAAATCTATTGTTGGTCAGATTGTGATGAACTAAACACACTACAGAGCTCAAGTGGTGCTTGGTGGGCAGTCTCGCATTAGTCAAACCTGCCTGGGGGTCAAAGCAAAGCTGGCACTTAAAGTTTTAACACACAGTCATCACACACACATTATCCAGCTAATGATGGAATTACAGCACTGACTCACCATGTAGGAACATGTAAGAGATGGGAGGACGGCAATAGATTATCGTCTGAGAAAAGAGGCACTTTCCAAGCAAAAGCTGCTGCTGCCAGGGAGGAAGAGAGCAAGAGTGAGAAGGAAAGGTGGAGATGGACATAAACTCCCAAGAATGGAGGTTTAGATGATTGTAATTATGACTCTTTATAAAACACTCAGTACTGTCATTATCATTGAGTCATATGTCCATCCGAGTGAAAGGGGTGTTTAAATGGATGTGTCATCGGTGTCTGAGGTTGATTTGGGAAAGAGAGGTTTACAGTGGAAAAGGATAAGATACACAGACTGTCTTTTAAAATTGGCACTGTCGATAAACAAGTTTAACACATCCAAAAGGATGTAATGGATTATGGTGACTCAGTGTGTGGAAGTGTGCAGGTTTGTGTGGGGGGTTGATGACTCTAGCGTCCAGAATATCCATTGTTTTTATTGCTTTCTCAATGTTTTTCACAGTGTTACATGTGGATTTGTTTAAATGTTTATATATTTGTATGGAGCTGTGAGTAGATATGTATGTGTGTGTGTTGAGAGCCTGAAATGTCTGTGGTCCAATATAAGAAAGTGCACATGCAGGGACGATACATTTCAGTGTTGTGGCCACTCTGTGTAAATGTTGCGGCCACCTTGTTTTACTTTGGTTTTAAAGTAAAATTTTGTCAATGGCAACTCTAACAGAACCAACAAAATTCACAGGGTGCTGTATTTTTATCCTCTTCAAGTAATGGAAGTTCCAGAAGACAAAACAGTAACAGAAAGCGGTGCGGAGACTAAAGGGCGGAGGTAGATTGTGGTTAAGAAAGGGTGCAACCATACTGAAAAAGCAACTAGCCGTTTGGGAAAAGCAACTCCTCCGCCTGCGCACTCTCCTCAAAACATAAGCCATAGAGCAAACAATGTGCAGGATGCATGCTGACCTTCTAAAGGGAAATCCATTCATTCTAGGTCTGAATATTCTCAAGCAAAATGGCCCCAAGTGTAATTACACATTATATGCTGCATGACAGTTTCAGTTGTGCAATGCTCAACCTAACAAGGTTGCGCTAAATCGTCCAGGCATCCTTGTTCACACTGGAGTCAGTGTGCCAAGACAGGAGGGAACAGCCTTCAACAAGAGGCCCTCTTAACTACTCTATTATGGTAACACATGCCTGTAGTGAACGAGTCACCTGAGACCCAAAAAGCAAGTAGCTTAAGGCAAGTTAAATGGTCAGTTTCTTTCTAGAGGAGCTCCTCTGTGCAGCTTGATCACTACAGTGGTGGGAGAGCTAGAACCAACCCTTCCAAATATTCCCTCTTAAAATCACCATGAACGAGTAGATTAGACCCCCATTTGTTGGCAGTCTTATTTCTTCAAGATATTTGGGGCATTAAATTCAGAAACAATGCACTTGATGTCTAAGCCTTTTTTTTTACTGCATTCTTTTATTATTACCATTTCAAACATTAATTAAAATTTAAATAAAAAAGAAGAAACAAATGAGTGGCACAGATAGGCATGTTCAGATGCTACCAAATATGCTTGTGTCAGGTATAATTATTCTCCCAGTTGACTCTTTTTCTTTGGTACACAGTGAAGTCAGGGGAATAGAATCTGAGTAACATTTGTGTGTACCGGTGCGGCCTTTGTAGCAGCCATGTCATCAATGACACATGGCTGTATGCATATTTAATTGGGACATGCATATTTTACAGTCTAATCTTTGGCACATCACTGCTTTGTTCAAAGTATGTGGAGAGTCCTGAGGATGATATTTTCTTTGACTTGGTTGTGTTATATTGGTTATGTTAAACTCAGAAAAACAGTCACCCCTTTTTATTTCTCCTTTGAGGCCTGTGAAAATCACAAAGCCATCTCCCTGTGGGAGTACAGATGTAGTGATGTGTGATTGTGCTGCAGGTGATGGACCACAGAGGAAAAACAACAAATTCTTAAGTTGCTGTCACACTGTATTCTACCTCATCATGTATGCTAGTTTTTTGAAAAGTGATGGTTAGACAGGTCTAAAAATGAAGGGGATTTTGTGGATCCAAGTCCTGTCATGTATTTGAAATGTGTTGTCACAGTTTGATTTTATTTCTAACTGTTGTGATGCTGGAATATATATATATATATATATAATATATATATATATATATATGGAACTTTGAGCCAATTTAACTATATAATTTGGCCATTGTGATACATGAGTTGCAGTTGTGCTGATTCTGTTTCGGTGGCAAAAAAGTATTTGCCCAATGACAAGTTTCTTCTTTTTTTTCCCTTTTTTGTCACCCTTAAATGTTTCAGATAATCCAACTAATTATAATATTAGACAGAGATAATTTGTATCAACACAATAAAACTGTTTTATATGATGATTTTATTTGTTAAACCAAACCAACGTGACAAAATATGAGAAAGTAATTGCTCCTTAAACCTAATAACTACCATCAAACATTTACAACAATGGCTATTGACTCTTTTTTCGCAATAGAAAAATTTCGGATTAAATTTTGTTAGTAATGTTGTTTTAATTCAGCCACATTGAATACTATTTTGAGCATTAGGAGTTTGTTTAAGGCCATGCCACAGAATTTCAATTCAAGTACAGACTTTGACTAGGCTGCTTTGAAACCTTTAATTTTAATTTTTTGGACCAGAGGTGGATTTGCTGCGTGCTTGGTATCATTGTATCATTGTCCTGCTACATTAGACAAGTGCCCTTTGCCTAAAGGCCACAAATGGATGTAACCTTTATTCCAAATAGTATTATTATTATTATTATTATTATTATTATTATTATTATTATTATTATTATTATTATTATTATTATGGGACAGGCCTTTATGTTCGTTTTTGTGAGCAGTGTTTTTTGCCTTGGAATTCTTCTGCTGCCAAGTCTCATTGATACTGTTCAATCAGGAGCACTGACCTTAACTGAGTGTGTGCTTGTATATTGGTTTGTCCTGTTTTATGTGTTGTTTGATTATGGACTGGCGAACTGTCCAGGGCGTACCCCATTACCAGGTGTGGCCACCTGGATGAGTCATCAATTCATCAATCACTGAAGTAATTATGGTGGACGGGCCACTCCTGGGGAAATTCACTACGTTTCCATGTTTTCTGCATTTCTGCATAATCTCTCATTGTGGTGTGTTGGAGTCTTGAAGCCTTTGAAATGGCTTCGTAACTCTGTCCATACAGATAGATGTCAGTGACATTGCTTACCACTTTTAGAATTTTTTCAGATTGGACTTTAATGTGTTGCTTTTTGAGATCTTTTAGCCTACTTCATGTTGTCAGACAGGTTCTAGTTAAGTAATTTCTTGATTCTACAGGTTTGGCAGTAATAAAGCCTGGGCGTAGCTATGGAAATTAACCAAAACAACGTGGTTATTACCAGTAAATTTAAAATGTTTAGGAAGGATTGTTTTCCTATGGCATCTTCTTACATCATTAAAACAAACGGGAGATACATGACAGTGTTATGGAGTATTAAGTACAGTTACAGTATTATATACAGTTTAGTATTGTGTAAATGTAACTGTTTTTCCTAATAATGCTATATGTTGTTGCTTTTAAAGTTACAATAAATCCTATGCAATATCATTTAAAAGTTGTTGCAGGGGAGACCTTCAGCCTAAATGAAATGGCTTCCCAGAATGCCGCAAAAGCCAAGAACTTTCAGACTGTTTCAGACTATACAGAAGCTGAGTGAAGCCAAATGTGCTTGTGCACCAAGAAAGATTGCATGTGTTAATTCCCTGCACTCACTTTGCAAGGTGTTGTGGTTGAAAAGTGATTATACAGTGCAAGATAAATGCTAATGTGTGTTTTCACAAGAGGCATAACATCCAGACATAACTAAAAGCACAAACAAGTGTCCGCCAGTGTTTGTGTTAATAAGCAGGTTCATTGGAGAAGGGAATGAGGATGTAGAGTAGACAGAGGGGAGAGAAAGGGAGCACGGTCACAAGCACGTGTTGCCTGCACTCGGTGGAGGAAAGAATGGCAGCACTTATAAGTGGAGTCCAAATGGAAACAAGGAGGGGAGTTGTGTGTGGACACTGGGATAAATACCAACTGTTAGGCTACACACCCTTCCCCCATGCTACCAAACGCCACCACCCCCAACAGTGCCAAGCATCAAGTCTCGGCAAAGTTCATTGGAGCAACTTCAAGCATATCACTCACAACTAATAGCCCTCCGTATTCTGGCTACTCATGCTCCCAGCACTTAATCATTGTGTTGTATTGTGGTACTCTGGGGTGCTGCTCGCTTCATAGCCATCCAAACAGACAGTTAGGAATTCAGTAAAAGTTATCTACAGCAATTGGTCAAAAAACGCCTGAATTAATACATTTATGGAGGAAACAGAACAGACGATTAGCTCGTTAGTGGTTAATATATTAGACAAACAGAGAGATTAGACATAATGATATCATTTCTGTATCATGACCATTATTTCATTTATAATTCAAAAGCATACTGCTGTTAGATGCAGTGCCTTACAAAAGTCTTCATACCCCTCAAACCTTTTCACATTTCGTTTCATTTGAAACACAAACTTTTATGTACTGAAATTCATTTTTTTTCCGAAAGACCAAAACTAAGTAAAAGAAAGGAAAAGAGAAGTTTTTTTTCTTTTTACAGATAAAAAAATCTGAAATGTTTAGCAATTCAACCTCTTAGTCAGTACTTTCTAGACTACAGATCTTTTGGTGTATGCTTCTACCAGCTTTGTACATCCAAATACTTAAATTTTCCCGCTGCCCATTTTTCTGCCCATTTGGAAGAGTACAAGCTCACTCAAATTGGATGGGGAGCATTTGTGATCAAAAATTTTCAAATCTTGTCACAGATTCCAAATTGGATTAAATCTGAACTTCAAGTTGTTGCTGCAAGGTAAACTTCCGGTTGCCTCTTTTGCAACCTCTGACAGATTTGCTTTTAAGATTAGCCTAAATGTAGCAATGTCCATTTTCCTGTCAACACTGAACACTACTAAATGAAAACGTCCCCACTGCATCATGCTTCAACCACCATGTTTCTCTAAGTGGATGATGTGTACAGTCGTATTTAATAAATTAGAATATGAGTACCAGCGAGGATTGCTTGTAGGATTAGTTTTTTTTTTTTCTTTGTTTGTTTTGTTTTTAAATAACAACCTTTAAGAATTTATAAAACATATCTTTCAAAAAGCCCACATTCATATAGTAAAAAAGGTTGTGTTTTTTATTATTGGTCTAAAGTAATTTTCTAATCTTAAGTGTCATCAGCTGTAAACAGAAAATCGTCATAATCAACAAAACATAAAGGCTTAAAAACATCAGTTTGTGTGCAGTTAATCTATATAATGTGTTTCACTTAGTGAGCTAAGTTACTGAAATAAATGAACTTTTCAACAATATTCTAATGTACTTAATGGGTTTGTACAGTATTAGTATTCCACCTCACAAAGAATTTGGATGTAGGCCAAAAAGTTTCATTTGGGTCTCATCTGAGCAGAGTACCATCTTTTACTTGTTTGCTGTGTCCACTACATGGTTTGTGGGTAACAACAAATGGAACTTCTTATGACCTTTTTTTTCTTCTTTCATTAAGGATAAGACTAATAGTCAATCTTAAGATCTTGGGATATAATTTTATAACCAGCCCTGCTTTAAAGTTCCTTGCAATCTTATCCTGGACTTGTGTGGTTGTTGGTCTTCATAGTGCTTTTATTCAATAATGTTCTCTAACAAACCTCTGAGACCTTTGCAAAACAGCTGTATTTTACTGAGATTAAATTACAAAAAGATTGACTTTATTAGCTAAAAATGTGACTTCCAAAGACAGTTGGTTACACTGGATTTTAAATTTGTTATAACAGAGTAAAAGAGGCTAAATAAATACAGACTCCAACTTTTAAGATTTTTATGCCCAAAAAAAATAGTTAAAACCATATCTCCTTCCACTTTATTGTAATGCACTACATTGTGTTAGTCTATCACATACAATGGTAATACAAGTTGTGGTGGTAAAATGCAAAAAAAAAAAAAAAGAAATGGAATATTAATAAGGTGTTGATGGTTTTGCAAGGCACTGTACATATTCAGGTATGCATGCATGAACATAGACAAGTGTCTAATCTGTAAAGATTAGGGAGTTTGCTTATACTCATTTATTTGGGAAAGAGTTTTTAGTTTTGATTTGTTCTGATTAATTATATAAAAATGCATCTTAATTGTTGTGTCCAGAACCATGTTTTAGTAATCAGTTCTTGGCTCGAAATGTCCAGGGTGTTCTCTGTATTCTTGCCCAATCATTGCTGGAGATAGGCACCATCCCTTCTGGGACCTTGCAAGAATAAGCGAGCGTAGACATTAAATGGATGAATAGTTCTCAGCATTTTCACACCAGTCTTTTTAGCATTGTTTATTGTTTGAAACTGTTGATACACCACAGCCACAAAGCAGAGAGGACGTAATAATAAGAGATCTAAAATATGTACAAGATATCCAACTCTTTACCTGTGGGCCATCCGATTATTAGAGATTTACTTGTATTATATTACAGCGACATTTTTGGTTAGAATTGAGATGATTACACTGTTTTGTAATGTCTTATTGCCCACGGTTGAAACATGACTCACCCCAAATCAAAAACAGGTCTCACTCACTTTAAACACTATTGCTCATTCATTGAGAGGGTGGCGGGGGAGGATCACATGTCCTGTTCATGTGTTGCCAAAACACAAAGTGTCTAAAACTATTCCAAGATTACAGTCTGAGATAGCTCTGGCTGATCTATCTGTCACTCTACAAAAAGTTAACTTTTATTGTTGAACTTACTCAGTATACAATATCTTGCAAAAGTGGGACTACTTAACATTCTTTCAGAATTTTTCATGTTACAACAACGAACTTCAGTATCTATTATTGGGATTATATTTTTTAATGTGCAGTACAAAATATTGTGTAACTACAAAGTCGAAGAAAAAGTTTTTGATTTTTTTTTTTTCCATCATAAAACAGTGGTGTCCTTTTAGATTTATCTCAACCTCAGTCAGATTTGATGGAGAATGCCTTTCAACAGTGGCTGTAAAATCTTGCCATGGCTTTTGTATTGGATTTAGGAACCAAAAAACCGGCCTGTCCTTCCCTGTTGACGAAAGGCATTGTTGCAGCATGATACTGCCAAAACCATGTTTCACTGTAGAGATGATGTGTTCAGGGTGATGTGCTTGTGCTGTAATACCTTCCTGCCACACACTGTTTTGACTGTAGGCAAAAATATTCAATTTTGGTCTTTGGCAGTCGTTAAATAGTACTTCTTATAGCTTACTTTCAACAATGGTTTTAATCTAAAAACACTACAGTCCAGATTTTTTGAGTGCATGATCAATACTTGGCTTTTCAGCAGATTCTCAGATCTGCATCTGCATCTCCCCTAAAGTTCCCATTGACACCTGCTTATCTTATTAATGTTGTCCTATGTGGCCTGTCAGTTTATGTGGACACTTATGAACATTGAGAGGTTCTAAGTTTGTGGTTCTATTTTATAACCTAATTTTATTTCTGAATGCTCTGTATATATGACTGTGCCTATATCTGTTGGATGGTGTTGCTTCCATGCATGGCAAAAACACTTTAATTAGACATTTTGTTGATGATGATAGTGTAGATGGGGTACAGAGGCAGAGCTCTAACCTTTTCTGTACTGCACACATGCACAGATCCACTGCGCTTTGCATGCTTTGTATTTGATCTAACAAAATATCAATTGTTCCACTGTTAGTCATTCTTTATGATGCCGTTTTATACCTGCCCCCACAAAGCTGATTTTAACGATGCAATAGATTTATTTCATGATGCGTCTTTGAAGATGTAAAAGTTTTAAAAAAAGTTTGTCTTTGTCTTTGGTGTTTACCTGCCCTCAGTCAATGAGAGAGGAAGAAGCTTTTCGTCACAAGGTCAAAATCCTTAACTCATCCTGTGCTATTGATTGCTGCTGACTTACAAATCATATGTATTGATCAAAGCAGGGATCATGCTGAATGTAGGGCGGACAGTAAAGTCCTATCCATTTAGTCCTAATAGCCACATTAAAGCAATTATGCACACAAATTAGGACTTTTTGACTGTACCCATATTATAATCAATATATCTTTTTTTTTACCTTACATTTTTATCCATTCAGTTCTGATAATGAATCATGCCAGTGCTTCCTATTGACTAACAGAGGTAGTACAGTTATAATTGGTTGGACAACCTTTTATCATCTCCTTTAGTTTTGTAGGTAACTGCTGCAATCGATTACATAATGTGCTTGAGATTTTTATATGCATGTCAATACTCATGTATTTACTAATGACAAGTGCAATCATAGATGACCCACTAATGTAGTCACTTTGAGTCAATCAACAGGTCAAGGACTGAAGAGCTGTCTGTTTAAGTGCCCTGTGCAAAGAGAGAGGGAGAAAACCAGTTTCTTTTTTTCTGTTTGCTTTTTTCAGGAAATCTCTAGACAATGCCTACCTTAGTCAGTGGCATGTTGGTTACCACTTATGCTTATTTTCCTATATATTATTCAAGCACATTTTATCAGAATGTAGGCAATTTTAGCAATTTTGTATTCAACTTCTTTGCCCTCATGTTGTCTTTAACAATTACTTGGAGTACCTAGCAAAAGGGCAACTTTTTTATATTTTGTCATATTACAGCCCAAACCTTTAATGTATTTTGCTGGAATTTTATATGATAGAGCCACTGAAGTGAAAATATTGCATAATTATGAATTAGAAGACAAATGATGCTTAATTTCCAGTGTTTTCTCAACAACAGTGTGGCAAGCTGTAATATCCCTTTAAGAAACCTATTAGAGATTGCAAAAAACTTCACAATGGGGAAGTGAAAAAAGAAACCTAGTTATTCTTAAACCATGTGTCTTGTTTATGTAGTTTTTGGTTTTAAAATACTCTTCAAACATTTATTCAATCCAGAAAGACATGGACCCTGAGACATCACTCATTAAAATTCCAGCATTCCCACACAATCCAAAGAGTATGATTATAAGCTAGCGATGATATATGCAACTGCACTTGCTGACTCTTTGTTCAACTGTGTGATTATAACTTGTTGGTGATATATGCAAGTGAACTTCTGACCAATGGCTCAATAAGTTTCCAATAGGAGAAGAAGATTAAGTTTTCTCTCTTTCCATTTTTTTGTTGAAACTATAATTTGAAAATGACTTGACTAAAATTATATTGCATAGATACTAACAAGCTCCATAATATAAGGTTTTAACTGTTCCTATTCAGCATACAGTATGCAGTACAATAAGTCATATTATATGCATAGTTGTCAGTGAACTGAAATGGTTTGTGAAGCAAAACACCCATTTAGAAGCTTGATTTTTAACATTTTTATTCATTCGGTTGATTCCTCTTTTTCCGTGATCGCTTTTGTCTCTTGTAGGATGAAACATTCTCATAAAAAATTTATAATCTGCAGCTGCCGATCCCTCTGATTGGGTTGTTGCTGTCTCTTGTTTTGAGGAAAAGAATTGAAAGTAATATCAGGAAGCGATGAGCAGATCTCAATTTCTCCTTTTTGACAAATGCATTTCATCTCCACTGTACTGAATAAAAGAGGTTATTGGATCTAGAATAGCCTGTGCTTGAACCCCTCCATCCACTCTATCAAACACAAACAGAGGTCCTGAGAATGCAATGAATATTTAAAGAACTTTAACTGGTAATATGTGATGTGAAACATGTGAAAGGCAAAGCACCACTACATTTGCATGGGTCATTTACTATGCTGCATCAAACTATATTCTTCTAATTGCAACTACGGTCCAAATTCTTAGGTTATGATTTTTACATCTGTTATGTGCAGCATGCAAAGCGATGCACAGAGCATTGAAGAACCGACATCAGATAAAATGTATGTACACTAGAAAGAGACAGAAAAAGGGCTTTCTCAGAAAACTTATGTCATGAGACTCTCATTATCTAACGTTGGCACCCGAGAGATCAACACTGCCAAGAAGATACAGAGTTATAATTGCTTTTATTGGTTTATTGTGTGAGCGAAGGAGCTCTTTGATGTATTTAAGGGACTAAGCTAATGAATAAGTAAATGCAGAATCCAGTCTATCCAGGGAACTGATCTCGAAGGGGGTGATGGTGGCGGGGGGTTAGTACTAGTTGGGTTGTTTGGGGGGGCGACTGGAGTTACAACAATGCGTTCTTCAGTTGCCAAAGATTGTGAACATGCTTGAACTTAATCAAGCAGAGTGGAGCAAAGAGCAGCGGATAGGTACACACCAGGTGCAATCATGTGTAAACTTCCTATACAATGCTGAGCAGAGAAATACATGACCCTGGATTTATGGGAGCTGGATGGGTGGTGGGGTGAGGAGGTGGGCTTATTTAGCAAATATGTAGACGTGCTTTTGACCCCAAAGTGACCGAATCACAAACCCACTATCACAAACAGACACACACACACACATTCCCTCTCTGCCCTGGCTGTCGTTAATCATCATCTGTGATGAGAGCAGGCCTTGTTGCTGCTGAATAATAGAACATGTGAGCACGTCTTTTTCATTTTTCAACATGTTGGATGTTTCCTGTGTAAACTGTGTACATGATGATTTTTGGCGACTCATTAATTAGACTTTCTTGCATTTGTTTTTGTCATTCTTTTGGACTTTGTAGGGTCTCGCCCCTAACCCCTCCCTTCCTCGTTTTCCCACAAAAGTGATCAGAGGCTGAAAGTTGAGAGCATATCTCCCTGTCTACAGGTTTTCTTGCATTTCCTGTTTAACCTCTTATTAAACTGTTTATTGTGCATTGACTCGGCCCACAGACCGCCCGCCACATTCTCATGCCCATCAGGTCACTCAGGTTAACAGCCGAAGGGAGCCTGGGGACAGTAGGGCATTGCTATCTTATCTGCACCCCTCTGTCTGAAGTCTGCGCAAGACATTTGCAGATAGAGAGAGAGAACTATATACTACAACCGTTTGATGAGCAGCAGGGCAATAAATTCATTAATCATCATTATATGCCTCATCAAACTCTTTGCCAGACTCTCCATGGGAGTTATACAAATTAGCCAGTGAAAAAAGCAGTCATTTTAGAGGAGCTAGGTAAGTGCTTTTTGATTGCTTTCTTGAACAATGCTTCCCATGACAAGCTAATAAATCAGATTGTTCTATACTTAAAGTGCAGCTACTGTGAACCCAATCTGAGCCCCCCAAACAAAAAGGGAAGCTGTGTAGGACGAGGGGTTTTACCACAGACAGAGCTCTTTCACTGATTTGTTTTGGATTCCTTTTCTTTATTCGGCAACAAAAAAGTCTGGGTACAAAGCTTTTGATATCTGAATGAACTGCTGTTAGGTCTCCAGATGCAACAAGGGATTTGCTCACTTCGGATCAAAATAACCTCATGTTTGCATTGAGATGAGAAAAACCAAACCATAGTGACCATTTGGTGTAAAATTTAAATTAAGCTTTTCTTCTTTCATTCTTTTCTTCATTCTAAGCTGCTCTGGTTTTATACATATAGGCTAAAGTGGGATAGCTGCAAACTGCAGGCTTCTGTGTGTACAGAGAATCTCAGCTGGCAAGTGATGCATACCTACTACAGCGAGCACATCCTTCCATCCAGATGGCCATTCCATGCAAGACCAGCAAATCATCCATCAGACTGGAAGTAGCTCTTTTCATTGAAAATGAGGTCAAGAGATGATTTGAGCCTTGGTTTAGCCTGCTTCAGGTGTTAGCAGTTCTCACTTAACGGGTTTGATGGGACATCTCAGGTGAGGAGGGAGGCAGCTGGCAGAGGGGGGTAGTTAGGGGTGGTCTTTTAACGGTTTAAAGCCCCTCTCTGATGAGATTACCTATTGGAGTTGGCTGTAAACTGTACTGTTAATCAGTCTGCAGCAGCACATGCCCACTGGCAGCCAGCCACTGTAGTTTTCTTCCCTTAATTTTTTTTTACTTTGGACTCAGACAGGGGTGCCTCCAGAAAGTTTTAAGAGTGGCCCAGATTGGGGAAACCAATAATCTTAAAATCAAATGCTATGATAATTAGGATTTTTTTTCATAGCATTTTGCAATGGTGAAAGTGATTGTAAAACAACCTTATAGTCTATAAATGCATGTTTTCAAGTACCAATATACAAAAGAAATCTGAAATACTGATATGTTAGAACAAACTTTTTTAATCCCCAGCTAAAGTTAGTGATGATTTTTTTTTGTTTTTCCCTAATGTTTGACCTAAGTATGTTATCCTGGTGTTATTTGAGGATGGGACTGGGATGGAATGTCTGGAACCCAAAAATGGGGCACTGTAAAAGACAAAAAGAGAAAGGATATTTAAATAAACAAATAAATGTAGCAACATATAAATGACTTCCTTTCAACTTTCATATCTTTGTATGCTTTCCCAATAGTAAGAGAGTTAGATAGTCAATTACTCAAAGCAGTAAGGTGAGCTTCCATAGATAGAAAACTTAATTACCAATTTGCTGAATGAACACCAACAGAAGCAGCAGGTATGCACATCTTAAAAAACCCGGGGCACCCACTACTTTGGTTGATCCTGTCTGGCTATGTTGAGTTACATCACTTGTAGGCTCTTTTTCTAAATCAGCATTATGATGCTGCCCCACCCCGAATCAATGCAGCTTCTGTCCTTGTGGAGGTGCAGTCTGGTCTTGCCCAGGGATCCCTTTACCACTGAGCTGAGGCAGAGCTTGGAATAACTTGGGGAAACTGGGTTGAAAGAAAGGTCCCCCCTTTTATCTCCATCTTGGGAACTGATCCAATTAAATAAGGGCCCATTTGCATCCATCAGTCTACACCAAACTGGAAGCACAGAAAATTAGAAATTTGGCACAAAAAAGGTGGGTAGTGAGGGAAGGTCCATTTGTTCTGCAAGGTGGTTTGAGTAGGGTAAAGTGTCCCAGATGCACGGTGGATAATGGTAATGTTACAGGCAAGGCTTGTGTGTGTGAGTGCAGGCCTCATAGCGGTCATTAGGACAGATATCTGTGTGGATAATGTAGAGCAGATGTTGAGAAGAAAGGGATCATTTAAAAAGGGCAAATGTAAATAAACATTGAGGCTGCGCAGTACCCCACCTCCCTTGTGGACCCTGTGAAGTGACCGAAAGAAAACAGTTCATTAATCTTCTTCACGGTTGTACGTTATGTGAGATTAGATCTCTGAATCGAGATTTATAGAGAACTTCATTTTTTATTTTTATTTTATTTTACTGAATTTAATGACAAGGACAACTTCTCAGAGGGTTACAACATTTTGAGTTGTGAAATGATTGCAAACTATACATGTTTCAAGATTGTGTATATGTGTTTATTGAATAGAACCTGGTCACCTTCAAAGCAGACTTCAATGCAAGGATACCTGTGCATGGTTAAAGGAAGAAGAGCCTGCTGGTGTCTCCACCTTTGGACTGGATGCACACACTTACTGCTCTGTGGCCATGCATACCTGAAGGGTTTTGGCGTGGACTTTAGGCCACAGGTCTCTCCCTGGATATATGTGTGTGTGTTTGTGCATGTCACCTCCCCCAGGGCAGGGCAGCACCCCTCGGTGTGAGCTCCGCCGAGCCCTTACATGGCCACTGAACACAGACCCTTTGCAGTCACAGGGTCAGAGGCTCATGCCTCACTGCTGTCAGAGCAGATTGGTCCCCTTTCAAGGAGTCAAGGTGCTTTCAGAGGAGAGCTTTGTGGATATGCATGTGTGTGCTTGTGTGGATTGTGTCTCCAATTAAGTAAAATTAGGCATCTTGTTTGCACTGTAGAAGCAGTTCAGGAATTTGAGCTAATTGTGTTATTATCCTTACCTAAATCCAGATAACCCTCTTTTTTTTTATAAACAGGTGGCTGTCTTTCAAGGATTTCATAGTCCATAGTCTGTTCTATGATTTTTCTTTTTCGTACTTCTCAAAATGTTTTATTTATGTTGGGGAGGTAGGTCACTTAAAACATCTCACGGATGAAAATTACACATGTAATCTCTCCCAGAGGGGCTCTATAAGCAGAAATAGAAAAACAGTCCCTGAAGTAGAAGAAAACAGTGGTAAATCACTCTCTGACATTTTGTCTGGGCCACTTAAGCAGGTTCAAGACTGCTTTATAACTCAATTTAACATGAACAGCTTGGTTTTCCTTATGTGTAATGTTACACTGATTTCACAGTTTTATTTTTTATTTTTCCTACAACCTGGCTATATAGGCAACTCAGCCAGTTTAGTTGTAAAGGTGAACTGGATTTGCACCAAATCAGTTATCTGTATCAGACTACAACCTGAAATATTGCATAGTTAATTAGCACCTTATTTCTAAAAAGTGGTGGTTGAACCTTACTAACTTGTGGGCAAAGCAAACCTTGCAACAATATGTGTTTTAAATACACATGAGACCATCTAAACATATATTTTAGGATATAAAAAAATCAAATGCATCACATTTCTTAGCAGTAGTGACAAATATAAATGACTTCCTTTTCTAAGGCCCCCCTTTTTTTTTTCTTTTTTTGACCACACTTGGCATCGTTTGCATTTCAGCTCATGGGCTTGACCCTTGAGAATAATCCGAGTCGGTCAACTGTACTGCCGGTGTCTTTTTACGCACTCGAGCTGAATTCGACTCCCAACTACAAAGTCGTGTTGCATCAATAGTCTTGTTTATATAAGATGCTCCATGCGCTGTGCGAATCAACAGATTCTGGTTTCACCTTACGCACTGACGCAGAGAAACAGTTGAGAGGCGTTCAAAGACGCAGTCTATATTGGATTGGTCCTCTCCTCGCAATTATTTAAACCTGAAAAGAAAACCTCAGAGGTTTTTTTGTTAATTTTAAACTTAGAAAATATAATCGGATTTATTAAAATTATCGCCTAAATAAACAATGTAACGGTTTATTTATTAATTTTAGCTTTGACTTGGATTAAAATTTTAATTAAAAGAGTTTTTAGAAAAAACATGGAACGAAATGGTTGTACACTGCTGCTACAGGTGCCCTACTTAACTTGTGTTGTTATGAAAGAAGCGCTCTTTTTGTAATTCATTTGTTATATATCAGCCTAGATTTTTTTAAACATCCATTATCTGGAACAGGAAACAAACAAATCCGCCGCAGAGTCGTCTGCAAATAATTAGTCGCAACGATTTCGATTTGGCCGTGTGGTTTTTATGAGCCATATTTGATTTAATTAGATTTCATAAGGCGTCTTTTGGGGACCGCAGGATTTGACCCATACCCCGTTTTTTACTTTAAGCAAAAAAAAAAAAAAAAAAAAAAAAAATTTAACCCGATTCCGTACGCTTAAGGTTCAGTAACAAAGTTGGAGTGAAGGTTACAGAGCTTCTCTTTTTCCTCTCCAGTTTCTCCCCCTGTCGGATTATTTCCCCCCCTTTATTTTCACACGTGGGAACGGCTTCAAGCCTACTTAGTATTCTCAAATTGTAACGATCCCAACAATGAACCGACACGCCATTCAAGCGGCTGGGAAGCCAGGGACAGAATTGAGGAAAAAAGTTGCTGGGGGGATCTCCCTTGCAGGCTGTCATGCTTTCTCTGATGAAGGCTCGCAAATTCTCCCGCTCCGCTTCCTCAAGTAATCTGGGGTTAATTGACTGGCTTTTATCACGCAGGGAAAGAGAACAAGAATAATCAACGATTATATACAGTCTATATTAATTTGGTGGGTGATTTTCCCTTTTTCATCTTCATTTTCTTCCCCAGAAACTTGAAGATAATTACAGTTAGGCCTATAATTCCTGCACAACCCCTTCAGCAGTACAGCATTATAAAATATAGGCTTATATATACATTGAATATGTTAAATCCCTAGATTTTATTAAAAAATAATAATAATAATAATAATAATTATTATTATTATTATCATTAGAAAA
Source organism: Crenichthys baileyi (assembly GCA_036173005.1). NCBI lineage: Eukaryota > Metazoa > Chordata > Actinopteri > Cyprinodontiformes > Goodeidae > Crenichthys > Crenichthys baileyi. Next base: position 30,623 of record JAHHUM010000618.1, on the reverse strand, counting down.
TAAATGAATGAATACATACCCGAGTAGTAAATTTCTAATGAAGATAAAAAAAATGTTATGAATGACGACAGGTAACTAAAAATAGCAACAACAAAAAAAGATAATAAAGAAAGTCTGTTTTTTCTGAAGAATTTGTATTTTTCGTTCTTAATTGCCAGCCTCCTAACACTCCCTTTAGATTAAACGGGGAATCTAAACAAACTAAAATAAAAAGTAGCCGTCCTTGATGCACTGCAATCATAACAAAACTCGCATCCTAAAGAAATTCAACAAAGCACAAAAAATATTTTAATGTCTCCACACACATGATTTGGTAGTGTTTTCTCATAAAACTCCTAAACACTCTCTGAGGAGACATCTCATCGAGCAGTTTCATCTCCCTCCGGGGATCAACAGCAGGCAAAAGAAGAAGAAGGGGGTAGAAAAACATAATTATGCTATTTAGCCGGCTGATGTGTCGCAATCACTGCTCCTGCACACTCTGTCAGATTAAAATAGAGGAGCTGAACAGAGAACATTAAGGCTAAGGGAATTATAGAAACCTCAGGGGAGATTTCATGCACGAGAAGTGGGGGAAAAAGCAAACTATAGAGATTAATGGCGGCCATAAACAAGAGCATGCCGTCCCACTGCAGTGGAGGTCAACAATAACGACATCAATAATAATAATCATGCCTTTTCAATGTCCTTTAAAAGGGGGTAATAAACAAATAACAAACGAATAAAAAAGGCTGACAGAAAAGAAAAAATAATTAATTCAATTGGGCCTTTTCGCTTTGAGGCCTAGAACATATCTAAAGCTGATGCTTCATAATATTTTTTATGTTAATATTTATCTTGAACTTTAGTAGGCTTAAGTTTTTCTTTAAAAAAATAAATTACATTTTACAATAAATTTAGCCTAATTTCCTCTTCCTTTGCTATGTACTTTTTAATCTCCTGAAATAACAAAGATTCTTCTTGTCCCGGTGGCTCTACATCTCTTTTCCCCTTCCTTTTATTTATGTGTAAATACAATAATTATCATTATTATAATCATTTGTACCGCCGTTCGATCATAGATGGGTTTCCGTTAAGATTACCAGGGTCACCCACTCAACCCCTCCCCGAAATTATAGGAGCAAGTGTGACACCTACCTGCGGAAGTTGGAAGAGTTATAGGGAGAGCGCTGGCTTGCACACTCTCATATATGTTTCTGTGTCTGCTGCCTACATGGCAACATTCTGCAGTTTCAAAACCAACGTGCAGTTAAAACAAGAAAAAATGAGGCTCTCCATCAATGATATATAATGGGCCAGTATGTTTTAAATGCATGGTCGCGTCCCTTTTTAACAGCTTTGCCACGCCTTAGAAAATAGTAATGAGGTCTAAATTTGGCATAAAATCCTGCTCATTACCGGAGTTCAGCACCTGATTGCTCTGGGTAGAACACGAAAAGGTAATCGGGTTAAATGGCTGCGCTTTGCTGCTGTTATTAAGTCAACATCCACTTTTAGAAATGTGCGCAAGTAAAAAAAATAAAATAAAAAAAATAAATGGAGGATAGATAATTTGAGAAATCAAATTAATAAAAAGAAAAACTCAAAAGAATTTGTAAACCCAAAACCTGCCTGTGTTTTGTGAGAACAATTTCCTTTAAACCATCTGTCATCGTGTAAAATGCAGGTGAAACCTCGCACATAATAACTGGCCTCAAAGCACTTTGAACACATCAAGCAACATCAGCTGCTCACCGAAATAACCTCTGCACAAGCGTGTAGTTTTTTTCTCCATAATTTACTTCAAAGATAGCGTGTTGTCCATTTTAAATACAAAAAGCTACATTAAATATACATGTTAGTCTTTCGTACAAATAGGCGGCTGCAGCGATTAAGACCATTTTTGTTACATTTTTTTTAGGGTTAACCATTCAGAAACTAAAAGTTTTTGAAGATAAGCATTTACTCAGAAAATAACGATATTCTCAGAATTTGCTTCATCATTCTTGTTTTCTTTTTTTTAATGCAACCACAAAAAATAAATAAAAGTCCGTGGTGAAGTGGAAAATACGCAGGTATTAAATATTTGACATACCTTTCTTTAGTTCATAAGGGGATTCTTTACAAAGATCTACCTGTGTTTGGCCTCTGACTTTCTGGCTTTCCCTTACCAAGGCCTCTGCTCTATTTAACACAGTCTGGTTTAATCCATTGAAATGTGCCGTGGAGCCCGTGGTCATCGAGCCGTGGTTACTGTGAAGGGGTCCAAAGCTGCCACCATAGTTCGTGTAGCCGGGGTAGAACGGAGATGTGTAGTAAAGAGGCCTGGACAGGACTGTGCTGTTGGGGAGCGGGCACTGGGGGGAGGAACGGGAAGGAGACGCGTTGGTGCCCAGCACATTGCTCTGACCCAAGCCGGGGCACGCCTCACCGCTGCCCTTACACCTGTCTGAAGACGTAGCGATTTCCGCCAAAGACCAGAGTTTGGGTTTGGGGGCTGAGGGAGGCGAATGGATAACAGAGGTCACGTTGCTGGTCACCGTGTTCTGTGGGATGCTCAAATCTGACGGCTTGTCTTGCGGCGCGCAGGCCTGGTTCCCCCGGGGCACGGACGGTGGAGATGAGGTGGTCGGCTTGGCGGAATCCGACAGCAGCTCCGTAGTCCGCTCCTCCTGCTCTTTTAATTCCGAATCGCTCAGGAGGGGGTCTGTTTCTTTGCCATGGCTCTCTTCTTTAAATCTGTCACAGCCAATGTCCCCTGGGTTCAGTAGTTTGTGATCTAGAGAGCAAATAAATAATGGAATTACTGCCAAATAAGTGTAACCCACATGTGCTAATAGACCTTAAAAGTGTGTTTTAGGTGATCATAAGGCAAGAACATGCTAATCTGTACTGAAATATCATACTTACTCATAGTTACATTCGTTTAAATGCGCTTATAAATTCCCTAATAAATAAGGGTACTAGTCTAAGGACTGCCTCATAATTACAAATTTAAAGATTATCAACATTGCAATCCTTTTTTTTCTAATATACACATTTATATTATCCATTAGAATCATAATAGGGGTTCATTAGAAATAATAAGGGTAAAACCACTTTCACTTGAATTCCCAGCCCATTTCAACATTTGCATCCTTATTATGCCGTTAAAGATAAATTGACTGCTAAACACTGTGCGTCACCAGCAATTTCAGCCCATGAAAAGTCAAACGAGGGGAGTTCAAGGTGATTATTATTTAAAGCAATTGTCTCATTATAAATTATATACCACCATTAACCAGCAATCAATTTTGTGCCCTGAGTGGAAACGACTGCGATGAAAAATTTATGATTTTTTTTTTTGCTCTTTTTTTCCTGCAACACCGACCTGCCTCCGTGTCTGTGGAGTCTCCCTTGTCGAGGGGCTTGCTTGGCTCGTCGTCGTCGTTTTTCTCCAAGTCGATGTTCTCGTCCTCCTCCTCGTCCTCGCTCCGGTTCCGCGGGGTCCAGGTCATCTTGTTCTCCTTCTTTAGCCTCCTCCTGGCGTTAGCAAACCAGGTGGACACCTGCGTTAGTGTCATTTTAGTGATGATGGCCAGCATGATCTTCTCCCCTTTAGTCGGATACGGGTTCTTTCTGTGCTCGTTGAGCCAAGCCTTCAGGGTGGCGGTGGCGTCCCGCGTGGCGTTCTTGCGGTATGCGGGGTCACCGTAAGGGTACGTACCCAGGGGCGCCGCGTAAGGGTGGTATCCTATAGAACCGGCCATTCCCGTTGTGTGATCATAGGGGGAACTCTGGAACAAAATTGATAATAATAGGTAAATACATAAATATTTTAAAACTTGATTTTTTTTTTCTAAACAAAAGTAAACATACACTCACATGGGCGTGTACTGTTAAATAAACACGCATGCGGACGCACAGAAAGGCACACATTCAGCAAAATTAACGTTTGTAGAGTTGTGCGGAACTGTCATGTTTTAAATGAAGTCTGACAATTTATTTTCTTGTTATTTTGTCGCAACACGTAACCGTTTAATACACCTATTAACATTTTTAGTCGCAGCCATAATACAGTGCTTTTATTTGTGATACTCTTATAATACTTTTTTGTGGGGCCTTTTTTCTTCTGTCTTTTCTCATTATTATGCCCTTGAAGCCAGTCTGAGAATTTATCTTACAGAATAAATGGTAAATCAAACTAAAAGCAAAATGCCAAATATAATTTTCATTGTCGCCTGGGCTAAGTTGTGCAGCTGACGCAGTTAATTAGCTTACGGGAATCTGAGTGACCCATAAGCTTCCATCACACGGCGCTTCTGCAGTCTGCTATGCACAGGGAAGTTAGTGACTTGTTTCACCTTAAAAAAAAAAAAAAAACTATATACACACACACATATATATATATATATATATATATATATATATATATTATATATATATATATACTTGAGGGCATGCAAACTGCTCAACATGTTTTTTTTCTTTACTTTTCTTCTACTTTTCGTTAACAGCACAGCCGCTTCTTCCCCATTCGATTAAGCAGAACCGTAATACTTTTATAATCCCTTCGCTTTCTGCGCCCTCTCTGAATCAATAATCACCTCTAATTTACTCACCACGTATGAGGTGAAAGTGGCAGCCGCCGCCGCGTCCGCACTGTACGGTAAATGGGAGTTATAGCCCGGAGAGGCGCTGGTGAACGCGGTAGATCCGGCATAGGGCGCAAACGCGGATCCCGAAGAGGATCTCCCAAGTTCCTCGGTTCTGGGTCCTGATATGACGCTGGTGCTGTAGGCAGGGCAGGAATACAGGGCTAAAGAGGCAGACGGCTGGTACAAGTAGCCCTGCGGATACGCCATGCTGGAGCCCAGAGAGTGTGAAGTCACTTAAACTTGCGCACTTTCTCCCGCTTTTTTGTTTCTTCTCATGCGCTGTTGTCGGAGCGCATATGAGCTACGTGTGTACAGAACCCGCTGTCTGTCCCCTTCTTGAAGATGACAACGCAGAAAGCAAAAAAGTGAACAACCGAAATAAAAAAAGAGGCGGATTATTTTTGGTCGTTGCCAGCCAGCCAGCCTCTGTCCGTCGGATGGGTTCTCACTCTGCTGCTGCTTTATCTGAATTGCACCATTGCTCTCATGTCTGTGCAGAAGTTTTATTTATTTTTTTGCCCGTCGGACGGGGGGCTTTGCTTGGGAAAACGTCCTGCCAAGATGCTAAGTTGGAAATTGAGGATCCTGACGCCTACTACGCCGCGCAACACGCTCCTCCTCTCGGGGTGTAGTCACCGAAGGGAAAGGCAAGCTTATGCTGGGTAACCACAACCCCTATCCAAACCCATTCTCTCTTTCTCTCCCTTTCTCTCTCTGTCTTCCTCACCCCCTCCCTTCTCGCGCGTTAACTAACAAGCCTCCTCATTCTCAATTTCTCTATTTTCCCCCTTTTTTTAACAAGGCTCGTTGCAGTGAGCCTCAAGTACGCCTGGCAGCCCCCTTTTGGACGGCGACGCCATGCGACTCTATCATCTCCCAACTTTTCTCCTTTTTTCTCACAAATTTGAAGTCCTTACTTTCACACTTGATCAATAACTAATCGACTGTTGCATGCAGGAGATGTGGGCTTCCAAGACTCCACCATGAAAGAAAACGGCGCATCGCTGCAATGATATCTTTTTCTGTGCGTTAAGAAAAAGAAAACGCGTCTTTTTCCTTCATATTTCGTGCGCTAAACGAGCAGACAGATGCTGTTCGATCTCTGCGCGCATTGTGTTAACATCCGCGTCTATGGAGGGAGTGGTGGTGGTGGTGTGTGTGTGTGTGTGTGTGTGTGGGGGGGGGGGGGGGGGGGGGGGGTTAGGTTAGGGGGGGTTGTGGTTAGGGGGGGGTTCAAATGGAATATTGCAATTGTGCACGTCGGCTCTCTTAAACGCCAGCTGAGGGGTTGCGTTTCAAAAAAAAAAGAAAAAGAAAAGGAAGAGTAAGATGGCGCAAGCTGAGACCGAACAAAACAACTTCTGTCCTCCGGAACAGCTTTTCAGAAAATTTAGGAATACAAATCTCCATCATCGTTTTGTCTACTTTGCTTTTTTTTTAGAAGAGTGACTTTCGTCAATACCAATACTTAAAAAATAAACTTCAACAGATTTAACTGAGACGGAGACTGAATAGTTTCTTTTTAATGGATCTTTGAATAAACCTGCCGCATACGCGCTCTCGGAAAGTCGTAAACCCTGAAGCCGGGGCAGATTAGTCCCAACTACACCAAATCCGCCTGGACTAGTGGGTGTAATCTCATTTGATCTCATCAGATACATTTCTATTCTGAAATGCAGGATAGCAAAAAATAGAATACAACAGATTTCTTTTATTTTGATTTATTTTTATTATAGACTATTCATTCCCAGTTAAATAAAATATTAAGCTATGATAATAATAATATAATAATAATAATAATAATAATAATGAAAATAATAATAATAATAATAAAATAATAACACACTTTTAATATTAAAGGTGGTTTAGTTTTTAAGCATAATTAAAAATGGTTAAATTGTTTGTTGACGGACTGGAGTTCAAGTCTCAGATAAACCGAAAGGGATCGCTGTAGGCGCTGCTAAAGAGTGTGTGCACACACTCCGTCACGTGCTTCTTACGCTCTGAAACCCCTCCAGAGAGCAAAGAGTGATGACGGCGTTACACAGTGCGAGCACACTCAGACTTTAGACAGGAGAGTCACAGAGAGGAGAGGAGAAAATGGAGAGAGAAGAAGGATGGACGCACAAAGCGGCCTCTACGACACAGCCTGATCAGATGAAACTGATATTATGAGACCTGTCTAGAGAGTCAACTAAATATTGGAACTTTCTGTTAGGAGACTTTGAAAGAGTGTCTTCTTTTTCAATATTTGATGTTATGTGAAATACAACCTCATTAGTAAAACAGCAGCTAATTTCTTTATTAGTAGAAGCTGTATTTGTCATTAGCATTTAATATTTATTACAATATGGTGCTTATTATATGTTTGTTATAAGAGCTGGAGAGAGTGTGTCATGTTTCCTCCTTGTTGCGTTTTGTTTCAGAGTCGCCTCCTTGAAGTGGAAGCCATAATTTGAAGATCACGCAGCCTTAATAGGAGCGGTTGCTACCGCCTCTCAATTTCGCGCAGATAAAGGAGGTAAGTAGCGTATTCCTTTTTCTAATGTGGGAAAGTGGGATGTCATCTCAGGTTGTTATATTTTCTTTTATTTTATCTTTTTTGTTGTGACTTTTTCGCCATCTCTTCTTTCCCTTCAAATAATTCCATCGCGTTTTTTTTTTCTTTAACGCCTGAAAGCTGGCTAAGGAGAAACGAATGAAAGATGTGCATGTCACTTAAAATGCCAGAGGGAGCAAATGTAATCTAAATTGGATATAGAGACTATTATTACACAACATTATGCATTGTGGTGGACTAATTGCACGGCTGGATGAAGTTAAACAGTCAGTTATTGTCGAGTGGCGGACAGGTTTCTGGAGCGCGCAAGGTCAGTTGCGCTCCTCCCCAAAGTCTTTAGTGGTGTACAGAAAAAAAAAAGCTTGAAGTATTCATGGGATTTTTAACCATCCTAAATATGTGTCCTAAACCGATTAGTTGACACCAATTTTTCTTTGATGTATTAGCTGAGGGCTTTTGCCACTTGGAAGCCAATTGAAATTCAAAACAGTTTTCGCTCCAAATGCTTTGGGGAGATCTGCGGCAAATAATGGATGTAATTTATTTTTGACCTTGCATTTTTTTCAAGGGTTATTAAATGATTAAACAAATATACATTATGCAGCACCTTTGAAGGTTTAGATGTATTTTTTTCAGTTTAAAAATGTTTTTTTTTTCTTTTTGTTTCCTAACAAAAATGTAACTTGTAATTTTTCAAACAATGTTGACTGATTGTTTCTTGTTTGAATTTCATTCAGATCCCTGACGTGGACATCTTCTCAAGTCACCCAGCAATGAAACATACTCCTTCAAGCTCCAAACACTGTATACAAACAGTTTGTGTCCATCTCCATTTATTTGACTTGTTAATCGTTCATAATTATCTGCTCCTTCATTTTTGTGAATGTCTTTAAAAAATGAATAGTTGTTTTGAACAGACAAAAAAAACCAAACAAACAAATGAACACGAACCGTGTGCTGATATGATTTTTAAAGGTGGCATGTCTGTTTTCTCTTTAATTCTGACTTAAATGAAGATGTATGGTGTGAGAACGAGTTTGTGTTTTCTCCTGATGGGGTGTCTCTTGTGCACATCCCACCCTCACTGCCCACAATCTCCCAGTCAGGCAGAATGGCAGACCTTTGGATTGGCTAAGTGATGAAATGATGACCCCATTATGAGAAGTGATTCCAAAATGAGAGGTATCAGACAAAGATTGCACACCTCTCGCTGTCTCTCTCTCTTCCTGTCTTTAGCTGCAGCACCATCCTCCAGCGGTACACTGCCAGCGGAGCAGATGATGATTGATTCGCCTGAGAAGGATCACAGGAAGCACGCATTGATTTCTTTTTTTGGTGTTTTATTAAAAATATTTATTTAGCCCTGTATCTGTGGGGCATATCAAGACTCACCTCATAGTGGTAGAGCTATAAGTAGGATAATTCACACTTTTCCATCACAAGATGGATGACCTGAAGTATTACTTTAGAAATCAGTCAATAGGCTCAGTGAGTAAATGAATATTGATTGAAAATAATGATGTCTGAGTGTGAATATGGGCTCAGGCAGTGACCCCTCCTTCAGACTTTAGGTATCTTAACAGTGATGTCAAACGTTTGAAACAAAGTCTTTGATAAAGGGGCATGTCAAAAGATTTGTATATCTTTAATAGTACATTTATTTCAGTAATTTCAAAAATTGAAAATCACATAGATGCATAACCTACAGAGGAATACATTTCAAGTCGTTATTTCTGTTTGTTTTGATGATTACAGCTTCCAGCTAATACAAACCTAAAATTCAGTTTCTCAGAAAATTAGACATCCAAAGTCCAATAAAATGTCTGGGCTTTGCTTCACAATTCTTTCAAGGCTGAGGTTACGGCTGTTGCGTGTGCACCTTTTTCTGTCACACTTTTTTCTTCCACTCAACTTTCCATTGTTATGCGTAGATACAGCTATTTGTGAACAACTGTCCTACTTAACTATGGCCTGTTGTAGATTAACTTCCTCGTTAAAGATGTCAGGTAATGTCTGCTATACTTCTTTAGGAAAGCTTTTACCTGCTAAATTTTTATTTTACTCTAGTGTTTTTTTATGTTCCTGTGCTTTCATTGTAGCACTCTGAGATTCCTCGGAATGAAAAGTGCATTATGAATAAAATTTATTATTATTATTATTCTTATATTCTGCTAAATTAGCAGTCATCCCCACGATTTTGTGTGCCATAATATGGCTATAACAGAACATTTATGATTTTTTTTCTACAGTTTACAGTTTTCTGAGAAACAAAATTTGGGGTTTTTAATAGCTGTAAGCTATAATCATTTCAATAACCAGAATTGTTTAAAATGTGTCAATGTCTATTTAATTAATCTATATAATCTATACATTTTCCCTTCAGAATGTAATTACTGGGATAAGTAAACTTTTTTTTATATTCTAATTTATTGAGATGCACCTGTAGGTTACAGCTAAAAAAACAAAAAAAAAAACAAGAAAAAAACATGAAAATCTTTTTTTCTCCCTCTCACTGGTAGTACTTGTTTGTTTCAGTTTAATTCCTTACGTTAGTCTAACGAGAACTAGAGTGTGTTCTGGAGGTGCCGTAAGGTAATAATCCCGTACTACCTTAAAGCTTATGAGGTATGTAGGAAGTCTGTGCATTCACAAAATGTAAGGTGATACAATGTGCAAATCCAATGACTGCCAAAATGCTGAAACCACAGTGTGGGAGCAGTGTCCCAGATATTTGCTCTGACTTAATCCAATTGAAATAGTATGAGTGAGTTGCAGGGGCTCTAAGGTCTGTTCCTTGCTTATGTATGTCATGCATAATAGAAGTTGACGAGGTTGGTGATAGATCACAGCCCAGGTAATGTAAACACATTAATCCCTCAGGGTTCATGTGCATGTTGTTTCTCTCATTTGGTCTCTTCCCCAACACAGTGCCAATCCAACCCACCCACCTTGGCCCTACCTACACCCCCTTCCACCCTAACTCCCCAGTGTTCATCATCTTTCCTAAATGCGTTACTGGAGCACAAACCAGAAGCAGCCCTAATCTGTCAACATGCCCTTTAATTGGAAGAAGAAAACAACACGTGCTCCTAGTTGTGCCATTCCTAAGTGCACATGCCAAAGAAATCCAGCGGTCACGGAAGAAGTGATCCCAGGAGAGTGGGGCATAATTAAAAGTATCTTTTAATAGGCTTGAAATGTTGAGCCTGACTCTTGCTGCCTTAAGTAGAGTGCAATATCTGTGGCTGGAGACGGACATGCAAAGAGGGCTTTTGCTAAGGGAGCCTGTAAACGATACACTGCCTCCACCATCATCAGACATGCTGTCTCCGCCTGAGTCACCACACTGAGGACAACAGCGACTTTCAGCTCCTGCCGTGGACACTTCACCTCACCAGCTAACCGTGTTTCTTTGTTCTCCGAATGGGAGCTTCTCCTCCACAACACAACTTTAGCTCTCCAACTCTCTGTCCCCCATGTTGCTTTGCCAACTTTTGCTCTACCACCAACTCACAACACCAGTGGGCAGTGAGAACTGGGATTAAGGAGTTGATTTTGGGCCTGCTACACTGTAATCAAATGAGACTGCTTAGGAGAGAGGAGGAGGTGGAGTATTATGTTCTGTAGTGCATTCCACTGCGGCATTTTTTTTTTTGTTTTTGTCAGGGCAGGCTTTGATGCTGTATCCCCTTACCTTTGTAGTCCCGGTAGCCATGTTTCATAAACACGGAATAGGAAACATCCCTGGCATTAGATATGGAGATTGCTGCTTTCCTCACTGCCACTCTGCATTCCGCACGTGCCCGGTCACATTCTCCATATCCCAGCACTGGGGTATTAAGTTTCTTCCCCCATGCCTCTGATACATTTAAACATCTCACAATCAATCCCAGTGATTTAGAGTGTCATGTATAATCTGCGGCAACAACAATGCCAACATTGCTTTGTGTCCTTGTGGCTGTCATATTTTCTTTTTTTTTGGTTTTAAGACAACTGAACTTGGAAAATGCTTAATTCCTTGAAGCTGAGAAGCTAGCATTAGTGCAATTTGGACTTTGTCTTCATGATTGAGGATATAATATTAATACCAAGCTCCTCATTCCGTAGGGTACCCTCTTGCTTTGTATTATTACACAGGGAATTGTCTGGTCTCACTTCTCTTTGTAGTTAACTGAAACCCTCCATGGGATTGAGTTTAATTGTATTTCTAAATCGAACTCATTAAAAGCCAAACTCTTTAGTTCTGCTGCCAATATTTAATATTTTTTTGGTCTGCAGTCTTTACGTTATTCTGTATTCTCATGAGAGTACTTTCACACATGATTTATTATATAAATGTCAGTCCTGTGAATCAGTTAAAATAATTCAATTAGCCCCCACATTCTTTTATCGGACAAGGTACAGGATCCTCTTTTTTACCTGTCAGAAATCTTCTCTTTTGTCTTCTTACATTTTGGCCAACATCTGACACACTGCCCTGGGTGATTGAGCCAGATGTGGAAATCCAAAGAGGAGATGCTCCCCTTAATGCCTGACACCTGGTGCAGATTTGGAAGGGATTGCACTGCAGGTACTGACTTACCTTTTTGCGAATCCCAGAAAGTCCCTGAGGTATTTTCTTTTCTGTCCATGGCTGTGTTTGTTTCTGCTCTGCTTTGCCACCCAGCTATCCAGCCTACATCAGTTAGTCCAACTGTGTTGGGATTAGGCCGAGAGGGTGTTGAAATATGATGCCTATCATCCGTTAGATACATGCAGTTCTGATTTGCTCAGATATTTGTTAGGCCTAAAGGATTTCAACAGGATTAATGTCTTTCTCAGGTGTATCCCAGGATTTCATAGGTTAGATAATATTTTATAGGTGGGGCAGAACCATAGATTTGAAAAGGTAATAACAAGATTGGTCATTTTTTAATGTATGTCTTTGAACTGTAAATAAATGAACAGTTAATATTGCATGTTGTTAGATTAGTTTTTTATTTTAAAAAATGACTACAATGACTACAATTAACTGCTTACCAATATTTCCCTAATTCTTCAACATTCTGTGTGTTAATTTCACCTAAAATTATACCAACACTCTGTTTAAGGGGATGATTTACAACTGAATGTCTTGCTCAGTTTATTTAATTGGGATTTTGTGTGATAGATCAATACAAAATAGCACATTGTTGCAAAGTATAAGAAAAGGGATATATGATTTTCAAACTGCTTTACAAATAAATAAAAAAAACATTGTTGCATGCCTTTGTATTTAATTGCTGAGTGAGCCCTTTGTAGAATGGTCTGACCGCAAACTGAATTTTGCCCCAGTCTCAAGTCTTTTGGAACCTCTAAAAGATTTTCTTGAAGAATTATCCTGCATTTAGCCCCATCCATCTTCCTGCCAACTCTAAAAAACTTCACTGTCCTAGGTACAGGATAGCACCCCACAGGATGATACCTCCACCACTAGGTTTTGTAGTGGGGGGCATGTTCAGGGTAATGTGCATTGTTAGTTTTGTTAAACACATAGAGTTGTGTATGTAGGGCAAAAAATAATAACATTAGATCAAAGCACCTTCTATCAAAATGATCCTGTGTCCCCTACCTTACTTCATATGGCTTTCTTTCCACAATAGTTTTCTTCTTCCCATTCTTTGTTAGTGCCTCTATTTTGGAACATACAACCAATAGCTTTCTTGCCAATGAATTATCCCACCTGAGCTATTTATCTACGTTGCTCATCCAAAGAAACCAATGACTTTTGTTGCTTTCCTTGCCAGACATTTCAATTTAGATGGATGGCCATGTCTTGGTATGCATGCTGTTATGCCGTACTATTTCCATTTTTGAATGATGGATTGAGTAGTTCTCTCTGAGATTTGCAGAGCTTGGGATATTGTTTTATAGCTTAATTCTGTTTTAAACTTTCCCGCAATTCTGGAACTGTAGTGTAATGTCATCAGTTAAAACACAGATAACATGGATGAAGTGTTGAAGACACAACATAATAATGTACCAATTCCTGCTTGATAAATAGATATATTTTGCATCAGTGAAAAATGTTAAAGTGTACACTTGGTGAGCTTTTCAGGCATACTGTTTATGTTGATGCATGCAACTCTCTTCCTGATGCAAATCCAATCTAAACATTAAGCAGAGGTAAGGCAAGCGTGGCCCATAAAAGGCTGAGAGCTCCAAACACTTTGAACAGACAACTATCACTAATCACTCCCAGAGCAGTGCGGCGTGTAATTACTCTGCCAAACGTTTGCCTTTCACAGCTTAGCACCGGGAGCCCTGACCCCGTCTTTCCTCACCGCCATGCATGTGGAAGGCTTGTGCCCCCTCCGCACATTCACCCCCCCAACCCCATTTTCCCTTCACTAAAGGAGAAGGCAAGCTAAGTCTCCCTCTCAGTATTTCAAGGAACAGTAGCGGAGGAAGGAGAAAGGGAGAAAGACAGAGAGGGAGAGGGCTCGAGGTTGCTGCTTCCGGCTGTGTAGGAGCCCCTTTAAATGGGCTTTGAAACCCTAGCCATCCGGAGATCAGAAATAGCCTTATTGACTGCGAGGGCCCAGAAGTGACTGAGAACGCAGTGTTCTAAGAGTTCACCCTTCTTGGCTGCTCCGAATGGTAGGAGGGGGCATGCAAGCTAGGGCCAACGAACGTCCCAGGACATAAATTTTATATCGGGGAAAAAAGTATTATTTTTCTTGCTATTTTTAAATGGCACAAGGCTGTGCTTTTTTGTGGCGTTGCATAATTTCTTTGTGCTTCTTGACAGACACATTTCTCCCTGCCTCTGCCTTATTTATTGATATTATTGATGCGGCTGTCATTCTGCAGTGTGATCTGTCCTCTCTCTGGGTGAATGCTGATAAGATGACACAATGCAAATATGAAGCGGGAGCGTGGACGCCTTGGCAAGCAGGTAGTGCATGTGCAGAGGCTGGCATCCCCATAATGACTATTAGGTGGATTTCACAGCCTGCTTCTGATGTCTTGCAATGACAGGGGGCCTTTATAAGAGGATGGGCAAACCGCTGCCCCTCCTTATAACCCCCCTAACACACACAGGCACATGAATACATCCACCCAAATGAATAAAATAGACAGAACAATATGTATGGGTTTTAATTTATAAAGAAAAATGATGCTCTTTATCACCTGAATACAGTTTTCTGTAATTTGTTGCATCTTTAAATATGTTTTCACTTATTGAGTGAAAAATAAATGAAACATACTGCATTTTAAATTAGAAATGATGCTTATATATGTATGCTGTTTCTTTATTTTTATTTCTCTACTTGTTATCATTCCTGTGTTGTGGTATAAGCCAGCACTGCTGTACAAGTTGATTTTGACTTGCAGCCTCTTAAAGAGCTATCTTGGTCGCGGGTTGATCTTATAAAGGCTTTTCAGAGAGCCCCCATTTTATCTCTGATGTAGTAATTTTACTTCATCAGTCAGTTGTGACTAAAAATACATCAGGGATTAGCTTCATGGCCAGTCTATCTCACACTGCTTTGATAACATAATGGGGTCTGCCTGCTCGTGGTTACAATCATCTGATACGTAGGTTCATAACATTTAAAACTGCACTTACAATATATGGCCTTTTTGAAAAAGAATAATAGAGGGTGATTTTTTTAATGCTAGTGAAAATGGTGTGTCTTCCTCCTTTTAATTCCTTTGTAGGAGCATTTTGCAAAGATGAAAACAGCACCCACCCCCATAACTCCTTTCCCCTCTCCAGTTTCTATTCTACACAAATTAGCTATGGTCCTGGAGGGCAAAATGACAAGAGGTTACTGGAAGACTATGTGTTTAATTAATTGAAAAATGCTTAAATTGCTTTTACAGTTGTTATGTGAAGTGAAAAAAGGGAATCCGTGTTGCCAGTACTCATCCATAATTAGCACCCGGGGGAATTAAATATTTAGCATTAGCTGTGTTGCGGCACTTAGGACACAAATTTCTATTTTAGCTATGAAAGCAAGGCTGTCTTAAGTGCATGAGTCTGTGTGGACAGCTGTGCAAATGGGAACAGCACAGGATATTTCAGTGAAACACCCCAGTGGCATTCTGGGTCCTTCCACATCACATGTGTAAGAGATATGGCAGTTGCGTTCCCAGGGGTTAGGCATTACTCAGAGTATTTAGTTTTCTAATTAGGCTGACGGCCTTCGTCCATGCCCACCTCCATCACACTAACCAATGAGAGTTTCCTCTCAGAAGTGTGTGTCAAATGCTCAGTCTAAGAGGAGGAAAAAGAGCAAAAATAAATCGAGAGAGAAAGAGAAAGCGTGTGCGAATATGCGTGAAACAGCAATGCACACGTGGTTTGAGGGAGAAATAAAAAGACCAGGAGGAGAGCCTTTGTTTATTCCAACTTTAATTACATATTGCCTTTAATGACTCTACTGGTGTGTTTGAGGCTACCAAGGGAGAAGCTGTGGAGCCTTAATGATCTGTAGAAGTGGATGTCAGCCAACACATTGGGGATTTAAAGACAATTTTTTTGGAAGTCCCTTTTGGTTTGGGCCTAGAGGCGACATCACAAATGGAGTTCATGTTAAGCCTCACCAGACTAGACTGGGACTGTTTCAGTGTCTGGTTAGCTGGTTTAATGCAAGGACTGGGCTGTTTGGCGGTATCAGCTGACCTCAACAATTGTTAGACATGTCATAGCGAGTCTGGTTTTTCACTAATTAGAAGTATTAAGGCCTATTCCAAATTTATAGGACTTAAATGCTTGTGTGCAGAGGAATTTGGATGTTAGAAGTGTGCTTTAATAACTGATGCATTGATAAATAAATAAAAACTATATTCTATTAAAATCAGTGTGATCAGCCACAATCTTTCAAAAAAAAAAAACTGACAAAATTATGAAAAATAGCTTTTTTCCACATTTAAAAAATTATCGTAGTATGGAAATTTTGCATATTTCTCAGGTTAAAACATACTTGGCATCACCAAAAGGATTACACTTCAGTGAGTTAAACCAATTAAATTCAGTTCAATACGAAAAACCACCGGAAACTAGTAATCAATGTTAGACATCTATTTTATTGTTTCTGCTACACTTTTACAGGGGAAAGATGGAAACTTTTCAGCGTAAGAAATTAATGTTAAAAATTATTGTTAGAGACATTAGCTGCTTAAAGTCTTTTATCAATACTTTTGTCAAATGTTAATCAGTCTCTAAGGAGTTTAACAAAAGGGGTCTCGAAAGGGTTTCTAACACCTAATGTCAATTTGAGAGGGGAGAGGAATTCAGGGTTTTAGATCCACCTTTAATCTATCAGCTGATAGTACAGGAAACAGAACTGACTCACAGAATTGACTGGATTGCTCCAGGTGCGCAGGTCCCACAATCCCTTCTCTCAGCTCTACTGAAAGGTGAAGTCTTGGCATAACACCTGTTTATCCCTAGGGAGTCCCTTACTTAGGTTTCAGAACCAGGTGACCTGGGGAAAAATATGCTCTTAAAATGAGTCCCTGAGTGATAATCAGTACATTGGTGACGTGGAAGAAACAAAACTTTGCAAGAACCTCATTAAAGATCTAAGGAACATAGCAAAACATGACGCAAACTAAAAGATATTGCAATCAAATCAGACACAGGAATAAGGTTTGGTTTTGACAGAATTCAGCTGCTTTGGGAGCCAGCAGCTTACAGGAAAGAAGTTGTCACAAGAAGCTGCTCAACCATCATTTTCCCTCACCCATCTTTAGAGAAGTGAGAGACCAGGAACGTAAACAATCTATCCTTGTAGATAAAATGCACTTTGTTGGTTAAACTTATTTCCACATTCAAGGTTTCAAGTATGTAATCATTGAACGAGTCAGAGTTACAGTTAAAGTAAACCAACCAGGGGTTATTTTATAAGCTTACTGAATTTCTAAATTAGCCACTTAAGATAATTAAGAAAGAAATTGAGAAATTTTGACAGACATTCAGAAAAGACTCTTCTCTTGAGTAGTTATTTTAAAGATTTAGAAAGCCATCTCCGTGTAAGATAACCGGTTGAAGCTATCTAAAAGGTCTATCAAGGAACCATTCGAGAAAGCAGATATTGTGTTAAACACAAAGGTCAGATCTGTGTTTTCAAAAACACTATATAATCAGTACCTGGCAGACAAAAATCAGAATGATCGCACATGCTGTAGCGTCTGTTGTTCCCAGATAAATGGATTAGCACATTAAAGAAAATGGCAGACAATTGCAGCAGACTGAATCACAAAATCATGTTCAATTAACACAACAGTACTTGTAACCCTCTGAGAAACTGTGTTATTTGTTTTGACAAACAGCGTTGTAAAAATTCTACCACCCCAGCTTCGGCACACGACGTTAAAATCCCTTGTTCTGTAAAACCAATGCTGTGGATTATTCAAAGCTTTGAGAATTAGGATGGAAAAATCCATGCGTAAAATTACCGTCCATTCAACTTCAGGCAATATTTTCCTCTAGAGGCAAATATGTTAATTGGTCTCTCTAAAGTAGCTCAATCCTTGGGTTATTTAATTTCCCCGAAAGCCTTAGCTGTGATGAATTTACAAGCAATATGGTTGTACAACTCCTTGCACCAGTGCGATGGTCAACAAGGGTGAAATGCCAGTAAAGGAGAGAATTGAAAAAGAAAGATTTAAGGCCATCAAGTGCAGAAATGTCTGCTTATACTGCAGAAAAAGATGAAGGGGAAAAAAAATTGCAAAGATGAAAATGATTCAAGAAGTCAGGGAAGTAACTGTCAGATGCCAAAATGTCCACAGTTGTCGACAAAACTGAAATGTGTTTGATCTGCCAAAGTCATCGTCGTCATGACTGTTGTGTTGTTGTCTAATTGCTTATGTCTGCTTTTCCCAGAGGCTGCATGCAGCTCTGTCACGGGTCCTTAGTGCTCCAGCAGCCTGGTCAAAAAGATGTCTTGGCAAAGTCCCACGGTGGATGCATCGCCCACGCACACTGCCCTCGCCAGCTCCCAGAAGCCTTTGTGGTAACCCACTGACCATGCTGTTCCCTATTATCCTCCAGCTCAGCAAATAATGTGTCAGAAAAAGATTATAGATAGCCCATAAAAGAAGAACCCAAATGTTGTTGCCTTTCTGCTCCAACTTTAAATAACGCTACAAGGGCTAAACCATCAGTTTCAATGCTGCACTGCCCCTGAGAGAGCAGTTTCTTTTTTCCTTATTGTTGTTCAGTTCGGATGAGAATAGCTTCAACTGGAACACAAAGAGTCAACAAAACCTTCTACATGCGTAAAATGGTTCTTCATTTTTCTTTACATTTGAAAACCTTGTAGTGAGGTTTACATCCTTGTTTTCTCATATCAAAAGCAGAATAAAATTCACCAAAAAGAACATTCAGATTTGTTTGCTCTGCGGAAGCGCTTTCATTTAGCCCAGTTTACCAAACACAGGTACAGCTGCTGCACATCTGCTATAAATGTGTTAATTCTCAGACACATAAGAAAAGCCACTCTGTTTACAGTGTTAATGCCCCCCTTCCATCCACCATACAACAGCTGCCCATTGCACTTAGCTGATTGAGGCTATAGCTTATTTCCCAGCATCAGACTCCAAATCCAAACAGCTTTAGTTCTGTTTTTGCTTGTGAGAAGTATACTTTTATGTCCAGTGTTGGACTTTTAGTCATTTTCTACCGCATATTCCATAGTGGGTCGCGGGAAGCTGGTGCCTATCTCCAGCAGTCTACGGGCGAGAGGCGGGGTACACCCTGGTCAGGTGGCCAGTCCATCGCAGGACTTTAGTAGCCAATCTGTTACTAAAAATCCGAATGGTTGTACAACATACAACTTTAATGATAAAAAAGCAAACAAACAAAACAAGAATCTTCACCAAGCTAGAACAGCTTATTTCAGAATCAGAATCAGCTTTATTGCCAAGTTTGTACATACAAACAAGGAATTTGACTCCGGTACACTTTGCTCTTTGGTTTTTGTTTATGCATTACAGAATAGAATATACATATTTACAATGTACAAATATACACACATATATATATATATATATATATATATATATATATATTATATATATATATATATATATATATATTATATATATATACTATATATATATATATATATAAAATGAAATAAGAAGGGGAAGAAACTGTCTCTGTGGCGGCTGGTTTTAGTTAACAGCGCTCTGTAGCAGCGGCCTGAAAGTAAAACTCTGAACAGTTTGTGTGCAGGGTGTGTGGGGTCTGCAGAGATTTTAGCAGCTCTTTTCTTGACCCTAGACCTGTATAAGTCCTGGATGGAGGGAAGGTCAGCCCTGATGAATCTCTCTGCAAATGTTTCTCATTATTAATAGAAGAGAACAAGAAATAATTCTAGGTTTCTCTTCCTGAGTTATCAGAAATATTAGCTTCATCTAACCCTTCAACTTGTATGTTAGACCCAATCCCAACCAAATTATTTAAGGAAGTGTTCCCTCTGATTACCAGCCCCATTTTAGATATGATTAATCTATCTTTAGTAAATGGATATGTACCACAGGCTTTTAAGGTAGCTGTAATTAAACCTTTACTTAAGAAACCTTCGCTTGATCAAGATGACTTGGAAAATTACAGACCTATATCCAATCTTCCATTCTTATCTAAAATCCTTGAGAAAATAGTTGCTAATCAAATGTGTGAGCATTTACACAGCAATGACCAGTTTGAAGAGTTTCAGTCAGGCTTCAGAGCTCATCATAGCACTGAAACAGCTATGCTTAAAGTCACTAATGATATTCTTATGGCCTCAGATAATGGATAATGTGTCTGTACTTGTCCTGTTAGATCTCTGTGCTGCATTTGATACATCAATCACAATATTCTCTTAGAAAGGCTGGAATATGCTGTAGGGATCAGAGGAGCAGTGCTAGGCTGGTTTAAATCTTATTTGTCTGACAGATTCCAGTTTGTTCATGTATATGATAAATCATCTTTAAACTCCAGGGTTAATTGTGGAGTACCACAGGGTTCAGTACTTGGGCCAATTCTCTTTACTATATATATGCTTCCAATAGGTAAAATTATCAGGCAGCATAGAATAAATTTTCACTGTTACGCTGATGATACTCAGCTTTACTTATACATGAATCCTGATGAGCCCAACCAGTTAGATAGACTACAAGCATTTCTTGAAGATATAAAAACTTGGATGACTTTAAATTTTCTGCTTCTAACTTCAAACAAGACAGAAGTTGTTGTCTTTGGACCGGAGTCTTCAAAAAAGAAACTGCTTAGTCAATCACTTAACCTGGATGGCATTAAATTGACCTCCGGTAATAAAGTAAAAAAACTTGGTGTTATTTTTGACCAAGACATGTCATTTAAATCCCATATTAAACAGGTTTCTAGGATTTCCTTGTTTCATCTCCAGAACATTGCCAAAATAGAAATATCCTGTCCAGGAGTGATGCTGAAAAACTAGTCCATGCATTTGTTACTTCAAGGCTGTACCATTGTAATTCGTTACTATCAGGATGTCCACAAAATGCAGTTAAAAGCCTTCAGCTGATTCAAAATGCTGCAGCAAGAGTTCTGATGAAAAAATTAAAAAGAGAGATCATATTTTTCTTATTTTTTTTTTTGCTTCCCTTCATTGGCTCCCTGTTAAATCCAGAATAGAATTTAAAATTCTCCTCCTCACATACAAGCCCTTAATGATTTAGTCCCATCATATATAAGAGATCTGATTGTTCCATACTTTCCTAAGAGAGCACTTCATTCTCAGACTGCAGGTTTACTGGTAGTTTCTAGAGTCTCTAGAAGTAGAATGGGAGGCAGATCCTTTAGTTTTCAGGCTCCTCTCCTGTGGAACCAGCTCCCACTTTTAGTCCGTGGGAAGGACACCCCGTCTACTTTAAAGGCTAGGCTAAAACTTTTTTTTGATAAAAACTTATAGTTAGAGTGGCTTAGTTTATCAGGGGGGGGAGCCTTCCTCCCTCCCTGTTGGATGGAGTAAGGGGAGTCAGGTTTAGCCTAAACCGGCTCAGTTATGGTTGAGGTGCAAACACACCCTCCATTTCTGCTACCTGTATGTCCCCCTCTCTTTTCCAATGGTTATAATCAATCTGACAGAGAGAGGTATCCCAACCGTTGCGGTGTTTAGTATAACAACGGCCATCAGTGGGCTCTAGATGGACAAATGGTCTATTTTTAAGGCTAGGCTTAAAACTTTCCTTTTTGATAAAGCTTATAGTTAGAGTGGCTTAGGTTATCCTGAGCTATATCTGTAGTTATGCTGCTATAGGCTTAGGCTGCTGGAGGACATAATGACCACTTTCACCCTCTTCGCTACATTCTCACACTACTCTTCAATTTTGCATTATTTGCTGTTATTTTTAGCTTTAACTTTGTTTTTCTTCTTTTTTTTCCTAGAAGCTACACCTGGCCTGACTCTGTGTCTACCTGTGACACATTTCTGGAGAGGGGCATCGTCCAACCTTCTGCTGGCAACAACTTAATGCTCACCCTCAACCGATGATCCACATGGCCCTGTCTTTCAGTGTGTAACCCTTTCTCTCTCCTAGACATGGCAATTGACTGAGCTTTTACTGTGACTAACTATATGTGCTCTCTTTCAGACTATAACCTTGAAAACTGGCTCAGAGTTATTCTGTTCTTTCTTTCTAGGTGAAACAACTAAAGGAGCTACATCCATTAATATTTACTTTTCCTTCCCATAGAAAGGACTCCTAGATCAGTGCTTCTTTGTTCTCTTTGTGTCTCTGCTCTGTTCTCTCAAACCGCCAGTCGGTCGTGGCAGATGGCCGCTCACACTGAGCCTGGTTCTACTGGAGTTTTCTTCCTGTTAAAAGGGAGTTTTTCCTCTCCACTGTCGCTACATGCATGCTCAGTATGAGGGATTGCTGCAAAGTCAACGCCAGTGACTGTCCACTGTCTCTACATGCTCATCCGGGAGGAGGGAATGCTGCAAGTCCCTGACTGGATGCAATCTGCTGGGTGTCCTTAGACAGAAAAACTTTTCATCCAATTTGAATAAATAACTGAATCTGACTGCACTGTTCAATGGTTAGGATTAATTGGAATGTATGTACCTGACTTTTGTGAAGTGCCTTGAGGCAACATGTGTTGTGAATTGGCGCTATATAAATAAATTGAATTGAATTGAATTGAATTGAATTGAATTGAATTGAATTGAATTGAATTGAATTGAATTGAATTGAATTGAATTGAATTGAATTGAATTGGGTGCACAGGTTTGAACTTGCGGTAGATTTTCTTATATCCTTACATGTTCAAAATTATAGAAACAGGCTAAAATATTTAGATACACCCTTGCTATTACTTGCTGAAATGTCACATAGCAACCTGCAAAGAAACCACACAGTTTATGTAGCTATCAACAAGGTCCTGGTACAATTCTGGCTGGAAATTTTTCCATTCTTCTTGGCAAAATTATTAGAGCTCTTTTAGACTGGTAGGTTTCTTAGCACAGACCTGCAATTTGAGCAAATTCCATGCGAAGCTTAATGTCAGTTTTAATGTGCCTTTGCCCTCATTGTCCTGTTGGAGCACCCAATTGTGTCCAAGTTTAATCCCTCTAGCTGTTAGAATGCACCAATGCCCCTGGCAGCAAAACAGGCCCTCAGCTTGATGCTACCATCACACTGCTGGATAGTTTGAAACCAAACCCTAAAAACCCAGTACACACTCTGTAATTTTAAAACTCCCACTGAGCTTGAACATGTCACACTGTAGTAGAACTATATTATAAAAACCTGATAATAAGCCATGTCTCGCTGTACCATGGAAAATGCCACAATGTACATTTTGTTCCTACTGCAAAAGCACGTGAGGTCTGACAGAGATATTAATCCAATAGTGACTAGACAGTAACACTTATTTGTAGCACTACACTTTGCAAAATGGAAAATGTGGACAAGAAAAAGCCCCAGAGGAAGCAATCACTGAATAATAACAAATAGCCACTTCAAGCCAGTGAAGAAAGAGATTTTTATATTTTCTTCAAATCAAAAGATGGCCTAAATTTTCATGCTGTAACACCAGCTACACCTTAACTCTTCCAATCAAACTTCTTGTCACTGAAACCAAATAGGTCAATAATTTTCTCATCAGAATATAACACCTTTCTCCAGAAGGTATTTTGCTTGTGAATGTGGACAGCTGTAAATTTAAGTCAAACTCAGGTGTAAGGGCGATTTTTGTGTCCTGTCCTGGCAGCCTAGGCAAACAGTATGGTGGGTCTGGTTGCCTTGCTGTGTCTGTCATTGGCAAAACGAGGAAAGTGAGGCATCATGTTTTATATTGCATTTATTGACCTAATAATAGACCACATATGATTGAACCAAAAAGATGACAGCACACAACAATCATATAAGACCAAAGTGGTGGGTGAAGCTTGCAAAATAACAAAGACAATTATAACATAATAAACTAACAAACAAACAACAAAGAATGGAAAAAAGAAGGTAATTAAAAATAAAAGTGGAAGAAAGTAAAAGAAAACACAATGAACTAAATGTATCTTCCGCAATTTTTTTTTTTGTGCAGGTGAAAGTGGGACTGCACTTATATCTGTCTTTGCTGACAATATGCCCCAGCAGTTGAGGTGAGAAAATCAAATCACCAGGAGACCAATAGTGATGAAGTCATGAGAACACCCATTACCACTCATATTAGTAGTTTGCTACAAGCCATGTGGGGGACACATCAAACATGTGGAAAAAGGTTGTCTGGTAAGATGAGACCAAAATTAAACATTCTGATGTGCACAACACTATGGGCCTGATCTTCAAAGATTCGAAATAGCGGGTGCAAATTTGCGTGTACTATAAATAAATTGCACTTGCAATAACTGGGCGTGTTGCATGTGATTTTCAAAGATTGCGCATGTAATGGATAACAGGTGCAAAACAGATGCAGACCGCCCTATTTAATTGAGAAAATTGCGAGTGCTACAGGCTTGAACAAGAAGAGAAGCAAACAGATCCTCTGCTGTGTTGCTAGAAATATGCAGGGATTGTTACGCTGCGTCATTATAAATGATCCAGTTGCTGATTTTTTCCTTCTGTTTCGTTCGGCCCTTGCTAAGTTAGTTAACTTTTCTTGTGCTACTCACAGCAGGTTTGTCATCTGCCTTGACGAGATTATTTCTCTTATCTTTCTCGATGTAACTCGCAACAAATTGGCCAATCAATATCAATATTAACAAAATAAAAGACAAATATGTCTGTTTAATTAATTGGTCTCCCTTGATATTTTAATTCTTTTCAGAGACTCACAGAGTTCTGTTGTTTTTTTGATAGTATATGTTTGAAGAGTTGGGAGTTTATCATAAACAGCCACAATATTTAAGCCTGAACGTAATATTAGCAACATAAAGACAGATTGTTGCAGCAGTTGGCAATCTGTATGTTATAGCTTTGCTAATTTTAAAACATAGCATCACATAACTGCTCTGCAAAAAAGTTAAATAAATTATTTTCCAATGATTTTACTAAATTTGTTTTGTTTGTTTTGCCAATATTTTAACTATATACAACCTGTTTTATTGTTTAAATTGTTTTTTGGTGACACAACATAATTTTTTACTGCATAAACAAAACCCTCCCCTGGCATATGTTCACATTTAAACAACATAATCAGATAGATCGAGCTCCAATTGCCCTGCAATGACATAACGTTAGTGTCAATAATGCTGCCTTAAAATGGTGTATATATTCATAAGTCAGAATGGCCTAGTTCAGCTATAAATTGAATAAAAAATCTTTAGTAAGACATAAAAACAGATGTCTACATATGCTCTCAATTTAGCAATTTTGAAAAAAGGAATGGGCAAAAAAGTCAATCCGTTTATACGCAGGGCTGCACGGTGGTGCAGTTGGTAGCATTGTTGCCTTGCAGCAAGAAGGTCATGGGTTCGATTCCCATCTTTCTGCATGGAGATTGCATGTTCTCCTCATGCATGCGTGGGTTCTCACCGGGCACACCGGCTTCCTCCCACAGTCCAAAGACATGCCTGTTAGGTTAATTGGTCACTCTAAATTCCCCTTAGGTGTATGAATGAGTGTGTGCATGGTTGTTTGTGTGTTGCCCTGCGATGGACTGGTGACCTGTCTAGCTCCCCCGTGACCCACTATGGAATAAGCGGTAGAAAATGACTGACTGTTTATACGCAAAGCTAGTGAAGACATACCCAAAAAGACTTGAAACAACTGTAATTATAGAGAAAGATGACTGTACAGAGTATTGACTCAGGGGTGGTTGAATAAAAAAAAAACATACCACACTTTATAGATTTTTGTTAGATTTTTTGTAAGACTGCAGCAGCTGTTTTTTGGGGCTAAAAGCTGAAAAGTGTACAAAGCTCACTGTCAAATGCTGTGCAGAAACTACCGGACAGGACAAATCAAACAACTTTCACTTATGAACTTCATTTTTTATGTTACTTAGACAAACATGAATTTGTCTCATTTGTTACACTGTGACTTAAATGTGTTAGGTTCCTGGTCAAGTCCATGTGTCTATAACTACTGTGGAGTCAGTCATAAGCAGAGTGTCATAATAGGAATAATGGCCCTTTGATTTTTGGTTTTCTTATTGGAACACCTGTCACTTTTTTGGCAAGGGCACATCAGAGCATCAGGCCTTCGTTGGTAGCAACGGGGGGAAGAGTGTTTATGTGGGTGTACGAGAGAGTGGAAGATGAAACGGCAGCCGAGCAGGCAGTGATCACACAGTCGAAGGGGGTGAGTGACAGACAATACCTGCTGTAAAATTCCCTCACATCTCCCTTATCTGTATTCATAGATCTCGGCTTCTACACACGGCAAACTGTAGCCCACACCAGCGGGCTCCTTTGCCGCAACGCCCCTCGAAGTTTGACTCTTGCAACTTACTAAGCAGCCTGTCCTTTTTTTTCTCTTTTATTTCCTGAAATATTTGCCATCTTTTATTCTTTGACTGTCTAGATCAGGTGTGTGATCACAAACTGAAAACTCAGAGGCTCTATTTCAGAAATCTACATTCTTTAAATCACACCTCATTATCTTTCTTCAAACATCGGTGTCCCTTGTTAAAAAAACCCTCAGCATAAAACCATCATATTATATTTAATTTATTTTTTTCTGCCTACATGCCACGCCCACAGGACACCTTCTAGTCATTCCCTTTGACTTTTTTTGCACGTTCTTTATCCTCTGTAAATGCCCTCTGATATGTTTTCCTCTGAGTCAACCCTATCAGAGCCCATGTTTTTGTCTGTTACACCTACCTCTTACGACACCCCCCCGCCACCTAACCCCCCACTCCCCACCCCCCCACCCCCCCACCCCCACAACAACAATAGGCTGACTCCATGGCCTAAAACTTCCTGAAACCTAAGCTGTGTCTCAAGAAGAAACACACACACTCCAAGGACACCACAGCGCAGCGGCTGCTCAACCTGGATTAGGTTTGTTCTGTCAGATCTTGGTTTCAGGTTTGACTTGAGTAATGTGTCGTTTAATTTCTTCGGGAATTGTTTTGACAAAACAGGTTAGCGTAAAGTCGGAAATGTCGTCTAAGACAAAAAGGGTGTGTGTAGCGTGTATGTTTTGTTTTTTGTGTGTTTGTTTGTTTTCTTTTTTTCTTCACGCTCATGTGAAGCATGTGTCAGTCATCAGCGAAGTGTTACAGTGGAAGTGACATCAGAACCCTGGAGGGCCTGCACTGTGAGAGAGGCTTTTTGATATGATTTTTGAGAACAGAGACTTTGGCAAAAAGAAAGGAGCTCCTTGGGTCTTTGTTGTTGGGAGGGAAAAAAGTCTTTCTATACAAAGAGTGCAGATGAACTGGAAGGTGCTCTGCCACACTTTTACTCAATCTTTAAACTGTTGACTGAGGTAAACACCATAATTGTGTCACTAAATCACACATTTACAGTGACAAGGGTAATTAATATGACGTTAGTACACAGACATGGAGATATGTTTGTCAGTCATGATTATAATTACAGTCATTCTATGATAGTGAAGCAGAACAGTACTGTTTTTGTCGACCTGCATGTTGAAACTGATTTCCTGACTTGGTTTGTATTTTCCCAGCTTTTTACCCAGAAGTGTCAGCGCAGTGGAAAAGGTATTTGGCGCCGTAATATTTTCTTTGGCTTTTGTCTCACTTTGATGTTTTAGATTATCAAATCAATGTTTATAACAGACAATGATAACCAGGGTTGATGCAAAAGCAGTTTTGAAATATTGATTTAATTTATTAAAGGAAGAAAAAGCTATCTAAACCAACCACACCATCTTATATTGATTAAGGTCCAGACTTTGACTAGGTCACTCCAAAACCTTAATTTTTTATCTTTTTTCATAGGAATTCACAGGTGGTTGTCATAGTGTGCTTTAAATTATTATCCTGCTGCATAACACAAATGTTCTTGATATTAAGGTCACAAACTGACGACCTCACATTCACTTTCAGGATTCT
The DNA here is from genome assembly GCA_036173005.1 of Crenichthys baileyi. Taxonomy (NCBI): domain Eukaryota; kingdom Metazoa; phylum Chordata; class Actinopteri; order Cyprinodontiformes; family Goodeidae; genus Crenichthys; species Crenichthys baileyi. The sequence continues at coordinate 2,980 of JAHHUM010000618.1, read as the reverse complement.
GTGGTAGAGAGCAGAAATCATTGTTCCATCAATTAGCTAGGTCATCCAGGTCCAGAAACAGCAAAGGAGCCCCAGCGTTTTTGTCAGTGGAAATCTCCAGTGGATTCCATTTTTGCAGTGTTCCTTTCTTATTATTGATTCATGAGCCCTGACATCAACTAAGGCAAGTGAGGCATTGTTCAATGTTTTCTCCATTTGTGGATAGTTGCTTTCATTGTGGTTCACTGGAGTTTGTTCCACACAGTTAGATCCCAATTACTTTGTTTCTTGTCTGTTCTTGAATTTCTTTAGATTTGAGCATGATGTGTTTTTTTTAGATTTTATTTTTTTAGCCTACTGCATATGGTCAGACAGGTTCTATTTAAGTATTTTGGTTTTACAAGTCTGGCATTGATCAGGGCTGGGTCTGGCAATTAACATTAAAGAAGAAAAGTTGTTAATCATAATTAATTTATGAGTTAGTAAAGGGGGAAATTCTACTTTCACATAGTGGCGATTTGGTTTGGACAGCCTTTTTTTACATGACAAATTAAATTCTCATTGAAAAACGCCTTAGTATGTTTTGTAAGGTTATCTTCGTCTAATATAAAACATTGCTTTGATAATATGAAACATTTAAGTGTGACAACAGCATTATATGATCACTGAGAGGGGAGAGTAACTAGTACTTGTAGCACTATCTCATCTCTGACCAACAGTGAAAAGTCGGGGAGAAGCTGATCTTTATCCTGGCTTGTCTCAAGCTGGAGGTGATGATGCCCACAGCAGCAAGAGATTGATGAGGGGCCTGCACAAACGGCAAGAATGAGCTCTGGGCTTTGAAGTCGGCGACACGGAGGGAAATTGATATATCAGTTTAAGCCCTGGACCCTATTAAAGGAGCCCCCATCAGGTTAATGTGATAGCCTCAATGTTACCCCAAGACCCATTCGGGTCAGCCCTAATTCCTGCCCGCGCTCTCGGCAATCTCATTTTAGTTTCTCATCAGTAATGTTCTTCCCATCAGAGAAGCACTGCTGGGGAGTACATCACAGAGTCAAACATTGTGCCATCTCTCTCCCGGAGTGATTTAAGCCTTCAGCCAGCGTGTTAATCACCAGCCAGAAATTCCCATGGTTATTTGTACAGGCTGGACAGTCTTTAAAGTGGGCTCTGTGGTGGTGCAGTCATCCCTTGACAGCACTCTTGCATTCCCTACTTTTCTTTTTTTGTTCTTCCTTCTCCAACTCTGCTTTTTGAGATCTCAGCCAATGAGTCCCTATGGTCACCCGGCGAAGCAGGGCTCCCCGATCTGTAGAGGTGAGCCGTGTGATCATTCAGTTTTAATTACACGCAGAAATACATTTACATTAAAAATGTAGAACATTGTCTTTTTAATTCTGACACGCTGCATTTATTATTAAATCTTGGTCTTGGAGGTCAGATCACAAGGAGTTATCTGTCCATCATTTTGGATTGCTGTTCGCACTTTGGTTGGTCAGACATTCCCCAGATTTTAAACATGTTTTTTATTCACTTTGATTTTCTTCTTCTATCATAAGTCATGTGGTGAGCCTGATTAAACTACTTCAAAAGTAACTTTCATATCACAAAAATGATAGTTGAATAAAATATAAAGTCCCTGTTTTTACATGATAAACTAATGGTCGAAAGTATGCAAGAAATGACTAATTCAATGGGTGGTCACATTTCCTGCATACAGGTGCATCTAAAAGAAAAAATAGATATATAGTAACTAAAAGGTTTTTATTTAAGTTGTCCATTTCATACATAGATTCAATGCATAGAAATGTGAATATTACATAAGACCAATTAAAAATATATATTTCACACAATGAATGTTATGGTATAGTCTTATAATGGTCGACACGATCACGGCGACGACTGTTGACCTGACAGTCATCCAGCAGGCAGGCAGTGAAAACCTATACATAGAGTGCAAGCCAGAAAAGATCATTGCTAAAAAAGCTGGATGTTCACGGCTACTGTATCCAAGCATATTAATTAAAAGCTGAGTTCAAGAAAGAAATGTGGTAAAATAAAAAATTAAAAAGAAAGAAAGAAAGAAAAGCTTTTCAAGCTGCAAGTTTTACCCTTGACAAGATTGTGAAGCAAAGTCCATTCAACAGTTTGGGGGAAATTCATAAGGCATGGACTCTGGCTGGAATCAGTGTTCCAAATGCCGCCACACACAGACTTATCCAGGACATGTCATACAGCTATAACAGTCACTGTGTTAAGCTACTTCTCAACCAGAGGCATAAGAGGTGTCTTACTTGGGCAAAGGAGAAAAAGGACTGGACTGTTGTTCAGTGATTTAAAGTCCTCTTTTCAGATGAAAGTACATTTTGCACTTCCTTTAGAAAATTGAGGTTCCATAGTTTGTAGGAAGAGTGGAGATGTAAAGAATCTAAGTTGCTTGCGGTTCAATGTGAAGCTTCCACAGCCAGTGATGAGCTGGGGGGAAATATCATCTGTTGGTGTTGATCCACTGTGTTTTATCTATACCAACGTCAGCGCAGTCATATCCCAGAAAAGTTTAGGGCACTTTGTCCTTTGTACTGATTTCATTTTCCAGCACGACCCTTCACAAAGCCCAAACTGTCAAAAGTACCAATACCTGGTTTGATTCCCATGTTATCACTTTGCTTAATTAGCCAGAAAACTCATCTAATTTAAGTCGCCTTTAAGAGACACAAGAGCCAACAATACAAAGGAGCTGAAGGCGTCTATCAAAGCATCCTGGGTTTCGGCAACACCGTAGCATGAGCCAGGGGCCTTCATGCCATACCACATTGATGCAGTAATTCATGCATAAGGAGCCCCTACCATGTATTGAATGCATATATACTGCACAGTCATTGATATGCTTTTCAGTGGCATGACATTACTGTATTTAAAAAAAAAAACATTTTAAATTTGTCTTATATGATAACCTTATGTAATAGGCTGTATTTTAGTTTTGTAAAAAATTAAATTA